>CM014096.1:4571796-5316865 GCA_004119915.2 Collichthys lucidus | reverse complement strand
GAGAAGATCTCCAATGTTTTACCGGTTGTCCAGTAGTCTTGTTACTTTGATATCGCCCTTGTTATCTAGCTGTAGGGCTGGGCGGTATATCGATATTTTAATCTATATCGATAGATTTTCAAGCACGAGACCATGGTTAATATCGTTATTGTTAAAATGACTATACTCCTCTCCCTCTAGTCGCTTTTTTGAGAAAAAACAAATCACTAGAGGGTCTGAGAAGTCGCTAAGTTGTCAACACTGGACCCACTGATTAGTGTCATTAAACAACCAAAGGAAATGATTTTGATATATAAACTCAAAGATAGCAGAACAGTTAATGATGGGACACAGGAGAAGTAAGAACTCTGGCTTTAAGGTCCAGATGTGAGCTTCATTAGGAGGGAAGGGACACCGCCTGACACAGTCGCACATTAAAAATAATCACAGAGCTTCTTAATGAAAAGGCTCAGCCACGACACATCAAGAGCCGAGGTCGGGATGAGACGACGGGAGGGAGAGAGGGGTGAGAGGGGTAATAGAGGAGGGAGAGAAAAGTCCCAGTTCATCCAGCGTCGAGAGGGTGTAGCGATGTGAGCTTATTCCGCGAGCGCGACAGGGGAAGCCAACGGAAAGAAGAAAGAAGAGATGGGGGAGAAAAAGGAGAGATAGAGCGGGTCACAAAGAGCCGTCCCTCATTCACTTCAACAGCAGAGGCACAATGCTCCAGTAAGGTGGGGGAAATTGAAGTAAAGTGCGGAGCCGAGGTCTTTACTCGCCTTTGACTTTGATCTAAAATACCTTTAACAGCTCCTTCTGAAGCGGCGGCGACAGGCTGCCCGCTCCAAAAAAAAAAAAAAAAGGGGGAGCACTCCGTCTTTTTAACGCCAGTTTTTAGGGAAATGGCGATACGTGTTTGTGATATGTTCAAACAGCTACTTAAGTGGAAGTGTGGCTTTGGAATCAAACATTCAGCGACAACAGAGGTAAAGTGCGTCGGGAACGTCTCGGAACAAAAGATCAATGTCATGTTAAAATCAAACTTCAGCGTCATCAAATAATAAAAAACAGAACAGAGCGCAGCCTTGGCTTTAAAGTTACAGCAAGAATGAAATCAAATCTTTATAGACTAACTATTTACCTAATCTGAAAAAGGTCAGAATAAGGCGGACGTGGAATATAATATTCATGACTTTCTGTAAGATTTCTGTTACTTAAAAATAAGACTTTCATATCCACAGTGGGTCCTCTGACTCTCTAGTGTTTGTTTCTCCTTTACTCTTGATGATGTGAGGAGGTTGCAATGCAGCGATTACACCACTAGATGCAATTAGGTCTACACACTGAACCTAAATCATAAATATTAGGGATCCCTCGAAAATTCGGCCACCGAAAATGGCCCAAAACTGCATTTTTCGGTGTTCAGCTGAAAGACCTACATCACAGAAACAACACGGCCGAAACAGAATTGTGACGACGCAAGCAGGAAGTGCAGCCAGAAAACGGTTAAACATGTCTGCGGTGTGGATGTATTTCAATATCTCGTAGCAGACGTTATTCCGTTAATTGCGGCACTGAGGCGTCTTCTAAGCAATAGAGGAAAACAATAAAAAGTACACTCTTGGAGTCTGTGCACACACGTTTCACTGAGATCTATTCGGATCCTCTGCACTTCATCGCGACTGTGATCCGCGTTATAAGGATCGTTACTTATATGTGGGAATAAAGCAGCACGCACGAGAAATGGCCTAATTATTTTTTTTTTTAAGTGAATGCAATACACTTCTGTACTTCTTCTTCTTCTTCTTCTTCTTCTCGCTCACATAAAAAACTACAGGTGCACCGGCAATAATAGTCCCCGGTAATTCACTTCCGTTGTGAAGTTTCTTTTATTTGCAGCAGCGTTTCTTTTTTATTTGCAGCAGCGTTTCTTTTTTATTTGCAGCGCCGTTTCTTTTTTATTTGCAGCGCCGTTTCTTTTTGTTTGCAGCGTTTCTTTTATTTTTATTTCATTTCGGTGCATCGCTATAAAATATCAAATTTTCACACGTTTTTTTACGGTTTTAGTCTTTAGTCCTAAAAAATCTGAACCAGTAACTGAAAATTAAGCATTTTTTCCACATGAAACTGTCAATTAATTAGCAATGATGTTTGCGGACGAAGCAGCAGCGAGACCTCTGAGAATTTTACAGATTTACTTCTAGGATCTACTTATTAAAACATAACTGCACGTATAAATGGTTCAGAGCCGCAGAGTGAAACTAACTTTCATTTAACTTGAAGAGCGATGAATTTCTTGCAACACCCGACACAGCTTCTGTGTTTGTGAGAGGAAATAGGAAGCCCCTCGGCGCCTGGGGGGGCCACGGCTCTCCATCTCCGCTGTCTGACGGTAGCCTCCGGTCTCCCTACCGCCTTTTCTCAACGAGGTCAGCTCTCGTACTTTTCTTCTTGCGCCGTCTTCTTCTAGGTCAGTTTGTCCTTCATTTTCGGAACATGAAGTGAGGCCGACCCAAAGGCCAAACCCGGGCGCCGTCTTCCTCGTCGGCCGTCTACCGTATATTGTCTGACCTTCCGTTTCGCCTCGTCTGACCTCGTTCTTCTCTCCATCACGGCGGCGTGACCTACTTCGGCGTCACCTTTGGTCCTCGTGGGCAGCCGCTGCTCACTTCCAGCTTTCAAGTCAGTCGGCTCTATTTAGGTCAACCTGCCTTTGGCCACTAATGAGCTAATGAACATAAATTACCCTGAAAATATATGAATTCTTACCTTTCTGCTGCAGAATACAACAATAAAATCCATCTTACACATCAGGTAAGTCATTAGATGCGATGCCACCAAGTTACAGAGTAACATTGATATCAACCTTGAGTTGGAAAGTCCTCAAAGTAAAGCTCAGTGGGAGACAAACCCCTGGACCTCTAATCGACTTCACTGACCACGAGTGGGGAGCGGTTTGACATTTAAGTGATGGATTAGAAGATACACAGCAGCGTACTGTATGTGTGTGTGTGTGTACATGATACGCTCACACAGAGCTGTGTCCTTGTGGCAAAACCTAAGCAAGCAATTACAGAGCGCAGCCTGCCAATAAGATATCAGAGGTGTGCTGCCAAGGCTAATTTGCTTTAGCTGTCAAGCTCACTATTGTGTTACGTTGTACAGCTCAGAAGTGAGTTAAGCTTCCGTCGCAAATAACCCACCTCAAACTGGAGTGAGCGCTCTAATTATTTAATGCATTCTCATATGAAAATAGCAATCTGCTCGTGCTCGCGTCCCCTTGTTCTGCCCCTGAACAAGCGAGGTGACATGTTTGTTATTTGCTCTCTCTCTCTCTCTTTTTCTTTTTCCCCCCGATCAATTCTGAGTCATCGCTGTGGAAGTTTGTAACTTTACCAGTTATTGAACAAATGTCACGGCGGGGAAAACATTACCGACGTCAGAGACCCGGCATCGCGGTGAAACGCTCCAATTAAAAAAAAACAAAATCTCTCACTCTGCGGCGTTGTATATTATATTTGATATATTTTTTTTTATATATATGAGGCTGTTCTGGATTCGATTTGGACCGGACTGAAGCATGACAACGAGAATGAAAAAGAGATTTCTTCTTTTTAAAACCTTCAGCCTCGACTCAGTGAATCAAAACCTCATTTCCCATGAGGCAGTGGGGGTTACGGCCTCGCGGGTACAAGGCAGGACTACAGATCCTGATGGATTAGGCGCCGTGCCAACAGAGAACCAGTGAAAGGAGAGGCAGAGGCCATCGTTCACCGAGGTACTCTGAGCATGACGTGACTTGTTATAAAGGCAGCCTTCTCAGAGATTGTACGAGCTGCAGGGGGTAAACATAATGATGATGTGGGAGGAGGAGGCTGCCGCGCTCACAGCAGACGTTTAAAATGCTCGACGTATGATAAAACTCCCAGCATCTCAGATCATATTATACATTATAATGCATCATGCCTCATCACCTCTGAAGGGAACAAACAGACAAAGTCTGGCTACTTCTAAAGCCTCCTTGCAAATTACATCTGGCCCCCGACGAGCGCCTCGCTTTGCATTTTAATTGGCTGTAACTCCATTATCGACAAACAAACACACTGACCGTACTTACAGGGTGAGGTGGTTGAAGCCAACGGTCCTCAAGGTGAAGGCTCTGGCCAGGAGACGCACGTGTGTGAACAAAACGCCGATAGAATCCTCGAAGCTGGTTAGTTTCTGGAGGACCGGAGACGTTTCGATCAGCTGTCGGTCTGTCTGAGGCTCCTGGACCTGGACGAGGAGAAAGAAACAGCACAAAAAGGTGGTTTGGTGACGGAGTTGTTCTTAACTGTTTGGGTTCCAGCAAAGGGAAAGTTAACAGTGATATTTTGCTTCCAGCTCTGTGGCGACGGTTCGGTTAATCGATCCTGTGGTTTGTTGGGGATCTGATCTTTGTAACCAAACCACTTCAGCACCACCGGGTAACCACCGAAACCCCACCGGGCACGTCTCATGTCATGTCAAGGCCGACTTCCACGTGACTTCAAACCCCACCGGGAGTGTTTCAGATGACGAGCAGTTTGCACGGCAGACTTTGTTTACTTGCTCAGATTTGGTCATTTTCTTTAAGTCTAGGCTTGCAGTTAAACTGTTTTTGCATTGGGTGTTTTATTTTGAAAATTAACCACGCCTCTGAACTGGACCCCGGTTTAAAACATTTGACTAGAACGGCCACGTAAAGCTCTGGCGGCCACGGATCGCGCTCATTTGTTCCCGGCAAACGTCATTGCATCCGACCGTGCACGAAAGCCAGTTCAGTGTGGATGAACTTGCACAGAGTGGCGTGCACGGAGCACAGATCGATCTCAACCTCATCCAAGACACATTCGGGGTGAACCGGAAGTGCCGACTACGAGACAGACCTTACCGACCCTCTTTTTTGTTGTTGTTCGATTTTAAAAAGCTTTTAAAAATCTTTAATTTCATTAATAAACGCCCTTATATTCCATTCAGAATTCAGAATTCTTTGCGATTGCATGTAACAAATATGAGAACCAGGCGACTAAAGCAGGACAGACCAGCATGTGT
Organism: Collichthys lucidus; assembly: GCA_004119915.2. Lineage (NCBI taxonomy): Eukaryota > Metazoa > Chordata > Actinopteri > Sciaenidae > Collichthys > Collichthys lucidus. Next base: position 5,311,813 of record CM014096.1, on the reverse strand, counting down.
CTGTGTTTAGTGCTAGTTATTACACTTTTATTTCATCTCATTAAATGATTTTCTGGTCTTCATACCACTGCATGTGTTTTATTTTAATAATAATGAAGAACAGAATCTCAAACCTCAAGATAGCGATGACGTGCCCGGTAACAACAAGCTTCAGGGATGTTTGAATCACACACACACACACATAAAAACTCCACCCCTACTTGCTCAATGAAGTCGTTCCACATACTGTAAGAGTGTCACATAAATTCTTTAAATGAACTGAACCTCTACAGTGAGCGCCGCTCGAGGGCCTGTTTAGAGTGTGTGTTTCTTTTTTCTTTTACTCCGCCTCAAAACAAACTCGGATGATCTGCAGCAGCTGGAATTTCTTCTTCATTAAGTTTTAAGTCAAACGGCGAGCTCTCTCTCTCTCGCTCCGAATAAATGGTCAGTCTGTCGTGACTCGGTCGTATTTTAAGTCGCCTCGCTCGTTCCAAAGCTCGTGACTTTGATACGCCATGAAAGCGCAGTTTTAGCTTCAGATCGTGCTTTAGAAGCTTGGCGAGCCTCAGCGTCCGTGCCCATTAGAAATGATGCTAAGAAAAATATGTGAATGCATGTTTGTTGAATCAAGAGATATCCTTATGGGTGCATTAATTAGGCTGCTAGAAACAACTAATTGGTCTCTGCGTGGCACAACTGTGAGCTTGACCACCTTTTTTTTAAAAATTCCAACAGAAAACATGAAAATATTGAGCCACTTTAATTTAACGTGGACGTTCAAAGAGCTGAAGAACATCCAGCTGACCCACTATGAAAGCACCTGCAAAAAAAGTGACATTGAAAGCCCTGCGGGGAGCGACGGACGCGTTTCCCAGCATCTTATTTGTGTTTTCACGAAGAAATGACAAGTACAGAGCATTCAGTCTCCCGTGTCAAGTCAGTACGAGTATTTTTAAACTCAGCGTTTTAATTGGCGTGCTGCCAGTAATGTCATGGTTCCATCCTCCAATATGTTCCAAGAAACATTTGATTTCAGCCTTTTCTCTCTCTCCTTCTCTCTGTTAATTAACGAAAGGCGTTTAAATGTCATGCATCACAACTAAAGGCATCTGACGAGTTCAGCACTCAGGCGCTAGCTATCCTTCAGGGGGGGGGTGATGGCCAGCAGCAAGGCTTCAAACGAAGTAAGGAGAGGAGGAAAGGAAAGAAAAAATAAAAATCAACAGCAGTTACAGGAAAAAAAAACACTTTTGAAATGGCTTCAAAGCTTCACTTTCAGCTCAGTCCAAGCAGAAAGCAGAGTCAGAGTCGAGGTCTTTTAAGGCCCAAATAAAAAAATTAAATAAAAAACCTTGACACTCGTGTATCTCCAATAAAGATTTCCGAGACCCAACACTCGACGTAAATGACGTTCAGGTAAATTATTCTCGAGAGCTCCGGGGGTTGATGATGCGATGGTGCGATTCAAGCGAACATTGGAAGACATAAAGATGCGGCTCCCGCCGAGCTCTGCGGGGCACGTCGGTGGCGAGGGGTAATGTATGCGTGTATGCCGAAGACAGGGGGGTGGGGGTGCGTACGCGTAATTACCCACGCCGTGACGAGCTGCCATCGCCCGTCCACTCAAATCTCATTAAGGCAGCTCCCTCTTTCACCTGCTTCGTCATCCTTGTCTTGGTGGGCAGCGGAGGTTGGGGTGGGGGGGTGACACCTCGTTGCCTCTCAGCAACACTTTAGGCCGCGATGTTACAGCCTGCACTCCGAGGGGCCTCCGTCAATTATAGGATAGATAATTAAATAAATAACGAAGAGGGAGATGTTTTTCTTGTTGCTGTGCGAGCTTGCTTAGACGATCTCGGGAGCAAAGGTCAGGACACTTATCAAGATACCAAGAGGTTGGCACAATTTAACAGGCGTTGCCCGACCAGCAGGGGACCACCCAGTGGAAAGCTCAGCCACGCACAGTGTGTAGTAATGAGGCCACAGCTCTGAAGCAGATAATGAGTACTCATGGCGGTTCCCCCCTCCACAGAGCTGGTTGTCGGGTTGACCCCGGGGCTCCAGCCTAGACCGCGGTGCCCCCGCCGTCGAGGCGAAAAATCGCTGGATGCGATGGATTTATTCTCAGCTCAGTTTTAACACCCAGGTGCTCTGTGGAGCTTCAGCACTTTTATTTTTTTTGAGAGAGTGCAAAGATAAGGAACATATGTTACACGCTGGCACACGCCTTAACAAAAAAAGTGCAACGTTCTTCTGAGCAAAACATGCATATGCAAAAAAATTCCATATGAAGATGCAGCACATGGGGATGAAGAGAATGAAGTGCTTTAAGACGAGTCTCGGCATACGCACAAAGAAACACTTTCTCCAACACAAACATCAGAGAGAAGAGATGCCTGACGGTCCCTGGAGGCCCCATGTGATTCGGGACTGTAATCCTGTTATGGCATCTTTGATCTCTTCCTCCAAATCCTAATTTCAAACAAACACTGTTGACATGTTCAATGTTTCCAGGCAGATCATGCAAAGCGAAGAACAGAGAGACAGACAGTGAGTGAGCGAGTGCAAAAAGCATGATGATGGAGAAGGGGAGAGAAAAAGGAGCAATGGCGAGGAGGAAAAAGAGGCTGAGCGAATGAAAAAAGCGGATTAGAGTCTCGACCAAAATGGGGAGCAGTGAGACACGGGAGAACAATGGAGACTAGCGAAGGGCTAGCTGGGGACCTTGTGACAGCTATAAAGAACTCAGTCAGCCTCGGGCAAAATAACTAACAGCCTGCCCACCTCACACACAAAACATACATTCAGCCTGGAAAACTTCAAAGATAGGAGAACACTGTTGTGTCTAGGTGGTGGAGGTGGTGGTGGTGATGATGGTGGGGGGTTAAGGTGAGTTTTAATGAGAAACACCTAGCCAAAATAAACATCAATAATAAAAACCAACCTGCAGGGGGTGCGGCGGGTAGTTGAGCCAGACCTCCTGTAGGTTCTGCAAAGACAGAAAGAGATGATGAGCAGTCAGGGCAAAGAGATTACAGCGTGGGAGTCGTTCATATTACAAAAAAAACAATAACATTATAACAAACGTTTACAGCAAAAATACACATGATAGTAAATTAGAAATTATATTTAAAATATTAAAACTGTGTAAAGAAAGAATAAACATGTGTTTGTCAGACCAAAGAAGAAAGTGTTATTAAACACCCAGACACATTTGAATGATTAAAAATATCAGTTTATGAAATTAGGTGTCAAAATCAATTGAATTCTCAGCTCGAGGACTGTGGGGGCGTGTCCTCTGCTCAAGGTGGCTTCAGCGTGTCATCGAGCCACGCTTTAAAGACCGCCCACAAAATCCTGAGACTGAACAGTTTGAACCTCTAACTCCACATTTCAGTGATATATCGTTCAAAGTCTTTTCAGCAACTATCCACCAACATGTGTAATGTATTTTGAAAGAAATCTCAGAATTGCCTTTGAAGTCAAAAGATAAAATTTTCTACAGATGTCAGGTTGATTTTAACATTACAAATGCTATGCATAACTTCAGGTTGTATTTACACTCACAGAAACTTGTAAAAATCGTATCACGAAGGTGGATTTCTGTGATGTGAGGTAGGTTTTAACTTTAGACCGTACACTTAGGTTCAGAAATAGAATGCTGCATGGTAAGTGGACTGACGTGATTTCACTCCTTTATATTCTTTCCGACCACTCAAGGTGCTTTTACACTACATGTCATTCACCCATTGACACACACACCCAAAATAAAAAACAGGAAATCTGTTGGAATATGAGCGACAGGTTAAATGTCTCTAAACGGCCTTTTAATCACACACCACTGTACAAATAGACGTTAACAGGCTGGGGAACGTATTCATCTATACAATGTAATAATAATAATAATAAATAAAAGCCCTGTTGGCCTATGTTAACTATGCTCGTACTTGTTAGTCTAATAAAGCTGCATTTATTGATTTTTGTTGGCCACTTCGGGGCAGCGGAGCAATCTGTAAACACAATTATTGACATATCATCACTTCATATTTAAAAGATTTGATCAAACATCTCGCAGATATGGAGTAGCTTTAGCTCTGTTTTGCTTTCTGCCAACTCCTCTGAGATATATCTGGCTAAATACTTCACTATCACTTCACTAGCGGGCTGCTAATGTGGCGAGTCGTGTAACTCCTAAAATACACCGCACGCGGAACGGCTCTGTCGCCGTGGCAGAGCCGATACGTTTCAATTTTGAGTCAAGCTCACACAGGAAGAGAATCAGCTACAAAATACAAAATAAAACCCTGGTTCATTTTCAAAATAAAAAAATACAGGATCGAGTTTCATTACAAGAACACGTCATAATGGGCGGGGCTGACCTGAAGTCAACACCATGGATGAGGAGAAGTTAATTCTGGAGATCCAAAATCAACCTGTCATTGATGACACCTCACGTCCTTTTTTTAAAGGACACCAGAAAAAAAGATGCGACGTGGAATGCCACTGCAGGAGTCAAATACTACTACAGCCGACAATATCGCTCATTTATGCGTGAATTTGCAAGATCTTGTGTGTTCTCGCGACGCTCTGTGGCCGGCTGATCACAAACGGATTATGTGTGAGTTGGCAGGTGCATCGAGCAGTGCCGCTCCGGAGCTGTTCCGCATGCGGTGTATTTTCAGTGTAAAGTTAGTTCATCTGCGCTTTAAAGAGAACAGCGAAAGTGACTCAAAACAAAGTCGTTGTAGTAGAACCAAAACAAACAGGCTGAAAGGCGCTAAAGAGCATCAGTTCTTTAAAAACTTCTCACATTAGATACATTATGAACGAGTGACTGAAGCCACTCTTCAACGAGACAGTAGCTCTCAATATTAAAAAGCATTTCAACTCTTAATGAAGTTTAATTATTTATGATTCTGCAGCGGATGAAGTGGAAAAAACATGTGATGATGCGCCACAGATGGCTCTAACTCGGCGACACTCCATTCCTCAGGCCGATCGCTCTCAGGTGCATGGGCGGTCACAATAGGCGGCGCCGAAATTACAGCAAATGAGTCAGCATCCCATTTTGAGACCAACAGGTCTGTGTATCGACCGCACGCCCACCCACCGGGGGAAGCGAGGTGGGGGGTTAGGGATGTGGGTTTGAGCGCAAAAGAGCGAGGAGGGGGTGTTGCGGTTGGTGGGATTTGGCTTTGAGAGGTGTGTTGTCTCTGGAGACATCACACACACTGACAGTGCTGGAGTCCTTGTGCACCCCCCCCCCCCCGCCTGTGGAGAGAAATATGTGCAAGATCAACATGTTTCCTCAACCTTGCTCTGAAGTAAGCAGACAAGATCGAATTGGTAGAGAGACACAGGCTCGGAAAGAGAGAGCAGAGAGAGAGAGAGAGAGAGAGAGAGAGGGGAGGGAGTATAAGCTGTGGCTCAAGTTGTTGCCAAGGACAACGCCAGTCAGAGGCAGTTTTGGGCCTGGGGTCTAATGCTGGGTGAGTCATAACGGTGATAGAGATGTGGCGAGGGCCTCTAAAGTACAGTATCACTTAGGTGTTTAAAAGGTTCAAGGAGATAAACCTTTAAAATGCGGTGCTGGCCCACAGGGGGGCGGGGGGGTTGTACATATGTGTGTGTGTGTGTGTGTGTGTGTGGTCAGCAGCAACGAATGAGCGCCTCATCTTCTCAACCCACCCCAGCTGGCAACCCATCGCCTTGAGCAGCCAATGAAAAATTCATGAAAGTGGTCAATACATTTGAGCAAATGCTTCCTTTTGGTTGCTTGTCTCTCTGAGCCGGTGACTGGAGTTGGGAAAAAAAAAAGCACTAAGTACTTAGCAGGTACCGAGCCAACACAGAGCTTTTTTTTTTTTTGCTTGTGAATACAACATGGGTTCCTGAAATGTGGAGGATGGCATCGCTTAAAGGAAAGTCAATACTGCTTGCTAATGGATCGCTTGTTTGTTTTTGTTTTTTCGGGCCATGCAAATCGACATAAAACACACATGAAAGCGATGCTACGCGCATACGGGGATGCAGAAAACGAGAGAACAAGAAGAAAGGAAAATAAAAGCCCAAAAACAAACGAGAGGAAGTGAAGCGCACACAAGTTGCTTCGGCTTATGATTAAAATCCGTCCACAGGGCGCGCACGATCCGCCCACGTGCTGTATATAGAACCGAACAGCTAATGTTTCAATTACAGCCATTGCAAAGACAAGGCAGACAATGATTAAGCCAGCATCGAGTGGGGATTTAAGAATAACAACAGGTTTTTTTTTCCCCTCTCTTTCTCTCTCTTTTTCTCTCCTAGCACGAGGAAAGTATAATTACTGGGGGCACAAATCATCATGTGCAGCAGCTGAATCACAGCCATTTGGAGGATGGAGCTCTCTTGTGCTACAAACAGGGGGAAAAAAAAGAAACATATGCAAACATGTTTATTTGAATGTCAGCAGCCTACCCCGTAATGAGAGTTGGAATTAAAAGCAAAATGAAAGGCAACTTTGGTGAAACCGCCTATGATCTCCGTTTTAAGGTGGGCTTCAAACGGCGCTGCTACGACCCCCCACGGGAGGTGGGGAGGGAGTCGAGAGAGCATGCTGAGTTTTTACCCGGTGCTCACGAGCCATGGCAACACACACACACACACACCCACCTCTGGGGACGATGGTTGGCCATCCATGATTGGGACATAATGGTGCTTCTTCTGTGACAAGGTCCAATGCTCCTTGACAAATTGGTCTCTAGCTACAGGCCGCCAATCAATCCATCAAACGTAGTAGTGCAGCGGAGGGATCGATGAAGAGATACTGTCGCTGATCAATACCAACATAAAAGCGTCCCTAAGTCCGAAAGGGAGGCTTCTGTCAGCGAAGCCTCCAATATAGGGAAAACTAATGTCGACTCTATCATGAGATTTAAGGTGGAGGTGAGGAGCGCGGCTTTTCCAGTTTACTGACTGTCAATGTGCACATACATTCATTCTGCAAACCAAGGACACATTGGAGATGCACTCTCTCAATCAAACATTGAGAAAATATCAGTCGTCGCTGTCGCATAAAACAGCAAACAAAATGTACACGCATCAACAGAGAATAGAGAGGGACAATGAGGCAATTCAAGGGGTAAAGAGTGGCTGAGTGAAAGGAGAAGTGGAGTGTACATTTGTGGTTCGTGTAACACAAAATAGAAAGACTCACACCTGGTTGGATGTCCTTTTACAAAGAGGAACACAAATGAATGTGTGTTTACGCGGACACAAGGCTTGAATCCACCTCCGACGTGGAGACGGAGGTTACTAATGCTGCGAGCCAGTGAGGTGGCCTCAGTGTGGAGGGAGCTGTCAGCAAGCCTTTCACCCCGTATGAGCATGTAAGCCTAGCACACTCTACTGGTGTACCGAGAGACCATAATAACACCAGAGTAAGTCGTGATTATCACAGTTAAAACCTGATTTACGGGCAGTTTTCTGCATAATACATACGCACAGCGCTGTTATCAAAGCTTTTTTTTCTACCCCTGCAAGAGTCTCTAAGACCTATTTTTGGAGGTAGTAACAAAATGCCACGGTGACCATCTCGGTTGTCACAGCAACCTTTGTTACATTTGGTGTTGTGTCGTGTGGCGGCGTTAATAAAATCCAGCAGATTAGCCCACGGGCTAACCGGTGAGATCGTCATTATGGTGATTGCTCCTCAAAAGAGGCGCTTCCCTCAGGACAGCACAGTCGCATCAACAGCTTGCTGCGCACTGCTGTTCAAGTCCAGGTTGGGAGCAATCGAGCAGCTCCCCCACCCGCCCCCGAAGAAGACGCTTCCTACCTTCTCTGCTGATGCTTTAATAACCTCCACAGTAATGTCATTAGCAAATTAGCATCTATTGTTTCCTCGGGGCGCCGGTGTGCAGCGAAGCTAGATTCCATCCCCTTGCAAGAGCCCTGTTGTTTGGGAGCCAGTGCCAGCAAAGGTGATGTGTTGAGAGAAAAACAAGTGGATGGAAATAACTGTTGCGCTCCAGCCATGAATGCCATACCAATTAGGAAATAACAGAGACAGAGAGAGAACGGGAGAGAGGAAAAGGAGAAAAAAAAAAACAGGGCCACTGTTTGTCTGGCGAGGTCTTGAAGTGGAAATTACATGCATGCTTTGTTTTAGGTAGTCAATTCTGAATTCTACCTCCGGAGTTGTGGCGCTTTTGTGTCGACTTGTCATAAGAGGACTGGAGCGAAACATCTGCGGGGGTAATGACATCCTGGGGTTTTACAAAGAGGAAAGAATGGGGATAAGGAAAGATGGAGAGTGAAATAGAGACACCAGCCAGCATCCTGTTGTTACGGAGAGAAAAAGGAAAAGGGGTATGGGACTGATCAGCCATGTGTAAATGGAATACCATACCGACAAACAGGAGCAGAAAAACCTTCAAGTGTGCAAAGAGGAAAATGTAGAGTCCTTGAGTTTTGCACAGTATCTCATTAGTTTGGTAATGTGCTGTGTGAAGACCCTTTCTGACATCTTAAGCTGGAAATACAGAAGGATTCAAGTAGTTTCTGGAGACCACAGAAAATTCTCTCTCCCTCTGTCCGTCCATCTCTTTGGTCTGCCCCACAACTCCCCCACCCACCCCCACGTAACCATCATACCACCCGGCTGGTGTTTGGCTTTCTGGTCTGTGTCCATCTGTCTCTTCCCAGCTTTGTATGACGGAGCAGCCATCAGGAGGATTCAGCAGGGGGGTTGACAAGCTATACTATTTCGATCCTTTAGTTCTGCATCTCTAAACAGTTTTGAGCCAAAGTTGAAAATCAACTCAACTTCAGTTTCCGCAACTTCTCTCAGGAATCTCTGGGAGCTTGTTGTGCTTTATTAAGTGTGTGGTCGGAACTTTACAGTACAGTTGAGCATAGTTGCTTCATTTAACTGAAAAGATTTGTTGTAGTGCAACTTGCACTGTTGAGTTTTGTCTCTGTACCACACCTGATGTGATTGGTTGTCAGGCTAGTAGGGAGTGGTCAATGCTGGTTTTACAAAAAGCTGCTGAAGTGGACTGAAGTCGTGTAAGTCGCTGACAAAGAGGTTATTTTTCTTTCTCCACCAAACCCTTTGAAGAATGGCTGAATGGCTGAGCAGTGAATAGTTCTGCCAAACGGTTTACAGTTTATTTTGACTATGTGTCGACCAAGCTGGCCTTTTAATAATCAATATACCACAGGTTTGAATCCATTTTACTTGAGAGCTTCTGTCTTGGAATCACAGCCACTAGTTTATTTTCTATTGTTATTTCCACTTCGGAGTTCCTCAAGGTTCCATTTCAGGTCCCCATCTATTTTTTTTATTTATTTACATGTCTTTTTTTGATGGTTATGCACATGATAACCATTTATATGTACACTTTGATCTGCTTAAATCTAATTAATTGTTTCTTCAGCAGAGTTGCCTGACATTTCTAAACTTATCTTTTAACTTTATATTAACAGGATGGATGTGTTCATTCTTCTTAAACTTTGAAGGTCATGTTCAAAGGGTTGTTTAATCATGTTCTTTATCCTTTTTTAAATTCGGACAAAGTTACTCGTGCTTTTATAACTCATGTATCGACTAATTTAAATCCTTGTTTTTTTTTGCATAAGCCGAAAAGCTCACACTCATCTCCTGTGGATTCGCCGAAGAGATACTTTAAAGTAGAACAAAGAATATAGATCACGCTTCCCCCTATGTTTCCATCCGTTTTCAATGCCATTCCCGTTAGATTTTAGAATTGATTTCAGGAGATCTAGACGATTACTTTAGGTGAAAGGTCCTGTCCTGCCTGCATCGCTGAGCTTTAATGTCCTCATTTACCATTAATCCGGTCATATAGATTGATTTCATCTAAGATTGACCACAGTTTAAGCAATCCTGCATCTTATATCATACTCATTGTCTACTTGGGTTTCTTTTTTTCTATAGAACATGATACTAATGCTCTGCCTTTGTCTTTTTTTATTCATTGTACATAGATGCTCCATCTGGATTCTATCATGAGTGCGTCTAACTTTCCTCTCGTCTGCTGTGTTCCTGAGAGATGAAACAAACACTTGTAGTCCATATCCTATCATCACTTACACTATTATGGAGACATGCAACAGCAGGTATCTTCTGTAGCCGTGGGATATCAATGCATTTGAAGACCTGTTTGTTTCTCTTTGTCACAGCCTTGATAGCAATATATCTGCACCAGTAGATGCTGCATTGCTCTTTAAAATAAAGTTATCACAGTATTTTAAATAGTGTATTTTTTAAATCATATCTATTCAGAAACTCCAAAAGGTCTTTATCAGGGAAGCACTCTACAATAAAGACCTTCGATGCATGACAGCTCAATAATTGCTGTCAACTGTCATGGCCAGAGGATGACAATAAATCAGAAACTTTCTCAGCATGCAAACACAATGGCCGGTCACACACCGAAAAAAATACTTTGGCCAAGCATGGAGGCAAATTCAAGGCCAATGTTTTGTCAATTCAAGTGAAAATATTGGTGAAAGGCAAACAAAACATGACAAAACGTGACATTACTGGTACTGAACCCTTAAGGAAATGTGTAAAAAAAGACTTCAGTCAAGCTAAATGATTGATTTAACCAAAAATGATATGTTGTGGTGTTCTGAGAGAAAGACTGAGTCGCCAAACTGAATCCCAGACAATACCCGATTAGAACAAAGCCTGCTGCTACATAATAGGCGTCATTTAATTGATTCATAACATTTCTTGCCAAGATAAATGCAAATACTGATTCATTCATCAATTATTCATGCCTGCTGATCACACACGCACACTCACAAACAATAGCAGGTGTCCTGTTCGAGACTGACAAACGGCGAATGTTCCACACCTCGCAGAATATGCGACGCCAAGCTACGGCACGGTCAAGATTCTCTTTTCTCTCAGCCCTATTGTTTTATCGTGGCACATATCGACGTACGCACAATGTGCAACCAGTCGGTAAAGAGATATAATGCGAGATCCCAGATTCTGAGACTCACAATACCGTGCACAGCGTGTGATACCGTGCCAAAACATGCAGTGTGTGGGACTGAACGGATAAAAAGAGAGCAGATTGGTGAAAACGCTGGATACGTCTTTCACAGATCGAAATAGAAAAATCTCGTCTAGCGTGTCCGTGGCTCATCTCTATGACTGATGTGTAAAAGACAGACATACACGCTCACGCGTCTTTTACATAAAACTACAATATGGCAAAAAATCAGCTGAGTAATACATTTTTGTCAGTTGTACCTCAGTGTTGAAAAGCAGTCTACCGAAAAGCTGCCGGGCCTCGTCCAAGCCTCCTTCCAAATACACAGCACCTGAAGAAAAACAAGAGTAAGAACGAATGAAGACGCAATCAGTACAACAAAAAGTTTAATCAGGAAGTGTGTGCAAACTGTAGTAATTGCTAAAAAATACTTTCTATAAGGTAAAAATCCAACCCGTACAAATTTAAAGTGAGCGTGAAAAGCATGACATTCCAACCATCGGCGGTGAAAAATAAAAAAAAAATTTCCAGCAATTCCGAGGCAATTTCTGACTTCTCTCCTAATGGAAAACTTAAAATTAATTGAACTCGGCAATGAGTTATAATTGCTTTATTAAAAGTAGGAGTGCATTTTTATTGCTTTTTGGCGGCGAAATGACCTCGGGGTTTCCGTGCAGATCCACCTCCCTCTTGTCAGAGAATAAGAGGAGAAGGAGGAGGAGGCGGAGGAGGAGAGGAAGCGACGGTTGCATCACCACACTAAAATGGAACTGGCCAAGGTCAAACAAACATCAAACTTGAATTTAGAGCGACAGGCTGAGCCCCCCGTGTCAAATCCTCAGGTATGAATAGAGCTGTCAAACATGTACAAGCCCACATACAAGACTTTCCTCGTATTCATAGGCAGTGTGGACGAAAGTATAATGTCCTCTTTGTCACTCGCCTACACTCTCGGGCATGACTTACCTGTGAAGATGTCCGCGCGGCACACATTAAAAAAACACATTTTACGGACACCAACACACACAAAGGACGAGGGAGAGAGAAAGAAATTCGATAGAGGATTGCGAGAGAGGGAACAAGACAAGTATCCCAAATTTTCCTCTTTCTCTGCAAATTTTCCTCTTTCTTGTTGCCGAATGAGCCGGTGCAGCATCCACCGGCTCATTCGGCAACAACAGTCAGCTCCTTTTTGCACAAGTCAACTCTCCTTCTCTTCCACTGTTTCCACTGAAATCATTGGAACTATCATGGCGCCTTTAAGCACCATACAACTTCGAACCATCACACTTAGGGTGGCTCATTCAATTTAGAAAGCAATAACCACCTGGCAAATTGGGTATACAATCGTGCAGCGTTTTTTTTTTTTTTTTTTTTTTTATTTGCATAAATGAGCCAGTGGAAATGGGGCGCGGTGCGGTAGCAAAGCCTAAATGCGCAAACTGCTTTTAATGGAAGACATCAAGAACATATGAGGAATTCATCATCTGGGCGGGGGGAACTGCTTTCAGATGGCTAACAGGCCATTTACACACACAAACAATGAAGATGCAGCCTACATAACCGAAACCATTAAAGAAAAAAAAAAAGAATACAAACAAACCACCAAGCGCAAAGACAAACACAAACGCACGCCCACTCTATCTGCCTCGCAATGCCCTTTACTTCTAAACAGAGTGGGAAATTACTACCAGTCATTGCCCAAATGTTCGTAAAATTTGATTAAGCCTGACAACTTTGTCTCCCTCGCAGCCACTTTGGCTCTCGTTCATTTGGAGACCCGGAGAGGTAAAATAATGAAAGGAGCTTGTCAAGTTGGAAAAAAGTCCTGCCACGCTTATGATCGTCCAGATCCGAACACAATGCGCCTATAAATCGATATCAATAACTCTAAACTCTCGTTGAAGCCGTCCATAAACATAACATCCTGCTAAACCCGTTGCAGATGTGTATCGGTGAGCGCAGCCTCTGTAATCTTTGACTCGACGAGGCCGAGAGTCTCGCTGACCGCGGGAGGCTCTAGAGAGAGAGAGAGAGGGAGGGAGCGGCTCTTCGCAGGATGTTTTCCACTAAGCATCAGCGCTGAGATTTGTGGTTTTTTACCATAATGTGGACCTCAGTTCTTGATGGTGCTGTGTAACAGATGTTTCCTCTGGAGACCAGCTGTGGGAGGATAAGAACTCCCTCCTAGGATCAAGTTTTGAACGTCTTTCAACTATCACTCATAAACGCATTCAAGGCTAGGGGTGCGTGGGTGGGGCCGAGAGGCAGTTTTCTTCATGTTTTGATGACACAGCGGATTTGGAAAAGTTCCCCCCTAAATGGAGGCCTCAAAGTCGTTGAAACTCAGAGTTTTTTTTTCTTCTTCTCCTTCTTATTAGATTTTCAAAACTTTTTCCGAGACGTAGAGAAGACGGAGGGGGGTGTAAGCAAGAGAGGGAGGAAAAAACCAGGGAGGGCCTCGGGAGATTTATGGAGGTATTAAAAATCTCAAAGCAACACCTTTGGTGTCAATCAAAAGGGCCCGTGGATGAAGAAACCAAGATATGCAGTTAATTCTAGCGAGACTACTCGTCGAGGCGGCTGTCCGTGCGAGTGTGCCCCAAAGCGATCCAATCAATCTGCCGCAATCATTAAACGGAGATCTGTGCTTCGCAGATCGCCCCCATCAGCCTGCAAAGTTGCAGCTGACGCCCTGAATACACACACACACACACACACACACACACACACACACACACACACACACACAATGACGCCCAAGCCAAACTTAACTGGCAATTACATGGAGCTCATCTTGCAGTAACATCATGCCCAGGTCAAATCACTCTGCAATCTCAGGAGCTCCGGCACATTTAAACCGCTGAGTTGTTGACCCTGCCAGGGCGGTCAGGGACGAAACATGCGGGCCTGGAATATGTGCTTGAAGAATCAGAGCAACACTGGATATGAACTTCTTGAGGGCGATCAGTGTTTTTAGGTTTTAAAGGAGCTGGTGAATCAATCTGATGTCAGACCGGAGTTCGACAGGAATTTCAAAAATCCTTCAGCTACTTACAATAACTCCTTTCATTTAAGAACTTCAAGTTCACGGCAACTCGAGGTAGATTAGCCTGTTTGATCGTCTTCTCTGCGAGCTTAATGAATCTGGGAGTTTTCCTAACTTTGAACTGGACCGCAGACTAATAAAACTCTGAACCGATAAATCACGGCGCAGATTTGATACAGGTCAGCAAGAAACTAACTCTTAACAAAGTTTCCATGCAGCGCCGTGTTGAGAATATCAGTCACGGCCTCGGAGAGAGCGGCCAGCCGCTAATGAATCTCCGCATCTGTCACAAGTCTAATTCAGACAGCCACGCCGACTGTACAGTGTTATGTTTAGGAATAGAATTCCAATGTCTGTGGGCTTTCAGTGACCAATAAAAACCCAGAGTCAGGGGCATATGAAACACCAGCGGCTGACAGTCACATTAATAACCTAGAATGAATTATTCAAAAACGCTCAGGCTCTAATCCATCAAATAATATATTAAGCCGCTCCCTCTCTCGGCTCAATGGGGGCTGAAGCAGCAGACGGACACGGGAGGGAAAAAGCAACACATGAAACCAAAACAGGAAAATAGATTTATATATTTTTTTGTTTCGCTCGGTGACAAAAGCAGCAGGGGTGAGAGCGCCGTAACATCAAACATCTTACTTTTCTAGGCTCGGAGCGACGAGGGGTGAGACGGAGAAACAAAAATTTAAAAAAAAAAAAAGGTGCACGAGAAACTCTGCAGCAATTAACAAAGGGAGCAGTGCTCGCTGAGTGAATACACCGGCTGCATTGTGCATGAATCTGATATTCAGCAAGTGAGAGATAATCCTTTCTCTGCGTTCTTTTAATAGGAAGAGCTTAGAGAGGGCCCTCACAAAGGTTCACCATCTGTATCCCCCATGGCTGCTGGCAGCGTATAATCCACAGATCAACTGTACAAGGAAATTAGGGCCATAAAAAAAAAAAAAACAGAGTGGGGGCCCCTTCTTTTTCTTTTTCTCCTTCTTCTCCTCTCAATTCTTTTCAAACAGTTTCAGTAGGAAGGAAGCGACGTGGGCTTATCAGTGAAGAGGACCTGAGAGGGAAACGGGAGGGCAACAGGCAGTGCAAGACTTTCTATGAATAAGCAGAAGAAGGAAAGTGGTTTCTAAAGACGGAGAGAGGTAAAGTGGGCAACAGAAGGGAGAGAGACTGAGGAGGAGGGAGGAGGAGGAGGTGGTGGTGCAGAATGGGAGGTGCGTAGGCCAAAAGAGCCCAAATGAGAATGGCCCACTCCGGCAGAAGTTAATGACAGGGGATCAGAAAAGCAAGATTTCCATTCAACACTTTGAATTATTCAGGGTTGCAGGGCACCCATTTGCATTGCAGATGCCTTTGCTTTCCATTCCTCCACCACCTCCTCTCCCGTCCATTCTTTCCTCTCTCACTCTCTTTTCTCTCTCTCACCATCTCGAGAAAAGAGAATGGCCCTGCCTCAGGGTTAGGGGATAGACACATTCTCCGGCTCTCTCTCTCCGGAAACAGGGGGGGAAAGCTCTCGCCCATGCAAAGCAGGAGATTATCTGCCATTTCCAACAAAGCCGAGGTTCAGCGGTCAGCGTGGCAGAGAAACAAATAAAACAAAGGTCAGGAAACATGCATAGTAAGCCGTTAAAGCTATCTGCGAGCGTGTCATATTCTCTCTGAAAGAGAACCATTTGAATTCGGAGTGTGTGCGCTGCCGGAGCTCGAGGAAAACGAGCGAGTTAGAAAGAAGATGATGGCGCATTCAGAGAACGAGGCAAGCGACAGGTCGTGTTGATGCTGCTTTTGGAAACGTCTCTGTCCGGCCCGGCCCGTCCCGTCCCTCGCGCCGTCCTCCGGCACGTGTTAACCAAGTTTTGTGTCTTGTGAGGAGAGAGAACGTTGGGACAGCTGGAGGAGGGTGAGGAGATGACAAGAGTGACAGCATGACTCATCGTGTGCGTGGCAGCATCTTTCACCTAATAACACCCAACTCTAGATCACAGGGGAGAACAGAGACGGAAAAAACAAAAAAGGACATGAAGAAGTAAGTCTGAGACAGGAGGAGGAGGAGGGTGGAGACAGACTGCTCAGCGACAAGGTCTTAAAAGGAGGCGTTTGTCATCTTCATTTCTTTTCTTTTTTTTCTAGCTCAAAGAGAACATCAGACGGCGTTTCAAGTGACTTTGCGGATCTGGAATCGGCACGTTTTGCCCTCTCGGCGTCTTGCGTGTGCGTCTGCATCGAGGCGGGTGGAGGTTTGAGTTAGTAATCTCAAACCCGTCACCGCGGGGGGGCTACGTGACAGCGGTTTGCTCACAGGTTCCCCCCTTTTCATAACAAGCCTCCCTGTTTATTCATCACTTTTATTAAGTTGAAATTTAAGACAGAGGAATGAGAGAGAGAGAGAGGATGTGCGCGGCAATGAGGCGGCGACAGCCACGGGACAGAATAGATTATGACGTTGCCTGTGCTGATAATGAACCCGTAACAAGAACAGGGGGGCCCCTGGGAGGCCGACAGGAGTGCGGAGGATGAGGGGGCCACGGTGCCAGTCAGTACTTTCCCACCCATCGTCATTGTGCGCCGCTGTAGCACGGCGGAGGGAGAAGAAGATCTCTTTAAAGCCATCCACTCTCTGTATCTATCATCGGGGGAGCGCCGAGATGGCTCAACTGGTTCAATCAAGATGGTGATAAGATGAGGAAAGCTGCAGAGTCTGCAGCTCTCCGGGAGCGAGGCTCGGCTTAGCGCTGCCCGTGGGGTTGGGATGGAGAGAGACGGCACCCACCAAGTGTGTGTGTGGTTTCCAACACAGGGGGCCTTAATCACTGCACAAACTCTATCAGCTGAACTGCTGCCGAGATGAACAGCACGCCTGCGTATGTGTTTGGTGCCGTGGCGCTCTGGAGGATTGCATGTCCGGTGGCCAGAGGTCAAACCATATCTACCGAGATCAATAAAGCCGTGTAATGTTTCTACGGGCCTAATGGGAGATCCACTGCAGCTGAACACACACACACACACACACACACACACACACACACACAAAGCTGAAGTCAGAACTATTAAAGGGATTTTATTCAAAGCACGCAAAGTTAGCAGGTGGATTAAACACATTTATGCACAGAAGCATTACCAATAAAAAATACTTATGTGCCGCTGCAAAGTCCAGCTAAAAAGTATTAAACCAACCTGCTAATGTGTGTGTGTGTGTTCTGTTTGTAAGAGCAGAGCAGATGTAAATCGATCCTTTTTAAACAGATTTACATATTTAGTTTTACTCAAAATGCACTCCACTTCTTTTTTTTTTTTTAACCGCCCTCCCACGTCACCTCCATCCCGTCTCTCTCTCTCGCGGGAATCTCACCAATGAGCGCCTCGAAGCAGTTGGCCATGGCGTGTCGCAGGTCCGACTCGCGGCACAGATCCGGCCCGTGAGCGTAAAGCATGAAGCGGTCCAACTCCAGTTTCTGTTTTTTTTTTAAAGAAAGAAAGAGACAAACACATTCGTGTCAGTTCAGTAATAGCCCCTTGAAGAAGTAATAACATTTTTTTTTGTGTGCACATTTTCATGAGCTCTCTGTAGGAAAAAGAAAAAAAAAAAAGGGGGCCAAAAAACTCGAGGGAAATGAAAAAGATTGCCTGCCCTTGCTGGAAAAGGTTCTACTTCATGGCACTGACAGATGTGCCCATGTGTTGTCCAGCTGTGGCGCGATGCACTAAGCCAGTGCAGGAGGAAACGGTTCACTCACACACACACACACACACACACACACACACGTGCGCAAAATTACACTGGCACGCCGACAAGCACGCGCACAGACACGGCGGATAATCCCAAGATAAATTGTGAAGCGGTTACAGCGGTGACCTTCATCCTGTCTGGAAAAAGTAGTTCCCTCGCTGGTGAAACACTTCTTTACAATAACACGCTTTACGTATACGCGCCGTCAGCTGATTCCACCTAAATAACCGGCAGTGAATTTATTATACTGGAAGTTATAAAGCTATTACTGAGCTTATAAATATGTATTATCTTAGAGCTAACAGTCCTATTCATCTCTCTACCTGTGTGTGTTTGAATAATCATCGTAGGTCACTGTTTATTAATCTATACTGCACAGTACACTACGTACAGAACACAATATTTATCTACGTGCACTACTAACGTACGGTATATTACCGTGTTTGACACCGGGTCACGTGTGAGCCTTCAGGTCCTTAGCAGTATTAGTCGTTTGACTTTGGTTGAGGACAGTCTATCTCAACACTGAGGTGACCACGGCAAAAAGACCTAATGTTGCCTCCCGAGACATAACACTACATAATAATCATCATATGTTATCTGTGACTCATTCTGGGCAATAAATAATACAGCATCAGACATCAGAGGCTCCTGAACACTTTCTTCTTTCCTGACCATTGACCTTGGGTGAATATTAGCTACCTCCATGAGCTCTATAGGGTCTGGTCTTGATCTTGACTTGGTCTCAGCTCCTTAAAGTTTTGGTCTTGATGCACTCTGATCTCGGATCAGTTGATCTCAACTACAACACACATTGAGGATCATTTTACAGTGAATATTTAACATATATCAGAGCTAATGTGTGTTTTTGTGTCTTGAGTCTAACTGTTGATCATCCATCATCTGTAACCGTTTCTCCTCATCAGGGGTCACGGTGGAGCTGGAGCCTATCCCAGCTGACTTTGGGCGAGAGGCGGGGTACACCCTGGAGGAGTCGGCAGCTCATCACAGAGCACACAGAGACAAACAACCATTCACACTCACATTGACCCCTACGGGCAATTCACCAGTTAGACTTCACATCTTTGAACTGTGGGAGAGACACGGGAAGAAGCCGGCCGAGTTTCGAACCAGGAACCTTCTTGTTGTGCGAACCACTGCATTGTTTATCATTATTATTATTATTATTATTATTATTTATGGCTTTTTAAGTCAACTGTTTATTTCCATGAGTACCTCCTCCGGCGCCCTTTTGTCATTTGTTACGTGATTTATACGACTTTGTACTTTTCCCACTGGGACTAATAAAGTGCTATTTATCTTCTTCCCGTTGCCCCCTTTCCAAAAGTTTATTGATTTTTTTTAATATGTTGGGAGTTTTCTTTGTCGTAAAACTCGATGTGGGACCTGGAAAGCCCCGCGGAGACAGTTTATGTCATAACTGAGCGATACAAAGACGCAAACCTGCGACCGGAGGGTCAGCGGAAAGACAAAAGTTGAGAGGGAACTCTCGAGACTAAAGCGGGACGCATATACGAGTATGCATGATGGCAACACAAAGAAAATGCTGAGTTTGCACTTGATGTAAATCGTGTTGTGATGTGTCGGACTCATGGGGGGTCAGCGTAACTTTCTGCAACTGTTTCTCTGAGCCAAGTCAAAAGCAGCCCAACTTCACTTTGCTGGCAGCGCAGCACAGACGCAAACCTGGCAAAATAACAGTCAGGGTGCTATTTAATTACGGCTGATATGGCTGATATCTGTCGGTGGTATCCCACCCCCCGTGATTGCACACACAAATTAAATCGCAAATCATAAATACTCCAGCTCAGAGGGAAACCGTTCTGACTTTTAAGCCTTCCAAGTGAAGTGGCGGACTGTGCCCGTTGCTCGCTGAAGATTTATTTATTTATTTTTTTTGAAAGATAATTGCGAGTGTTCTTGAGCAGACGGGCTTTAGAGGAGGCCCTGGTAAACAACTTGGCAACGTCGAACACTGTATCACACTCACTTTACCGCGAGCGGCAAATTGAAACAAGCCAAACTGCTGCACGGCGGCTAATGCAGATTCGGGCGGCTGCATCTTTGTATTCAGCGGGGAGCAACATGAAAGATTGAAGTTTTTAATTGCTTTCTCCACATCGCGGGACGATTATTGTTGTGTTTCTTATACAAACGTGCCAGTGAGTGAGGCTCGGGTGCACGACGCTGCCAGGGAGAGAGAAAGAAAGGTGGGGGAAGGAAGGAAGGAAGCGAGGACGGGGGGCCGAGCGATAACAGGAACTGGAGAGTGTTTCAGGAAGACCTCTAGGGGCCCACAGGGACCTCCATCCTCACTAGTCTAGCCCTCCAAAACAACAACCTTTTAACTCCAATTACAAACCTGAGGGGGGCAAAAAAAAAAAAGAAGGGTAGAAAGACAAAATTACTCTTTTCCCTAGTGCCCCCTTAGAAGGAAGCAAAGTCATAACGGGAAGGCAGGAAACAATAACACCATCTCAAACACTGTCAGTGTGTAGACCTTTCACTGCTTTGACCCGCAGATGGAGGAGGAGGTGGAGGGTTTACCTTGGCCAGCATGGCTAAGTGCTGGTTCTGTACGATGGCTGTTCTGTAGGTAGCGAGGCCGCCCTCTTCTAAACTGGGGAACAGGTAGTACAAGTGGACGCTGTAAGACAGAGGAACGAAGACGAGGTTAGAAGATTTCACTTTGAAGACAAAGACGAGTTTAAACGCTCAAAGTTTCTGTTCAGACAAACAAACAAAAAATGAGAAAAGTGAGCGCACGACTTTCCAGCAGGATGAAAATCATTACACACAAAAAAGTTTCAGACTTTCAGGTGAAATTTATGGAAAAAGGTTCATCCTACAGTG
Source organism: Collichthys lucidus (assembly GCA_004119915.2). Taxonomy (NCBI): domain Eukaryota; kingdom Metazoa; phylum Chordata; class Actinopteri; family Sciaenidae; genus Collichthys; species Collichthys lucidus. The sequence continues at coordinate 5,291,157 of CM014096.1, read as the reverse complement.
ACATTATATCATGAAAATAGGTGTGAGAAAGTCAGAATAAATGTTCTGAGTTTGTCAGACCAAAGAAGAAAGTGTCATTAACCACCCAGCCAAATTTGAATGATTAAAAATATCGACTAGTTTATGAAATTAGGTGTCAAAATGAACGAATGAAGCGACTGAAATGTGTCAGATGAGTTCAGAAAACACTCTGAGCTGAGATGAATTCATCTCTGTCTCTCTGCTCAGGGTGGCCTCAGCGTGTAATCGAGCCACCCTTTAAGGACCGCCCACAAAATCCTGAGACTGAAAACTGGTGAAAAACCTGTTTGACCCTCTAACTCCACATTTCAGTGATACATCGTTCAAAGTCTTTTCACATGTTTGCAGCAACTATTTTACAACATATTTATTGTGTTTTGAAAGAGATATTGCTTTAAAATCGCCTTTACATGGACTTTAAGTAGACGCATGCACTGTCGTGAACAGCGCGATGAAGAGGACTGTTTAATTACAAACTGTCATTAAACCAGAATGTAGATTGGTTGATTCATGGATCAGACACTTATGCAATAAGTCCTGAAACACTGATGTGTGCAAAAGTTTAGAAAAGGTCAAATTGAGTTCACCTGTAAAAGGTTGGAGAGCATTTTAGACGCACTCTGAAATTGAAATCATCCGAAAGCGGAATATCTCTGACTTTGTTTACCGAAATTTTTCAAGAGCACCCAATTAATTTTTCAGACGTTTCCATTTTTTTTTTCCAGACCCCAGTGTTGGAACCCAGAAACAGCCGTGGACGCTTCAGTGGTTCCACAGCTGGGTTCTGGGCGAGCGGCTTCCATTTTCATTACGGTCCAGCGTGTCTCTCCACCCTCCCCCCACACCCCCGATCTCTCCACCCTATCCACGGCGAATCATTTGATTTCATTTGAATTAAAACAGCCCATTTAATTCAGTCATTTCTAATCAATGCAAAGGGAGGAGGGAGGAGGAGGAGGAAGCAGGTGGCATTTTGTTTTTTTGTTTTTTTTTTCCTCCCAAATTCACGAGAGGTCTATTTGTCAGGGTGTCGTGATCTTAGTGTGAAAACAAAGCACTTGGAATTAATAAAAATCACTTAGCGTAATGAAAAATAATTAGGCCAGAGACACTTGGTTTGCTGGCAAAAGTGTCAGTCAGAGAGAGAGAGCGAGTAACTGGGCTACAGAGCAGGTACGAAGACACACAGTGTGTGTGTGTGTGTGTCTGTGTGTGTGTGTTAGTTATCGAACTATCGACTGGGGTTTGATGTGAACATGAAAACTGTTTGCTTCTTTCTGGCCTATAACTCCTCACATGTTCGATTCTCCAAACTCCAAAAAGGACGAGCGATGTTTAATTTATCTTTAACAATTATTATTAATTTACAAACTCACCTGGACTTTTTCCCCATGAAATATTCACTTTTTTTTTTCAGAAGCTCAAATGTTGCAAGCGAGTCTCATCATCTGCCTGTGACCCCCCCTCTAGTCCTCCCTCTTTGTGCGTCGGGTCTATTCAAATGTGCAAAATATTCTGTTGGCTCGGACAGCGGAGGCACAGATAGCCTCCGAGGGGCCGGTGTGCACTGGAGGTGCAGGAGGCAGTTGGCTGGATCCGCTGTACCCATTTAACTGGACAAGAGGCTGATAAATAATTCAGAGGGCCAGAGCGTTAGGCCAAGCATGTCTTCGTCAGACGCTAACAATCAAAGAAGGGGAAGGCAGAAAGGGAAGAGGAGGGAGGGAAAGTGGCAAAACATGCCCAGAGATATCCAGAGAAACAGAGGCTAACCAGCTTCTTTGTAACACTGTTCCGGCTGCATGAGGAGCCGAAGCAGTGTCCTGTGTAACCCAGTGTCACTTCCTATTAAGGTTTAATCCTGTCCCTGAATGTTCACTGTTGTGGAAGCGTTGGCTTCGTGGTGGAAGTTCTGCTGTTGGGCAAATGGAAGTCAGATACAAATCTGTATGCGAGTGTTAGAGAGAGAGAGGGAGACCTCGACGAGGGTGTCGAGGTGCAGAGATTTTATTCCCCGTTAAAAAAGCTTTTTCTCACTCTCTGAAAAGTGATTTTGGGGCCTTATATAAATAAAAATTTGACTCGACTTGACAGCAGGTAGGTGGGCAATTCCTTGCTAGGCAGCGTGCAAGATTAATAATAGCTACATATAATTAGCACTGTGCCTAGGTAAGTGCTGGGCAGCGGCCATCCGCTGCTCACCTGGGAGTCAATAACGCAGTCAGCATTCCAGACGGCTAATTGCAAGTTGTCACGGAGAATTTCAGGCCGGTAAGAAGGGGAGGGGGGCAGGCGGCGGCGGCGGTGGTTGGTGGTGGTGGTGGGGATATTACACCCAGGTTCCAATTACCAGTAAATCACTGTCTTGAATGAGCGGATAGTATGGAGAGCGGTGCGGTTGTGACAGACACGGATAGGTGTAGACAATGAGACAGAGAGGAAAGAAATGGAGTCGAGGCCGACGGTGTTGTCGTCGACTTCAATTAGCGGCGGCGTCTATCAAAAAGACGCGCCGGGGCGCTTTCTCACCTGGTGAGGAACTCGACGACGGCATCGCCCAGGAACTCCAGCCTCTCGTTGTGATTGATCCTAAAAGGACGGAGGGAGGATGACGGGGAAAGGTGGAAGAGAGCGAGGACAGTTGAAGAAGAAGTAGTAGCATGAAAGACACACTTCAGGACAAAAAAAAGAACACACACACCTACACACTCAGCTGCTCACCTGATCGGCGCTCTGAGAATAACAGCAGCACACATTCAATAATAAGCAGTCGTTGCCCTTAAAATTAGCTCATTTCATTTCCCCTGAGATATCCCTTCCTTTCACAGTTAAAGTTAATTTTCTTGTCAGCAGGCCTGCCGGGTATATTAATCACAAGGATCGTCCCTTTGATTGCTCCTGTGGTCAGTGATAACGTGAACAGATATGTGCCTGCAGGCGGCCTACCTTGAGGGGGAGGGGTCATCCTGCCCCAGACGAGACATGATGTTAATCAATGTGTTGATTCCTGTAAAAGAAAAAACCCCCAGGGTGGAGAGGTGGAGAGGTGAGGGACATTTGACAGTAAAAGAAGACGCAGATAGAGTGAGAGAGAGGGAACACTTTTACCCACCCTTCTTCCTCATGTACATGTGGTGGACCTTCCTGTCTCCGTACTTGGGCTGGCGGATGCCGCAGTTGGAGAGGGAGTTACGTGCGTGATCGGGATTCATGCCGAAGTTGAGGTGGTGACTGGGGTGAGTCATGGCGAGCTGGAAAGAGAAACATTTTTCAACCACGGCAACCGTAACCGGAATCTACTGGAGTCCCTGCACCCCAAAAAAAAAGATCTCAGCTGCCGGGGTAGTAATTAGGAACGACTGGCTCACCGGTCAAACGCTGTAAAACACCCACTGCTTGTCAATCTAATCAATACAAGTACTGGTGAATGGGGTTTTCTTGAATGTTAATTGACGTTCCAACAAAGCTCGACTTCTCAGACATGAATGAGAGGAGGAACACTGCTAAAGTGGGCTAAACAAAATAAAAACCAGGCGGGAAAAAAAAAGCAGAGCTGACACTTTTTAATCATTTTTTTAATCTTTCTGGGATGTGGGAGATAAAAAATGAAATATTCAATCTGTAATGATCTGTGGGAATTCAGAATTCAAAGGGTTTATGAGCACGCCGCCGAGGGGCATTTGTAAAAACTCACTGTGACCTTTTGTACGCCCTGTTGGTTTACTAGGTTTTTGTCTTTTTTCTGCGCTGAGCAGAAACATTTTAGAAACTACAGAGCTGAAACATCACAGAGACAAAGAACTAATCTGAAGTCGACAGAAGAGGCAACAAACTTTACACAACCAACAAATCGACATATTGAAGTAGAGCTGCAACTAATAATCATTTTCATAACTGGTTAATTTCTCAAATCAGATTTCGATTCATCGATTAGTGCGTTGGTCCATGAAATGTCAGTAAATCTTTGGTGACATCGGAAATAGTCTTGTTTTGTTCCCACAACCCAAAGATCAGTTTGTCAAAGAGGATTAAAGAAAAGTTTTTTTAAAGACTGACTCATGAATGATTCCTCAATTAGCAAAACAGTTAAATTAATAGATTAATCGCTGCAGCTCTGATTTCTTGTGACCTATAAGAAGAGTCCGTCTATGTTTAGAAGGTATAATCTGGATGACGGCTGACTTTCCACCTTCTAGTGTGACAATTTGGAACAACTACTGTTGACAACAACTCATACAAACTAGTTCTGCTTGAGTATAATCCACGCTTAGCTCGACACTGAAGTGTGGAAGCTGAGGTACCGGAGATCAACTCTAATTCTTCTTGCTTTTAAATTGATGGAAGCAAATTACATGCAGCTTCTCATTAAAACTTCAAACAATAGCCTCTGTGGTGTCCATCCACCTGTGCACATCTGCTCACCAACATCCACCCAAATGCTAAATTATCAAGAAAATGCAGTTAGACTGAGCTGTTGTCTTATCTTCAACGCCGCAGAGGCCTTAATTTCCTGATGTAGTTCAGGTTTTTTGTTTTTTAGGGCTTCATTCCTGCTCGCAGAGGGCCAATCGTGTAAACAACGAGCCAACAAAAGCCAATCTGACGCCGATTAGGCACCAACAACATGGCAACCAACCGCCGGCCCCGTGGAAAGCCTCCAAGGAGCACACATCCGTTCCATTTGGCGAATAACTAATTACAAACGGTAACGCCGGTCAAAGCAAATCAGTCTAGAAACGTTGGATCGGCAGTCGCTCAAAGGGAAATAAAAAAAGAGAGAGAGAGGAGTGAACCAACACGGAGCGAGCGCTTCTGTCACGGTGAAGTTGTTTGTATGAAAATGATTTAACCTGTAAAGGGAGGCAAAAGTGTGCGGGGGATTTGAGGTGAAACAACCCTGAAGGAGACGCATTAGTCGCATTGAGCTTTATCGGAACGGAGGACAAAAACTGCTGTGCCTGGAAAGAAAGCTGCGGCGGCGGCGGCTGAACGTCTCGAAACTCGCTGAGGGAAGAAAAACGGAAAGAGAGATAGGGCTCAGTAGGATATGTCAAGCCTTTATCAATCTTACATTAGGAGAATGTTAATCTCAGCCCAAAAAACTCCTCTCCCCTCCTGGGCTTGCTTTTCAAAATGCTTGTCTCCTTTCAGCCAACTTCAAATCAATTTCAAGCTCCAATGAGATATATATGTAAAGCGTTAACGGAGAGGTTTCAATATTTATAGTTGCTCAAGAGGCCTTCGGCTTTGTAGCCTCGAACACAGAGATGACAAATTCAACAGCAATTGTATTTTTTTTTTCCTCTCTGTGGTTAAGAAGAACAGCGTTTTTTGTTTTTTTTTTGGGTGGGAGAAGGAAAAAAACAAGTTATTTGACATGACACGAGCAGAAATCTAGCAATTCTCAGCGCCGCATTGACAGCTTGATAAAAAAAATATAAATAAAAACAACAACAACCAAACGTCTACTTCCAATTTTAACTCCCCCATTGTGCGATGTCAGACACAAGTCAATGACTGCCTACTACACAGCCTGAACTACAGAGTTGGGTACGCGTCGAGCGAGAAAATACATCAGTTATTCTGTAAACACCGCAGGTCCTTCACAGTTTAGGAAAACATCCAACAAACAGTATTGGCTTTTAAGCCGAATCTGCGGAGACGATTGACGTCTGCAACTGTTCCTGTCAACATAATGACTGCGTAAAGTATCGCAGGGATTTGGATTTAGTGATCACTGCCTCAGCTGCTGCTCAACCGCCTTTGGCTAAACGGGAACAAACATCATCGCTCAGTCGGAGAGCTGCAGACTCGCTACTGTAAAGAGTGTTGCTGCGCCCCGGCATGCAGGGACAGCGACGGGCAAACTGCCTGCTTGGCAAACGACGCTCGATGTCATTAACGTGTGCTGCATTATTTAATGTAGTACACAGGTAAAGCAGAGGTAAAAGAGCTTCACCCATTTACTGCTAATGAGATGCACTAGGTGATAAATGCATTATGTGGATCGCACAAAGCTCTGGGTTGGCCAACAAGTTGCCGAGATTCAGTCGCGTGTTCTCGATGTTTAAAATATGGGAAAAGATATTTTAACAGTTCTTTGAGGGCTTCAGCCGCCTTCGTCAGCATGTTCTCCTCACAAGGAGACAAAGTGGTGAGTCAGTTTTTATCGCTGCGGTCGTTTTCGAGCTTGCCATTACGGGTTGAATTATAGCGCGCTCTCGTCAGAGAGGCTACGGGTTAAAGTTTCTGTCTCTGCGGGTGTTTGGCTAATTAGGCTAATGCTCGAAGAGAAACAACAGTCGGTGTTTGGTTTGTCTGTTCAGGGCTTTTGTAGAAAGATTCTCTGTGGATATAAAGCCTTAGAAAATGATTTCCAGGTGATTATACTAATGAAACGATTACCATGTGTCATTAGATCCTCCTAAATGTTACACACTGGAGCCTTAAAGGTGAGCTACAGTGGCTTTGGACATACCGTGACGATGATCGGACAGCGTGTGTTGTTGGTATTTCCTTTGTTTGCTGATATTTCTGAGGACAAGATGAACCAAGCTGAAGAAAGTCCCACTAATCTTCTAATCCTAATAATAATAATCTAATCCTTTTCTGTAATGAACATCAAGCAAAGTCGTCAAACTTTCTGCTCGCCGTGAATAAACACAGCCATTCGAGGCGAACCGTCCCGTCGTAACGCGCCGCAGAAAGAGCGAAGGATGTAAACTGTAGCGTCTGGCGTCGCTGTGGTGCTACAGTTCAAACCCGCCATCGTAGGTTAACGTTAACCTGTCTGCATCGAGCAAAACTGTTGCTTTGGCGACGGTTTGTCCATTTGGTTTTTGCCAAACGGGCCATGCTTTGCATTATTAGGTAACATCTAACACAAAGAAATATTTGTGCAGAATATTCCGAGCCTGTAAACTGGTATTCAGGCCAGTCCAACTCGAAAACAGATGGACACCTCAATCACATGGCTGGGCATGCACTGCCATGAATAACAAAGCAAATAAGATAGTCTGTGCACAAAGTCACAGCCGCATTCACAGGGGCACACAAACAAAAGAATGCAATATCAGAGCTGGGGCCGAGGACTTGTACGGTTAAATTATTGAGATCCTCCGTGATGCCTCTCGTTCTGTCAGCATGGGTCAAAAGTGAGGAACAGGGGATGAAGCAACAGGGGGTGAGGGGGGATTATGAGGGTCTGGTGGATGTGAGGACGCCGGAGCATGTGGCGACCGTGAACACATGTCTCTTTCTAACCCCACCACCAAGTTTTAAATGTTAAATGTTTAACAGGGAGGCTCTCAAAAGAGGAGCTTCAAAGAGGTCAAGGCTCCACTGGAGCTCGGCGGGGGGAAGAGTCGAGTTTTTGTCAGATGCCTCATGCACCACATCGACATTCTGCACCACGATAACAGGTGCACCGCCGCCCTGCACAGAGAATCCAATGACCTGATGATCGACGCCTGGCACGGCTGGATTGTACATTCGCGGCATATGCCCCTTCTTGCAATTTTGATCGGCAGATGTGCTTTCATTAAAACATTACAGAGAATGAGCTGGAAACAAGCATTGATTCTGTACAGACCCACGCAACTCTCTGGTTTCCCAGATGATCGGCTGCTTTCATCTCTTCTAAGAAAAATATGAAAAAAGGGGGAAATAAATTCTCCTTCCTTTAATGGGAGTTCAGCTCGTTACCCTTCAAAGCTAAAGCAAAAATCCCCTTTCTGAAATACAAGCTGCACCGTCCCAAACCGACGACGACTGCCCAAGTCCTGAACCTGAACTTTAGACTAATATGTTGTTTCAGTTTAAAAAGGTCACATTTACATTGACGACATTTCTGTCCCTAAATTTTATTGTATTGTATTTAGAGGTTTCTAGAGCTGGGCACAAAAGGTAAGCCCACCTACTACTATCCATTTTGAACCATTCAACACCGACTAAGGCTCCTTCCCCACCAGAGAAGATCGTAGGTGTCCACGATGGTTGACACCATGCTACTTTTCAGCCTGAGCCAGAACGAGCACCATGTTCCATTTCGGAGTTATGAGATTCTTGAGGCCCGATCCTGAACTATACTAGACTAGTATATCTAACTCAATGATAAATGTTAAGATCAGGAAGAACTAAATATTTATCATTGAAGACAGTTCTGTTTATTGACAAACTTTGAATCTAAACTTTCGTTGACGGTGATCCTACAGGGGGTTTTTCTAGAGCTATGCAGAAAGACAAGCCCAACTACAGCTCGAACGGGCACCATGTTCCACTTCGCAGCATTTGCGACTTTACAGTAGTTACGAAAGATTTCTGAGTTCTTGGAGTTTCAAGACCTAATCCTGAAGTTTAGACTAGTATATAAGTTCAGAAAGCTGCAGGAGGTTTGATTTCTGACAGCAATTTGAAGCACAGAATCAGCGTACTGAAGATAGTTCTGACAAACTGTGAACCTTAAATCTTTATTGACGGCAAAGGCAGAGGGGTTTCTAGAGCTGTGCAGAAAGGTTAGCCCACCTACTACTATTTATTTCGTACCATTCCTCCTACACCAACTCCCCTCCAGAGAGAAGATCGTAGGTGTTCACGATGGTTGCCCCCATGCTACTTCTTTTCAACCTGAGCAAGAATTGATAACACGAACCACCTCAGAGCTTTGTGTCTTGGATTTATAGAAGTTACTAAGGATTCCAATAAAAAAGACCAACATACAAAACATTGTTTCGAATGTTCAAAACACTCGATGCTTCTCTCCAAGTGAAAATACTACTACTACTAGTGTTGCCTTCAGGGCCAGTTACCAAAAGTCAGCAGTTTTTTGGGGAAAAGTGTCTTTTCAGTCACGCTTGAAGCTTCAGGATAAACATCCTCAGAAGACAGATTATCAGTGGAGCGTTATAGCATCCATACTTAAACATATACATACAGCTAAAGACACACAGACCTTGTGTCGAAGCACACTTCATTTACAATGTGCCAGACTCTCTCAAGTTAGAAATGAATGGACTGCCACTGGAAAGCGTTCAACTCATTAAATGTGATCATCCCATCAGAGTGGAGGCAAATAGGACGCGATGACGGACCCGAAATCAGTTCTGACTCGGATGGGGCTGTTTGAACAAGCACCATTGCACTCCTGCAGCTGTTCTGTCCAAACCTATCTGGGCAGAAAGTGTGTGTGTGTGTGTGTGTGTTGTGGGACATTAGTCGCTGATGTGTGTATGCAGTAGATGAGGAAGGTGCTGTAAGCCCAGCGATGATGGCTCCCTACTTGGACCATTTCAGTCCCAGTAGTGGCGAACTGCTGACAGCCCTGACTTTGTCCAAGCACACACAAACAGCAATGTGGTATTAACACCTCAGTGGACAGAATTGCAATGCAGACAGACAGGCAACACACACACACTTGCAGAGGGCTGTGTGGGAGCTGTTACGATCAAACTGATTGCTTTTCTTTTGTTTGTTCGTCTTTCTTCTTTTTTTTTTGGGCGATGCAAGAGTTGAGAGTCGGGGAGGGACAAACACATTAACTTCTCCCAGAGAGTCTGAGATGTCAAGCTCAAATGGGCGTCTCTGTGATGAAAGGGGCCGCGGCTTGTGCGCCGCCGAACCCGAAGCCCCCGCGGCAGGTCCGTGTTTCCTTTTTAGCACTCGTAACGACAGGGCGTCATCACGCAAACGACAAAAAAGCCAATCATCGATCGATACGTGAAATCCAAGCACACGGAGCGGCCGCGCACACGGACGCACGCACGCGCAGAGAGCCTTGAGCGAATCTTAATGCATCCTTCCCTCCTCTCTTTAACTATGAATAGGCTACAACACATTGATTTCTAATGTATCAGGTTATGACAGCTCTTCAATATTGCTGGAGGCAGCCGTGGGGCTTACTCCGAGAGCACACAGCTTGAGGCTGCAGACCTGACAGGGGAGAGCTGGCATTACGGAGGAGGCTGTTGTTGTCCTGTCTACTGTCACTGCAACTCACAGCAGACCCGGGCTCCTCGCTGCAGAGATATGACTCAGGTCGGTGTGTGTGTGCGCCCGCTACCTTAGCCGACTCCTCAGCCCCCCCCTCCGTTTCCACCTGAACTATCCCTGCAGAGGTGGAATGGGCACAATAATGAGGCAAACGCCGCCTCCCTGGATCTCCCCGAAGAAGCTCCTGCACAAAATGTTTACTTTCTTTTTTTTTCTAACCAGCTGTAGACTAGCGCCCTGCTGAAAAGAACCACAGGGATTCGCCTCCCTTTATCTATCCTGTTAGTTATCAACTATGCCAGCTTTTAAATAATGCAGCTTCGGGTTCGGGGGGGCGTAGAGCGCACGCTGCTATGACCGCGCCTTACCTGAAGGAGGCAGCGCTCCTTGAAGATGTAGCCAATGAGCTTATCCAGGTGCATCAGACACTGGTGGTACCGGATGTGATGGGTGAGGACAGGCAGCATCATGGCGTGCTGTGGAGGACAGAGAGAATTGGCAAAAGGGGCAAGAGGTAAGGCTGCACAGGGGATGAAATATATATATACATTGGCAAGGGAGAGAAATGGGAAGAGACAGAGAATAAGGATCATGCCTCATGTGAAAGATGAGTGAGGGGAGAGAGTTTTGAGAGAAAGTGTGATGAAGAGATCGTGTGAGAGAGAGGGGTTGATGGAGGGAACAGGGAGGGAGAAATCAATCAGCCAGTCATTATTTATTAAGTGGTGCTCTGCAACAGAGAGATGAAATAATCAAAAACCCAATCGCAGCGCTGTGAGAGGGGGATGACAGAGAGGAGGGAAATTCACATTTGGACAGGACAGTCCAATCGAAGCCCATTTCAACATGTTGACACACTTACATTCGGACAAACACTGACAGCCCCCCCTCTGACCCTCGAACGATAAAAAGAGGAGGGGGGGAAAAAAAGTTTGAGTGCAACAAAGTGAAAAAAAGGGAGAGAGAGAGGGAAACTGTGGCAAAGTGAGAATGAAAGGAACGGAAAAAAAAAAAACAGTCAGCGGTCAGCAAATGAGTCCGAGCAGTCAGAGAGCCAATCTGACGGAATCATTAGCGGAGGCTTATCAAGTCGGAGTGGCTGAGAAACTGTAGCAAAGGCTGGTGTACACACATTAACCCCGTGCCACCACATGAGAGAGTAGGGAGCCCATGCATGTTTTAATTAGTGCTACTGTGGAGGGGGGGGGGGGGGCGAAATGAAGGCCCGGCGGCTACAAGCAGCGCTGCCACGTAGCCCTGGGGCCATCACGGGGGCCATCACGGGGGGCCGTGGTGACACACTCCCCAGGCCTTGTTAAGCAGCCAATTAACAAAAGCCGGGGCCCCGGTCCTGTCTGCAGCCCGTGACCTGTTCTGATGACTGCCGGGAATGACTGAGGAGAACGGCGAGGTGGTGGTGGTGGCGGGGGCTCGTTAGAGTTGATACTCAGGTAATTAAAAAAAGGTGGGAGATTTTCTAATTTACTGTCACGGGTCTAGGCAGGTTGGACAGCGTCCAACTTGGACAGAATTTTCTTTTTACAAGCATGAATTTTGAAAGTCAGGAACGTCAAGAAACGGTTCAACTTTTTCTCCGGTTTGATCCTGTGTATTTGTTTGTTACAGAGTAAATAACAAACTTAACATTTGTACTTGTGTCTTTGTACTCCTACAAGTTATTTATGAGGCAACATATGCCGAGTATTAAACAAAAACTCTACCTGTCCCTGAAACGATGCACATACTCATATTCCTTCGTGCTCTGGACTGATTATATGTTACATAAGTGGGTGGATTAATCTAAATAGTACGCTGCGATAGATAAATAAAGGCGGTCTTGTTGCATTATATAAAAGATCCACTCGTACTCATCCTTGAAATGTTTGTGACCGACAAACAGGCTTCACATGGACGGAGGACGACAACAAAAAAGGAGACAAAGCAGAAAAATACAAAACATACAAACATAAAATTATAAAAAGAAGAAAAACACTGATGGATAAAATAAATCCCATTTTTGTACCCTGGTCCTTGACAGAGTCTTTCAAGTGGACAACCTTGGTCTAGTCGAGCGATGTCAGTAATGAGGGGGGTTGATTTCATTCCTGAACAGAGCGGCTGCTTTTAGAGTCAAGAAAATAAAAATAAAAAACGCGGGTCAGTTTCGCCGTTATCTCTCGTCTTGTGTCGTCGTGCAAAGAGAGTGTGCCGCCGCCACCGCTGCGTTCCAAAAAACGGAAATTATTTATGAACCAATTAGTCGTAGCAGTACAGCTTGAAGCAAATATAATTGGGCAGCAATTACGGATCGGATGCTTCGTCGCTGGACCTTTTGCTGTAAGAGAGGGTTCTGGTTTGCAAGGCTAGAACTTTCTGTCACTTCTCTCCAAACATGAGCATGAGTATCAGCTGTAGGCTATCGTTGGGATGTGTTCAGAGGAAAAAAAAAAGCTTTGCAACGCCGGTGGCAATTATTTTTCCTCAGTAACAGGCAGAAAACATTGGAATAGACGATAAACAGGAGGATTGTTTCATTACACATGAACAAATGCAGCTCTGTATGTTTTAGCGGGCACAGCGTGGCGCTCACACATCCGTTCAAAGCCGTGGTTCAGATCTCATTAGGGGCCGTCCATGCTGAACTGGAACCGCAAGCTGCATATGTCGTCCCGCTCGCCTGAGATCGAGACAACGTATAGACCAGACGGAGATACATTCCCACCCTGGTTTTATTCCGCCGCTAACGAGTGCATGAAGCGAGATGGCGGCGGTAAAGTTTGTGTATACATAAAAATGTCAGGTCTGAGACATCACTTAATGAAGGGTACGGCTGCTGGGGGGGGCTCGGTAGGAGTCCACTTCCCTTACTCCGATTTCTGACACTTGAATGGAGAAGTGACGCAACGCGAGGAAAGATCACACGCCGTGTTTCTGACTGTGGCTGTGCTACGAGCTCCGACTGTGTCCGTCTCATTGTGCCGTGTTATAAATGAGAGTTCTGGCCATCCGTTACTGTGGTCGCCTTATTAATAAGGCAGGATGTGAATCTGTCTGAATCTCTTTATTTGGAGGCGTGTGCACCAAACATGACGGTCAAAGTTAAAGCAGAAGGTCGTAAAGTCTGTAAACTCTGATGGACAGTCTAACTCACAGTTAACCTGAGGAGTGTTTTGCTTTTATTACTGACTATGTGCGAAAACTAAGACAACAAGTTGAACCAGTTTATTAAATTCATCAGTTTTAGACTTGATTTCAGTATTTTATTGATTATTTGTGATGAATATGAGATTCAGAACCAAACACTTCACCTAAAGATCATTTTATGTCATTTTTCCACAAAACATATGAAACTCTCTGGTTTCAGCTTCTTAACCCTCCTGACTGCGTCTTGTTTCACTCTTCATTCATCGCATAAACTGTCACAGTTCTGTGTTAAGGCCAATTCACACCGGAGGCGGAACGGCAGCGGATTTCAACAGAGCACTGCGCACCAGACAGGAAACCCGACACAGAATCAACGTAATAAACTTCCGCCCCCTTTCAAAATAAAACACAATACGCAGTTCATGTAGCTTTTTACAACTTCACATGAACGTTACGTCATGACCGGTGGCACCAGGTGATCAAAGATCGATCAAAGGGTCTCAACATGGACGATGAGAGACTGATTGTTGAAGTGGAACAACACACAATCATTTATGACACAACAGATGCTTTTTATAATATCCTCCACGTCGGAGAAGCAAAGTCAGCTGTTTGTTGTTGTTTTCTTTATACACTGTTTATCGCGGGGTCTCACTTACGTTCAGGATTCTCTCGTGATCTCGCGTGAAAACGGTCGGTTCGCTACGCTGCCGTTCCGCGGCTGACACGCGTCCGGTGTGAGTTGACGCCGGGCAAAGGACGCAGCTAAACCGCGGCGCAGCAGTTTCGTTGCCGTTACGCCTCCTGTGTGAGTCCCGTGTTACACCAGTCTTATTTCAGTCCAACCCATTTCCACCATGTTTCCCCTCATTAAGGAATTTAAGCCCAGCAGAGCTTGTTGACATGAAAGTTTACCCTCCTGTTGTCGTTGGGGTCAGATTTTTTTCTTTGCTTCAGATAAAAGTTGTTTAATATTTGAAGCGCCGTTCAAACAAAAAAGAAAACTTGTGATCGGCTTTTTGTACAATTTCAAATTTAAAATGAATTTTAAATATGAGAGTCGAGAGAAAAATGAATCTCCGTCTTCTAAAATCGACAAGTCGTGCTTTTATCGATCGGAACCATTTTAAATGATTGTTTGTGTTTTTCAGTCTCTTCATCTTTAATATTTTATGAGCTTTCGTTTCTAAAGCTTTTTGTGACACCGTGAAGACTTAAGTGAGTTTTACTGTTATATAAACATCACTTTGCGCCTGAGTGTGCGTGTGCACGTGTTAAACCCTCGAGTGTGTTTGTGCATGCATTACAGATGACGGCGTGTTACCTGACAGACGTCTGAGCGGATGCCGGTCTTCCAGAAGCCCTGACTGCTGAGCTCCACTGTCACCTCACGGCGCATGGTGTTCTTCTGACGGATCTTCTGAAGAGCTTCCTGCCAAACAACCAAGCCAGTCAATTATTGATCCGCTGGAGCGCAGCCTTCAGAGACAGCTCCCATCCTCAAACCCCCCCAACCCCGTCCTCCTCCTCCTCCTCTTTCTCCTCCTCCTCCCTGCTTTTCACTCCTGCTCATCCAACAGATAGGCTGGCACATGCAATAAACTGAAACCTCCATGGCATCACACACACACACACACACAGAGTACAGCAGTGGACATGAGCAACAGGGGGAAGTGACAGCTCTGCTGGTCCCGGCTAATTGAGGCACTGCAATGGGTCAGCATGGCTGTGGGCAGTGGTGGTGGTGGTGGTGGTGGTGGTGGTGGTAGTGGGTGATACTGAGCTTTCAGTCCAAGTCACCAAGACCCGAGGCACCTGCCTGCCCATTAGGACCACCGTACAAGAGCCTAGAGGTACCTCCATCAGCAGCAGCAGCAGCAGCAGCAATCATTACAGACACACACACACAAACACACACAGCATCATGTCAGTAACAGGAAATTCAGTAGGGAGGCAGGCGGGGGGTCTGAGGCAAGAGGGCCCTACAAATAACAACCGAAGATGGAGGATGTATTGACAGGCTGCACCTCCTAAACGGGTGCGTGCACGAATATGAGACACCGTCGACTCCGTCTGCGTTAGCCGCGATCTGCCTAAAATGGAACGCCAGGATTTTTTTTTTTCCGACTCGCGGATGAAATAAGAACAACAAAGGCATGAATAAATAATGCCATCCGACTTTGAACTGTGCATCAAAGTGAACACGCTCGCCCATGCGCAACCACACACACACACTACACGCACGCACACACACACACACACTGGCAAATCTTCCCGCGGACAGCCAGACAGTAATCACAGCAAAGTGCGAATGATATGTAAATACGTGATTATGCAGGCCGTTCTCCAGGGTCAGCGCACGGACAAAAAAAAAAAGTAGATCATTAGGACAGGAAGGTAGACAGACTCAACTTTCTGCTAAGTCCAACACACGACGAGTCACGGCACATTCGACTTTTGGCGTTTGTGTTCGGGATCAGGTCGAGGTCAAACACAGAAGACGAGCGATGAACTCTGGAACTCGCAGAGGAGGCGAGGACGCATCTGTTTGCCACCTTGCTTTTGCTTTTGCAGGTTCATTTAGGGGACTTCAGCGACGTAGAGCTAAAAGATCCAGGACGAGGTTCCCTCAGAACGCGAAAGCCAAAGTTCAATGAAAATGTCCTTGGCTGTTTCTCTTGGACGGCGAAATGTTTCTGTGCTGCACTTATTCAGCCTGCCAATGAATGTAATGCAGAAAATGAAGCCGTGCCAACAAGATATATCATAAACTCACAGGAATGAAAAGCTAAATTACATTTGCTCGAGTCATCCCCTGTTGGACGGAAACCTTTCGGCTTCAATGATTCTACCACTTTCAGTGCCAAGCTAACTGTTGAGTGACCCACGACTGATGACGCTCCACAGATAGAAAACGACTTGATTATGTTTAAAATACAGCAACATGAGTATTTTACCGGTTATAGTTCCTACTAGTTTGATATTTCATGTAGTTTTTTCTCCAATTTGCAAGTTGTCAGCTTCGTTTTACCCCCTGTTGGAACTTTTTGGTGATTGTTTGCTAAAAAAAAAGCAGCAAAATAAAAGAAAAAATCTTGTTAAGAACCAGATTTAAGTGCCAAAATTCATATTCTTATTGTGCAGCGGGACACTGATCCTTATAAAGAAGAATCCCAACACTGGAATTGACAGAGAATAATAGCGTGAAGTTCTTGTGCGGGCCCCAGATGAAGCCCTTGGACTTGAAACCAACGGGAGAAATCTGTGGAATGAGTATGAGATAGCTTTTCAAAGATGCTCCTCATGCAGCTCTACTGAGCTCGGCGAAATCTGCACAGAAGAATCAGAGCTAATCCCCAAATCCACACATGCCGAGCCGATAGAAGCTGAACTCACTTCCAAAGTACTGACTCCGGGATGAATGCTTATTCAAATTAGAGATGTGAGATAATGAAGTGACAGACTTTTGTAGGAATTTCTTCAGCGCAGTGTTTTGGAACCTGTGTTCTCTTCGGTGCAAAACATTTCAAAGTTAAAGGAGTCGGGAGTGTTTTCTCGAGACAATACGAGTCTGTCGAGCCAAGTTTCTTTTGGCTGAAGGACTCAAACTCCGTCTGGGCAGCACACACCGACAGTCTGCATGTCCCTCTGTGACACACCATCTCCGCCCACGCACACCACCCTCCGTGCTCTCGGCGTGAGATCTGGAAATGGGTGCAGAGGCGTGCGCGCCCTCGTGCCAAGGCCGGTTTAAATCTGAGGTGCGAACCTTCCCGGGCCTCGGCGGACTGACAGAGCGAGCGCAGAGGTATCAAGAGCCGCCGTGAACGTCTCTGACTGGGAGAAGAGGAGCAGACGTTTAAGTCTTTCACTGAAAGACCATTTACACGGGAAGCTCGAGTGTTCCCCCGGGCATTAAATAAGCAGCGGTGCCACGCTGGCACTGCAGTGAAGAGACATTGACGTGGTTTGATGCTTGTGGTGGAGTGTGTGTGCATGTGTTTGGGTTCACTAATTGCTCCGGTGCAGGTTGACAGTGGGATTGTCAGGGCCTGTTAGCCGGAGAGAGAGTTCTGCAGAGCTACCTGGGAAAAACCAAGCTAATTGAGCTTGGAGTTCTTGCTCATTATTGGTTCAGAGTGTATCAAACAGAGCGAAGGCAGAGGCTGTGTCTGCGGCACGCTCTTTTTAAAAAAGTAGAAAAGCTTCATGGAGAAGTTAGATACGGCTGGAGGAAAGGCGAGTCATGCTCGAAGCTCCTCGAGGCCACACGCAGCACCTGTACCCTGCCATTCCCCGCGGCTACATGGTCATTACTTCACCGAACCTAAACCTTTTTACCATTCCGGCGTTCCCTCGCGGCGGTTTGACCTTCACGCTAGACTCCGGGAGAGCAGTTACAGCCGCTTTATTCTGAGCTGTAAATTCATCTAAATTATGCATTATTACGTTGGATAAAAAAGAAATCGAGAGAGAGTATTTATACCCGGAGTGAAGGAAGCTAATAGGGAAGGGATGTTTCAGAGCCGGAAATGTTGCTGTTCTGGGGAGGGCAGGAGGAAAGGTCTCGAGTGTGGGCAGAGGGAACAGGTATGGATGGTGTAATCTGTGTGTGGCAAAGGCCGCACGCCGTGCTCCAAATTCAAACTTCAACATCATTTATCTGAGCTGCTCGGCGAGAGTTTAGTTCTGTCTGGAATCTTGTCCTGCGTGCATGAACGGTAAAAGCCTGGATGTTTAAACACTCCTCTGCTTAAAGTTTCTGTCAGTCTCACTTTTGTTTTCAACCAGGAGTATCGGCAGCGAGCCGTGCAGGTATGCTGCATGTAAATCAGCGCGCACAGCGGGAACGATGGTAACGGTTTTGTTTTGGAGTGGCCTCACCTCTCATGTCTGCAGGAAACGAGCTTCCCAAAAAGAAAGTGTGCTTTGTTCCTCTTTTTTTTGTGTTTTCTTTTTCTCCAACTCACCTCTCTCTGCGTCAGCTTCTGCTTGTCAATCTGCTTGACCTTGGGGCTGTTGGCCAGCAGGTGGCGTAGTTTGACGTAGCTCTTCCACAGCTTCTGATACCTGCAGAGCAGTAAATAAGGAGGTGTAAGGGGCTTGACAGGAGTCCATCTCCTCCTCCTCCTCCTCCTCCTCCTCCTCCCTCCTCCTCCTCCTCCTCCTCCTCCCCCCCTTGCACTCAGTCTCCACGCTGCTGCAACAACACATCAATATTTCATCTGCGGCTTCGGATGATATTAAACATAATTTAACAGTTGCCCGCGGCCGTCATTGCATTATCTGCTTGTGTGTGAGGGCAGAAGATTCTCTGTGTTTCTGATGTCCACTGTTTGAACCGAGAACAGAGGTACAGGTACACACACACACACACACACACACACACACACACACACACACAGGTAAAAAGTCGTGATTAGAGCATTTAAGCGGCCCTGACACGACGCGACTCGAGAGCTATCTCACCTCGTTTCCTATTTTTAAAAAAACGCCTTTGTCTTGGCTCTCATTTGCATGTGAAAAGAGGGCCGGGAGTTATCGCCAAGGTGACATGTATCCGCCATACTAACCACCTTACCCTTCACACACACCCCCACCAACTATCCACCCAACCAAACCCCCTACCTCCTTTCTCTCTCTCTCCCTTTTCAATCAGACCTCTTGATTGATGCACTGAGGGCCGAGTGTGACCGTTCTGCTCCCATTCAGGAGACTTTCTCCTCATTTACCCAGAGTTATTCAATTATGATTGGTGGGATGGAGGGGTGAGGCGGCTGCGGTGGTGGTGGAGCGGAGGGGCTGGGGGGGTGAGTTTGGGGGATAGGATGGCGCACTGACAGAGAGAAAGGCGTAAAGAAAGGAGGAGAGAGAGAGAGAGACGAGAGAGAGAGAGAGATAGAGATATAGAGAGATCTCTCTATAGATCGAGAGAGAGGAGATAGAGATAGAGATCTTAAGTGAATTGCGGAGGGGTGTACTGTGAATAAAGAATTATAGAGCTTTAATAGCGGGGACTTCATTAGAGACTGAGACGAGGGAATGAGACGGCTTTACCGCCTCGATTATCAGCTCACCACCACCACCTCCACTCTGAAGCAGCCCGAGCGGACGAGAGACAGAGGCAGAGAGAGAGAGTATCCAGCCTGGGAGGCCCCCTCGTCCCCAATCCGCTCCGATGACCTTTCCACAGATCCGCCGCATGCTCTCGGGGCAGCATCGCCGCGGCCCCTCGCCACTCCCTGCACATGCCTTCATTAGCATACGCTGCCTCTCTCTCTCTCTCTCTTCCCCCATCTCCAGCCCGGCACTGCTATCTGCAGTCATTGCCTGGCTCCATCTATCTGCATTCAAACATACGTTTCGCTTACGTGAATGTTCCGTAATGGCTCTATTCAGGCATGACAGGACCGTTTACAGCCACGCACACACGCGCTATTTGGTACCTTTGTTGGCTGGGGAGGTCTGAGAAAAGAAGAGAAGACGGCGGATCAGGAGCCGAGATGAATGCTTCGTTATCTTCGCTCATCACGTGTTTCTCACTGTTAAATGAATCCCTGATATTTTGATAGATAAGTCAAAATTCTCGATTTCTTCAGAAAACTGAAAATCTTTTGCAGACGTCACCTCAAACGTTTTTCACCATTTCATGGACCAAACAACTGATCGACTAATCGAATGGATGATGACACTGTTCATTAGTTGCACCCTTACTTCTCTCTCTGCTCAAATCAACCTTGCTAAATGCCCTCCATCAATAGAGTTGCAAAATTCCAGGAAACTTTCCAAAGGAATTAACGGGAATACACCGTGAATTTACTAAATTGAAGGTTGGCCCTCAAAAGGGAACTCAAATATAGTTGGGGAAAAGATATTTAGGCATAATTTTGACTAAAAACAACTGAAACAAAAGTATATTTGAATATCTGCTGTTCCTATAATCACATGCACGTAGCACATTGCTTACTGCAGGGCTATTGAGGCCACGCCCCCTCTACCTGCACAGGTGATTTCTGTACCTTGACCACACTTTAGAGCCCAGAGCACACAGACACTGCTGAAGACACACATGTGAGCTTGTGAACTACATAATGTTCAGTAAAATAATCCAAACTTAAGAAAGTTCTACTTACAAATAAATATGTTGAAATGTTTCATGTTTATATTTATGTTTGGATATGACACAGTTTGTTTAAATCACCTCAAGTTTCCACTCAATTCCCATATATTCCCATTAATTCTCATAAATTTCCAAATAAAATATCCATGGGGTTTCCAATTTGGAATATTTCCAAAATTGAAAACCCTAACTTCCATTAAAAGTTTCTGGAAATTTCTCAGAAATGTTCCACCCCCTGTGAATGGAAACAAACTGAATCTTTATATTTATGTTTGGATTAATTCCCATAAATTTCCAAATATAATTCCCATGGGGTTTCCAATTTGGAATATTCCCAAAATTTCCCAGCTTAACTTCCATTGAAAGTTTCTAGAAATTTCTCAGAAATTTTCCACCGCCCTTTGAATGGAAACAAACTAAATCTTTATATTTATGTTTGGATATGACACAGTTTGTTTAAATCACCTCCAGTTTCCATATATTCCCATTAATTCCCATAAATTTCCAAATAAAATACCCATGGGGTTTCCAATTTGGGACTTTTCCATAATTCCCCACCTTAACTTCCATTGAAAGTTACTGGAAATTTCTCTTTGCAACCCTACTCATCAGCGTCATCGTTTATTAGACAGGACGCCGTTTGCTAATGTTCAAGTTCGCGAGAACGTTACCGGACACGGAACATTCAAACGCCGGTCTGCTCTGATGGCTGTTGTGCCTTTTCTGCACAGTGAAAAGAAAAAATTAAATGTTTGTAGATTTTTAGGGTTTGAAATCAGAAAAGGCTTGGCCACAAATAGAAATTTGGTCTTTCGCAGTACTTTTACTCTGTGCAAAGAAACGATAATTAAAGGGACGGGATTGAAATCAGAAACGTGCCCGGCAGCACGAAAGCGGAGAAAGTTCACAAAGTTTCACGAAGGGAGAGACAACCTGACGACAGCCCGTCACGTTAATTTCAGCTTCCTGGTGAAAAACAGATGCACGTGGTTGTTTTCTACTTCAGTCAAGTGTATGTGAGAAAAATGGAGAACAACACTTTTCCAAATCACTACAATATAACTTTAACAAGCTACCGGGGCTTTAAAAAAAAAAAAAAAAAAGAGTGGCAATGTCAGGAGAGGCTCCCGAATCAGAGCGGAGTATGTAAATTATATGCTCAACTTCAAGTCTGGTGAGAGACAAGAGAGATCCTGCCACTCTGAATCCACACATGTGTTACTCAAGCGGAAATGTGACAGCGTTGAAGCCAGACTGGAGGTGTTACGGAGACGTTACGTGGTCCAAACGCTGCCATCAAGACTTTTTAAAAGAAACGATTCTCTGACTTGACGTGTCGAACTGACAGCACGTTTATGTCTGAAAGGAGGCTTCTGTCTCCTCGTCTCAGCCTCATTCCTGTCTCTGAAAATCCCTCTGGATTTTTTTTTTCCTCCCGTGAATCATCTCTCTCTTTTCTTCACAGTCCCTGACCTCTGACATGTCATCCATTCCTGCCCCGGCGGTTTGCGATGGAAGCTCGAGTGGCGGCTGCCTGAACACAAGCGCGTCCAGTGGGCAGCGTGAGAGGAAGAAGACTAACACAGCTTCTTCAGTCTCCTGAGTTAATATATGCTGCTGCTGCTGTGTCCAAGGCTCCCTCTCTGTGGCATTGCCGCCGCCGCAATCAACACCGACTTCTGCCCTCGCTACACGCATCATTAGCAGTGGTAGGAAATCCTTTTCCACTGGTCTCCTACTACTCGTTTCTGCATCAGCTAATGATGTCCCAGTCCATCCATAAATTTGTCGTTGTCTGTCGCTTTGAGAAGTTTGACATGGCAGCAGGATGCGCGGGGATGAAAGGGCTCAGCAGACAGGCGGCTAAAATGGTAGCGGCGGGGGAGAGGGGACATTAGTCGGGAGGGAAGAGGCAAACTAGTTCTGCCTAAATGGATTTCCTAATGATCATCCTCTTGTTTGCGTCTCCATCATTGGGGCGTTTTTCCTTCCTGACTGTTGTGAGCGAGGCTGGATGTTTCGAGTTCAAAGAGAAATCCACAGGTTTTAAATTTAGAACTGGAGCGCCGAAATCAAGTTGTGCGCGCCGACTTTGATTGGTGCTCGGGGTGGCGTTTGTCGCATCTCTCTGAAACACCTCAGAGACCGCGGCTCGGATGATCTAATACACTTGCTTTTGTTAATTATGCAGCAGCACAGTACAGTATTCCCAAACTGCGGCCCCGGCGGTGCCTGGCGCGCAACGGCATTACTATTCACGAGACGGAAAACGCGGTAGCTCCCGACGGCGGAGGCACCCAGCGGAAACCTGGGACCCGTGACGACGCATGTGAAAATGTCACGCCACTCGTTTCCCATCCTTCTATTCCCCCCCGCCCTGTGTTTTCATCTCTCTCCTCCCCTCTCCTCTCCTCTGACACACGCCAGTTCTCGTCGTCCTCGATGTGCGACAGGGAACGTTCTGCAGTCACGGTGTCCTGGGAGAGCGCCGGTGAATGAGGATCGAGGGAACTGAGGGAGCCGTAACGCGGCGGGTGTGCGTGGAGGAAAGATCTGTACTCAGATGGGCGGTCGACATTTATGTCTGGTGTGTGTGTGTGTGTGTGTTATCTTACTGAGGGTCTCCGGCGTAGCTGAGCTGAGCAGGCCGAATCCCAAAGTGAACGATGATGGGGAAGGTGATGACGTCCGGGTTGAACTGCTCCCTGTCCAGTTGGTCGATACGCACCGAGCTCGGCTTCTGGAAGAGGAAACAATCAGAGTGTAAACACGCCGATATCGCTCGTTCAATCATCTGCTACCGATATGTGAAATAACAAATAATCCTTGCTGTGAGCGTCGTCTGTCACAGCGATGTAATGAGAGGACCGGCTTGCAAACAATGAAAAAAGTGATGACAGGGACGGCGAGCTAACTTCTGACACTCTTATTAAGGTGGCGGTGGTGGGGGGGGGATTGACAGGCAACATGTCCTCCGCCAACTCCCAAATCACAGTTATCCTGTCAGGCATTTTGCGAGATCAGAGGAAGGGAGCTGTAGCATAAGGCGCGATGAGCTGCGCGGCAGATGGCTCGGGGAGGCCGCCCGGGTTCACCTTGACATTAGCCACCGCGCTCGCTCGCTCCCTCGCCGTCGAGGCCCTGCATACAAACTTTGATTGGAGAGCGAGAGGTCACCGGTCAACTTTGATTCCAGCCTTTAAAGCGACGTAATCAGGTTTGACTGGCTTGATGGAAGGTTTGCTGATTGCCCTGTTTACAATCACTAATTCATATGTACTGCGTTAAGACACACCGGAGCTGTTTGAAGGGCTGATGACATTTGCGGCCTCATTTGTCGACCGTGGGAAATAATCACTCGAGGCCGAGGCGTCTTTGATTGGCATCAGACCGCCTTTTTTTTTGGGAGTAGTATGTGTGACCTTGACACATCGCCGTGGGTTGTGTTTCCACAAAAATGAGAGCGTCTATGGACTCGAGTTGACCCACCTAGCTCATCTAGGACATTTTATTGACTACAGAGCACCAAGGATCTCATGCCTCACGGTCGTCATTTATATCATTTATCGAGCTGTTTGCAGCTTTTTAAATGTGGAAAAAAAAAAGATATTCAAGCTGACTGACTTTGGGTTTTGGACCTTTGGGTGGATATTTTTTAAATAAATCTGATTTCTGACCAAATAAATAACTAAATTCAAGATAAATTACCAGATTTCTGTGGACTGTCCTTCACCACCTCTTTCCTAACATGAAGGAGAAACTCCCTTTCAGATGATCCAGACCTCGGTGGAGCGCCTGGTCTTGAAATTAACCCAAAAGTTCACGTTACCACCCTGCTCATCAAGCTTAACTGGCTAACTACATAGTAGTCTCCGGCACTGCCACCCAAACTAATCCAAACTTTTCTCGTTGGCGAAACATCCCCCAAGATCAGGGGTGTCCCTCTCTACCTTCAAAAACCTCCTGAAGACCTCCAGCTCTTCAGAGAGGACTCACCCACGCCAAAAGGTTACACAATCATATTCACTGTTCACATGCAACCTTTTAGCTAGCAATGACATCTTCACCTTTACCCAGACACAATTACTGTACATCCTTTAAAATATGGGCCTCACACACAAGAAGGTTAACCAACTTCATCGTGACATAAAAGCTTTGGGCCCTGAATAGTGTTGATGACAAGCAAACGCCCTTGGGGATAATAGGTGGCGTTGCTTGTGTCACAGGCTAACAGGGACAGCCTTATTCCTGCGGTGTCGAGGGGTGGGTGGGGGGTGGGCGACGACGACTGCCCTTGAAACAGCAGACAAGGCCACCTCTTCCCTGTCGTTTAGCTCGGAGGCCTCACCATGCCCGGGTTGGTGACGATCATGCCCTTGCACTCCTCGGCGTATTTCTGCCACTCCAGCTCCTCCCACTGCAGCATGTCTGCGATCTCCTCCTCGGGGACCAGGGGTTTGCTGCTGCGGAGCAGGTAGAGCAGCACCTGATGCATGGACAGCACCTCCTTCCCACCGTCTAAAGACAGTTAACGAAGAGAAACACACATGAATGGACGGAAGTGTTAAAAGAGCATCATGGGGCACCTAGTTCACCGAAGGGACTCGTGGTTAATTAACAAAAATCTCTTTTTATAGCTACAGTTTGTGGAATTAAACAAGCTGTGACACTTTCCTACACCGGAAAGAAATGTTTCACAGAGTTTCCAAACGACGTCTTTTTTTCTTTTAAAAGGCTGATTTTGGATGAAACTGTGTCTCTTTGTGCAAACGTCTCTCAGACGTGCACACAAAAAATAAAAAGAATCGTCTGCCCTCTCGGTCCTGAAAATGCATTAAGACAATAACAAATGCAAACCCACACACACACTCCTGCTCTAACTTTCAAACACAGCGTCACCACGTTCCCCCTTGTAACTCCTCGTCTCCGCTCTCTCTCTGTTTACAGATCACATCAGAAACGTTGCATTTTTGAGTTTTTTTGTGTGTGTGTGCTTTTGTAAAAAAAGAAAGATAAGTGTTTGCAGCAGACTAAATTGGGAGAGCCAAGGAGAGAAATTGTTTTTTGATGGAAAGAAGGTAGGTGGCACGGCTGTCATAACAAAACACTGTGGCAATATCACAGTGCACCAGCACCATCATGTGTAGCAAAGATGAATACCATGCAGCTCAGTGTGTGTGTGTGTCTCTTTGCAGAGAACAGACCGACGCCGGCTTATGTAGAAATGTTTCACGTGACTGCTTCTTTTTTTTTTTGTTGCACATTTGAAGTCGGGGAAACTGCGACAACGCTGACCACCAGACGGAGGCAGGAAGAAAAAGTGGGTACTTTGTTGCTTTGTTAGGAATCTTACCAGGTAGGAATCGGACAAAACGAGGCATGAAATGGAACTGCTGGCATCCGGAGGCTTCGTCGTCAAACTCGGGACCTGCAGGGAAGATGTTGTTGTTGTTCTTGTTAAGTTGTTGTTTATTCAGGCGGAGAGAAAAAACCTTTCGGAATAAAAATCCAAGCAGCTGTTCACGCAAATGTAATAAATTAGGAACATGCAGGCCGCGTACAGTTGAAGTAATAATCACAATTATGTTTCTTGACATCACAATTATCCGTTTTAATGCACTTTATTAATCTCAACTCTTTATCTGTGACTGTAAACGTGAAATGAGACGCTACCGTAAAGATCCTATGATTGTGTCTGAAGGCTGTGGAGGAGGCTGTATTCATAGTATCATAATTAGATGTTAGTCAGTCCTGCCTCTGAGGAAAAGCCGCGGATGCATTCTGCACACACAACTGCTCATTATTGCTGTATTATATTTGAATATTGAATGTGGCTCGCTTACAAAAATCGGGCCACAAACTTGAGTTTACTAAAAATAAAAATAATAACTGCCACCTATTCTGAAGCGAATCAGCAGGTAATGAATGACAAATCCTGACGATGGTTACATAATTTTACCAACATTGTGTAACTTTTCCACCTTAAAAAAAAAACAAAAAAACATGTGACTATCATGTGACACTGACGTAATCGGGTGAATGGTGTGTTCTTTGTGCCTGGGATTGGGAACCTGGAGCACTGCTGTTTATACTGGTAGCACAGAAGCTTTGGACTGTGTTAAAAGAGGAAGTTTGACGGAGAGCAGTGCAGGTGTCGTGCCAGAACAGGAGCTGGCCGAGTAGGCGAAGGCTAAGACACCTCAGAGGACGTCGACTGAGGAAGCTAAAGGCCAACTCACACCGGACGCGGAACGGAAGCAGCACGGTACCGCCACGGTCACCGTAGCAAATAGAAGCCAGTCTAGTCAATGAGAGCACTCACACCGGACGCGGCTCAGAAGCGGCTCACCGCGCCACAGCGCGAGCTTTCTGTAGCATTTCTATTTTTCCACGAGCCGCGGCTGAACCTCGTAAATTTCAACAGAGCACTGCGCACCAGACAGGAAACCCGACACAGAATCAATGTAATAAACTTCCGCCCCCTTTCAAAATAAAACACAATACGCAGTTCATGTAGCTTTTTACAACTTCACATCAACGTTACGTCATGACCGGTGGCACCAGGTGATCAAAGATCGATCAAAGGGTCTCAACATGGACGATGAGAGACTGATTGTTGAAGTGGAACAACACACAATCATTTATGACACAACAGATGCTTTTTATAATCTCCTCCACGTCGGAGAAGCAAAGTCAGCTGTTTGTTGTTGTTGTTTTCTTTATACACTGTTTATCGCGGGGTCTCGGGTATGTCCAGGATTCTCGCGTGATCTCGCATGAATATGGCCAACTCGCTCCGCTGCCGTTCCTCAGCTGACACGCGTCCGGTGTGAGTTGACGCCGGGCAAAGGACCGCGGCTCTGCCGTTCCACCTCCTGTGTGAGTCCCGTGTAAGAACAGAAAAGTCGGGATTGACCAAGCAAGAAGCCGCCAAATGAGTAAATCTTAAATCAATCAGCTGGGCTTTTTGCTGTTGGACTATTAGGTAACATTAGCTGGCTGCTACGTGTTGTGTGATTTGGAGGTCCTACCTCTCAGATTCCAGTCGTACAGCTCGAGAATATCCTGGAACAAATAGGCGGCAAACAGCTCCAGGCCTCGGACGCAGTAGTTCTGGACACCGGGGAGAGAGATAGCGGCGTTATGTGAGCATACACTACGAAAAAAAAGAAGCTATAAAGAGTCCCTTAATGTAGATCATGACTGATAAGTAAATCCAGTTCTCTAACTTTATCACATAAGCCACCGTATCGGTGTAATCAACCTCTGCAGGTTACAAAGAGCGTCTTTTCCCTCTTCTACGAGGATTAGCACATTCGCTTGCCCAGGCACTGAGGTGTGAGGGTTACATGTGGCTCAGCCGGGCTCAGGCTGAGACGTCTGAGATAAAAACAAAAAAGGGGAGAGAAAAGAGCTGGGAGAGATAAAGTGGGGTTTTACCGACCTCCGGTGTCATCTCCTCTATGAAGTGAATGGTGTAATCTATGTTGAAGCGGATCACGCGGCACAATGGGATCTGCGGTGATGAAAGAAACAAGGAGGGGAGAAGAAAGGACGGGCCGACTCATTACCATGGCGTTAGGCAGAGGTTACGGCTTTGTGAGGAAACTCATTAAAAGCTCATCTCGCCCGGCGTGGTGGGCACAACCGCATGCACGTGCAAGAAAAAGTATGTACACATGAGTAATCCCACTTTAAAGTGTCTAAACCTTTGGTCAATTAAAAACAGCCTGACGTGTACAAACAATCACATTCCTCCACACACACACACTTGAAAATTAAGTAACTCAAATCTTGCTAAATAGATAAGCCTGCTCTTCTGTGTTTAATCTCCCTAGTTACACGGTCTTTGTTGTCTGAGAGCCGGGGGTCCATTTTAAGAGATTAACCTGAGAGCCACATTCATTCTTGGCCATCCCGGCGGCTAACTAGCAGGGGGGGGTTAATATCAACCACGCTCCGAGGTTCCTTAATCCCCCCTCCGCGCTGCCACGAAGCGTTTACCCCGGCTTTAAACAAGGGCTGTTTAAATTATCCAGTTCAAATCACGCCCTTAATCCTCGGGGCTCTTTTTCCAGCTCGACGGATATTGACCAAGTAGTTTATTATTCAAACATGCAGGGCGCACACGCATGCAGCCGAGCGCTGACGGACGCAAGGACAGCGGCGCGCAGAAATATTCGCACTTTGAACACATTTTCTAAAAAAAGGTCCCCGATCGATCTCTCGCCCCCTTTAAACACCCTCCTCCTCCTCCTCCTCCTCCTCCTCCTCCTCCTCTGGGATAAAAGCCTCGAGCGGCTGCAGGAAGAGACGGTCCTTTTAAGTCATGACCTCTCTAATGTCTGACAGTCACTGATGGGGGCTTCAAAAAGTGAGGCAGAGGACTCCGCGACAAGGTCAAGCGAGCGGCGAGAGGAGCACTTTGTCTAGGCGACAAAGAAGCCGACGCAAAAAGCAAAGGAGAGGATTTTTTTTATTTATTTATTTTTTTTCACTCAGCCGCTGGCCTACTGTAAATTATATGTGTGGAGGACGGGGATCATGTGAGGCCAGCACAGAGCTTCACTAACTTTTATTGTTTGTTTTGAATCAACAAGGATTCAGACATGACGCACCCCGTTAGTTATTTTAGTCGTTTTTGTTCCTTTTTGTACGAACGAATATCAGTTTGCATGATCGAGGGTCATGACCGGGTCATGGATTCAAGTAAGACTCTAAAAAATAAACTCTGAGAGTTTAAATCTTTTCAGCACATCCGCTGATTTATGTCAGAACACGCAGGACGACGTGCGATTTCTTTCTGAATTTTAAACACCAACATTTTGACTGTTAAGCACGTTAAAGTTTAAAGTCTGGCACATGTGATGTCTTCTACAGTTTTTCCCGCCCTGCGCAGCTGTAATTATTAAAAATTAATGCTGTGAACGAGCTGTGAAGACGTTTCGAGCGGTTAGTTTGAACCTACGATGTAACAGGAATCTTTCAGTGCAACAGAAACAGAATTTAGTAAAACGAGATCAGCAGAACAGAACCAACCATTCCTGTCTTGTTTTATCACACACACACACAAGTTTTGGAATATATGTGAGTTTGAGACGTTGTAAGCAACCCTAAACTTAAGCAACCTAAACTTAATCTTGTGGTCATCTGCTCCCAAACACACGATATGAAAGAAACTGCAAAGAAAATACGTAAAGATGACGTGAAATATGAAGAATCTGTGGAGATTTCGACATTTGGTGGTGTAAAACTAACAAATCATCACTCTTACGTTGGTGAGAGGCGTGTGGGAGAACAGAGAGAATCCCTCGAACAGATACTCGTGGTCGTCATACTCGATCACAGTCGGCCTGTCGGTCTGTAACGGGGAAAACAGCACTCAAACACACACAACACACAAGTAAATGCAACTTTTTTATTTATAAAAAAAGACAAAGTCGTATATACCAAGAAGTTGGTGGGTGGAGACACGGTGATCCGGTAGTGGAACAGCTTTCCCGCGTTGTTGTTCATGGAGCGGCATTGTTTCACGGGCTGGAAGAGACACACAGATGAGACACGTTAGAGACTTTTTTTATTCACTTTTAGGTGCGTAACCAAGTAAAGACGTTTACGGTCAAAAGATTTCCTCCTCTAAACGGTTTAAATAAACTAAAAATAAACAATTTATAACCTAATCTTTAAGGCTAAACTATATAATCATGTTAACGAGTCATTTCCATTAAAGCATAAAAACTGGCGTCTTTAATGACTACAGTCACGTGTCATATGTACTGTATGAACCCATTAAAAGCAACTGACTGACGAACAAGTTCCAGGTCAACCAAGTCCGTGACGAGCAATTAGCCAACTAATCGACTAACTAAGGGGACGAGCCGCGTTCATTCAAATAGATTTTTAGTGAACATAAAAACGACCTTCAAGTAACGTTTAAGTGCCTGTTTGTCTGCAGGCTGATGTTAATTTACCTCCATGAAAAATAGACCCTCATTAAGGAATCCACGACCTTCATTGATCTCTACGCTGACTGACTTTAGCTCCTCGTAAACAAGCCTCCCCGTCTCCTTTAAGGGGAGCTATTCTGCTTTTTTTCAAGTGTCTGTGTCGGATAAACGAGGTCAAAGTTTCAAATAACGAGGTAAATGTATAGAAAAGTGAGCTAATGTCAGCTATCAGCTCAGTCAGCTGATAGGACGGCAAAGTTAGCTGCACAGCTAACTGGCTAAAAGCCGCTACAGCTAACTGGCTGAAAGCTGCTACAGCTAACTAACGGCTAAAAGTTGCTACAACAGCTAATTGCCAGCTAAAGGCTGCTAAAGCTAATTGGCTAAAAGCTGCTACTACAGCTAACTGCTGACTAAAGCTAACTTTCTAAAAGCTGCTACAGTTAAATGGCTAAAAGCTGCTACAGTTAACTAGCAGCTAATAATTGCTACATCTGACTGAACTGACTAAAAGCTGCTATTTCAGGTAACTGCCGGCTAAAGGCTGCTACAGCTAACTGGCTAAAAGTTGCTACAGCTAACTGCAAGCTAAAGGCTCCTACAATTAACTTTCTAAAAGCTGCTACAACTAACTTTCTAAAAGCTGCTACAACTAACTGGCTAAAAGCCGCTACAGCTAACTGGCTAAAAGCTGCTACTACAGCTAACTGCCGGCTAAAGGCTGCTACAGCTAACTTTCTAAAAGCTGCTACAGCTAACTGACTAACAGATGCTACAGCTAACTTTCTAAAAGCTGCTACAGCTAACTGACTAAAAGATGCTACAGCTAACTGGCTAAAAGCTGCTACTACAGCTAACTGCCGGCTAAAGGCTGCTACAGCTAACTTTCTAAAAGCTGCTACAGCTAACTGACTAAAAGATGCTACAGCTAACTGACTAAAAGCTGCTATGGCTAACTGGCTAAAAGCTGCTATGGCTAAATAGATAAAAGCTGCTACTACAGCTAACTGCCGGCTAAATGCTGCTACAGCTAACTTTCTAAAAGCTGTTACAGCTAAATTAAAAAAAGTTCCTACGGTTAACTGGCTAAAAGCTGCTACAGCTAAATAGATAAAAGTTGCTATGGCTAACTGGCTAAAAGCTGCTACAGCTAACTTTCTAAAAGCTGCTACAGCTAACTGACTAAAAGATGCTACAGCTAACTGGCTAAAAGCTGCTACTACAGCTAACTGCCGGCTAAATGCTGCTACAGCTAACTTTCTAAAAGCTGCTACAGCTAACTGACTAAAAGCTGCTACGGCTAACTGGCTAAAAGCTGCTATGGCTAACTGGCTAAAAGCTGCTATGGCTAAATAGATAAAAGCTGCTACTACAGCTAACTGCCCGCTAAATGCTGCTACAGCTAACTTTCTAAAAGCTGCTACAGCTAAATTAAAAAAAAGTTCCTACGGTTAACTGGCTAAAAGCTGCTACAGCTAAATAGATAAAAGTTGTTATGGCTAACTGGCTAAAAGCTGCTACAGCTAACTGGCTAAAGGCTGCTACAGCTAACTTGCTAGAAGCCGCTACAGTTAGCTGCTAAAGAAAAGTAAAGCCATCTGTCCGTCAACTGAAAGTTGAAGCGAAAGCAGATTTTCTCAGTAAAATATGATCCAGTTTGAACAAAATATGTGAATAAATATATATATTATATAAACTGTCCTTATTCTAACTCGTGGTTGCTAGACAGCTAATTAATCAAATTCGGTGCACAACATTTGTCTGTGCTTGTTATTGCGTGCAGAGAAAAGTAAAGGGGAATATAAAGAGGACATGGTATAATTATGTCTAATAAATGGACATAATTATTTAGGGATAATGAAGCATCTTGGAGCTGTGTCGCTTGAATGTGCTATAACCAGAAAATCTGAGCACCTGGTGAGATAATCACTGAGTCACCGGTACAGATGACTCTCCTGTCTTAAAGTCTTAAAGATGAAAATCATCACTTCTTTTTCGAGGGAGTGAGGGATGATGAAATCTATGGTTCTCTTTAATATAATTCAAAAACGGCCAGTGTACAGAGAATACATTTAGGCTGAGCAGAATAATGTCCTTGCCCCTCCGTGCAAGGTTATGAAAGGGTGATTTATTCACGACGTGTCATACCTCCTCCCCCGGGTAGATGCTGTGGCGGATCCCTGTACGTCTGGCCTTGGCACTGCACTTACACAAGGGACCATCATTCATCTGGACAGAAAGAAAATAAGTAAATCAGACGCAACTGCTTCACTTGCCATGTATAGCACGGCGGTGGTGGGGGAGCTCCTGAACATCTCGAAAGTGCTGACCTTTATTCCTGCACTGTTTGTCCCGTTTGATCGCTGCTGTTCAGTTTGAAAACCCTTTATTGACATTTTTATGCATTTCCCAAAAATGTTTCAACAGTTGGAAATTACATTTGCTTGGGAAAAAAAAAAAAACCTCTTCAATAACCTTCAAACACTTTGTTTTCCTCCTCCTTCCACTTATATAGTTAGATGCCTCGTCTACTGAAGAAAGTGATTTCCAATATTTACCAGAACGGCTTCAAAAGCTTGCAGAGAGGAGGGGCTGAACTCAGCGCTCTCGATCACATAATGTTGTAAATAGAATTAAAACACAGATATTATGATATGTAGCTACTTTATAGATACATTGGCACTGATTTCCCAACATACGGGGCAGAGATGTGTGTTCAAGTTTTCTATATAATCCAGTTAAACTACAAGAACAAGCATGAATTTCATGAATTTGTTAATTATTCTGCCATTCTGTGCAAGTCTGAATCCCGATATGAATATATCCCACAGGAATGTTACTTTTTTTAATAGTTACACACAAAAAATGTAGATTTATTTTTAAGGGACATTTAATATTAACACAGAGATATCGGCCTGGTCTCGCTCTATTGCAGATCCACACTTTCATGGCTTGGTGGAAACACACTTACATGTTTTCAAAGTGTTTTGTTTCATTTTTTTAAAATCATCTTATAAAAACAGAGCTGACAGAGTTACAGCAGCTTATGTGGCGGTCGCTTGATTTTTTAAAAACTTGTTCCTGTTATTGGCATAATTTAAATGTGTGTTTGAATTCTATGTTTTATCTCCTGAAGTTGATCATATATTTATTTCAGCACCATGCAGTGTTCCAATAGTGTGCCAGAAGGTCATAATTATTAAGATTATTATATACTGCCATCTGCTGTTATATTCTGTTATGTCCTGTTCAAACTTCACTGCTCTATATAAAAATACCAACGTTTACATCTTGTGGCAATGTCGTACACATACGGTATATTTGTACTTCTGTGTACTTAATGTATCGCCATCCAAGGAAGTATTATTTTTATATGCTGGGTCACATGGTGAAGGGAGTCAGCAGTGAAAGTGGCCATCTGGACTCACTTTGTGTTTTATGAACTTAATGAGAAGCACAAACTAGACAAGATGCACGCTCTGTGTTTTTTACTCTGAGCAAACGAGCTGAGGAAGCGCCGTCAACTTTTCTGTCCAGCTCTGAGGGAGGGAAGAGAACGTCTGAATCTCATAAAGTCACTTTAGAGAAATGCCGATACCTGGAGTCAACAGCCAGAGCAGGGTGATGGAGGCAGTGAGTAAACTGACTGACTGGGTTTGGTTTAGGTACTGA
Organism: Collichthys lucidus; assembly: GCA_004119915.2. Lineage (NCBI taxonomy): Eukaryota > Metazoa > Chordata > Actinopteri > Sciaenidae > Collichthys > Collichthys lucidus. The sequence goes on along the minus strand of CM014096.1, from coordinate 5,257,266 downwards.
GGTCACACAGAGAGTAATGCTGACAGTATAATGTAGTGTGTGCAGTAATATCGTAGATTAAGGATGCGAATCGTCGTGCATTTCGATCGCTGACAGGTGAACCGTGAGGCTCGTGAAGATGAAGAAACAGAAACAAACACACAGTTTGGTTTTCTAACATAACAAGTGTTACATGACACCGACCTGCCCCGGGTCGTTGTACCACAGCTCCTCGTGCAGGCGGTCGGGGTGAGCTTTTTTTCTCTTGATCTCGGCGATGACATCGAAAACCTCTGAGTCGGAGCTGCTGGAGCAGGTGCTTCCTTCGCCGTCTGACTCGCACTCTGACTCGCTGCTGCTGTCATCTGGAAAACCCAAAAGGGCAGAAAAAAGTCTGCAATCATCAGAAGATCATCAGGGCCGAGGGAGCTTGCGAGAATTAAAACAACAGAGTATGTAATTATCTGCGGAAGGAGAAGTTTCAGATCGGTTAACATCCGTCACTCATGCTTTCTTGATTTCCCACACACTTACCAAAAATGTAACCCCCCACACCGAAGTGTGGATTTTAATTACCAGTCTGCTGTATTATTTGTGATTCTTAGCTAAGCAAAGTCTTCAATTATTATTGCCTGACTGTGAAGTCAGTGCCTGGAGCAACTTATTTAGCAAATTAGATCTCCCTGAGCGAGATTTATGTTATCGCGGTGCTGAAAGAGACAATCAGGCTGACAGCCCCGCAGATAACATCATAAACACTCGACTTAATCTCAGCCTCAGCCCAACGCGCCGCCGAGAAGACAGCAACTTTGTATGCATATCAATTACAGGAGATTGTAAACAAATGTATTAGCGGTTCACATATTGTCATCCGGGCTGTTCAACAACTTGCACGCGATTATTAAAACCCACCTGGGTCCTCATCCAGTTTGGTCTTGGGTGGGTCCCACTTGGGTCGAGCCTCCTTCGCTCGCTCCTGCCTCTTCACCAGCTCTTCCTCGAAGCGCTCGTAGAGGTCCCGGAGCTTACTGGTGCCCACCACGGTCGAGTCTCCCTGAGCAGGTTGAAACAGAAACACATGACCCTCAAGTGACTCTCAAGTGTCTCGAATGAAGCTCGAGTGTCGAGAAATCCTTGATTTGAGTAAAGCGATTCATCAGATTTTTAAATCTGGAATTTAGCGGCATCTAGTGGTGAAGTGTCAGACTGCGACCGACTGAAAACCCACCATGTCTCCCTCTGGGTTCAAGCATAAAGGCAAAACTAGTCTCATTCTGAGGTGACATAAACAAAATAATTCTTATTTTTAGGTGATTCTACACTAATGAAAACATAGTTATGAAGATGATATGTCAATGTGACACCCTGGACCTTTAATGAATATATAACCCGTCAGCTCTGTCAACATAAAAGCTGACAGCGAGGCCGGTCCAATAATTTAATGTACATGTGTGAGAGCCAAAATAGATTTCCGTGACTGTGCTTAAATTTAATTTATGGCGCTGTCGGACTGTTAGTACAGGTGCGTGCCTGCCTTTGTGTGCAGCAAGCAGAAGAGCGTGAACTGTTTTCTGAGGCAGTGAAAACACCGGCAAATGCAGACTGAAGCGGAACATTTCATCACATAGAAACATGCTGTGTATTTAGTAAGTTTAGATTCTTCAACTCTTTTTATCGGAGTTATTGGAAATGTTTAGGTTCTCAAACTGTTGGTACATGGAGGAATCTCTGAATGGAAATCATTTAAAATGTGTTTTTGCCTTTCCTGTAATTCCTGATTGTCACAGTCGGAAACAATCCAACACAGCCACGAGTGGACTCAAATGCAGGGTTTGATCGAATGTCAGTTTTATGAATAAAGCTTCAAACTATCTCTGTGACTGTTTAAAGTCTTCTTTTAAATGTCCACTGTTCAATAAATCAAAAGAATTTAACGTCATCAAGCTAATTAACAGTCTCCAACTTGACATCTCATCATATAAGCCAATTAAGGCCATAATAATGCGACTATATGAGATACGATACGACTTTAATGAACCCACACCTAGGGCTGCCACAAACGATTATTTTTTCGATTAGTCGACTAATCGGATCATACGTAAATTGACTGTAAAACATACAGCTTATCGCACCAGCTTGCAGCTGATCAGATCATTAGCCTTCAGCTTGAAGTATGAGCTAACTGAAAATAAAAACAATTAACATGATAGCTCATTAACCCTAATGAGAGTCCACGGCCCCGGGAAACGGCGAGGTCCGGGCGGGCCGGTCTTTCCTAGCCGACCCAGAGCCTGTCGCGGCACACCGCTGCAGAGGTTAGCCAGCACCGGGACAAGGTCCCATGAGGGGATCCTGCCTCACCGTGCGGCGATCCCTGACCCGGGTTAAATCCCCCGGGCAGACTGCGTGGAAGTTGCGGAAAAATCGGGGTGATTGGTTAAAATTGCAACACCGCCCTGTTGCGTTGAAGTTTCAAATCGCAACATGGTGAATTCCTGGAGGGTCTGTGTTATGGTATCATTTACGGTACAGTCAGGCCTGACGCCGATTACCACTACTGCGCATGTGCGTAGGTGTGTGTGTGTGTGTGTGTGTGTGTGAGACAGAAAGGCAGACGCGGCAGTGGAAGCTGCAGCCGCAATTTCGAGAGAAAAGAAAAAAAAAACGATTCGTCAACAACTATACAACGATTTTGTTCGTCGACATAATCGTGACTAATCGACTAATCGTGGCAGCCCTACCCACACCAGGGAAGTTCACTTGTCACAGCAGCTCGTATACACAAGATGAGAAATGACTTGTGAATAATAAATATATAGAAAAACTCCTGAAGTCATGCTGGTGTTAAAGAGTCTGACGGCTGTTGGAATGAAGGATCTGCGGTAAGGCTCCTTCTGTCTCTGCTCTTGCTGCTGAAGGAGCTGCTTAAGGCTGGAGATGATTCCCCATCTCTCAAATATGAAAAGATTTCTTTTCGTTTTCATGAGTGATTGTGTGCACAGAACATAAAAGGTGACTTTAAAAAGGAGCATATATTCGAACTCAAGCTCATTCCTCACCTTGAAACCTGTTAAAATTCAGCTCCTTCCAATCTTTTGAGACTCTCTGTGAATCGTTTCGAGGAGGAGCGAGAAATAAAAGACATAAAATGTGGCTCTGTCTCGACATTTACCTTCACTCTGGTTTTACTGAAAGACAGGTCACGGTCTTGGATAGAATGAGTAATTTGCGGACCCCCCAAAAAAAGTAGCTGAGGACAGCGCGAAGCAAGCACTAAGAGAGGAGCGGTAAAGGTCAGAGTTTTAGAGAGGAAAGAAAGACGAGTTGGCACTATCCGAAAGATCCAAAGACTTTAGGGAAGCGTTTTAGAGGGCAGGTGGTGATTTGCAAAGTGGCGAGAGAGGCGCTTTTTTTGGGGGGGGGCGTGCTCGCTATTAACTGAAAAAGGCTTGAAAAACGTCCAGCAGTGGAGAGCGGCTAATCCAACTTTTTAACTGCAACAGCAGACAAAACTGACAGAAAGGCAGACAGAAGATTAGGAAAGTTTCCTTTGCCAGTCAGTCGGATAAAACGACATAAAGCAGTCTGTGCTCAGCGTTAATGGGCCTGTTTAATCTCCTTAAAACAAACTGCAGGACTGCCTGTGGACTCCAAGAGCATAATAACAGTTATATATCACGACAAAACAATTAGCAAATGAGCAAAGGTTGGAGAGAATTAAGACAAAAGTGCCAACAGTACCACTTGGTCCATGGGGTCATTGGAGTAGTAGTTCTCAGCATGCGTGCAGCGGATCCAGGCCGGTTTCAGCAGCTCTTCTTCCTCTTTCTCCTCGTCGCCCTTCTCCTTCTCTTTCTCCTTCTCCCTGTCCGAACGCTCCCGCTCCCTCTCTCGCTCGCGGTCTCTCTCGGCGAGCGTCTCCTCGGAGTCCCTGCTCCTGACGGAGGAGTAGCTGCGCTCTCTGCTCAGGCCGGAGGTGCTCTCCGACCGCCTGTCCCGCTCCTCCTCCCAGCGGCCACGTTTGCGGTCTCTGCTCGACGACCGGCTGCAAGACGAAGATTAAAAAGAGGAGAGACGGAGGCGACGAGCACCGCCAGTTATTGTGTGTCCGAAAGGTTAGGATGAAATTATGTCACCTGAGCAATCTCCGAAGATAAACACCACGAGATATGACAAATCAAATCCAAATCACACGACGTATCTGCATTGACTAGATACATTTAACATAAATCTGTTATTGGGGTTCTCAGGTAATCTGGGTGGAGCAGAACTTGTCGCCTATAATAAAATAAATATATACAAACATAGCATGTGTATACCTGAGTGTATGTACATCTATGTTAAGGTATATGCATGATATGTACTAACAATATATTATTCTGAAGATAACACAAGTAGTTTCAGTTTTTAAATTTGTTTTCTCTCGTGTTTTTCTGTCAGTGTATTAAATTACAGGGGGTGATGACGGGAAACTGACTATCCAGGTTTTGGAAACTTGACCTGCGCCATCTCTTGTGAATCCTCCAGTTTTATGGCAGTGTGACTCATGCTTCAAATATTTTACAAATTATGATAAACGACAACACACAACACTACAGTATAGAGCAGCGTGTGCAGTATTCATGACAGTGTACTTCATTTGGTTTTGGTTTTCTGAGGCTGAGTTTTGTTTTTTGGACAAAAGTTTCGAGAAATACATCGAGAAATGTGTCTGTTGTTGTATAAGTACGAGATATTTTATTACTCCTAAACTTAAAAACCTGCATTTAAATAAATATAATAAGCCGTGTACCTTCGAGGCCTCTTTCTGTGTCTGTCGGGCGACTGGGATCTCCGACTCTCTCTGTGTCGATACCGCTCCCTGTGAACAAACACACACATGGTTGTAAGAACTTCCACAGGTGGATCTCTTTCAGGAGAGTCGCTCCTCTTTACGTACCTGCTGCGATCTCTGCTTCTGTGTCTGGGAGGAGTCCGGCCTCTGTCGTACTCCGACCTGTAACGTCCGCCCTCCGGCCTGCCTCGTCTGTCCGGACTCCTTCCGCGGTCCTTCCTCTCTCCGGGAAATTCCATTTTATGCTTATCGCCGTGGCTACCGTAGCCGTAGGCCTTCTGCCTGTGGTCGTCGTGGCGGTACCCTCTTTCCGGAGACCTCCTGTTGTCCATGGGCTTCTCGTACTTGTACTGCCCCCCGTGCCTGAAGCCGTGGTCTGGTTTGAACGAGCTGGGTCTCTGAGTGTACCCAGGGTTGAAGGTTGGAGGAGGGAAAGGAGGGTGGGGAGGATGGGGGTAGTTCATGGAGTATGGAGGGTGGTAGCTCATAGACTGAGAAGCTATGGGGGGAGGCATGGGTGGGTGTGGTAATGGTGGTGGCGGCACAGGAGGCATCATGTAAGGGTGGTAGGCATTCTGAGCAGACACCTGAGACCCCGGGGTGGGACCTCCTGTGGAGCTGGGAAGGGGCGGAGGTGGAAAGTTAGGCGGGGGTTCGGGGAAGCCCTGTCGACCAGGGGGCTTAGGGAAAGGGGGGCGCACCGGGCACTGGTTGAGAGAACCGGGAGTCTGGGACGGTGCTGGCGGAGGGTACTGCATGAAGTCAGAGTGCGGAGGCATGTATCCGCTGTTGCCATGGTAGCTCGAACCAGGAGTCTGGGGATCGTAGTGGTACGGGGGAACAGGAGGCTGGGGAGGCGGCGGCCTCAGGTTGGTGGGTCGGTAGTTTTGTGGGGAGCCGTGCTGACCCGGGGGCATCCCTCCTCTGGGACCACCTCGGTCCTGATGGAAAGACATGACTGTGGACAAGACGAAACAATCCAGTTCAAAATCGACATCACACATGAAAATAAACACACCTCGATCAAAGTTTGACTTCTTTAGATTTATTTTATTTTTACAGTACCATTACTGTGCAATATTATTTCTACCACGTCTGCACACTGATCTGCTGTTTGTGTTTCATTTAGGTTGAAAAGATACTTCTGTCTGTTGTTGCGTTTCACTTCTTTAGTGTGTTATGTAATTTTCTCTCGTGAGGTTACACGAGGTCACGTGTGGCCTTGAGGTCCTCAGCAGTATCAGTTGTTTGTCTTTGGTTGGGAACAGTAGGTGCCAGTCTATCTCAACACTGTGGTGTCCAGGGTCACAGAGACCTGTTGCTGCCTTCATAGACATCATAGATAGCTTGTAGGGATGTAACGATGCATCGTGACACGATTTAGAAATCGGTACAAATGAGTGACGACTCGCATCGGTTGACAGAAAAAATGAAACGTGATTCTTGGCGAATGCGAGAGAAGTAGGATATGTTCTTTTTCTTCTTTTTTAAAATTAGAAATAGGTTAAGTTTTCATTTCGTTACGTATAGAGCACAGAGCGAGGGAAGACATGGCGACGGTAGAAAACAGCTTCGAAATAGAGGACGCACCGAGCAGTTTGAAATCATTTTAGATTCCCTGTATACACAAATACAACGGTAAGAAACGGACAGACAAAACCAAAACAGCATGTAAATATTGCAAGAGACTGCAACATATAGAGGCAACACGAGCAACATGCAGCAGCAACACGAGCAACATGCAGCAACATCAGCCGCCACCACAGTGAGAAGCAAAGTAACGTTACGCCACCTCGTGAGCGAAAACTGCACGTTACACCAGTTAACAGCAGTTTACTGTTTCTAAAGAAAGCAGATATCTGTCATGTGTTTTGTTGTTTACCTTGCAATTTTTAATAAGAGAACACAAACTGTTTGAGAGTTTCTGTAAAGGAAGCACCTGAGAATCTTTTCCTACAAATAAAAAGATCATTTTATTTGGTCTGTAGCTCTTTTTGAGTTTGAAACAAATCATGAAAAAATCGTATCGTCAGCAAAAAAATCGTGACTCCAATCGAGTCGTGAGTTGAGTGTATCGTTACATCAAAATAATACAATAAATAATACAGCATAAGACATCAGAGACTCCTGAACACTTTATGAACTCCTGACCTTTGACCTTTGACTTCAGCTGACCTCTCTGTTGATTCATTAAAGGCAGACAACGTCACTAATGAATTACTTAAATAAGCATCAGTGCATCCTTAACGTGCAGCTGCAGCACAAACAGCAGCTGCACTACAAAACAGATGAACATAAGTCAGAGTGACACACAGTTTGAAGATGAACCAGTGGATATATTAGCATAATGTCATTGTTTTTATTTTATCATGCTAAGCTAACGGCGGCTAGCCCGGAGCTAACACGTTAGCACGCCTGCTAACACAGGACACGTGACGTAGGACGTTACCTTCAGCAGAGCGGGTGAGTCCGAGTCCACAGCCGCTGACAAAGGAACAAAGTCAGATGTTAAACATGGATTTATATTCATAAACAGTTATGTTCAGCTGTCTGTCAGCTAGCACGCTGTCCACAGAGAGAGAGGGAGAGAGAGGGGAGGACCGTCCGGCTGACAGTGTTTGGTTCCGGTCGGAACGGTTAGAGAGAGGGAAATAAAAGAGGACCAATCACATTGAGAGGCTCCGGGGTCGTCGACCAATGGGAGGTCAGGGTTTAGAGTTTGAAGGGTGTCACACTGAAATGAGACAGCAGAGTGGGAACCAATGAAGTGATAAACAAGTCATATAAATATTTATGAATGATTTTAATGTGGATGGATGGATGGATGGATGGATGGATGGATGGATGATGGATGGTTGGATGGATAGATGGACAGGTAGATGGATAGATGGATGGATGGATGGATGGATGGATGGATGGATGGACAGGTGGATGGATGGATGGATGGATGGATGGATGGATGGATGGACAGGTGGATGGACAGGTGGATGGATGGATGGATGGATGGATGGATGGATGGATGGATGGATGGACAGGTGGATGGATGGATGGACAGGTGGATGAATGGATAGATGGATAGACGGACGGATGGATGGATGGATGGATGGATGGATGGATGGATGGATGGATGGACGGACGGACGGATGGATGGATGGACAGGTGGATGAATGGATAGATGATAGACGGATGGATGGATGGATGGATGGATGGATGGATGGATGTAGGGATAGCTTTTTTGTCTGGTTACCATGGTAACAACAACAACAAATTAATTAGACTCCTGTTTAAAAGGGATGCACTACAGTTCCACGTGTGGTCTCATACTGGAATAGATAGATAGATAGATAGATAGATAGATAGATAGATAGATAGATAGATAGATAGATAGATAGATAGATAGATAGATAGATAGATAGATAGATAGATAGATAGATGTGTGTGTGTGTTAAATGTGCCTTATTATGTCTCGTTTATCACTCATAAAAACCAGAAACTGTTGCCGTGTACTTGTGCCATGCGTCCACTAGAGAGCGGCACAGCCTTGTGTATAAACTGGTGTAACATTACCATGGAAACGTGTCACGCATCATTTCCTGAATGAATGAAGGCGGCAGAGTGGACGTGCAGTTCATTTCTTTCTCCTGAAGGAGCTCGGGAACGTTCTGGCCTCTGAGCACGAACATTATCCTGAATTATTCTGAGTGAGGAGCATTGATCTGACCCTGTCTCAGGAGATGTCGGGCTGAATACATGGCTCACGGCCCAGTTGTTAACCTCTGTGTGTGGTTGCATCGATGCGCTCTCTCCACCCTCCTGCCGTGATGTTTTGTGCTGCACATTCCTGCTGGATGAATCGATGAGTGGAGGGGTTTGTGGAGAGACGAGGTCAAAGTGGACAAGCGAGCCCACACAGTTTGCTCGGAGGGAACACCTACTTTAAGTTCTGACCACTAATCACCAGCCTGGGACATAAAAACCTTTTAAAATGTGGCACAAAGTGTGTGGGCGCTTCCGAAGCTGAAGTTTGACTTGGTTTCTGCCGCAGCATTAAGTCAATTCTAGCAAATGATGTATCTCCAACAAACCTGAATATGCCTCCAAACATATCTGACATCATGTCACACATGTGGGAACACGCCTGACTTCATTCAGGCGGCTCTTCTCTGGCACCTTGAGTTACTATGGTTACCACCTAGGTGTAGCGTTACTAAGGATTACGGGGATGCTCTGAAACTTTCTAACAAGGTCAGTATGACGACAAAATCACGAATGTAGCCTGATACCTCTGCACTGACAAATAAAAGTGAAGCCTCAAAGCACCTCGCTCCGAGAGAAAATATAGAATTATCTGTGTTAAATAGTCCTGTGTGCCAATCATCACATTTATTTAACTTCTCTTTTATGTTGATGTACCTTGAAAACATTCCTGAGGATGTGAGCAGGAGTGACTCTAACTTTGGAGGATCTTTGTGGCTGCAGGTAAAGAAGAAGAAGAAGAAGAAGAAGAAGAAGAAGAAGAAGAAGAAGAAGAAGAAGAAGAAGAAGAAGAAGAAGGAAGACAAATACTGGGAAAATGTGATTGTTCTGACCATGCAGACCTTTCATATATTTTATTTTTTTAACTCTAACAACGACCTGTACCTTTGCTTCTCCTTATTTTTTGATCTATATAAAAACTCCAGACCTCATATTTTCTGTGTTAACATAAAAACTAAGAAAAGAAAAGTATTTTTTGAAAGCACCTCTGACATAATGAAGAAGAAAAATCTGACAGATCCAAGCAACAGTTCACTGAAGAGCTCTTTTCTATTTCTCGGCTGATTTTTGAATTGGACAAGGTTGTCCTGCGCGATCCATTGTGTGTTTACTTTTCACGTTTGAAGCTGATTGCCAGCAAAACATCTGATGTCCATCTCTATTGTGTGTGTGTGTGTGTGTGTGTGTGTGTGTGTGTGTGTGTGTGTGTGTGTGTGTGTGTGTGTGTGTGTGTGTGTGTGTGTGTGTGTGTGTGTGTGTGTGTGACATGTGTCCTGATTAGTCTAAGTAAAGGTAACGCTTCTGTGACGTGACATTGCATTTATTTGTGTGTCTTTGATCGATCATTCAATATTTCTGAAGCTAATCACTAATGCATGCTTGTTAGTTGTCGCCATGGCAACAGTGCATCTTCACATATGGGCTGATGGATCATGAATCGAGTGCAGAGCTAAATAAAGTAAACATTTATAGAACATATTCTAGTTTCTTTATCATCATGGACTGGACATCTTGTCTCGTGGATGAAAGTCGTGGTGTTATGTATGTTATTAGGTATCCTAATATTTTTGTTTTGTTCACTTCATGGATCCAAAGTTCTCCATCCGAAGAAATCTGTTGATCAAAATAAAGGCATACGTATATTTCTTTAGACAGGTATAAATCCAAAAACACATTATTGTCTATTAATAAGCAGAACTTTAACCTAAGAAAAGGATGATTTTAAAGCAGGAAAATTATATTTCTGATAATGTTTGAAGCACTCAGATCTCAAATGTGCCTGTGCAGGCCTATGGGAACCGTAGTTCTGCGTCATAACCAGGTCGAACAGTGAATTTTTATTTTAATTTTTTGGTTGTTGTTGTTGTTTTTTGTTATTTAAAGTGGGAGAAACCAAAGCACTTGGGGTAAACCCACTCATGTGCGTCAACGAAGTCAAGGTCCAGAACTGAACCCTGACCTTAAAGCTGTGAGAGGTAAACACTAAGACGCCTGTGCGGACCTTTGGGACCCGTAAGTTCTGCGTCATATTCGGGTTGATGTTACTCCAGGGTTTTTTTTTAAATTATTAAGTGGTGAACTGAAGCACTCGGAGAAAACCACAACAACAATGTGACCTTACGGTTGCAAGGCCACAGTGTTGCAACGCCAAAGGCACCGGGTTATCTTCTTGACATCCTTTAGTTTTATCTTCATGCTGCCATCTCCGTGCACAGCATGGCCTTTAGTGTTGATGTCATGCTCATAACGGCATTGCTAGACAGTCGAAAACCTGGAGATGAATCCTTGACAATCGGGTTGGCAACTGCAGATGTCAACACCGTGTGGATCAGGTCTGTCGACTCTGAAGAGTCTGTCTGGCTGATCCAGTGATTGGCTCAGGCCATTCAGGGAGCTCGTCCTCTTCGTCCTCATCAACAGACTCTGGATGTTCTTCATCGCTCACAAGGTGCTGCTGATTTCACAGGTGTCACAGCTCCCACCTCTGTGAGTTGATCTTCAGTCACTGACCTTTATCTTGGTCAAACTCTCATTCACGCCGTCATCTTTTCTGTTCTGCTAGTTAAACCGGCTGCATATGTGCGTCATTAAATTGGAAATTTCTGTGCTCACTTTTTGCTTGTATTTCCCGTGGTCAGGTGGAATGTTTTCGAGTATAACATTCACCAGCTGCTTAGAACTGATATATTATATATAGCTTGCGATGTCAGACGCTGCTTCATTGGCGCCCTTCACAATGCTGCTCACAATCCGCTGCCCTTCCTCAGCAGAAATGTCAGCGCTGTGGTTGACCTCGGTGTTAAGCTCGTCTTCGGTCAGGACCCTTTGCAGAGTTTCTGACAAGCGGACCTCGCCCTGGCCAAGCCATCTTACTTTAGTCAGGACTCATCAATCTCTGACTATTCCTGACATCTTCTCTTCTCTTCTCTTCTCTTCTCTGACTGAAAGTAAAATCAGTAATGAACAATCTTGTAATGATCTGGGTTCAATATGTGTAGCCCAGCAACCGTAACTAGGCATAACGAGCAAACTTTTCTCTGTTGAAACCATGAAAATACACACACACACAAACACACACACAAGCACACGGAGATTAATTAAAAGATTAATAAACTAAAATTATCATAACAAACAGAACCAAATTGCCTGGTTGGACATTTCTTTTTTTCAAAATAAAAGCTGAAAATGGGAAAATAATGAGTAAAAACCGCTAAATATGATTAAAAAAAATGAAATTACAAACAAGAAAACATTCTCTAACTATAATGAATTCAAAACAGGATCACGTTTTCCTTCAGTCTCTTCAGCGAGGCCAGTGCAGTGAAGTGGAGCTCTCCCTCTCTGTCTGTCCAGAAGGGGGCAGTACCAGTGCATGTTACAAAATAAATAAGCAGTGTAAGGAAACTTGTTTAACAATTGCTGCAAGGGTTATTATAGCAGTGCATTGATATATGATGTATTGTATATTATATGCTATTATGAGACTCATAACAAGTATTCTCCTCATAGCAAATAAGAAAACGTCTCAAAGGTTAAAAATCACTGACGACACATGAGTAATTCAATCAGTTTGTACATCTGTGTGTGTTCTTGGATTCTTGGAGTCTTTTCAACCTCACTCAGAGTGTCATAATGGCAAAAGAACAGTCATTAGACTTTGTTAACCTGCTCAGATTTAGCCATTTCCCCCTTAGTTCATGTCATGACCTGGTTCTGAGAGTCATAAACAATCATAAAGGATTTGAAGTTATGGAGTGTGTAGGAGCAGTGGTATCAGTGGTGTAGGGTCTGCATGAGAGAGAAGTGTGAGTGTGCAAGTGTGCTGTCAAACTAAACTAAACTAAATCAAACCAAGCCTGACTGGGGACAGAGGAGCCCGGAACAGGGCAAAGCCGAAGAGAGAGAGCAGAGAAGAGAATGAGCACCTGGCTGCAGTGGCATAAATACTCTAACCCAAAGTAACATAATAAAAAAGACACCAGCAAACAGAGAAACCACACCCAGAGAGGAGGAGGAGGAAGGGACACACTCAGGATGCCACACAGGGCATCACAGCTTCTAAATATGTAAATATGCTACGACTGTTTTTATGATTGGAAGCATGCACGGAGTGTTTTATTTTGAAAATTTACCAGCTTCCCTATGCTGTGTCTGTTTCTGACTTCCTGCCAAATCTTGGAAATGACTTTTCCGTGATACAGCACGAGACCAAGAGCCGTAAACATCGATTCTGACTCTATGTGGGCTGACAGGGAAACTACTGCACCCCAGATCAGTAAAAAACACATTTTACAGGGTGTGTTTAAATCTCTGAATACTGCACAGAATCATTCACAAACACAACACTGCAGACGGGGAACGACAGAGATAAGAAAAGCAGAGTTGATCACGCTTCTTGGTTTTCCCTCTGGCACGTCTGATGGTCAGCAGAACTCTATTACGATTCACTTCAGGTCGCCTCGAGCAGCATTAATATTCTGTGCCTTCGTACCGGTCACACCGTACTCTCCCTTCATAAATATATATATATGATTTCCTCTAGAGAGACACAACAGAAGGCATCTCCTGCATCTACCTGACATGTGTTTAAAGAGCATTGTTCACTATTTGATTGCAGCAGAAAAGTTTATTAAATGTGACCAACAAAATCCACGACCTGATGAGGATCCCACAAGATGAGAGCAGTACAGAAAAAGATAAATAAAGGAATCCATGCAATAACTGCTGACCTTGACTTATGGAACAACCCCACAGTGAGGCGACGGGCAAGAACAAAGAGGCAGACTGTGTTTTCCTCTTGAGCTGACGAGCATGTTACACCTGAAGAGCGTGAAAGCTTTACTTCCCCTCACGGGCATTGATTTTGGTTGAAAAGGCCAAAAGGAAAATGTTGTTTTTTGTTGTTTGAATGATACAGTGGGAAAGCGGAGAGTAAATGTACCCGTGGGAAGGCTGAGTCAGTGAATATTTTAAGTGCAACATCCAGATTCATACACGAGAGATTCAAGAGGCTGGTGACATTTACCGGTAAAACCGGGCGGATGAAAGCAATGCGGTGTCACTTTTCTCCCATAAAATCACATTTTAAATCAAGTTGACTTGTAATCAGATGAATGCCGTCTCTGTAATTTGTCGTCCACGTACGATCAAAGGTAACCTCTTCACTGATTTTGGTGAAACTGGATCAACTCCTTGTGATTTACAGAGTCACCTGACGGACAGTGAAGTAAACTGCTGCCAGCTGTAGCTGCTGTCAGTTCATTTTAGCTCTGTTTGTTAGCTGGGGGGACTAAACCGCCTGAGCAACGTTGTGCAGTTACAACAGTTGCTCATTTGGGGGCGGTATTTCAGAAAAAAAAACACCAGGAAAAAGAAGAAAACCCGGCTCATCGACCAGCTTTCTGATCTCTGGTTCGCTGGAGAGTCTGTTTGCTTTACTGTAGGTGCACCAGAGTTTGGATGAGCCCAAACGAACCAGACTATCCATTGGAAGCGAACTCTGGTCCGTTTAAAGCAGACCAAACAGCGCTGGTGTGAAAGCGCCCTTAGCATTTGTTCCAGTTTTTCAGGCCCGGGGCGTGGGCGAGTGTTTACACAGAGTGGAGCCGGTGTTGTGCTTAAACAGGAGCTGGACCAGCGGGAAATGTAACCGGACTCAACATACGTATTTACCACGGTGGGGTTTATTTGTGTTTAAGATGTGATCTGATTAAACACATATGTAGAAATAACCCCTCATGCTACATTATATTCATAATTTTGAAGTCTATAGCTGTGTTTTCTATCTGTACTATAGCTGAGCGACGCATGATTCAGTGTATCTGCATCAAGCACTCATCATGGTCAATGTGGGGGCGACCGAAGCGTCCCTGAGGCAGCGTGAATGCTCAGACACCGGATCGAGCACAGCAGGCGGGAAACAAGGCGACAGCAGCACCTCGGTTGACCCTGATGATCTCAGTGACACCGAGAATACAAACACATGCTGAATGCTGCTGATTGGCTGGAGGGGTGTTGTCTTCTGTTCATGCACACATCTGTGAAACTGATCAGGACCAGGCCGGATGCTGGCTCGAGTCCTCGCGCATCTCTGTAATTATGTTTTTAACCTACATGATGTCTGTGATCATTTGTCCTGTTCCCTCACACACTGCATGTGTTTTCCAGGCAGTGTGTTTCTTACAGACTGAAGAACAGGCTTGAAAATTTGTATTTCACTCAAAGCAGAACGACGACTTGAACAGAGATCCAGCTTTATTAATGGTATTTGTTTCAAAATCTCTGTGACATACAGCAGAGCAACAGAAATATACTGATATGTCTCTCTGAGAATTACATCTGAGCTACCTGCATCACTTTGTATTCCTCTGAATGCTGCAGGGGAACAAATGGAAGTGAGAGTAATACAGGTCGGAGCAGTGTGCTGAAAAGCAATGAGTTATTTTACCTGGGCTCCACATTTAGAAGAATGTATGGAGGTGGCAATTGAACATCTGACAAAAATGGTTGGTCTGTTAGAATGGCTGGTCGGGTAAATGTACGATATTGCAGATTTATTGCTGAGTCACATTGCTCCTTTTGGTTTCTTGTTCATAGGAACTCGTTTCATAACACATTTATTTCCAAACATAGAGTCAAAGTTACATCTTTAAGTCAGAATTAGGTGTCAAAATCAGGTAAATAATTAGTTCTCCAGGACTGTTTGGGCGTGAAACGTGTCGGATGAGTTCAGAAAATGAACATGACTAACTTTAAAACACTCTGAGTGAGATGAATTCACCTCTGTCTCTCTGCTCAGGGTGGCCTCAGCGTGTCATCGAGCCGCCCTTTAAGGACCGCCCACAAAAATCCTGAGACTGAAAAACAGTTGGAGCCTCTAACTCCACATTTCAGTGACGCATCGTTCACGTGTTTTCAGCAACTATTGTCCAACATATTTAATGTGTTTTAAAAGAAATCTCAGAATTGCCTTTGCACAGACTAGAGATAAGAATATTTTTAAAACTCTCTTCACAGTTTTACAGTGCCCCACTTGACAACAGCAGTAAGAGCACAGAAGTACTTTGAAGGATGTCTGAAGAGTTATATCACTTCATAAATACCAAAGTAGGAGATTTAACATTTAAACTGAAATAACAGTTGAAAGTTTCCAACAGTAATCTCTATTTGTCTCAGAGGTCTTGTCTTAGGTTTGGCTTGTAGTGTTAGAACGTTTCAGTCGTCACACTACAGTAGAAAGTGTTTATTTAAAGTTGGATTAAGTGATTTCATTCTGCAGACACAAATCACACCCAGACAACCTACAAAGTCAAATATTGTTGTTAAAATATTGTTGTGTTTCTGGCTTTCTGTGAGTTCTGCAACATTAAGGTTAGGGCAAGGAGTTATTCATGCAATCTAGTCTCTGGTGTGCTGGCAATCCATTTTCATTCACCTCAAACATCCAATGTACCGACCAGGGGCGGACTGGGACAAAAAAATCGGCCCTGCCATTTTGGACCAGAGCAGCCCATAACCAATGCCCACAGAGTGTGTTTGGGGTGTGTGATCTACTCGTTAAATACATATATATCGGGACTTGTCGGCCCAAATAGCACGTCGGCCCACCGGGCAAATGCACGGTATGCCAGATGGCCAGTCCGTCCCTGGTACCGACTGCATAGTTGTCAGCTGTGCCGAGGCTGCAACTTGTCCCTGTCGCCTTATTCCTGTTTGTTTATGAAGTGAAGTCATAAGGCTCCGAGATTAGTGTGAACTGGGGGAATCGGCGCATGTCTCCACATTATTTTTAGCAAAACATAACAGTAGAGCTGCAGAAAGCCTGAAAGTATCACGTTCGACTGGTTATTTTACTCTATGGGACGATTTGTGGGTTGTAAATTTAAGTATTTAAGTAAGTTTTGGAGCTTTTACTCAACCTTAAACGTTCATGCATCATGTTTTTCTGTCTAATTTCACATCACATCTGATCTAACAGCCTCCTGATTACCTAACTCTAACCACACGGCTGGATAAGTGTGAAGAGCGACTGCAGTTTTTGACTCTTGACTGTTGTTCTTGGAGGCCATGTGGTTTATTTAAAAAAAAATGTTCTGCTCGAGAGAACAAGTGATAATTCTGATGTTGACCGGTCCCAGTGGAAGTGGCTACAGAGGTGGATGTAGATGATTCTCTTGAGGGACATGCTCATCATTAGTTGGCATTTATTATCCGCTTTCTCTGTGCAGAGCAGTGCCTGTGCATACATGGACACACGTAATTACCAGTGGTAACATGCAGAGATTGAAGCATATTTTTCATCTGGAAAAAGATGATGCCGTTCAGTGGAGTGCCCGGCAGAGGAAATGAATTTCAGAGAAAAATAAGGGTTGGGACGTTGTCTTTAATGTACCTGGCTTAAGTGCTCAGGTGCTCGTTGTTGCAGTGATTATCTGTCATTACTATAGTTGGACAAAAATCATTCAGTTAAATGTAGCCAGCATACAGAGAGACTGACAGATGAGATTAATAAGTGCCTCCGGTTTCAGAGTTCAGCGTCGCCGTGGTAAATATGGACGTCTGTACATCTGTGTGTGTTTGTTCTGATTCGATTGACTGAGACTGAGCTAGCAGCAGCTACAGCTGGCAGCAGTTTACTTCACTGTCCATCAGGAAACAAACACAAATAATACATTAAAAATAAACGATTACATGAAGAATAACTGTGAATCTGAGTTTCTTGTTTCTTGTTCGGACTGATTGGAGACAAACTTCTCAATCAGCCACATCAGAGAATAATGAGGCACAGAGCTCAGAACATTTACTGTATCTACATTAATTCAGTCTGCATGCTATTTGCAATATGAACAAATTATGGTTATCTGTATTCATCATTGTACCAAATGCAACAAAGAAAAATGAGAGTGTACGTACAGCACAAAAGATGAATCCATTCGCACAGGAAGGACAAATCAAAACCATTTTAAAACCATTATAGCTGAGGGGAAAACGTGGGACAAACAAACAAGTCAAAGAAAAGAAAAACGATATTTCTGCATGAAATACGCCCATGTTTCAAGTTCTATGAAAAGGCTGATGTCACGAACGTCCTTCATCAGAAATCTGAGTGTTAATTTTAACACTGTACCCGATGTTTCACCGTCTTTTATGCGGCATAGATGTTTTTTTCACCTCATGTTCGTTCAGTTCATTATTTCCTGACCTTAACCCAAGATCACACCCATTCATTTTTTTTTAAATATTCCCCTCTCACATCAATACGTAGAAAAGGATTAAAGCGTCATGCTTCCATTCTCCACAAACTTCCACGTTCGATGAATGAAACTAAATGCATTGATTACCAGTTTGATGCAGCTATTAACATTTTAAATGTGGGTGCAAAGGTGCCATGCGGTTTTGGAAGTGAATATATTCGATATCCAGTGGTAGGGCACAAATTAAAACAAACAAACAGTTTGTGGACGTCTTCAGCTCTGATGCTGGTTTTTATTGGATCTATCTCAGCTTCTCCTTCGCAACACCTCCATTGAAATGAATGGAAAAAAACTGCGGTTACGCCACAGCGCCGGATTTGGTCTTAATCTTAATCAAACTTCAAGCGCAACTCTGAGTCTGAAATAATTTTAACAACTGGCACCCCTGATGAGCAGTAACACCTGCTACACATGTTCTCACATGCTCTCTTACAGGTCTGATAAAACAGCGAGAGAGCAAAGTCAAGTTTGCTAATTCCAAATATTAAAAGAGGAAGTGCCAAAAACTGCAGTTCCTCTAACGTCCACTTGAGGCTGGCTCCAGAAGTGAGTCAGTCTCCATAAGTCCCCATGTTTCACAGCAGAAATAAACATGTTTACAGCCTGGTACAAAAAACAGTTTTGGTCTCTGTAGCTAATTTCCCCGTTCATGACAACTGTACTGAGGGTGAATTTATATACAACTCACCTGTTCAGATTATATTAAGGCTTAAAGTTATGCAGGATGATGATTTTTAGATGATCTGGGAGGCAGAAGAGGCAGAACTGACCCCCCTCCACGCCACGCATATGCAGTCCACCAAGTCAGTGGTGGTCGGTGGTTCTTTGACTACTAACTCGACTAAAATGTCAATGGTGAGTCTTTCAACGGGACGAGGTTCAGTTGATGAGTCTAAGGTCCTTTGAGGCAATTCTCCACTGACAGTCGGGTATCAAACAGTCAGCGTCTGAAGACAGAAAGTTATGGAGCTCGCTCCTTCAGAGAGCATCATCTCCGCAACCTGCTTTGAGCCAGAGAACGACCCCGCTCCGAACTGTGACAAAGAAACAGGACAGCAGGTCGCGGCTGTCAGCATCGGTTTGTCAGTCAATTTCCATCCATGTCGAGAAAGTGGAGTTCTCTTTGTACCCGAGCCTCAGGTGTTCCTCTAATCAGGACAGACTTACTCACTTTTGACTTGTACACATTAAAGTTTTAAACTTTCATCATTTTTTTATGGTTTACTGTCTGCAGCACGCTCAGACTGTCAGTCACCTCTTCCTACCTGCACTGAGTACTGAATGTAGCTGTACAGTTATTGCTTCTTACTCAGTGGAAATCTGCACGTTTATAAGTACGGGTGACGGGTCTGACTAAACTGCTGAGTTGCATTGTGGGTAATGTAGGCACCTAGTTATAACAACTTGTAATAATATATATATATATATATATATATATATATATATATATATATATATTCTGGTTCTGCTGCATCATTGTTGTAAACAAACCACCACCAACTTCATTTTCTCATCAGGCTCTAAAGACTCTGCAAACAGCGAGTTTGTTCTACATGACGGCAGGTAAACAGGTTAAGTGAGCGTGTCGGCGTTTCAACTCGTTTTCAGCTCCGTGAATATTGCAGTCATCACGTTTAACCCTTGTTGACACAGAATAATGAACATACGGGATGGATGGAGGGATGTAATGAGATGTTTTGTCAGTTCCTGTATGAACAAAGTCTCTCTCTCTCTCTTTCTTTTGGTGGATCATCGACTCATCTACAGAAAAACACTCTGCTGAAGGAAAGAACAGAGTAGATGTCATATATATTGTAATAAATCTCTTTGAGCCAGTTGTTTTAATTTAAAATAAAAGTCATTGATATCAAGTATGTGGCATTTGTTGCTTTCTAAACATCACAAAGAAAAGACAAGTGTTCTACATATCCATTTTCTTTCATAGGAACAAACATGAGCTGGTCAGTCCTCCCTGTCGACTCTTCGGTGAACCATCCCAAAGAGCCTCTGTTTGTCTGGACAGTGAGAGCCGGTCAAGTCCCGCTGTTTATCTGCGGTGATTGTGACATAAAAATTTCGAGCAACTCACATTGTTACAACAAACAACAGTGATTTCGTATTAGGTAGTGTATTTGGCAGCTTGTATGATAAAACATCACAGAGGTCCAGTCAAGTCCTCCGTGTCGACTCTTCGGCTAACACCCCCCAAAGAAGACAGCCTTCGTCTGGGCAGTAAGAGACGAGTATGCTCAGGTGTTTACTGATGATTGTGTCATGTGATGTCTTGGTCTCCCTCCACTGTGCAGGGTGAGTCAGGATCTCCCTCACAACACAATCTTTGCAGCTTCCATAAGACTTTAAATACGGGGATGCTGTGTCGATTTTAGACTTACAGTGGAAACCCATAGAAAGAAATCATAGATATCAATGCATTGATGTATATTTAACTTAACTTAAACTAACTACAATACAGAGCTCAGCTTATTTCCCATGTTTGGTACATTGGAAATGATCTTGGGCACTTTGAGGTCTCAAGGGTTAAAGAATCAAATTTACTTTACGTTCCCTTCATTCCACTTTTCAGATTAACACCTTTTTTTCTGTCCTTTGGAAGTATGAACGATACGAACGCCTTTTATCTCCACTGCATGTTTCAGTTTAAATCATTAGTAATTAAAACTATCATGGTGTATTTGCAGGATTTTACCTGTTGTGTAAAAAAGGTAGATAACGTACTTCTTGTATCTTTGCCTTGTTACATAAGAAGCAGGTTTCACACCCGCCCCTGACCTTACTTTGGATTATGGCTGCTTATTTTATGTGTATTAAAATTTCACTGTGAGAAGAAGAAAAGAAACACTGGCTCAGGCTCTCGCCGTAACACAGAAACGCTTCTGTTTCAACAAGATTGTTTTCACGTTCACGGTTCAATATTTTCCATGTTACTACGACATATTTTACGAAGTTTTCCCATCATAACATGATATGTTGGTATGCTTTCATAACAGCAGACTTCCACACTGTATGTTGCTCCTCATGTTATCCGGTCCGGCCGGTTTTGTCGTCATTAAGAGAGATTTAGATTTTGTTTTTGTCCACGGCAGCAGCAATGTGCTGCCACAGGAATGTGGCTTATTCAATGTGTTATTTAAAGTTATTAAGGCTGCTGTGTGGCACTTTCACTTTTCCTTGTGTGATGTGACTTAATGATGAATGAATGAAAGAAATTACTTTGTTGCTTCATTTGATCACAACTGATTTGAGCTTTTAAAATCAATTTATGAACTAAAAAATTAGTAAATGTGTCATTTTGTTTGCGGGACGTTTTCAGCTTTGACATTTTTTTTAGCTCAACTCAGTTGCTACACTTGTCAACAAACATACATACGCCTTTGCCTTGATGGCAAGGCACTCTGCTTAACATTCCAAGTAATAGGACAGACTGAGCTAACAGCAGCTACAGTTGGCAGCAGTTTACTTTATTGTCCGTCAGGAAACTTCAGTTTCACCAAAAATCAGTGAAATAGTTGGTTACGTGCATAGTTACATAGTGCGAGAACAGACGTACGAACTCAGCGTGGATCAACAGGATTTATGATATTTTCTAAAGGTTACATAATGTTGCATTAAAATGTAAATTATATGAATCGTTCCATACTGGTCTCTTCACAGAGAATATGAATGGGCTGCATGATCTGTCTCTATCATCACTATCATCATGTCTGTAGCTGTTTCTGAGTAAAAGCAGAAACATCATTAGCATAAAGCAACACCTGTTCACATCTCTGCGGTCCTGCAGAAATAAACTATTAATACAACATCCTGTGCAAAATATATTTTAGACAATAAAGGAGATGTAGCACGACAAGCAACATCTCCTTTAGACTCATAATTCAATTAGCTGAAACCACAGGCGCACACCTGCTACACATGTTCTCACATTATTATAATCCATGTCACGTTGCGTGACTCGTGCGTCTGGATGTCCCACGAGGCTGAGCGGGAGGAGGAGAAATGTTTACGTAAAGGTCTGAGCTCATCTCTCTTACAGGTCTGATAAAACAGCAAGAGAGCAAAGTCAAGTTTGCTTATTCCA
This sequence comes from Collichthys lucidus, assembly GCA_004119915.2. Lineage (NCBI taxonomy): Eukaryota > Metazoa > Chordata > Actinopteri > Sciaenidae > Collichthys > Collichthys lucidus. Next base: position 5,235,347 of record CM014096.1, on the reverse strand, counting down.
AATATTAAAAGAGGAAGTGCCAAAAACTGCAGTTCCTCAAACGTCCACTTGAGGCTGGCTCCAGAAGTGAGTCAGTCTCCATAAGTCCCCATGTTTCAAAGCAGAAATAAACATGTTTACAGCCTGGTACAAAAAACAGTTTTGGTCTCTGTAGCTAATTTCCCCGTTCATGACAACTGTACTGAGGGTGAATTTATATACAACTCACCTGTTCACATTATATTGAGGCTTAAAGTTATGCTGGATTAAGAGCGTGGACGCTTTGATTGACAGGTGGGTGCTGTTACTGGTAGCTTTGCTGATTTTTAGATGAGAAGAGGCAGGATTGCTGAGATGCCGCAGATTTTGACCTTCAAATATATTGTGAATAACTATCAGTCCAGACTGCTGACTGATCACAAGAATCCTTGATAAGTGAAAAGAAAAAGCTTATTTTAAAAACCATTCATCTTTCCAGTTCCAGGGACGGCAGCGGCTAACAACATTTCTAAACGAGTCTTTTCATTTAAAATTTTGAATAAAAACAGGTAGAGATGCAGAAAATTATGAAACCTGAGACACAAAACAACAAAGACAGCAGAGAGTAAAACATCAAACTTTTCTTTGTGCACTTGTGGAAACAAACATAACAACAGATAATAATTAAAACAACCTCAGCGATTGAAAGCATGTGGCATCATCTCAGTGGACGCAGTAAAAGCCTCTGTGTAACACCTGTTTATGATATAATAAACCGCCTGTCCCCACGCGATATTCAACAAACTGCATTTATTGCTGCCCCCACGCTGAGGTCATTTTAATATTAGGCTTATGCAATAGTTTAAGAGGTTTGGGGGACTTTTATTCACTCTGTTTTATAAAATTTTGGATGGATGGATGGATGGACAGGTGGATGAATGGATGGATAGATGGATGGATAGATGGGTGAAATGGATAGATGGATGGATGGATAGATGGACGGATGAAGGATAGATGAATGATAGATGGACGGATGGATGGGCGGATGGATGGATGATTAGGTGGATAGGTGGATAAATGGATGGATAGATGGGCGGATGGATGGATGGATGGATGGATGGATGAAGGATAGATGGATGGACAGATGGACGGATGGATTGATGGATGGATGGACAGGTGGATGAATGGATGGATAGATGAGCGGATGGATGGATGGATGGACAGGTGGATGAATGGATGGATGGATGGATGAAGGATAGCTGGATGGATAGATGGACGGATAGATGGATGGATGGATGGATGGATGGATAGATGGACGGATGAAAGATAGATGGATGGATGGATGGATGGATGGATGGATAGATGGACGGATGAAAGATAGATGAATGGATAGATGGATGGACAGGTGGATGAATGGATGGATAGATGGGCGGATGGATGGATGGATGGATGGATGGATGGACAGGTGGATGAATGGATGGATGGATGGATGAAGGATAGCTGGATGGATAGATGGACGGATAGATGGATGGACAGGTGGATAAATGGATGGATGGATGGATGGATGCTTCTGCCAACAATTTTCCAATCTCGGTATAAAACCCTGAAAGTTTTGTTAGAGTTGTGGCTTGCTCCCGTCATCTCAATCATTTGGTGTAAGGTCGTCATAAAACTCAAACCAATCTGTCCGGACTGGACTGCGGGGAGATGCACAGTCCAGTCTTGGTTTTCTTGGACTGTAGGAAACAAATTAGTTGAGTTGCGGAGTAAGTGAAAGTGTCTCTTGGCGTGTTCTCACATTTGTACCACAGTCGAGTGGAGAGGCTGTTCCCTGGAATACTGATCTTGCTGATCTTCATCTGAACTTGATTCGCAGACAAGACATAAGACAAAAAAGATGTTGCCATGTTACCTCAACAAGCGAATCTGCAAGCACACGACTGGATGAGCAGTAACTGTCCAGGTTGTATCCATGAATGCCTGAGCAGCTGATCCCCCTTTCTCTTCAAGTTCACGTTATGAACCTTTATAATAAATCCCTCCCGTCTTCAACTGCTCTTTGAAAAACATTCAGAACTGTAACAATACATGTGACACTGATTCGAATGTGTTACTTATTCCGCAGCTGTCTTTTCTTTTATCCATTTTCATTTGCACATTTTCTCCGCTTCCCTCACCACCTCCTCAAGAAATCACATGAATCGGGTCAGAAAAGTTAAAAGCCGCCGAGCGGCTCCAATTACGATACGAGCTGAAGCGCGAGCGGCGGACAAAAGGTCCTTGTGAAAATTATACACACACCTGGTGAGAAGCTATAACTTTGAAGCGTGAATCTTCGACAGCTGTGAAATCATGCTGATTGCTTGCACTTAGAGATGGCACTAAGGACTCTTATATCTTGTGAATCTCTGAATATTTTTGCTTCTTAAGGACGAAAACGACTTTGGTTGGACGGATTACATTCAGTAGATATATGCAACATCTGACTTGAAAAGAAACAGATGTAGGTATGATAATGTTCTTTTAATTAAACAGTTTCCTGCTCCTCCATCTTTAATGAAACTGTGGTACATGTGTTACGGTGTTGGGTTTCTTCTGGGTCCATACTGGTCGGTTTGTACTGTGATGGTTCAAGCAGGGCAACCAGGAACAGGGTAACAGGACCCAAAAGCAGACTTAGAGGATCAATGGTTTATTAAGCGGAAGTGAATATCCAAAAGCTTACGGATCATCAGGCAAGCTTCCTTTAAAACTAGTAAAGTCGGACCCAACAAGCAAACAAACCCCCAAAGGAGCAGGAAAGATCTAAAGTTTAACAGGGTCCAAGAAACCAAGTAGCACTCCAAAGAACACTGGGAAATAAAACACAAGGCTGAAACACTAAAACATAGGATAAAGATGAACTGACAGTGAAACCATTGTCGGTGATGATGCCACCTGTAACAGCACCCACCTGTCATCAAAGTGTCCATGCTTATGTTTATTGCTTCTGTAAATAATATGGGGACTTATGGAGATTGACTCAGTCTGTAACCAGCCTCAAGTGGACGTTTGAGGAACTGTGGTTCATTCACAGCTACTTGGGTGCACATATATATCAGCATGAGCAACAATGAGTCTGACAAAGGTCCGCTTTCTAGCTTTCTTTATAAGCAGATGGATGACAGGTGATTGTCAGATTAAAAACTTTGTCTATTGTTTGTGACCAACAGGGTTGAAAGCTCTGGAGTAAGGACCTCAATTTAAGGTTATTTTGTAATTTCCGAAAAACACTGTGGCCACATGAAAAGCAAAGTTCAGTCACAGTTCAAAGCGACACTCCTGACCCTCTCCGGTAACACACGCTGCAAGTAAATTGGCACTGTGGCAGCACAGTGACTCATTAAATCAGCCGTGTCACTCAAATGCTAGGGCTACAAGTCCAAGTAGTGCTTCAAGTGTATAAAAGCCCTCATTAACACAGCGCAGAGCTCCGAAACTGGAGCACCACATTTGTTTGAATTTAACCGGTTTTTGGTTAATTCACATGTGTGGCCTCAGTTTGGAGGCTCACACAAACACTTCATGAAATTAATATAATTAACAGTAACACATCTGCAGATAATGGATCGGAAAGGAGGGGAGTGAGGTCTGAAAAACAAAAGCCACTCCACACATACGTAAACATGGTTTATGTGTGGACGCTACGCTACATTTAACATCATGCTCGTCCTGAGAGCTACGCTGTGAGTTTCTGTTGACAATTTTGCCTTAATTTGAAAAAATGAATAGAGAAATGAAACAGAACAAAAGTTTAGTTTAGAGTATTCATCCTTCACCTTCACAGCGTCACAGTATGCAGCCCTTTAACCATTTGAATTTGTATAAGTTGGACGTTATCATGACTCAGTATCGAGCCAGCATAATACCTTTTTATACTAGTGGCAAAAAGCGCTTCAACTGAGAAACTCAGAAACTATTCATCCAAGATTCAGATAGTTTTCTTTCTTTCTTTTTTTTTTAGACAAGCCAGATCACCTTTTGCTACTTACGCAATACTCAGTGTTAAGGACACATTTCTTTTGCTACCACACAAATACTGAGTATTAGTGTTAGTCATCTACTTTCTGCTGGCCTTGCACACCATGGCTTTTCAAACTATTTCACTGTCACAGACGAATTTCAGTTTAAAGTCCTGAAATTTTTGCCTGAGTTGCTTTTTTACCCCGTTTGATGTAAGGCGGTCATTGAACTCAGCCCGAGCTGTCTTAAGTCTTGTTTGATCTTAGGTTTTTTAGTCTTGGCTCATGCGAATAGTCACATGAACAGCGTCAACAACAATTGGTGTGTCCTCTCGAGCGCCATCAAGAAGTAGTACTCTGTGACTTTTGACCAGAGATGTATAGTAACAAAGTGGAACTACTTAAGTACTAAAATTCAGTGTCTGTACTTTTTTTGGAGTATTATTTTTTTCCCCAACTTCCACTTTTACTGCACTACATATTTTTGATGAATTTAATACTTTTACTCGGATACATTTTTCATGTGCTGAGTCGTTACTCGTTACTATTGTAGCGTCCAGCCGGACACGTGATGAATGACGAGGCGATATTGAACAAACTGCATTTATTGCTGAACGGTTTGGTTCCAGGACTCGGTGACTGTCGGCCGGAACCACGACAAAAAACCAACTGAACAGTCCCGGTCTCACATCAACCTCGCTCGTGCGCCGTACGTCATACACCTGACTCACCCAGGTGCGCTCTCTCACCTGCTGCCCCGCCCCCTCGCTCTGCATTCATTCAGACGCATTCACAGACCATGGGAAATCACAAAACTCTACCATGAACATTGTAACACTGTAACATTAGAAGTTGTGCCTTAATAAAAATTTGAAATAATATAAACACAACACACAACAAACAATATATAAACAGTACTTGTACTTTTACTTGTACTTTTAGTACTTGAGTAGCAATTTTTTTTTACATACTTGTACTTGCAATACGTAAGTACAAAACATTTTGAATACTTGTAAGTATGGTGTTTAACGAACACTTCAACTTCTACTCAAGTCAGTTTTTTGATATAGCACTTGTACTTCCACTCCACTCCGTTACTCCAATACTTTACACAGGGGTTTCCCCTTTTGCCTTCAAGGATCAAAAAAGTCCCAAACCTGAAGTAAAGCACACGACCTTTCTTATCTTTATTTCACAGTAGATTAACGGTAGTGAAGTCAAGTCAGCCCTGACGATTAGCAAGAGCTCGAACAAAGCGGAGGAATCTCTTCAGCGCTTCTGTTTTTCCATCAATAACAAAGAGTTATTCCCCGACGAGGTCACAGTGTCTTCCTGCTGCTTTGCCCTCAGAGACAGAAAAACATCGACCTTTTGCTATTGACGAGCAGCAGGGATTTAAAGAAACAGCGTGGACGCCTGCTGCACGAAGCCTCTCGCATCAAAGCTTCTGATAAAGAACAGGTCATCCGTCACGACTCGTACTGAGCTTCATCGATAGAATGAAGCAAGATGTATAGTACTACGTAACTACAGAAATAAAAGACAACATATACGTTTTGATATTATTGTATCAAAAGTTTCTTGGCAGGCAGAGAAGGATCCATAGAAAACTCTCCTGTGTTCCTTTCTTTCTGCCTTACTTAATCACAGCAAGACTCAATTAACATGTCAAGTCTGCTTTCAACAGCTAGAAACTGTTGTTACTTGACTGTGAAGAGTGTTTTCCACTCTGTGGCTGTAACTGTGAAGGGTTGGAAGGCTTCTTTCAGACTTGCTGGCAAAACCAATCGATTCAAAAATGCTCTCACGTAGATTATATTTGAACAATCCCAGGCGAGTGTGAAGAAAGAGATCAGAAATAATAACCAAAGTAAAACATCACAGTATCGTACACTTTGACAGTTACTAGTCCAAGTAATGATGCATTACTTTAACATTTTAAGATCGGCTCTGTGATGCCTTACCAAAACTTTGACCGCTACAAAAACATACAGGCATCCATCAAAGAGAAAGTATGTAACTCCAAAAAATATTAACATGTTGTGACTTCTTAGTTGCCGTGCTAAACTGCCTTCGGTAACCCCACATCAAGGAATCGACTCAACAGATCAGAAATGGACGGGACTTCTGAAACTCACTGTGCGGTCACAAGCCGTGTTTCTATCAAGATGTATCGACCAAAGCTAAAGAAAATGCAAATTAATAATTGGTTTAATCCGATACTGTTGTAGGTGCCGCTAATTCTCCAGTTGGGAAACCAGACGAAGAGCACGCAACAAGATGACGAACCAACCACTGACTAACCACTGTTGTTTCCAGTAGCACAGCCAAAAGTTAATTAGAATTGAATTAAAATAAGTAATAATAAAACTTCCAAACACAAAGTCAGTGAAGTGCTTCGATGTGTCTTGTAGTTATAAAAGAGTCTAATTCTTTACCTACTTTACTTAAACAATATTTCAGCTCTTTCTTTTTGTCAGCATGTCTGCAGATTAAAGATTTCTTTGGTTTCATAATCCCACATTGAGCATCCTGCCGTGATCGACTGTGACTTCCAGCGGCTGTGACTTCTACAGGTATCGACCGTCGGGCAAAGTGTTAAGGATTCCCCGGTGACATCACCCAGTGGGTGCATGTTATAATTTAATGGAGCGTGACTACGATTTTTTCCCACCTCTTCTGCTGCAGACAGTGTTATGTCACGCAGGATAAATCTGGACAACCTTACTGTGGCAGGAATGCTTTTTCTTTAATACATCTGAAACCAGTATTATAGTGTAGGGTTGAGCACGAAGCCCACCAAGCTGAAACACGTATCCGGTATGAATACTTTTAATGTGTCAATAAATGTTTTCATCTTTAACATCTAAACACTATGATCAGATATCTGCATATGACTGAAGGTATCTGTAGGAAAAATTTTGGCACCGTAAGCATTCTGGTTTCCGTTGAAAGCAAAAGAAGCGAGATGCATTTAACTCAACTCTTGAAATTATAATATAATATAAATATAAATTAAACCACATCGATGACATTTAAAGAGCAGGTTTTACAGGTTAAGTTGCTGCTGTTGGGGAATACTGGTAAGTTCAGTGACACCTTTCTTCAGCGTGCGATCAGATCAACAATGATGATGGAGATGCACATAAGTAAAGGATAAAACAGCTCTCAGATTTTAAAAGAAACCATCATACTGGATATAATACTTTTAGATTTTATGAGGCTTCTGAAGGAGGGAACATAACAGACACAGGTGTTGACACACCTAAAAAAACTTTTTCTAATCTCAGCGAACGATGAGTATCATTCACTCACCTCTTGTCTCTTTGTTAGTTACTGAAGCAAGCTGTTCAGTCGAGGTGAGTCCTCTAGCAGCGAGGCAGCGGAGTAGAGACGAGGAACTGCATTCAATGCAGTCTTTTGCTTTCAGCGCAGGATGCGTGGAGAGCTTTTTGTGAAACTGTATCTGGTGAGGCATTAAGGGTCCTGTGAGAGAAAAACAAAATGTACCGGGAAGACGAAGCTGCTCCAGCTTTTATTATTAAAATCCAAAAATACACCTTTGAATTAATCACGAGGCAGACCTGAGAAGATGATAAATGTCTTCTCAATGCAGTGATGAATAAACGAAGTAAGAGCTTAATGGCTCTCCAACTCTAAGCGACAGAGAAAAATACATTTTATTTAGAAAAGGTAATGAATAAAGCGGGAGAAGACAAGACGAGAAAGGTGGAACATTATGTCAATTTCTCACATAAGAGTTTGAAATGTATTAATATAGTACTAATTGCATGCCTAAAGGCTTAAAACACGGAGAGAAGAGGCTGGATATGAAGAAAACTACCAAACAGTGGCACATAAAATGACAGGGCAAACCTCCTGAACCTCCAGACCTTCAGTTAGTGATGAAAGAAGACGAATTAAGGCCAGCGTTTAATGGAAGTGACATGATTTGTAGATTTGTGTTACAAGTTTAATTTGGTTGAACTTTCACCAGCAAATTTTAGGATCCACCTTTATTTATTTTATCATATCATGTAACACAAATGCAACTGGCTAGGAAGAAGTTGACTGCGAACCTAACGGGTTGGCAAATATGTTGTTTCACTTTGAAATATTTAAAGTGAAATGATAACCATTTGTGAGATTCCCTGGAACACAGCAAAGTGGAATGGCTCCGTCTCCGATATGTTTCAGTTTTACGTAACGTGTCAACTCACACAGTCTCCGTCCCCGCTGCGCCACGGCTCCGGAACGACTGTGGCGACCGGCAGCCCTCCGCAACACATACGCAGAGCTTCTCTTTTTTTTTTAGTTTGCATAAGAAAATCACTACAAAATACAAAATAAAAACCTGGTTGAGTTTTATTACAAGAACAACGTCACAATACTGGAGGTCCAAAATCAACCGATCATTTATGACACCTCACGTCCTTTTTACAAGGACACCAGAAAAAAGATGCGGCGAGGAATGCCATCGCAGGAGTCAAAGAGACTACAGCCGTAAATATTGCGCGATTATGCCTGAATTCACGAGATCTCGTGCGTTCTCGCGACGCTCAGTGGCCGGTGTGCATCACACACGGATTATGTGTGAGTTGGCGGACGGCGGAGTACGCTGTCGTTTCGGAGCCGTTCCGGAAAATGGCTACCATGTGAATACGGTTAGCAGTCAGCTCCCCGTTTGCAGAAAGTTGACCAACTCGCTCATTAAAGAGTCTTCAGCCACATTAACAGCTCTGTGAGGTTGTAATGCTTACACTAACCATGTAATGGTTTCATAATACCTAAAAACAGGACCACACAGTAAGATTAAAACAAAATCACACGTTGAGTTGAGTAAGTGAGTCCAGCAGCCGTTTTCCTTAAGTCAGCAAGAAGAAAAAGGAGCCTAACATTTGGTATGGATATCTTTTTTGGGCAGGGTACCAGAGTACCATCTATTGTAAGTTCAGCTGAACAAACCACTCTTTGAGGTCTTTTATTGGTGTTGTTTACCAAGCAGTGTCCACTATCATGTCCTCAGTCTTGGAGGAAGAGTAGGAAGAGGAGCAGGTTGTTTTCTTTTCACCAGATTCAGATAGATTCATTGTTTTCAGCGAACGATGGTGTTGGAGTCAAAAACTTTGCAAACAGCAGGGGACTGAAAACAGTGCCCTGTGGTGCTCCGATGTTAAGGATGAGGATAAATGAGTGGGAGTCTGCAGGTCACAGGGTTCCCACAGGTGCTTGAATTCCTTGAAAATGCTTGAATTTCAATTCAGTGTTTTCAAGGTTGTGAAGGTTGAAATTTCACAATTTGTTAAAAATCAAAACGGTCAATCTACCACCATATGAAATAATGCTAATTAGACCCATATTATTATGCCATACAGTGGCACCGCTGCGCTTCCCATGACCATCATGGCAAACACAACTAGTAGGCTACCTATTTAAAGGTGCTGGAAAAATGGAAAAACTGGTGCTTGAAGGTGCTTGAAAAGTGCTTGAATTTGTTCATAAAAAAAGGTGTGGGAACCCTGAGGTCAGGAAGTTAAAATTCCCCATGCAGTCATGTGTTTAGCCCCAGATCATTGAGCTTGTAGTGGGTCTGGTTTGTTGGATAATGAGAAGCCAAGGTACCGCTTTACCTTCTGCTGCAGCTGCTTAAGAGAGGTATTTTAACCCAACAGCAGTCAAGATATGCTTTACGAATGTATGATATCGCTAAACATTTCCTGTCAGTCCCTCTTGAGCCAATTAGCATTACCTGTCAGGTCCTACACTACTTTAGAAACTGAGGATTCGGTCTTCTGCATAGCTTCTTGTGGGCTAATTATATTCAGGGGGCCAGGTTGTTTCTCTGTGGGGAAAAAAAAAACATTCACTTCGCCTAACATGGGAGGGAATAAATAAATAGTAAATGTGGAAATTCTCCCACCTGCTTCTTTTCATTATGCAGTCAGATCCGGAGGCTTTGTAATGCTCCAGCTTTTCCTCAGACACACTGAGCCTCAGATTATTATCTGTTAGCTCAGGGTCAGCTACTGAGGAGCTAACGATTATGTGATCATTTTATACGTTATGCATCTAAAAGAGATTCATACTCCGGGCTGAATCTGAATGGATCAGGATGTCAACACTCCATTTCTGTATTATATAAGGTTTATAGTTATAGTAGTAGTATTATAGTAGAGTTTTTTGTAATGATTCTCTCACCTCTAAAGTTTCTGAAAATCTTTTTTATGGAGTACAGTGGTCCCCCGTTTATCGCAGAGGATACGTTCTAAAAATAACCCGCAGTAAACGAAATACGCGAAGTAAGTTTTACAATTATTATACATGTTTTAAGGCTGTAAAACCCCTAACCACACACTTTTATACACCTTTTTACACACATTTTGTACAGTACTCCCTTAAATAATCAGGACGCAGAACACATGTGAGGTTCTCCCTTAGCCAATCAGGATGCAGAACACAATGCGCGTAAAAAAATCCATGAAACAGCAAGTCCGCAAAAAATGAACCACGTTATAGCGAGGGACGACTTTACTGAACATGCTGAAGTAAAAGCTCTATATGTATTTGTACAAGGTTAAGCACTTCTTAAAGAAGACCTATGCAAAGTTTGAAACATGTTTCATTTAAATTTTTTGAGAAAGAGTGGACAGAAATGGCACGTGTAACCAATTAGAGAAAGATAAACACAGAATAAGTTATTAAGAGTTTGAGTCAGATGCATACAAACATCACACACCACAATGACACAATGATTTGACTCCTAATTTTGATTGATTGATTCCTAATTTTAATCCAACAGGGTAATATCATCTAATGATATTAAAGTTGCATTCGTATATTGGATCACCGCATTTGGCGAGTCCTCCTACTCCAAAACCTTCTTGTGATTGTAGGTACTCATGGTGTAATTATTGCAAGTAAAAAACTATTCTATTTTCCTGTGATGAAAGGTAAAAATGTGCTACTTTCTAAATACATCGTTTTGCTCAGTCAGAACAGAAAAGAAAAAGAAAGCGACAGGTCTCAGGGACATTTTACTCATCGTATAACTTTTTGTTATGTACCTTTTGCAAATAATCAGTCTCTTCCCACTATTCATGCAAACAATGAAGCACGCAGGCTGCTGGATTCACAGCACTGACACTTCTTTTATTCTCATTCAAGCACTCTTGCTGTATAGATGGCTGCGCCGACTAATTAGGCACCGGGCGTGATGAAAGTCTGCTTCAACATCATTAAGAAGTTGCTTCACTTTCTCCCACTCAAGGTCATGGATTCTCCGTACGCGTGACATGTGAAAAGAGGAAAAGGAGGTCTTTGTTGTCGTTGTTTGAACTTGTCTGATTAGCTCATTAAGCTGCTGTTTACTTCGTTCATTGACATTCTCTGTCGTCATAGAGACTTGCTGAGAGATGCGATCCTTCTGATTTTTTTCAAGGCTCCGATGAAGAAACAAAACCTCAGTAGAGCTGACTCAGTCAAATTTTGTCAGGTCTTGCCTCTAAATTACACCAGACTTTGTTAACTTGCACATATTTGGTTGTTTATCCTTGGTGTATGTGCTTCTTCCATGAGTAAGTAGGCAACGTAGTTAAATAGTCCACCCTTTGTCTGTTTTTACAATAAGACGTTTGCACAGGGTGTCTTATTTTGAAAACTGACCATATTCTCTATGTTTGGGTCAGCTTGATCTGCTCTGTGTTGCTTAATGCAGCTGGTCTGTAAGAGATAGGCCAAGCTGTTCTACTGGAATCACAATGTCCAATTCATAATGCATGCAAAGCAGCTTATGCAAATTCATATTCTTATATAAGTAGCATGTAAATAAGCAGCTGAATCTACTGCATGTCACCAGTGTACAATCCAATTATATAGCTCGTTTAGATACTTAGAGAAATTCAATCTGCAGTTATGAGTCACCAAGTTTGGTAAATGAGGCCATTAGCTTGAACCATGCTTAACTCAAGGACAGAAAAGACACTGACAGACGTGTTTTTCTTTTTCATGTTTAACTGTGTAAAGTTTAAAATTCTGTGGAAGATTGCAGCAAACTGATTTAGCTCGTGTTAATCAGAACTCTGGTGTATTTGTGGTTTCCCATTAAACATTTATCCAGTACCACAGGTTGGTTTGTAACAAGTAGGTAATTAACAGTTTGCGCAGTGGTGCATGAACACGGAATGAATAACACATAAACAAACACAACACACAGGAGGTCATCAGTATGCCAGCTAACATGCTAATGCTAACATGCTAATGTTAACATGCTAACTGCTAGCGGATCAGCGTTAACATGTTAATGCTAACATGCTAATGTTAACTGCTAGCGCATCACCGCTAACATGCTAATGGTAGTTGCTAATGCTAACATGTTAATGCTAACGTTAACATGCTAATGTTAACTGCTAGCGCATCACCGCTAACAAGCTAATGGTAGTTGCTAATTCTAACATGTTAATGTTAATTGCTAGCGCATCAGCGCTAACATGCTTACGTTAACATGCTAATGTTAACTGCTAGCGCATCACCGCTAACATGCTAATGGTAGTTGCTAATGCTAACATGTTAATGTTAACTGCTAGCGCATCACCGCTAACATGCTAATGGTAGTTGCTAATGCTAACATGTTAATGTTAACTGCTAGCGCATCACTGCTAACATGCTAACGCTAACATGCTAATGTTAACTGCTAGCGCAGTTAGCATGTAGCGCATCACCGCTAACATGTTAATTTTAGTTGCTAATGCTAACATGTTAATTGCTAGCGCATCAGCGCTAACATGCTAACGTTAACATGTTGATGCTAATTGCTAACAAGTAAGCGCTAGCTGCTCCTGTGTCTAAATAAACATGTTTAAAATTACTATTTGAGGTGTGCTTTTCGAATACAGACCCCCAGCAACAGCCCACTCGTCAGTCTCAAAATTTCTTTTCTAGTACTGAATTTGCTGAGCAGTGTCAGTAATAATGCATGGGGATGACGGGGTAAGAATCAAGCACAATCAAAATTTCTTTAGAAAATTTTCTAGTTCTTTTAAATGTTTAACTGTGTAAAGTTTAAAAATGTCCTTTATTCAGTGGAAGATTGCAGCAAACTCTTCCGGCTTCAGCTTGTGTTAATCAGAACTCTGGTGTATTTGTGGCTTCCCATTAAACATTTAACATTACCAAAGGTTGGTTTGTAACAAGTAGGTAATTAACAGTTTGGGCAGTGGTGCATGAACACGGAATGAATAACACATAAACAAACACAACACAGGGGAGGTCATCAGTATGCCAGCGGCATCCGCAAGGCAGCCAAGGATGTTGGAGATTATGTCAGCTGCTGTCAAAGGGAAGAGGACGGTTCATGAACCTGATGACCTGAAAACAAAAGTTTCCGTAGACTGTTCTGCATTCTGAGCGGTGCGACCATGCAACCGTTTGGAGGCTCAGTAGAAAACAATCACGAGAAACCGTAGGAATAAAAGACTTTACAGACACAGCTGCCGAGAACTGTCGGCTGGGCCACAACAGGTCTATGTTCAGGACCCTGCTTATCTGAATGAATCATTGGAAAAACATCTTTGGACATTCTTATCTATCTTTCTCTATGATCAGAATCTGCTGCACAATTACTGACAGCATTGACCATGCTCTCTGTAACAGGACCAAATATTTTGTAATCACAGAAGCAAATTCCCAAGAATTTTTCAATTTTCTCTTTTCAAAATTAAAACCCATGTCTGTATCTACCACCCCAGCTTAGATGCAGTCTTCAACAGCATTGTCAAGGACGTCTGAGCCTCTCGATACTGGACCTAGTGTATTTGGTACTTTTTTCCCCAACTGCAGCAGGAAGAACAGGCTGTTATGCAAGTGGTTGGGGTCCTTAATTATTCTCCTAGCCTTATTCTTGCAGAATCTGGTTTGAATTCTCATTATACATTCAGCTGAACAGAGCACTCTTTCAATCCAATATCTGCTCCTTAGGCTTGCTAAAGTTCAGGAGGAGCTTGTTGTTCTACACCAGCGGTTCAGGCCCTCTACTAGTAGAAGTGTTACCTATTTATTTACCATAGGAAAGTTGTAAGGAGGTGTTCAAGGTGGATGATGGATACCAACACTTGGGAATTTGAAACCAGAGAGAGCGGTGTACGTATGGTTCGGTTTGTGGTTTCTGTTATTAAAGCCTCATGCTAAATGTCTCATGCTTCACATAACTGCTAAATTTAAAGACCACAACTTTTAACTCTGACCAAGTGCCTAGACATCGGCACTTAGTGAGAAAACAATGAAATATGTTGATACACTCCACATAAACGTCTGGCAACTAAGCAGATACATTTATTACAAATAATTCCTAATTGTGTTGAGATGAAATGTGAAAGCTAGGAGAGCGTAATCTCATTACAATGCAGCTCCGATTATCTTCCGTGAATCCAATCTCCACCTTCTCATGGAAAGGAATCCCTCTTTCTAAAGATGTGACACCCAAAGTTTTGTTTCTTATCGTTTGCCCGTCCTGTTATTTCATTTTTGTTTCCTGCACCACACATTCAGACTGATGGCAGCACGCCAGCATGCACAGCACGGGGCTAAGCTTCAGGAGAGATTTGGGAGTCGGTGTTTTGCTGAAGGACCCCTGGTCAGTAGGAGTTTTGAGATTGAATCAGCCCTTTAATTACGAGATGACCCGCTCTACTTGCTGTGTATATAATATATAACTTCAATATATAACTTCAACTTTCAATTTAATTATATTTAAAACCTTCTGACTCAAAGTTGGAGCGATCCTGAAGTCTGAATACAGACTCAGGCAACAGCGAGAGCAGCGAACACTCGCTTTAATCGACCTTTTGCAGCTTGAGAAGCAGTTCATGCCCATGAATCTTATAAGACATTGCACAAATAAACAGAGGCAGACTCTTTAAGCTGTCTGATTAATAACACTGATTTCCCTCTTGCTTTCATTTAACTGCAGTTTTTGTCGCATTCGCAGTCTGTGTGCTCCAAAGTAGCACAAATTAGCCATTCTGAATGCATCATGGACATTTTATTAAACTGCAATTTATCTCTCGTCGGCGTGACTCAGCGTGCGCAGCTTTTTCCTGTAACATCCTGTTCTGACATTTAAACACAGAGAGATGTCCAGAACAACCAGACTCAAACCGCTGACCACTGTGTGACCACTATTACCCCGCATGAGCTTCGAGCAGGGCGACGGCCCCGATGCCCTCCTGAAAAATCGTATACCCGTCAGCTACTGTGGCCTCTGTTGCCTCGCTTTCTGTCAGTTTTATTGTTCTCTCTCTCCGTCTTGGCTCAGAAATGTCCTCGATTGTAACAGTAATGTAATCAACACCTGTGTTATGACCAATAAACGCGTGAAGTCGTATATCCCGTTTAGCAAACTGGGTCTTTTCATGCTGCTACTAAAATGATTCATTGGCTGGCTACCCAGCTAACTAATGCCTAGACCGGACCTATTGGTTGTTCACGTGATTGGACGTCAGTATTTGCACCAGTCACGTCCAAAAAAATCTCCCATAACAATTAACATGGTTTATTTTATTGGAATACCAACAGAAGAAATAAGACTTAGGGCAGGTTTACGATCACGTTACACCGAGTGACCGAGATGACAGGAACGCAACGCAACTCCAGCACAACTGTTGCGACAGTGAAATAATTTGAAAAGTCGTTTAGCATTATTGAAAGTAACAAATCCGTGTTCGAAACAGCCGGTGTGCAGCAGAGTCCATAGAGCTAACGGAGCCGAACTCCAGGTCCGCTGGTGCTCCGCAAACGCTATGGTAGCTTTTCTTTTTTAGTTTCTTCTGTTTGTTGTGTTCAGCTGTGTACTCGTGGTTTGGAAGAAGTTTAACCTAAAATACGGTGACCACTACCACTCACTGCAATAAGCAAGCAAGAATAGGTACATAGTAATTTTAATAATAGACTAAATTTGACCTTTTTTTTTTTTTGATGAACATTGTCACCTAAAATTATAAAATTCAAGGCCTGGTTTAAAGTAAAAAGTGTCTATTGTTGATCCAGAACTACAGAGACCAGATGTCAATTAAACTATCTCTGAAACACAAGTTATAATATAATAATTTACAATACCTTAAATATGCTGTATTACTCATCCCTTTGTGCTGTTTTTTTATAGAGCGATAATATAGTGTGGCCCTTGTTAACGCTTCTCTGACAGGTATGCGAGTCAATTAGATCCAGCAGAGAAGTCAGAAAATGAATTATGAAGTATGTGTCACGAGTACTGATACTGGCAAGGAGAACCCAAAAGCACGACACTGAAGCAGACAAGTTCGAGGGAAGATCAGTTTACTTAAGTCCAGAAACAGCCAGGTTCAAAACTGGGATATCAAAGAACTGGCAAACAAATCCGACGGGGGGCAGGCAGGAATCCAAAACAGGATCAGAACAGGTAGTCAGGAAACAGGAATTGCTGGAGAGCTTGGCGAAACAAAACAAGACACTCTGGCAGGGGTGAAATGAAAATGGACTGGTATATATACACTGAGGGGCTAATGAGAAAATGGGCTGCAGGTATGGAGATGGGCGGGGAAAACCAGGTGAGGGGAATGAGCTGATCAAGGAAAATGAGACCTGAAATGACAGCAGAGTAATTAAAGAGACAAGGGATCAAATAAAGAAAGACAGGGTGTGACTATGTTACAGTATGAATACTGGGTTATATCCTACACAGTCCATGCAGTTGTTTTTAACTAATTTTTTGTTCATCATTTTCTTTTCCCTGCGTGTTAAACAGGATTTCACAACACAAACCTGCTTCATCAATAATCTCGTTAACGTTTTTAACTTTTGTATCCCCTCACGCAGCTTCATTAAAGATTCATTTAATGACAATATTCATGTGCAACCCTTTACAAACTTTGGGATCTGAAAGTTAGTTTTGGTTTTAACTTTGTCCGGATGCTCTGCAGGAGTTTGTGCTGACTCATTTTTGGCATTCTGCTTGTTAAAGAAAAGGGCTAATTTGTCTCTCTGCAGTTAAATATCACATTGATTAGAGTCTAATCGATGTGATCTTTAACTAATCATTAGACTGATGTGAGGTGTTGAATCACACCTAAACCCAATCTGTCCACCTACATGTATTTCTGCATGTTTCCACTGATGAACATTAAATAGAAAAGCTAAAATAATCTGTTATTACAAGCTGCCCCTTTGGCTTTTTCATTCTCACGTTCTCATGTTTTTTTTGTTTGTTTTCCAAAAGTGAGAGTTTGCTGGAGAAGTAGTTATCGACAGCCACATTTGCCTCCTGCAGATGTTTTTTTTTTGGCCATTTCGAGTTCATTTATATGTTGCAGCTCTGATGCTGTTTCAGTCTGCTCGCCACACAGCTTCACGCCTCACCACGAGTGTTTCAGAAGTACCTGTTAGACTTTGGTAACTTGCTCAGATTTGTTGTGTTTTTTCTCCATAGTTTGTGTGCTTCTAACATGAGTAAATATGCTTTTGTCTGTTTTTAGCAGATGTTTACACAGGGCGTTTTATTTTGAAAAACAACCGGCAATCACAGGTTTTGGGCTGAGTTGGTCTCAGCCCAAATCTCAGATCCAAATTCAGATCTGTTAAAGTTGCAGACACATTTAGACGGAAACATACATACACATACGAGTACAAGTGCAATCCAAGCTACTGAAAGTGATACAAGCCTCATACAACGCTGGATTAACTGTTAATTCGGCAAACCTGTAAGGAAAGAAAGGAGTGAGTGATCGAACAAAAGAGTAAATGTGGGACTGACTTTTAGTGGTTGGTGAGCGCTTGGTGAAATAAAAGGCTGAAAGACAGACGCCGACTGCTGATAGACTAGTCAGTGATATCAGCTGCTGCTGCTGGGTCTTGTATTGTTGACCTTGTTGATGTTTGACTGTTAACAACGCATCTAAGAAACTATTTGACTTGCTTGCCTTTCTGTCACGGTTAGGTTGCCAGGCAACAAGAATTCACCAGGAAATAGTCGTGCACAAAACCCTTTTAACAATTTGTTAATTGGTGAACTTAACATAAAATGTCAAACTAATTATTTAAAACTTACTTAGCGTGTGACAAACATGAATTTTGGTTAAATTTCTTAATACGGACCACACTGATACAGATCTTTGATGCAAACTTTTCAAAATGGTAATAACTTTATTAAGTTACAAAGTGGTTCTACCATACTTATATGGTAATTCTACCATACTGCTTTATTTATAATTATATCATACTGCTTGTATATCTTGTATATATATATTCTTATTTTTATTTTATTTTTATTTCATATTTTATTTTATATATATTTTCACATCTTCACTTATTTTTTGTATTTTATATTTTATGTTTAGTGCTGTCTGGACAGAGAGAAACATAATTTTAAATCTCTGTATGTCTTGTACATATTGCAGTATTGACAATAAAGCCGACTTGAACTTGAACTTGATTCACAAAGATAATTTAGAGTAAAAGTGATACAAATTTTTTAAGGTTTAAAAATCATTAAAACCGTCTCAAAGAGAGATTTAAATGAAGAAACAGAGCGGGACTGTCCGATTGTTATATGGAACAGTAATCTCACTAGAAGCACAGAGGAGGTGCCCTCACATTTCCAAAGAGCTGCTTGTGACACATAAGATGTTGTCTTCTCTCTCAGGTGTTCTCCTCCTCTCATGCAGGAGGTAGGAGTGCTGAAAAACAAGTTATTCAAGCTTATTTTCAAAAAGAGGACTTGCAGGTTTTCTTATATAATATCGTGTCATGTTGATTACTGTGTAACACCCATTAGCTTCCCACTCACTCTCTCGCTTTATAGAGAAAATGTTCTCTGCTTTTCTGTTCTCGTCTTTCTGCTCTGTGATTTACTTCACTCTGAGCTTCCTGATGGACAGTAAAATAAACGGCTGCCAACTGTAGCTGCTGTTAGCTCAGAGCATCGGAGAGGGGTCACTGTTTGTAGCACAGGCGTATTGGACCACTGGGAAGAGGAACTCTTAAGGCCCACTCGCACCGGAGGCGTTACGGCTGCGTCGCGGTCACCGTAGCAAATAGCCGCCAGTCTAGTCAATGAGAGCACTCACACAGCGCGCAGCTCGGAAGCGTCTCACCGCGCCACGGCTCGAACTTTCCGTAGCATTTCTATTTTTGACGCGAGCCGCTGCTAAACCTCGTAAATTTCAACAGAGCACTGCGCACCAGACAGGAAACCCGACACATAATCAACGTAATAAACTTCCGCCCCCTTTCAAAATAAAACACAATACGCAGTTCATGTCGCTTTTTACAACTTCACATCAACGTTACGTCATGACCGGTGGCACCAGGTGATCAAAGATCGATCAAAGGGTCTCAACATGGACGATGAGAGACTGATTGTTGAAGTGGAACAACACACAATCATTTATGACACAACAGATGCTTTTTAAAATCTCCTCCACGTCGGAGAAGCAAAGTCAGCTGTTTGTTGTTGTTTTCTTTATACACAGTTTATCGCGGGGTCTCGCGTATGTCCAGGATTCTTACGTGATCACGGCCGGCTCGCTCTGCTGCCGTAACGTGTGTCCGGTGTGAGTTGAGGCCGGGCAAAGGACGCAGCTAAAACGCGGCGCAGCCGTCACGCTGCTGTAACGCCTCCTGTGTGAGTCCCGTGTTAGCCATACAACCCACACAATTTGGACTGTTGGCATCAGTGTTATGCTAGAACCGGAGCTGGGCAAGCCAGCACAGATTAGGAGACCAAAGGGGGCAATGAGACTTGGAGTGCTGAAGTGCAACAAAATACCATAACATTACTAAAATCAGCATGATATGCATGAGAAAAAAACACAAGTTGGGAGAAGGTGGAAAGCTGAGTTAAAATGAGAAAAACCACCACAGTGATGATGTTTTTCTTCACAACAAGTGAAGCTCCTGTACTAATTTGTTGCAGTATAGGTTGTACGGGTAGTACTGTGTACTCACGTTGTGGCCAATGTCAGTCAGAGAATTGCTATTTTATAACCGGTGACACTACACATGCATTTTTAACAGTCCAATTCAGTGTGTTAATTAAAGTTAACAGAGAGAACCTGACTAGAACGTCAATTCGAGCATTATTTGCTGCGGCAGGGGATGACGAGAGTAGAGTCAACACGATCTAATTTGATGCAAACCGCTCTGTGCACACATGAGGCCAACACGATGAGAAGTGAGGAGCTGCTGAGAGGCAGATGTAAAAGCTAAGCCAAGTGCAAAGAGAGAAACTGTAGCAATGCATGGATACAGCAAGAAGGATACAGCTCGTCCACTAAATTAAATATAACAAATGATTCTCACACTAAAGAATGATTTCATTGATAATTTCAGGGCGTATCTGCCGATTCCCTGCCGGCGCGGAGTAATGAGTGGGTGGATGATGCATGGGAGGCAGTCAGGCGGGGCTCACGTGGAGTCGGCGATAGCTCAGCTTCCTAAGAGCTTATTAGGATTCAGCCGAAGCCTGGAGTCTGGTTTCAAGATGATATACCACAGTCTGACACAGTCTGAAGAGCAGAGAGACCGAGTAGTACATTACGGAGGGATTTAGAGTTTGGTATGTTACGGAAAGCCAAAGTTAAAGAGATTACTCTGTGGATAAGAAGACAGGAGGTATATTTTTACTTAATAACTACAAATATTCCGTGTGTTTATTAGTTTCCAGTAGAAAATCAACCTCTGAAAGGACACAAGTAAAAATCCGTCCATTTTAGTCGAAGGACTTTCATCATTGTCCTTAAGATCCAGTGATTTACGAAGATACACAAAGATTACTTTAAGTGAACGACACAACCACAACTGAGAAAGACTTTTTTGTCATTGGCATTGTCACAAATAACAGTTTTCTTACTTTCCTTACAGAAGTTTTGATTTCACTGGCGTATTTTGAAATATTGCAACTGCAGTTTGTTTTTTAAAAAGAGTTAACGCGCTTAACGGGAAAAACACTTATCCCAAACAAATCATGACATAGGTAACATTTAACTCACATGATGGTCTCTTAATTACAGGTTCATCCTGGTCTGCTTTTATCTGATAAGTTCTCCAACTGGATAATTGGTGGCACCAACTAGTGAATGAAAACAAGCACAAGCCAAAGCACGTAAAATTCAGTTTTTGGATGGGAACCACTCACGGTGTTACTGCAGTTTCTGGCACTTTTGCACAGGTTTCAAGTCATGGACGTGGAAGTTGCACGGAAGTATATTATAACATAAACAAGACAAACTCCTCATGTTTTGACGTGGTGGAACATATATGGAATTTGTTCTCGCTGGATTTCAGGGGGTACGTAACAACACTGCAGTAATCACAGTCTATTTGTTATCCAGGAGAAAGGCGTCTTTGTGTGTATTTGACATAGTAGGAATAGTACCCATCATAGATGTTTTATCTTTATTCATAAGTCTTCCTGTCGAGCAATATGCAATTGGAAACAAAACAACAGTCATGGTTATTCTTTGTTTTGTGAGTGGAGCATTGAGGAACATGACTGCAGATGACAGAAGAAAATAGAGTTAGATGTGCTTTATTATGGCAGTAAAAGACAAGTGCATTGTGGGAGTGCACCATCATAAACTCTGATCTCTCTTTGTCTGAATGTCAGAGCTGGCTTGACAGCCGAATGCTGCTTGAATACAAGATATACGTAGCTCTGTAACAGGATTCAGTATTAGTTTACAGTACTGAAGCTCTGGCTTGGTGCTCTGCAGCAGATACCCTACCTGCAGTTAGAGGACTACTTACAGGACTTAAGTTACAACGAGGTAACTTCTATTCGATAGCAGGGATGTCATCCAGCTAGGCCCAAATCTGTGCATCCACAGCTGACCGGGCGAAAAAGAAATTAAACGGCCAGGGCTCTGAGCATTGCCCGTCTGGGGGGCGCAAAGCATTACTGCATGCCTTCAAGCTTGAAGCTTAATGCAACCTGAGTAAATCCACCACTACGGACGTTGCACCAAGCGATATGAGAGTAAAGTAGGACATACGACGAGATGGTCCCGATGATTCCTGAGATATGGCAGCACAAAGGTAGAGTTGGGACACAAACACGAAGCAGCCAACCGTCTTCGCTTTGACGAGGCAATGCGATCCATGTCAGATGAAGATTCACCAAAAGTTCTGTCCTGCACATCCGTCGCAGGTGCACCGCTGTTTCAAAGGGCATACCTGCTGCCACCTGATCGGGCAGTGTGTGCAATGATCCGTCATGGGTGCCCGATGTGGAGCCTAAATCAATATCGAAGCCCTTTAGAGGGCGAGGCACGTACCAAACAAAAGTTATACCTGCAGCCATTATTTGCTCAGCATGTCGCTTCATTTATCCAAATCAATACATTTGGACAACAAGTGGAGCACAAACCTATGAGTCTGGACTGCTCGCTTGTTTTGTTTAAACTTTAGAGACAGCAAAGGAGTCCGCTGATGTCTAAAGCTAATTCTTTGTGGCACTAAGCAGGGCAGCATGAGGTGCATCCCTCTGTGCTGGTGACATTTTGTTCCATTGTGTTGAAGCCAAAGATGAAAAAAAAAAAGGGAAGGACAGTTGATGATCTGTGACGACCGGGAACAAACGGTTCTTTCTGTTCGTAATGGATTTCATATTTTATCCTGCATAGTGCAAACATCCACCATCCTTTTGCATTCCTCACCGCTTGAATGAATAAAACGCTGCTTGAATGTGTTTCTCTATTATAGCAGCACTGGAATAACAAATCTATCTCGAAATTCTTTCTTCGATTCATTAGCTGTCCTTCATTCCAATAGCTTTTTTTGAAACGTGCAGATATAATGTGAAATGTTCCTTCATCAGAGTAAACTGTCACACCTGTCAAGTTGAGTTTTTGTCTTGTGACTTCCTGTTTTATTTTGGAAATTACCTCTCCTCTCGTTTCAGGTCACTTGCCCTTCCTCATTTCATTTTCATAGCTTTGGTTAGATAGTTTTGATTTATTCCCCGTTTTGGTTTTTTCCCTCCTCGGAGGCGTTTTCTGTTCTCATCAGTTTTTCGTTTTCTCCCATAGACCATAGGTTTTAATATAGTAAGTTTTCATAGCCATCCCTCCTGTTCGAGACGCTTTCTGTTGACCATTTGTGTGCATAATAAAGCCTGCTGTACTTCTCTGCATCCGAGTCCAACCACTGTTACTATGTTTCTATCTATGAATCCATTACAAATAAAAAGCGTATCAAGAAGTAATTAAGTTCTGTGTGAGCTACTTTCACATTTTTCTCACGCTCCAGAAACAGTATTGAGTTATTTCCCAGAGTTATGAAAGTTTTGTTTACTTCGGTTTAAATTATTAACGGTTATCGAAAAACCCTGCTGGCATTTTTTTTAATACATACAAACTTTTTAATTTGATGTGCTACATTTCTTCCTTATATAGGCTGAAACATGTTGTTGCAGTCGTGTTTGTGTTTGAAGCTTTTCAGCAGGAGCAGGACGACACGTCGACTGTGCCACGTTCCTGCTCTTCATAGAGCTCCTGCGTGTTGTTTTTGAGTGTGGGGCTGTTTTTCACGGCAGTGTGTTCGGTTACAGTAAAAAAGTCAATAACCCAGTGTTTGTGTAAAGGTTAAAGTCTGAATGGGAGAGGAAAGCTGACAAACAGAGCTGTGGCTGAGGTGGCAGTATGATTTATTGGAGTTACTTTGCAGCAGTGAGTCACAGAGGATGCAGTGGTCAAGCAAATACCTTTATATCGGCACACACACGAATGCAACTCCGGGCGAAGCTTTTTTTAGCACACGTCACTTTCCTTGTGTATTTTTAGAAGCTCGGAAATGCACTTCAAGTTTAAAAAGGCGTAAATAAATAAGGCAATATTAAAAATAACATTTACTCACATGTAAAGACTGATTACATCAGTTTCCGAAATACTGCCACAGAGGATGAGTCTGCTCTTTACATCACAGTGCAACATATTTAAGGCAAAGATAGAAAGCAACACGTCACACAACACGTACATACATTCAGTAAACCTTTCCTGTGACATAAACATGGTGAAAAATAGATCTCTGTAAGGTGACATGCTGTGAGAACAAACCACATGTGCAAATTCACACAAATATCCACACGAAGCACAAAATCACGAGAGCTTTGATTGAAAAGCAGCACATCATGAGTGTGAGCGGACTCTTTTTTTAGATATTTTAAATAAAATCTGCAAAGTTTAAAGTGACTTTCTGGATAGAAATCTCTTTTCTGCTGCTCTGCTTCAAAGAGGAAATCAAAGGTGTCCCTGATTTTTACAACAATGAGCCAAAAACTGCGAACACACACAGAAAAAGAGACGTTCTAGGGCATCCTGAATTGTTTCCCTGCTTGTCTGTAGGTGCAAATAAAATGCTTCTGTGCCTGAGACATTTTTTTTTACGATTTCTCCGCTTCATGAACTATTTTTTAATATATCTATGTGCCCTTTTAATCCTTCATTTTAGATTCCAGTCTGTGGTTATTACGCTGAGCTGGGCTAGACATGGGGGAAACGGCAGAACAGGAAAGAGGTGAAGTGTTTTTTTTTTTGTCGTTTGTGATTTCCAGACAGATTTTACTTCACACACCTCTTTTCTACAAAATAGTCAGCTTGAAAAGATCCCTCCGTGATTGCTGACAGTTCTACCTCTATCATAGTAAAATGCCGCCTTGGTAAAAAGGTAAAAGCACACTTGAGGAGGATGTTCCCTTCATGAATCATAAAATTATCTGGTGTAAAGTAAATTATATGCATCTTTGCATGCAGTGTACTAAAATACTCTGTTATGAGGCGGAGGTAGTCTGTCATACTGTCTGTCTGTCACTCATATTCAGTATGAAATACAGATGCACTGTGGCATTTTGGCTCCGGGTTGCAATGGCTGTGACATTTAATGCAATAATCCACGTGGATATATACAGTTCTTCAAGATAAGAGTTTCTTTGACGGTTGAACAACGAGAAAAGTGTGGAGAAGAGTTCAGAGTGAGAAAGAGAAAAGGATTTGTTGATGAATCACAGTTTAAGCATGTGTATCGGTTATATACATGCCGGTAAAACTCGTGTACTACAAAACAATAAAGCGTTTTGTCTGCAGAGCGATTTTTTTACAAGGTGTCTGTAAACCTACCTCTTTAGTAAACCTGACTCATGAAACCACAGGCGAACCCCCCCCCCCCCTATGAATCATTTACAGCCGACTGCGGCATCACAGGGCATAACTGATTCACATCAAGTCCACAAAGATTACAGCTCAAAACCTCAAAGTCCTCGTTGGACAAGTTTAATTTCATTTGCAAATTGCGGCTGACATTTCACAGGCAGCTCAGGAGAGCGTGCGAGCAGCAGAAAATCTCTTTGAAGGTCTTTCTCATCTCTTGGCTGCGAAAGGCGTAGATGATGGGGTCGATGACGGAGTTGCACATGATGAGGATGAGGTACATGTTGAAGTGGGACATGAAGCAGGTGCAGTAGGGGTTCCTCGGGCAGGTGATCATGAGAATGAGGTGGAGGAAGAAGGGCGCCCAGCACACCACGAACACCCCGAGGAGGATGGTGAGGGTGATGGCGCCCTTCATGTTGGCCCGCTGGTGGATGGGCGCGTTGCCCGGCAGCGCCGCGATCCGCTTCATGTGCAGACGAGCCAGCAGGAACATGTGGACGTACAGCGACGCCATGAGCACCAGCATGGTGAAGAACATGGTGATGAGGCAGATGAGCACCGTGGTGCTCTCGGAGTAGATGATGAACAGGATGCCGGACACGGTGCAGCACGTCCAGATGCTGCTGATGACCAACGTCGCTCTTCGCAGGGTCACGATGTTGTGGTATCGCAGCGCGTAGAAGATGGTGATGTAGCGATCGACGGCGATGGCCAGCAAGCTGCAGATGGATGCCAACAGAGAGCTACAGATCATAGAGTCAAACACATTGTCCATACTTTTGATCAACGTAACCGGGATGGTCAGGTTGCCCCCGTTGATGAGCGCTATGACAATAGTCTCAGAGGCGTTGGAGACACTGACGAGCATGTCGGCAACAGCCAGGCTACAGATGAAAAAGTACATGGGCGAGTGAAGGTTCTTGTTTTTGACGATAGCAGCAACGACCAGGATGTTCTCCAGGAGGCTGACGATGCCCAGGGTGAGGAAAACCTCCGTGGAAATCAGCAGCTGTTCGTAGCATCCTGCCGAGGAGTCCTTCTCCTTGGCCGATAAGTCTTTGTTGAGCGGCAAAATGCCTGAGGTTTGACTCCTGTTGTGGTAACCTTGGATCAATCCATGGAGATCTGTGGTGTTCATAATCCCATTCATAATTCTCTGAGTTGAGTTTCCTTCTTTCCGGCGTTATTTGTCCATCTGGCTCTGCGGTGTTAAAATCTCAACGCGTGCTCTTCTCAGTCATCCTTGTTATCTGGAGGACAAAGAAGATAACGAAGAAATCTTTTCCGTTGTTCCTCCTTTTACCCTTTTCAACCTCGCTAGATTGCCAAGAAAAGCAATTTTCTTCAAACATCTGCTGCTGACGCGACTCTCCGGCCAAAAAACAATCCCACGGCTTTCCTCATCCACTCAGCTCTGGAGGAAATTAGAGCGTTGTAAGAAGTTAAAATAACTGTTTCCCGAAGAAAGACGTGACGGAGTGGAGGCAGAAAGGTTCGAGCATGAGCGAGGCTGATTAACGGAGAGACGCTGAGTGATCAGAGCTCGCCGTGAGTGCAGCCAGGCACTTTGTGAGCTACTGTGGTCTCTCCGCTCTCTACCTCTCTCTCTATCTGCTATTATACCAGCCACACACACACACACACACACACACACACACACACATATGGTTTTCTACCCTATCGGCTCGCTGATAAGGTGGGAGGAGGAGGAGCAAAGTTAAGCTTCACGCATGTGAATGAGCAGATTTCAAAAAATGAATGAATTCAAGAACGTTGGTGCAACGACATAAAGGGTAAATATTAAACGTGGATCTACTGTAAAGGATGAGGTGAGAATACAGTGTTACTCCTATTGTCAGTAATATATCATTTATATTTCACACTTAAGTGTAACGATAATTGAATAAAGTGAGATTTTTATGCTTATAATAACTCTTCTACACAACAGGTGAACGGGGAACAATGTTCATGGCCGTCTAAGTTCACTCTTTGGCTGCTAAATGTTCAATGATTAAATCAAAATGATTTCTGTCTGCTGGATGACACTGGAAAATCAAAACTATAAGCTAAGAGAGGCTAAAAAGCTCTAAAATACTACGACTTCTCCCTTTTTAACAGTGAGTACAGCGAGTCACCTGATGTGTTTTTCATTTAAAGATCAGCAGAGCTTTAAACCTGCACTGCAAAAACAAGCTGAGCTTACGATACCACAGCTCCAAAAAACTTGTACAGTGTCTAAATGGATGATGGTTTCCACAACATGATTTCAAAAGTATGTCAGTCAGTCTGAGACGGCGTTGATATATTGGTAGAAATGTTCCTGAGCATTTGTAGCAGTTTCTTTACTCCGATCATGCTGAAGGTCTCAGACATTCAAGGATGGTTTTGGGCCTCTCTCCTTAAGTTCAGATTTCTCCAGACTCTCTTATTATTATTATTACTTTTGGCCTTTTATGCCTTTATTGATAGTACAGCTAAAGATAGACAGGAAGCAGAGAGAGGGGGAGTGACACGCAGGCGCGCAGATAGGTTTGAGAAACTGGGGGGGACGAAGCTGCCCCCAATACGCCCCCCCCCCGGGACGGAGATTTTCTCGTGCGCCCCTGGATGCGCCGTGCGCCCTGATCAGTCTGTCCGGCCGGACAGGTATGTCTTAATGAGCAGTATCGAAAATTCGCGAGGTTATTGTCGGGCGCTCGTGGCCCCCCCCAAGAAATGGCGCCCCGAGCGGCTGCCCTGTCCGCCCGTACCTAAAACCGCTACTGGCACACACCTCAGTAAACCAAATATTATGTTAATTCATATTTTGGTTTCCTCGTGATGCTTGAATCAGAAGATTTGAAGAAGACAAAGTTTTAAAAAAAAACCCCAAAAAACCCAAAACGTTATGCTACATAAAAGTGGGTGGGACGGATCTACGGTCATTCAAAAGTGGGTGTGTCATGACACACCTGACACACCCACTATCTGCGCCCCTGGTGACACGCAGTAAATTAGTCGCCCGATGCGGGATTCGAACCGGGGCCAGCTGCAGCGAGGACTACAGCCTCCACACACGGGGCGGCCGCTTAAACCCACTACACTACCGACCGCCCCTTCTCCAGACTCTCTTAATGTTTTATTGCTTTTTATAGACTGAAGATGAAGGTGAAATTCCTTCAAACTGTGTCTTGGAAAACACTGATTTTGAACTGTTGCCACGTCCTTGTTGTAACCGGCTGAGCCTTTTGAAAGATGCCTCTGTTATGATGAACAGTTCACATGTTGAATGTTGCCATCAGGTATTTTTTTTGAGCCTTTCACAATTTCCACAACTGTTTTTACAATGAGATTTTTCCAAAGGTGGTATATTCAGAAAACAACAATGAAGCCTATTTGTTGTAGTAAAAAGACAAGTCAAAGCAGAAATAAATGAAAACACTCAAGTAAAGTACTTTTCATTTTCTACCTTAGTTACCATCCGGCAGACACAGCACTCATTCGGAGTCATGTTGACCTGATGCATGCTGTTTTTAGCTTCGGTATGTCCACATCTTCTCTGTTTACCAGCTATAATGTTGCTGTGCAGTTGCTTTTTCACTGAAAACACTGAACCCATTGAAGGCACTGATGATGAAGTGCTGGTTTTCAAGCTTATTGTTTTTTAACCAGCTGTAATTTGCTTGATATTTTATGTCTGTCTGTGTGAGGTTTCGAGGTCTGCCCTTGTTTTACACCTCTGTACACAAATGAAACTGCACTGAGAGTAAAATACATTTACATTTATCACCGTGAGTACAATTCTTTGTCTTCTACGAAAAGACACTTCAGTAATTTCCTTCTGCTATGACTTTCACAGTGTGGAGTCAAGAAAAATAGAAAGCAATATAAAGACCTCGGAGCACGGTCTGTTTTGCTAATGAATGTGAAAGGAAATTCATAAAAGATAACTCTGAACTGCTGCTGAACTTCCTCCACCGTCATTTTCGCAATGCGGGTGGTCCCTGTCCTTCCGACAAGAAGCGTTCAGCTTTCCACACTCAACTTTTTGATATGATATGAATGCATGCAGGTACTCACGCTACACTGGCTGGTAAAACTGACTCCAAAACTACTCTAAAATAGCACGTTTAAGTATAGAAGTGCACAGATTGAGACACAGCATGAGTCTGCATCAATCAAGACAAATCAAAGGGGAAATGAACTGTCTGCGGCGAGTATCGGAGCAATCTTTTCGAAAGACACTTTACTAAAACCACAAATGTAAAACCCCATGGATGTGTTAAAATAGAGAGCACGACCAAAGTCTAAGATTTCTAGTTAAAACGTGATAATGGGACCACCAATGAAGCACAATTTAGTCTGCAAGACATCAAGTCTGGCCAATCCATGCTTTTAAAACTTGTTGTTCTTGCAGACTTTTCACATCACTGATAATAATTCCTACAAACATTCATTAAGGGTCTGATTATGGATTAGGTGATGAAATGCATCTCCAGCTCTTCAACTTGCTTACAAGACGTCAGACGCCTGTCGAATTAATTTCAGCCTCTCGGGGTAAAAGGCTTCCATCAACAACGACAATGACAGATCAATATTTAGCCCCTGTCGACACTCTGTAACACAAGATGTTGTCTCGAGAGAGATGTGATGATGCAGATGGATAACCTTCAGTGAAAGGACAGTCACTCTCTCGAGAATAATGCGTTTTTAGTATCCAGAACAGCCATAAATGAATATGTAGGAGGCCGAGTAGCACTCAGTGTCAGTGTGGTGATTATCCTTTTCTGTATTTGTAATCATTGCCACTTAAACTACTTGCCTGTATGAGAAAATACAATAAAAGACGAAGCTATCATTATCCATTATCCAAAGTATGAATGTGGTAATTTTAATTAACAATCCATAAAATACTGTTACAAAGAAGTTAATTGCACGTTATATGTACACGTGTGTCACTTAAGTAATTGTGTAAGAGCTATTTCCACATTCCTGGAGAGAGTAACAAGTGCTTATATTTAATTGTAATTATCTGCTCGTTAATTATGATCTGCTTGAATTGTTTGTTGTTCGTACAAAAACCCCTCCAGCTCCGCGTCTTTTCCGTTAGCCAACACGGTACGTCTCCGTTAATCACCCCAGCAATGAAATGAATGAGAAAACGGAGGAAAGGGAAGCCGCTGCAGGAGATCGGAGAGCTTTGAAGGATCATTTGGACGTCTGATTAAAAAAACACGCAGGACTTGTTTTGTGTTTTTAATAACTTTTACAGATATCTGCTGCAAAGCCGCGAAACATTGGCGGCTACCTCCACGGGCTGTTGTCAGATGATATCTGACAGGTTCTGAGATTGTAGTTTTGTCTTTAAAAACACAGATTGGATCTTTAGTGATATTGTCTTGTGAAATTGACTTGGCACCAAAGCTTTTCGACACAGAGGAACGTACAGACAGAGGCAGAACCAACAGCACAGTTGTTTGGTTTACTCTACACAAAGTGCATTAAGTGGCACAATGCTGCTGCCGTGCCAAGGTCAACAAATGGCAGAGTCAACTCTTTGTGCTGAGCCTTGGTCACAGTGTGGTTATGCAGGCTTTCCTTTGTTAACAGCAGGCAGAGAGGACTGACACTCTGAGTGTCTCTGGTCCAGTATTTGTGTTTTAACGCCCCTATGAACAAGCTGAACGCATCAGAAGCGGTTCACCATTAGTTCACCCACGAAAGGATGCAATGAATAAAGAGAAGCCTGTAATCAGTGTCAGGTAGACTCAATTCTTCACCTCCACCAACACACTTTTTCAAGGCGAAGGCTGAAAACTGAAGATCTCAAAAGGCCTGAGTCATCCGTTTGTACGTCACTCGTTTTTTTCTTTTTGCTTGATTGTTTTCACATTCTCTGATATATATGTGCTTAAATGTGTCACACCGCGGTGAGGTCACGTTGGGGTTTTGTTATGTCTCGTCATTTCCTATAGCGCTTTTGTTTCATAGTGCATAGCGTGGTGTTTTTCAGCCTCTTTCTCAGTTAATGTTTTGCCGCCTGTTGTTTTTCCTCCTTGTGAGTGATTTTGATTTTGATCATCTTTTATAGAGAAGTTTAGAGTTTTCCTCCTTTGGAGTGTTTTTGTTTTCCCTAGTTTAGGCCCGTTTTCATAGCCTCACTCTGTCGAGGGATTTTTTGTTATCAATAAATAAGCTCATTTGAGTCCGGCCTGACAAAATGTAGACCATGGAATGGGAAGCTACACAGGATACAGTTATTCATGGATTCTTTCAGTTTTTATGCTTTTATGTTGTTGATGAAGTGCAGTGCGGCAGCTTTCTCAGTTCAGTGTGTTGTCTTGTATTGTCATCATTGAATTAATAATTCCAGCATGCAACAATGATTAAGTCTCTGCACACAAACATTTTTGTTAGATTTGCTGTTAACACAAAACACAAAATAAAACCAAACATAATTTCACACTTCCAAAAAGGTTTTTAGTAACTTCATGTGGGACTGCCTGGAGATTACACAACAACTCAACACACTGTCAACTTTAAATGGTTAAAATGACAAAAAAACCTGTAAAGCCACGCTCAAAGCACCCATTTAAAAACCTGAAAAATAACATATTGAAAATATTTGTATGTTCATAGTTTATTGTGCATATGTACCTCCTGCTGTACACAACACCAACAATTCAAATCTCCAAAAGAACGAGGTGCGGAGTAACGATTTCAACAAACTGCCACCTTGTGACCAAAGTTAGTAGTCACATTGGAAATTCTGGGAGAATATTTTAATATACAATATTTTACTTTTATATATTAAAACAATGTAACACGTAAAATTTAAGGAACTTCGAGAGAGGCAAAGTTAAATATCATCACTGCCCAAACTCTGCTGAACCTGCTGGACTGATGAAGTTAGAAGACTTTCATACTGATGCCTCTATATGAGCTACATAAGACTATGTTCAGTGTCTTATTGTCTGCCACCTGTACAGACAGATACTTTGTGTTGTCGATGTCCTCCTCCTCATTGTCTGCCCCATAAGTTTTTTCATGTTTTAACTATACTACATTGTTGTTGCGAGGTAAAGTAGTGCTGTACCATCAAACATAAATATCACTGCACAAAAGACACGGTTACATCAGCTTAGTTCTGGGAAACCAAATATCAACAAACCCAAGCACTGAATGCACTGAATGATGAAACAGATTAAAACTCTGAAACTCTGAAAGCACATTTAAAAGTATTAGACGCTTTGTGTTCGGTGCATTCAAAACTAATTGAATATAAATAACTACAAAGCACTGTTTACCACCATTAGACATTGATAGAAGGAGGTGTGCCATTAAGAAATAATGTACCTGTATGAGTAATACTAAGTGGGACAGACTCATCTACTCTGGTTACGTTTTTTTTCAGGGCTGAGCATGCATGCATCTCTATTAATGCCTTTGTTTGTGTGGCAAATGTACACTTGAAGGAGGTCATTCACGTCTGAAGAATCAGTCATTATTTGAACACTAAAAGACGTCAGTCAAGGTCTCTCTTCTTTACAGGCAACATTTATTAGAGCTGTTACCATGGAGAGCAAGCAGGTAGATAAAAAGCAGTCTAGAGGTTTTTATCGGATACACAAAGACTCAAAGGCATAATGTTTATTACAAGAAAACATGGACAATAAATGTTTGTAATGTAACAGCAGAGGACAGAAGCAATCCATGATAATGGGCACCTTTTAAAGCAGCCATGGTACTGCCAAATAGTTATATTATATTTTTATAGCTAAATGTGCTGAAAAAATGTCAAATTCACAGACTGGGTATGTCTATTATATCACCACACAAAACACGACACATCATTGGGGAGAGACGGACATGTTTTGCCATCGTTGACTGGCTAACATTCACACGGATGCAGTGGCACAAAAATATACAAACAACGTGTGGAAAAACTCATTTAAAATGACGAATTAAAACTGTGAAGCTCCACAGACACTTAAACACTTGGGATGTGTTGGGAAGGCAAAGGAATATTTAGTCCGGAAAAGAGACAGTGGACGACGGACAGTGGACGATGGTGGACGATGAATGGTGGACGATGGATGGTGTACGATGGATGGTGGACGATGGATGGTGGATGGTGGACGATGGACGGTGAACGATGAACGGTGGACGATGGATGATTGACGATGGACAGTGGACGATGAATGGTGGACGATGGATCATGGATGATGGACGATGGATGATTGACGATGGACGGTGGATGATTGACGATGAATGATGGACAATGGATGATGGATGGTGGACAATGGATGATGGACAATGGACGATGTCCTCCGACTGCTGCGCCTCAGCTCTCTGTGATCGCCAACTGTAGCTGCTGTTAGCTCTTTGACAGTTCTGTTAATTCAACGAACAAAAGAACAACATAGTTATGTTTGGAGATCTGCTGGTTGCTTTTGGTGGACAATCTGTCCGTCATGTATTTCTGTGCATGCAACTTTCCAAAGACAAGCAATCTTTAGTACAATTCAGCGCCACTTCAAAGAAGGGCCTGAAGGACACTTACTGCAGTGTAAAGGATGTATGTATGTATGTATGTATGTATGTATGTATGTATGTATGTATGTATGGAGTGACAGAATTATCATAGTGTGCTGAAAAGACCGATAGAGTGATGGAAATAATTATTAGTTTCACTGAGCGCTTGGGTCTTGAGCACTGGCGGACGCTATGGAAGGTCAGGTACAAGTACAATACAGTACAAGTGTACTGATATATTTACACCTGAAATTTGTCTATATACATAACTTTCTTACTGGGAGAGAATTTGTCAGTATATATTTTTTATTTATATTTTATTTAAATGTATACTTTTATTTTATTTTATTTATGTATTACTATTTCCCATTATGCATTTTTAATGGGTTCTATTTTTTTTATTCTATTTTAGTTTAGTCTGTTTTTTAACGTGCCTCTGGTGTTTCACTGCAAGATGATGAGATGGCGCTTCCTCGTGTGGCAGTGTGAGCTTTTTCCTCCATCTCACTCTTTGACTGAGCCCCGATTGAGTCCGGGGTGTGGCTCAATCAGCCAATTATGGTTGGGCCATACTATAAGAACGGTAGGGTGTACTTTGGCCCCCCCTCTTGCTTGTGGCCTGTAGACGCGTCCACTTCCTGGTTGCTTCATTCATTGCCCATACGAGCAGGGAGGTCAGCGGTAACATCTGTCATATTGGATTGACGTTTAGGTGTACGCCGTTTACAAGGAGCCTGTTTCTTTAGGCAGCGCGGCGTGTCTCCCCCTGTGCCGAACGCCTCATGTCGCGATGAAAGCGTAAAGCTCTCCTCACGTGTCGCTCACCTTGAGGTATGTACTTCATAATAGCCCGTCAGGCTGGCGTACAAAGCACACGTATTAATTGTCGTTTGTGTTAGGGCAGTATCAAGAGGCCCTGCTGTTTTGGCTTCGCTGCGGCTTGGCGCAGTTAACCCGCCACTTCGGTGGTACCGTCTTGTCCTCTTCGGCATCTGTTGGCGGCTTGGACCCCTCCGCCTACCGCCGATCCCTCTCCAGGCTGTATGGTTTGGCCCTGAACGCTACCGTGTACTAGCCAGTGGCATGGATCAGCTTGGTTTTCATAACTAACGGGTCTTGGATACCTTTTTAATAATAGAGCTTTACCCCCATTTTATTTATTATTCGTACCAGGTCCAACGGACTGTGGGGTCACACATTAGATCTTTGTTTTCTTGTTAATTGGTGATTTCAGTTATGCAGTGATTTATTTAACTGGTTCATTGTTTATTTGGGTTTTGATATTGTTTTTTTGTATAGTTTTGTTTTTTTTCTTTTGTCGTTTGGATTATTCTGTTGGGTTATTCGTTGTGCTGTTAAGTTCTAATTAATTTTGGTTTACTGAACCAGTCTTACGTTTACTGCATTATCTATTATTTATTTGCAATTTTGTTTTTGTGACGGTTGAGTTGATTGTTTTCTCTTCTTTTTTTTCTTTTTTTTTTGTGAGTGACTCCCACTGATTGTTTATTTTGTCCTTTCAGGTGCTGAGAGCTGAGGGTGGTGGCCCTGGTGTCCCTGGTGGTGGGTCCCCTTCTGTGTGTGTGTGTGTCGGGCACCCCTGATTTGTTTCTCCTGTCCCGTGTGTTGTGAGTTACACAGGTGGTCCGGGTGCCCCCTTTTTCCTGGGATTCCCCCCCCTTCAGTGGTGACCTCCCTCATCCCCACTAGTAGGCCTCAGCCCTCATAGGGCCCTCCTCTTTCTTCTCCTGGTATGAGTGAATCATTTTAAAGAATTGGTCTTGTGAATAAAATTGTGCACTTTTAAAACGGAACCACGTCTCCATGCCGCATTAATTACTGACCTGACGGCCTTATAGTCGAATCATAATCTATTTCCTCGGGTGTAATTCCCGAGGTGGCGTTGTCGGTCAACCGTACGAAGTGGTTTCTTTTGCTTCGTCTTGCTACCTCGGTTTCCTCAGTTGCATTGTGCTTTGTCTTTAATAGGGTGGAGTTGGCGGTGGGTGTTGAGGTGGATGGTTGGGGTATCGGGTTGTTTTGTATAAAAAGTGCTATACAAATAATGTTCGACTGATTGGTCGATAAATGGAAATTGAAGTTTTTCAGAAAGGAAAAGTGGAAAAAGCAGTCAGAGACATCAGATTGTTGTTTACTTCACATGAAACCGTGTAACAGCTTGAGTCATGATTTAAAAATAAAATGTCAAAATCATTTGGTAACCACTACGAGAAAGTGACTTCTGATACAGACAGTTGGAACAGAGTGCTTCCCTAAACTAAACAACAGAATAACAGCATGGCTGACCTTTTCCACGTATACGTACGGTACAAGACATATTTCTCGATTAAAGAAAGTTGGACTGCACAAAGGTTGAATCAAAACTTTACGGCTGCTGACCTGTAGTTTGAAGAAAGTTGAGCGCATGACCTCTAAACAGAAAGACCGTATTGTGTTTTTCATAAAGTAAAGTCACGAGCGGTGAATTGAAAATGGAAATGTATGGCTTGTACACACACAGCTACTTTTTTTGTGTTCAGTCAGCAAGGACATGTTGTTGATGTGCTCCAGGCATCTAGGCCAGCCACTCATTGTTCTATAAGTCTTTTCATGCTTTATCTATGCTATACTTGTTGCAAGGCAGAGTTACATAGTGTGAGAACAGACGTACGAATCACTGAGACACCGTTCACCTGATTACACAACAACAAGTTACACAGTGTTACTTTAAAAAAAGGTGAAAGTACTGATGCCGAAATACCAACAATGTTCCACCGGTCCATTACTGTGAGCATTTTCCTGCAGTTCAATATATAATTAGCAAGCATTTAAATTGCTCTGAAAGACAGATCAGCAAAAACTCCTCGAACTTCTCCGGGGAGGATTCAACACTGTGGCCGCTGGGAGAGATAATGGTCGTGACAATTGCTTTAAACAGCACGCAGGAGCAATGACTGTCACTCTGGAGTTTTTTTACTTTGCCGCTTTTAGATAACTCGCTTGCTTTTCATCAAAAGATACCTCTGGGTTGAATGAGTCAGTTAAGATAGAGATTTACAGCAGTTCTCTCGTCACACATTGCACAATACAAAGAGCATTTCTTCACAATGATAATAACATTCCTTTAAATTTGTATTTAGGGGAAAAGCTTACAAGAAAGTTTTATAACTAGGTTCAGGAAGAAGGACCACGCCTCGAACTCATCCCACATCCGTGTCACAAGTACTTAAACACTCCTTTCTTCCTTCACGTCCTCTTCGACACCTCACCCCCCCAAAAAAAAAGTCTTTTCTTTTTGTTATCTCTCTTTTCTCCACAGGGAGCTATGGAGAGATGGTTCCCCCACCCAGACTCTCAACCCCCAGTTTCCATCAACTCTTCCCAATACCAGTCAACCTCCATCCACCAACAACCCTGTATTCTCCTCCCTTCGACCCTCCAACCTTTCGACTCATCACTTCTTACCTACGACCCTCTATCCCTTCATCCCTGATCCTTTGACCTTATCCCTTCATCGCTCCATCCCTTCGACCTTATCCCTTCATCGCTCCATCCCTTCCACCATCCAACCCGACTTACTTACGACCCTCCATCCCTTCATTGCACCATCCCTTCGACCCTATCCCTTCATCGCTCGATCTCTTTGACCTTATCCCTTCATCGCTCCATCTCTTCGACCATCCAACACGACTTACCTACGACCTTCCATCCCTTCATCCCTGATCCTTTGACCTTATCCCTTCATCGCACCATCCCTTCGTGCATCCAACACGACTTACCTACTTCATCCCTTCATCCTTCCGACCCTTACCGTTTCATACATTTCATTCTTGTCATCGTTTCAGTTACAGCATTCCATAATAGACCCAGTTTTAATAACATCAAGATCACTTAACCCTCTCGACCGTTGAGCACCCATTCAACAAACGTTATAAGATCGTGTGACATTGCGTTGTGAGGGTGATACTGACTCACCGTGCATAGTGGAAAGAGACAAAGACACTGTGAGTCTTTTGCTCACATCACATCACATAATCACTGTAAATGAACAGCGGGACTTAACCAGCTCTCAATGCAGACTCTTTTCCAGGAGACAGACTACTGAAGAGTTAGCAGGGAGGACTGACTGGGTCACGGTGACTTTTCCACAGATAAATGTGGTAATTTTTTTTCCCCCAAGATGTAGCTGTACTGTCTTAAAATCGAAAAACAGCTACTTTGAAATTTAATTGGTTAAAAAGCTACAAATGCCACAAATTTTGGGTCAAATTAAAGACGAAGTTATGAACTGCGACAAATGTTTTGTTAATGCATGTCTACCTCATCTACACACTATTTGTTGTATTACTTATCTTGCTCTTGTGGTGTTTTTGATATCACTGGATTGACCTCTAATGTACTGTTATATTACAAAATACAAGTTATATAATCCTGCTGATTGTGTTGCTAGTAGCAACCCCTGCCTGACACGGCTCCATAGCAGGTTTTCTATATTTCTATATTTACATACAGTATGTCCTTGGTGGAAGACGATCTGTAGATAAGATGTCAGATGCTCAGGCCCTGCTTCAGCAAATCAACATCAGGCCATGCTCTTTCTCTGCACACAATGAAATCCATGTTTTCATCTCCCCCAGGTTTGATTATTGCATTGCACTCTATTCTATTTAGCTATGAGCAGCTGTAATATCCTAAGACAGAATGCTTATTACAAAACACCGCTGCCAGGATTTTAACACGCAGTAAGAGAAGAGACCTGATCTTTGCTACCCTGTTCACTGTTCACCAGTGAGGTTCAGAACTGATTTATTTTAAAGGTTTCTGAAAAGTCTGGCTCCAACCCACATGTGTGGCTTGTTATTCTATGAGATTGATCACAGCTTGACATCCACCAGCAGGACCTTACTAATGGTTACAAGGTCTCACCTCACCTGACTTGTACTGTAATCAGGTGAATGGTGTCTCTTTCATGTGTGCGTCTGTTCTCACACAATGTGGTCTGGATTCAATCACCTGCGATAATAATGCACACCACCAACTATTTCACTGATTTTGGTGAAACTGGGTCACGATGTGGGTGAAACTGGGTCACATTGTGTCAACTCTGTGATTTACAGTGTTCCCAGATGGATAGTGAACAGTTGCTGCTGTAAGCTAAAGTGTCGTGCCAGAACCGGAGCTGGGTAAGTAAGCAATGTAACTCGGCTCAGCAGCGTAATGATAGAGGCTAAGAGAAGATGAAATATGGAGTTAGATGCAAAGAAGAGTAAGTCTGGGACTGACTTTTAGTTGTTGTGAGAGCTTCATGAAATAAAAGCTTTCCTGTCATTAGTTCATTGCTAACCAAGCTAGTTACTAGTTGTCTGATACTCATGTGTTGCTAATACAATATAAGTAACTTAGACAGCGATGAAAGAAGTACTTACTTCTTCAGCAAAAGTAGAGAATACATAACTAAAAACAACTCTGAGCTCACAGTCCAGGGGCAGCCCGGCTAACAAACTGAGCCAACATTACCTAACAGCAGCTACTGTACAGTTGGCAGCAGTTTACTGGAAACTCACAGACCCCGGACTCAGTTTCACCAAAATCAGATAAATTGTTAATGGTGTGCAAAATAATGAATGTAACTGTAGCGGGGTTCTTCTGCTAACCTCGTCTTTCAGTCCAAAAATACAGGCTTAGTCGGAAAATTATGGTTTTTCTGGGGTTTTTAATTCCCCACCTCACCAGGTGCAAACAGTGCCAATATGTACAAACCAAAACAAATAAATAATGTGAATAAACCAAAAATGCTCTATATACAAATTCAAATAAACAAACAAGAAAAACGAGTTCCACATCAACCACACATCAACCACACATCAACCACACATCAACCACACATCAACCACACATCAACCACACATCAACCACACATCAACCACACATCAACCACACATCAACCACACATCAACCACACATCAACCACACATCAACCACACATCAACCACACATCAACCACTGTTACCTCCTCTGTAACCAACCACACACTCTCCCCGATTGGGGCCCAGGCAGCCTCTTTTATAGTGGTAGCCCCTCCCACTCGGACTACTACCTTTCTAAAAACCAACATAAACATCTTTTCTCCATTATGACAGCAGTTTCATATGCAGTGATAATGACAATA
The DNA here is from genome assembly GCA_004119915.2 of Collichthys lucidus. Classification (NCBI taxonomy): domain Eukaryota; kingdom Metazoa; phylum Chordata; class Actinopteri; family Sciaenidae; genus Collichthys; species Collichthys lucidus. The sequence continues at coordinate 5,195,535 of CM014096.1, read as the reverse complement.
ATTGTATAAAAATTATATCCATACGGTCACTCTTTATCTTCCATAGGAGACTGCCTGGTACTCAGATAACATCAACATTATTAAAAACACATAGTTCTCCGCATCACGTGGTGTCCAATTACGCGCGTCATCCTCCTTTATAATGACGGTGATGCGCGCGCCGTGTTTCTCCGCCGGAAGCGCACAGGTAAGTGGTGGCGGCGTGTTTCCACACACCCGGTAGTTTATCATCTGCACGTGTATGAATAAATTGAATTAGCGCTGCCAAGTGCGCACTGCGCACCCTTGGCTGTGCTATTGTCCGGTGAGAGAAGAGGGATGTGTGTTTATGTTCTGTTTAGCGCGGAGCAGAAGGGAACGGGGAACATGTGTTGTTTGTGTCTGTGTGTGTGCGCTGCGTGTGTGCGCTGCGTGTGTGCGCTGGCCGCAGTCAGTGACGGCATGAGCAAAAAGTGCAAACGTCTGATTTGTAGTAGTAATGCATTTCATATGGTATTTGAGTAATGTACAGGGTTCCCACGGGTGCTTGAATTCCTTGAAAATGCTTGAATTTCAATTCAGTGTTTTCAAGGTTGTGAAAATGCTTGAATTTTTTGTGAAGTGCTTGAGGGAAAAACTGGTGCTTGAAGGTGCTTCCCAGCGTGCATAAGCTCAAAATAAAACGTTTACTACGTACACACAAGCACATTAGCACGATACTGTTAACATCTACCGACATGCACAGTCTTCTCCTGCCACTTCCAGGACCCCTTGTGGTGTTCACAGTGTCTGTATCGACTTCATTCATAGACAATGCGAGGGTGTACTGTTCAATGTCTCTTATGGGTCCTAAATCTCATTCTTGTGTGGCTTTTCAGTGGCGAGCATATCTAAAGGAGACAGTTTAAATACACACATATAATCCAATTAACCTAATCTAAGCATAATTCTCACATTGACATGTTTAGTTTTGCTGCTGGACATTAGAGAATGCCACTGATCTGTCTCCACGCTGGCTCTAAAAGGTCCTCTCTGTTTGCTGCCCCGCTCGACTGAATTATTTCTGCATTTCCTCTTTTTGTTGCGCTCAGCTTTGACTCGACAGCTGGAAAGCAGGCTTTATTAAATGGATCCATGCGGATCAAAACAAACCCGCACAGACTCCTGCACATAATACACATTGGTCAGTGCGACCTTCACAAACACACATGAACACACACCGGAAAATGAAAAACAACTAAAGACTAACTCAACTTTTTTTAAGCATGTGCAAATACGCTGTCTGCACATTTTAATGTTTATATGCAGGGCTGGGTCACATTGGCCTTCCTGCTGGGCAGCTTCTGCTACCCCTGGACTGAAGTGACCTGCATAACAATTACTTACATTATATAAGCATAATTTATTGCCCTGGTAGGGATTTGGGATGACCAGTCACCTTCATACACTACTTAGACAAATTGAATTGACACTGCTTAATGTTCTTATTTACTTGTATTCATGCTGTATGTAATATATTAAAGGTGCATGAAATTAAAAGTTTCCAACTTCATGTAAAGTCTCTCATTATTCTGTGACAGCAAAATATCCGTAAATTGATATGAACGTAATTAATTTAGGTTAATTCCCGCTAACAGACAGCGCTGCTTCATTACGAGGTGAAACCCATTAGTCTGAACAAATGGCTGAATGACTCCGTCTGGCTCTGCAGAAGAATTACTTAGCCGGTTATCTCACTTTGCACCGGCGAGTGCGGATGAGGAGCTGCTGTGTCTGTCAAACCGTGAGCGTGAGCGGAAACTCAGGAAAAATGAACCTTTGGGATTTTATCTCGTCCGCCGTGTGAAACCTGGGTTTCTCTCAGTAATGTATTCTGAAGGTTTAGTTCCTCTAAACAAAGCAAGCCATCAGTCTCACGAGTGTTTTTCTTCTCAACATGCGATATTCATACTTCACTTTCTTTATTTTTATAATAAATGTCACAATGTTTTATAATACTTGGTGTACAATGGTGAATAAATTGGTTGCTACTCGTTATTTTACGTAGATATTATTTGTTTATGTTTTTTGTGGTTACCGTTGTTTCTGTTGTTGTTTGTGTCCCTTGAAAAATTCATTTTTAAACTTAAAGGTCCAGTATGTAAGATTTAGGATCTATTAGCAGAGTACAGTAGCCCAGAACGGACAAACCAAACACTGATCTTGATGATCTTTTGGTCTTTCCACAACTTTCTTGGTTGCTATCACCAGCCTACAACACTAACTGACGTATGTACTAACTAATATTAAGAAATTTTATGTTTATTTTTGTTACGACCAGATAAAGGGGTATGAAGGAAGTAACATAAAACCAGATTTTAATAGTTATTAAACAAAAGGATTTTATTAACTAAAGTTTTTAGATTGTTTTAACAAAAAGAGGTGAGGCAAAAGGGAACTAAGGGCGAGCAAGTGCTGTTAAATAAATAAAAAACAACAAATGATGTAACGGTCAGAGGTAAAAGTAGGAGGCAACAATTTAATAACTAACCAAAGCTGAGCTAGAGTTGGCCGGTAGTCTGAGGCTTGGTTGCTTCGAGGTGTTGGCTAATGGAGTCATTTGAAAATTGTGAGTTACTAATTATTTTCATGGAGGCAATAGTAAAAACAAACAAACTATAAATGTAATTGTCAATATTCCTACACCTACACACCTCTTTGTTGTGATGTCTCACTTTGTTGCACCAAAGAAATAAAAAACCCATCAACAAAAGTAAAATGAGATGGAAAGGACAATTGTTACACCTGAAAAAGCAAACTGCTGTATGAGGAAGTTTGAAAATACTTTGTGTGTAATGCAACCAGTCATAAAGATTTATCTGTTTTCCAATCAGAAACACGTCCAAACAACAATATATGAAATAAAATCACAGACTACGAGACGGACGGTGCTTTGAATGCATAGAAATGCATTTTTGCCCACAGGGGGAAAAACTGTGGCTACAGCAGATCCTGTCTGGGTTGTGCATCACGTCTGAGTTGGACCTTACAGACATTCTTTCTTTCCGCCGAGCTTCATAATCTTCGGTCAGAGCAGCACGACGAGCGCTCAGCTGTGAGAGAAAACTGTCAGAGTTCCAGACTAATCAAACTTTGAAAACGAAGCTGCTGCGATTGTTGAAATTTAAAACACACCAGCGAAATCGGGTGTTACATTTCCCTCAGTGTGGTTTCTGTGGTCGTCATGGCGACACAGCAAGCCAAGGTGGCACGTTCGTGACGGCAGCAGCCGCATACACAATACCTGAGTATTTCTGGCCATAAGTTATGAACAATACATTTACATGTTATTGCATTTGATGTGGTGGAGCTGTAAGTACATAGCTGCAACCAGCAATTACACAGCAACGTTTCTGACAAAGCCGGTGAATGTAAATTCAGTATTTACTCAGTTTTTGGTCTCTATGGTGATGAATCTGAAAACATCTGCCTGCTTTGAGAAGGGTGAGAGTGAAGCTGGACACTTGATATAAATGTAGATGGAGCTGCAGACTGTGGCGATAATGCATGATGATCTTCTGAATGTTAAAGACTAGTAGTTAAAGTCTGCAAGATTACAACGATACTACCCCTATTTTAAAATGATGCTTTGTTGTCGTCAAACACCAACATGTGCAAAACAATCCAGACTTTGCTTATTTAGCTTTAGATTAAGGCTCATTTGCATATTTAAACATAACATTTTAGAAAACTTGTTCTTCATCTGGGGGAAGTTTCATGGTGATATGTGTTGGTTTAGTTTTGTTCTAAATCGCCTGAAGTTTGCAGAAATGACTTTAATACATCAGAAATCTGTTCCTCCTCTCGACTCTGTGGATGTGATTTGATCAGAGTTGATTGAATGTTGCCTGGTAACATCATAAAAAAAAAAAAGTCTTTCTAAATCCTGATTGGTGCACAGACGTGTGTGACACCGTTATTTTCAACTCGCTTCAAACCAGCGTGAGATTAATGGCACGGTTCACGTACGGCCAAGGACGAAGCTTCTGTAGAAGCCAAATGCTGAATGATAACTCCCACCCAGCAGTCGCAGCTCGTTCACTGGCTGCCTTAAAGAAATACATGCATACAGAAGCAACAGTCCACAGAGCAGCTTCTTTCCTCAGGATGTGAGCGTCCTCAGTTCACCCTCATCTGCCACCATAAAGAAATGACATGGGACATTCTGGCCTCGTTCCCAATATAATCAAAGTATTTGCACATATACATGCCTTATGCATGAATTTTTAAATGTTTCAGAGTCTTTATATATTTGTTTTCATGTGACTTTAATGTGCTTGGTGCAAAAGTGAGCGTCCTAATTGGGGGGAATTTACGACTGTAGTCATATTATGCACCATGTGCAAACTCACATGTCGGGTTATGGACCCTAGGAGGAGTATCTGTTGCCAAGGTAACCACTGATGGATAATATAAACAGTAAGAAATGAGGGGAAAGTGTCCAACCTCCTAAACTTTTCTTCGTAGACCTACATGTGCAACTTGCTTTTCTGCAGTCGGTGCTGTTTATCCCCTCCAGATATTTCATACGCCGTCTCTGCATATAGAAAACTATAAGTAAGGATTTCTATCCCACAGGCTAGAACATGTGCACATACAACATGTATAAGAACTTTTACCAAATTTAACCTGATGCATCCAGAAGGCACGGCAGGCATTAAAGGTTCCACAGATCACATGATTTAGCTGATTTCAGCTATTACACTTTGGCAGAAAGAGCAATCGCTGAAATGGGAGGAAATGGCCCAGATGGCATGATCCGACCGAACTCTGACGCACATTATTATTGAAATCTTTCTCTCGGAACTGACCCCTTCAGAGATGAGTCATTTGCTGTATTTCAGGCCAAATGATGTAGATATATTTTTATATTTCTCGGCTGGGTTAGACTGCCCTGATCAGCGACACAACAAACATCAAGAGTTAGAAGAATTAGAGTTTGTTGTGTCTCCGATTCGGTGAAAGATGCCAGACGTGGAGATTAAGGAAATTTCCTGCAATTTCACCCATCAGAGCGGTTCATGACACCAAATCCGATGTGATGTTTTCGGAGGCGCAGATCAACACGGCGGTGAAAGCTGCAGCGTGCTTCCCTAAACACGTTTCCCACATATTGTGCAGTCACAGAAAAGTTAATGGCATCTGATAAGACTGTTTCATAAACCCGGCAAATGGCACAGGCAGTCCACCTCAGCTGCAGCTCCGTAATTAGCTTTAATAGAGGCCCACACAGTCCCTGATTCTTTTTTTCCATTTTCCAAGTGTTGCACTCTGTCGCCATTCCCGCGCCTTCAAAGAAGCAATCTGTTGGTGAGAAACTGTCACATAAATCACAGACAGATCATTTCTGCTTTTCAGTTTCAAGTGTTAATTTGACTCAAGCAGATTTTAATTTTAATACATCAGAGGTAATTTGCTTTTCAGTGTCTCCAACATTATGATTCAGCACCACACATCCAGTGTTTTCTGTTCTGACTTATTTGCACTGAGCTGGTTAGTAGGCATCAGCCTAGCAGGGCAAATAAACCTCCCCTTCGCTTCTCTGCAGCATGTCGAACACCCACACACAGACACACTAAAGCCTCTAAAGGGCAGCCGTGCACAATGTTGTTCACCAGATGTGACATGCAGCGTGTATTGATGAATTTATCTACATGAATAGGGCAACAGATCACAAACTAACTCTAAATGATACAAAGGTTGTCAGTGCCTATAATTAATTAGCAGATAAAGTTAAGAATAAACCAACACTGACTTTTGCAGTCAATCTTCTTCCCAATCATGAATAGGAAGCTTAATAACAAGGACCACGCCAATATAGATTTAAGTTTAGATTTATTGCAAGTGATGGAAAAGGATGCACCGAGATGATTTCCTGTAGGAGAGAAGAAGGTGAGGGTCGAAGGGATAAAGGGAGGAGATGGTGGATGGAGGTTTGATCGGTATCGGGAAGACTGGATGGACCCTGGGAGATGAGACTTGTCGGGGGAACCGTCTCTCTGTAGCTCTGTATCTTAGAGTCTCGTGGTTCCGTGTATGGATGAAAGAGAGAAGACAGCGATAACAAAAGGAAAGTTTTGGAGGGGGGGGGGTGTGTGAAAACTCAAAGTCGAATAGGGAGTGAATAGAAAGGTGTGTTTAAGTACTTGTGAAACAAAATGGGATGAGTTTGAGGCGTGGTCCTTGACTAAAAAACAGTAAATGCTTCATTAGTCGTTGTGTTTTTTCCATTAACGCACATTTTATTCTCCAGGAAGCATTTCCCGCTGCAGGATTGTGTGTGTGTGTGTGTTTGTATGAAGTCTTCTCGGGCTTAGTACTAATTATTTTTCACAATCTGCAGACTTTATTTCTGTGATAATAACCCTGCACCAGTGCTGAACCATGAAATGTGTAATAATGCGGTAGTCGCTAAACTAGATATTTTGGCAAGAAAACAAATGAAAGATGTTTTTAATGGAGCGAGGAAAACAGTGGCTGGTGCCTCCTCCTCCGTAAAGAGTCTTTAACTGCTGAGAAAGAAACAAATGTTTTAAAGGGCAGCAGCAGGAATCAAAACACATGATGAAAGTTTTAATTTTAGATAAAGAGCCACCTTTTGCTTCAGTGACACTCGTTCCTTCAATCTGCTTCATGACAGTCTTGAAGGAGTTCCCATGCAAACCATCTCAGTTGGGTTTAGTTTGGGTGATGGTGGAGTCCCTAACCCGCTCTCCCTGATTGGGGTCATCGTCCGGCCACACCTCCTCCTCCTCCTCCTAATTGGTTCATAGTGGGAACCACAGATGTAGGTACCAATTAATTCAGTTTCAGTAAAGCTGTTTGGCAGTATAGGTTGTATTCTGTGATGCTACTGTCACGATTCACCAGCAGCACCCTTCACAAAATGATAAGGCTCTCCACCTTCTCCAAGGACGGAGTGCAGCTGAATCTTTGCAGCTGGAGGATCGGCACACCGCTGACAGCAAAGAGACAAAGGAGGGAGAGGGTGAGATCAGAAACTGACAGAGAACGACAGAAGCAGGGGAACTTGACTGTGCTGTGGTGACGGATGATCTTCCTCACTTTGGTAGGGTCAAGAATGACGACTGCTGTGTCGACTCCTCAGCACCAAAAAGAAACATATATTCATATAAATTCACAGCATTTGTGGACTCCCCGTGCAAGTTCTTGAACTCTGAGTTAATCCCAGCCAGGATCTTTCTTTGACCTCCACAAACGCTCTGTAGAGACCAAATTAAAGAGGGAAGCTGTATTCCAGAAGATTTATGTAACTAAACCTGAATAACCTCATATGCATTAAAGTATAAAACAATATATTACCATTCAGTGTGTGCTGGTTCAGAGGCGGACTAGCTCCTCTCTGGCTGACGTAAGCGGTTTTGCTGTCCATATATTACCGCCCCCAGACCAGTGTTGTCTGATTCAGCCTGTAGACTCCCACCATGACAGGATGAGGAGGTGACCCGTCTGGTCTCAGGGTCATCAACGGGGCAGTTGACGGATCATGCGTGAGTCAGCATCGGTGGACTCTCCTCCGGGGTCCGCCCCCTGCTGTCTGCTGCTGATTGAGGACTTCGCTCTGCTCCTTCGTCCGTCTTAACTGGAGACGACAGCTTTTGTTTCTGTTGGATGTTAAGTACAGAGAAACTGTTTAATACAGCAAAATAAACGAGAACATGCAGGTGACACCAGTGACATCCACTCTGTGGACTTTCATCCACCAGAGGTAACATGCCTAAATCAACGTTTTTTTACCCTCTAAATTGCACATCTGTAAGGAGACGCTTGGTTTATTGCTGATTCTCCGTCTTAGGAATCTTATAATGATCAATCTCCATCTATCAAGCTTTCCTCTCGGGGACTGGAGGATGGCAGCGCAGCAGCAAAGATCTTGACAGTTTAAACAGGGCAAAGCAAAGCGGGGACGAGCTGAGTTAAAACAATAGTAATATGGACAAATAATGAAACAGGGTGTTGGGATGGTCTGCTTTGTGCTAATAAAATAATGAGATGTGACGGAGGCTCTCTGAATATTGTCCACTTAGCCATCTTTATGGCTGGCCTAGCGAATGAGACTGTGTGACTAAGTATGAAACGCAGAGGGAAAGAGCTGATTCACCCAGTGTCCTAATTTAATTTAATTTCTGAGGGGGGGCTTTTGCTCTGTATGTTAAATAGGTTGTGTGTAATTTTGTAATATTTGGTAATAACTCCTACCACAGTGACCAGCACGGGCGTATTACCATGGAGATCACGCTTTGCTCATCCAAGAAATTACTGTGATATATAGAAAAGATGGTACTAATGAGAGGGCAGCATGGAGGAAAAAGACAGGTTGGGTTCACAGCAGCTATACTGACATCTAAATTGTCCATCAGATAAAAACGCACATCCAGCGATTATGTGTTTGTCTTCTTCAGATGAAATGTTACCTTTGAAATGGAAGTTCAAGGAAAATGAATCACATCTTTTCTTTGCAGATAATCTACAGGTTTTGCAAAAGCACCTTTAAGGTCAGAGTGGAGATAAGTTGAACAGCAATTTAGTCAGTAAAAGCTGCTACAAGAGTCTCTAATGTATGGATTTGGTGTTTAATGACTTCAGCAATGGAAATTCATTTACATGTATCCAGGTGCTCTCTGGTAACTCGTATATATCAGTTTCTTGGTTTAATTTATCCCATTTCCGCCTGGTATGTTTTGGATATTTTATCCGGTTAATGCTCTCAGGGGGTGCTACTTTGAGTCTTAACTTGCAAATTACACTTGAGAGAACTTGTCAACCCATTCACGTCCAAGTACAAGGTGCACAAAGTGAAATATTATTTCTTTTGAAGAGGAATAGAACCTCACTAAAAAAACTGATTTGAAATTGAAGGCAAAGCTGCTGAACCTGTCAGCAAACATGGTGCACATCGAGTCACGGGAAGCTACTCTGGGAAAATCGAGTTTATGTCATGTTTGGAACTTTCATGTTATCTGTTATCCACCTGTCTTGTCTTTCGCCTGATTATCCAATCCAATCCAATTTATTAATATAGCACGATTTTGATTATCAGCGTATCTTTGTCTAGTGTTCTTGTCCTTTGATTACCTGATCGTCGGCGTCAAGCTTATTTTGCATTTGGTGCTTTGGTTCTTTTGGTGCATTTGACTCCAGCAGCTTCCTCGGTCACCATTTACATTGTTGGTGGTCCCTCACCATTCTGCTACATCACCAGAGTTCCACACTGACTGATATGAGAGCACCAGCTGGGTACTCACAGTACATTTTTCCATAATTGACATTGTGATCGCACTTATGTACTCAAAATAGCAAGTACATGCATTTAGTCAAACCAGGCGTTGTACTTTGAACATCAGCATCCTAACATACCCACAGTGACAATGTTCACTATCATAGTTCAGCTTCTTAACACGGTAACATCTGCTAATTAATATTAAAAACAAAAGTACAGCTGAGGCCTGCGAATATCAAGAGCATGCAGCTGTGCACACGAGCTTCTGAGTTTAGAGAGACTGGAGCATAGTGATTGATTTGTAGCCTTCAGAGTCAAACTGTATAAAAGAATGAGGCAAAAACTCCAAGGATAGGAGTTGCCACAGTCAGTGTCCATGTAGTACCGCATGCACCAACCACATCAGAAACAAAAGAACACTGATGTATCTTAAAGTTAGAAAGATAGTTGTACCCAAGGTACAAGTAATGCGTTCATTCACCAAAATACAAGTTTTAATTCCCAAAGAATACAAATCCACAAATGAAACATAAGAAAAGGAGACAGCAAGAAGTTTACTCGGAAAGTTCTTGCTCAGTACATACATAGAAAACGTATCATGTGTTAATCTTGTGAAAATTCCACATTGTACCCATCTGATTTGGACTTGAAATCCATTGTGTCCTTTTACAGTAAATGGATGAGATATTTGATGGATTCACGGTTGAAGTGCACCAGTGGGCACTATTATTTCCGCACTACTCCTCCCAACTGAAACCCATTCAGTTTTCAACTGTGGAACAATCGTCTGACCGGGCGAGAGCTGCTGTTGAGCCACCGGTGAGACCAGAATAATCGAGGTCGAGGAGACCAAAAGGTGAACCATTTAAGAGAAGACTGGAAAGCAGCAGCAGGAAATGATTCAATAACCAAAAAGAAGAGGCACAAAATAAAAATGTTGAACACGATATTCTTACCTCTGTCTTTTTGATACATGAAACCAAAACCTCCACACAAAGAGCACTGACTGGCTCACACTCTCAACCGTGAAATGATTCCCTCTGGGGACCATTGATACGCCGAGATCCCCAGTTGTCACGAGCCTCCACCCGGAGACACAGAATAAGTCTAAATGATGTAGAGGGCCTTCAATCAAAAGGTAATTACTTTATTGCCTTAGAGCGTTGTCAAATTTTACGTGGTGGCAGTATTTGATTTCCATTAAAAAAAACTTGGTGGTGCCTCACATCACCCAGCTCATGGAGTGTAACAAAGATAATCCTATGTTTAAATGTCATGTCTCTGTAATGAGACGTATGGTGGTCGTATCTCATCACTGTCTTCTCTGAGTTGATGCTGCATTGATATTTGTCCTTTTTTAGCATGGAGCCTCTTATTAAAGCCCCTTTGTCTGGCGGTTATTCCTGCAGGGACCCATCAGTTGTGCATAATGCATAAAGTTTTTGACGGATTTTATAAAACTATAAAAGTGCCTAATGTAGAATTGTGACCCGGATACTTCTCGTTACTTCCCAACAGTGTGCAATATGCATATAATGAAAGATATAAAATGTAGAATTAATTTTACACTTGTCATCCATTTAACCCAAAAAGTCAAACTTAAGATACGGGAATAAAAATAGCTTAAATATTAGAACCCACTGATAGTTTAACAGGTCTTGGTATTTACTTTTTACTTTTATTCCATCTAAATGGAGAAATAAAAGACGAGCCTTTCTATTATTACTGAAGGCAAAGTGCTTAAAAGCTGTCTTTCATTCACTTGGCATTTACATTTTGATTAAGTGAAACAACTGGAGGGAGCTTTTATTCAAACTGCACTAATGCATGAATCTTTTTGTCTGATTTCAAGCAGTGTTGGGCTTTTGCTTCAGTAATGTGGTTTTTTGAAAGTAACTACTTCCTCAAAAAAAAAAAACATGCTTTTTTTGTTTTGGGAGTTAGTGGACAATAATCTTTTCTGATTCTACCCCCACAAAACAGATTTACGTAACATTGTTTGGCCCTGCAGCTTTTCTGTTCCCAACAAGATCAGGACTGTCAAACAAACTAAATTTGCATGTGAAGATTTGCCAAAGTTGAACTGAAAACTTGTTGCTCAAAAATAATAGATTTCACTCTGAAACATTACAATCCCACTCTAACCCGTTAACCTAAGCCGAGATCAGTTCAGCTTTGGACAGGTCCAATTAGAGGAGATTTAAATAAGGTACATTCGTTTTTTGTTGTTGTTGTTGGACAAATGTACCAGGAGGTTCTGAGTCACTATATCAATCCTTTGGCCTATGCATAAATACATATAAATGGACTCAAAGTATTCATACAAAAACGCTGCTTCCATTAGCTATACATGTATAATAAGGCAGCCATGAACTGTGAAAGAGAGTGAAAGAGTTCCTCCAGCCACTGAGGGGAAATTTTACACTTCAAAGCTGTTTTCAGGTGTTGGAGACTTTAGTGAATATATTATATATTACTATTGCTTTTTTTATGACTGAGAGGGTGGGGGGACTAATAATTGTGTGTTGTGTGTGATGCATGTGAGTTTTAGAGGCAGTTAACATATATATAAATTCAGCATCACAGCAATCTGATCATATTGCATGAAATGGGGTAATTAGGTAATGGTGATAAAAGCTTGATTTTAGTATTTTAATTAGATTTATTTCGCGTATCCATGGCTTCATCGCGCACATCGACAATGTTGTGTCTGAGCATTAAGAGCTCCTGTTCAATTCCATTTGGACATTTTTGGATGCTATACCTAAGAGGGGATTGGAGGACAAAGTGCATTAGATGATACAATACAGTGCTTTATGTGCAAATTACAGGTGGGTGCAACAACAGTCTGAGTCTGGTTCGGTTCCAGAGCATTTTCCGCAGCCTAATGGTCGACTGCGGGGGATCTCAGGAGAACACACAGTCGTCCTCTGCTGCCCACGTCATCTGCAGCGCTGGACAAAGACTCTGCCCACTCTCCAATTCGAAGAGTGGAGTCATATCGGATCACAGTTAGCTGCCAGCTCACTCTGGGGGTTTGACAGAGAATGCTCTGGCGTAACTTTTATATACAGTTTGGTGCCAGCATCATTTTCTGTTGACCTTGAAGGCCTGATCCTGATCTGTGAGGTGGTCCGCTCAGCAAAACACCGATTAGCAGTTCCTAACCATGTCGTCCACTGTGACAAAGGTTCAGAGGTCGTCTTCAACCTGGCGCCCACATTGCTAAAACTCAGGACAACATAAACAATCATAACTTTTGCATCTGATCATTAGTTGCCAGCAACTTCCACAAGTTGAGGCCACGTTGCCAGGCAGCTGTTTCCCCTCTTGCACTGTCTGCATGTTCTGTCGCTGAATTGCCTGATGTCGTCGTCCGCCCGATGCTCGTGTGCTTGACTTTATGTAACGCCGTTTGTTACATGTGATGCTTGTCGCAGTCTTATGCAAGCAGCGGGTGTGATGAGATGTTTTTGTATGCGTGCTGCTGACCTTTCAGAACTTAAGTGAGATTTCTTTGTAAGCGACTAACCTCTTCCCTGAAGAGGCTGCTGCTTTTACCAGGCCGGCTTTGTAAATTAGAATTTGTTCCTAATGCCTTGCTGTCTTATTAAGATTAAAAAAAAATTCAAGTGGAAGCTTCAGGAGGAAAATGCAGTATAACATTTCAAGGACATTCACCCTTGAAAGGTGTTGACAGGGAGCTGAAAAGAGTTTGTCTTGAGTTGCTCGAGAGCCCAATTATTACATATGACTGCACTGTGTATCTGCATTTCTTATTATGTGCTTAACATGAATTTGTAAAGAAAATTAAAAAATATTTACAAGATTATTTGTGACATTGTGTGAGCCTGCCTGCACAGTTATGGTGTTTTATCAGAGCGTACATTTGAACCGACTGGATGTTTGTCTCCTAACTAAAGTCTGGTAAAGCAAAAATAGCATCAGTTCATAGATTCATTTATTGAATTATTGCTAAAAAACTCAAGCAGCCAGGCGGCTTTATAAAAAGAGAAACTCACAGACTTTACACTTGATGTTGCGGATTGACAGTCAGAGCTGAATGTCCCAGGAGGTTGATAGAGGTGACCTGAATTTAATCCCAGCAAGTGACAAATATCATGCACAGTTTCTCACGTTTAAAACAAAGGTTTGTGAAGATCGGTTCAGAGTTAGGCATGTTAGATATTGTAGTTTGAGTCCGTATCATGCATCTACAATGTAATCTATTGTACTCAGAAAAAAAACTATCTCCGACATGGAAAAGTGCAATGTGGTTTCGTGCTTGATACATGTCTTTGCGAGCATGTAATGCAGCCTTGTCTCTTTTCAAATAAATTTGCTCTATATTGCACCAAAGAATAGACGGTATCTATTACAACAAACACTGCTCCTTGTGGTAAAAGCACTTGAGCCGTGCAGAGGTTTTCTGTGAAAGCAGATATTCGGAAATCTGGAATACCCACTCAGTGTTGTGGAAATGTAAGACATGACATTAACGGTGGTGTCCAAGGTTTATGCTGAAAGTTTTATTGTATTGAAGCCTGATCAAGGAGAATGGAGGACAGGATGCTGCCTGAAGGAGGCAACGACACAACTCCTCCATGTCCAGTCAGTGCAGCTCCAGCTTTAAAGGTATTTGTTATCTGACTCCATGTTATTTATCTCGTCCGGAGAGTGAGTCAGCCCTGTCCTCTCGGTTGCTATAGTATCATAGTATACAGCTGCTCTGTATTTTATTATTATTTGACAGAACAGCCGTATGGTTGACCCTGTGTAACGGCACCATATGTGGCACGGTAGAGTAGAAAGCTCCCATCACACTCGTATCTATTGACTCACAGTGGATTGCAGCATAAACCAATGCTCCAGGCTACATCAGCACCCATATGCTGCAGCCGAGCTGCATTGTGAGTTATAACAGGACCAGGTTGTGACAAGGAAGGAGAACGTAAAAATAATTTTCTCTCTGGTTGTACAAATATACTTTTATCCAGGTTTTAAAGTCTCCATTATTATTCAGAAACTCAACATCAACTTGAGACTCGCTGAGTTTTGCACTCTGTTCCATTAACGCGCTCTGTCCCATTAATACGAAAAGGTTCAAATGCATTTCACCGGCCGAGGCAACACAATCATGTAAATGTCAGAGAGCACTTTCTTACCCAGAATGCATGGTGAGCTGTCGTCGTATTCTCTGTGTGACATTTGAATGAGGTGTGTAGGTTTAATATTTAGACCTTTTTGGCCCATTAAATGGAGTTTTTTTTAATAAACTGGGTTTGGGAATAAGGGCCATGCCTCGTACTCGTTCAATTTCTGTTCTCCAAGCACTCCTTTTTTCATCCACTCCTTCTTTGACGCCGCTGTCACATCCCACCACCCCAAACCCTCTTTCTCGATTTGCCTTCCCTTTTCTCGTCTCCATTCTGACACAGGAACCAGGGGCTCTGATCCTTAGAGTCGCAGAGAGACGGTTCCCCCACTCAGAGTCTCCATCCCCCCAGGTTCCTTCCAGGATCCCTCCTGTCAACCTCAGGACCACTCTACCGATGGTCCCGCCTCATCCCTCTCACCTTTCCTCCCCTCATTCCTTCATCCCTCAACCTAACATCCCTCGACCCTCATCTCATCATCCCTCCATCCATGCTTCCCGGACGTCACTTGTAATAAACATGCTTAAACTTCATCTGTACGGGCCTCATCCTTGTTAATGAACCGAAAGTTATTTCACAGTTTTCTAGTAGTCTCAAAAAGCATGCATTTATCCCAATGATGACGGCGTATGTTCCACCTCAGCTCACATTTCAGATTCCACCCCGTCACTCTGCAGGTGGCTCTGATAAAGAAAAAGCAGCGGAGACAAAAATAACATGTGTCTATAATAATGGAATAATAAAACAGCCATCATCCTTTAATTCAATGTGAAGATTTAGCCGGTGAGTGATTGATCATCCACCGCTGCCCATTCTCCGTCAACCCCTATAAGCCGAGTTGTCATGGAAACCTGATGTGAGAATCCAGTCAAGGCCTCAGGATAATAGAGCGCGACACTCGTGCCACCTCGAATGCATCATCGGGAGTAAATCAGGGCATGATCAAACATTTCAATTTGAGGACGAGTGGACGTGGAAGTGTATGTTTGAATCTTTGAGGGCGTGAATAGAGGAAATAGTTTGTGCTTGTTTATCTGAGAGTGATGAACATGTCACACGATCAACGGCACAAGTTGGACTTACTGTAGCGACCGTGTAACTTATGTATAAAGTATTTCTTCCTATTAGAGGTTATCAACACATTTCACAAAGAAAATGAAGAAATCACAGGTTATATATGATTTTGTGCTCGTGTGATGTAAGCAGGGTCATTTTATAAGACGCTTTTTTATTTAGCAAATTGAATTCTATTCTTAATCTTTGATAGGTTGACAAGTAAACATGGAAATTAGACTGGCGGCTGTGAGCTCGATGAAGCTGAAACCTTGTCAAAGAGCGACATCTGCTGGAGAACTGATTACTGTATCCTCAATGCATAGCATATATAATACATTACAGTACACCTAACATAACCCTGTGTCTTTAAACTTTGTTCTAAACTCTAAATTTTGATGCATAACATTGATATGATCCACTTTAGTGAAGTTAATCTCGACCTCATGAAATCTCTGATCATAGAGAATTATTTTTTGTATATTATTTGTTTTCTGTGTGTGTGGAACATTATGCTTAATGAACTGGAACACAGTTTTTTGTTTGGTTTGTCTCGTTTTGAGCAGTTTCTGCGCCCGGCGCGTCCCCGTGTTAACAGATGTTTCAACACTGATTAGCAGAGTGTGTAATCAGGCGGTCGCTCAGAACAGCTCTCTGTCCGCTCCACGCCGTGGATACTCAAAGTTAGGAGTTGTTTAATTTTACAGCAGTTAATATATAATAAAATATATTGTGTTTGTTCAAATAACAAAAAAATAATGTAAAATAAGCAAATAACTGACACATTTGTTGTGTCTAAAGGCATGAAATGACTTTAAAAATACAAAAAAACGTGAAATAACCTAAGCAAATGTTAGGTATAATGGCAAACTTAGAAATGTATAAAAATGCTACTGTATCTAAATGAATTCGTTAAGCGATGTGTCACTCTTTAGTGTCAATATAAAGAATGAATGTACATTACATTGAAAAGTGAGTGTTCTGGATAAGTGACAATGTGTTGCTAATATTACTTGTTTGTTTGTTGGAGAGTTACATCAGTGTGTCTGTCGCAGAGTGACAGGGTTTGCTGTTTGTTTGTCCCATTTTTGGAGTGTGAACTACATGTATACGTGTGCGTATAGATAGATGACAGTATGGCGTAGTGTTGAGGAGGAAATCTGAAAAGTGTGAAGAGTCGGTGTTGATGAGAGTTTACGTCTTTGCCTTTTGGAGGTGTTGACAGCTGAGGTTGGATGCAAAGAATGGAGACGCTGTTTGAGTTTTAATAAAAAAGGTGAATTTAAATGCAAGAAAACCAAACGGGAAGGCTGGTGAGATGTAGACAAAACACAAAAACTCGACCAACTTTGAGGAGACACTGACGTCCCACCTTAAATGCTCCAAGAGCTGATGGGCTAATGAGAAATGTCTGTGCAAACTCATCAGGACGGATCAGGGTCACCTGCACAGACAGCAAACCCCACCCACTAGTTCACAAGGTGGCGCTCTCACACATACTTAAAAAAGACTATTATTATTAGTCAACATGCAAATCAACTTTATACAGTTATTGTGAGGTCAACACACCATGCACCTTGAATAAAAATGCTTTAAGATAGTTCGGATCTTCCCCTGCTGCCTTAAACTGAACTCGAGTTACCTGAACTTAGGTTGAATAATTACATCAAAGTCACCTTGTGACAATTTAGAGATGAGAAGAGGCAAAGGTCCACTTAAATAAGAAGTCCAATAAACTTAAGTTGCATTAAAAACTTGTCAAATTTAATTCACATGATCTTAATTCTTCACTTTTAAGGTTGCAGCTGCTGTGGTCGTGTGAGGCCAATCTCTTCTTAAAGTGTGGAAACTGAATTCACTCCTGACCTTTGAGCTTTCCGCTGTACATTTATTAAACCCATAAATGTCAGAATGACTCCAATAATGATTAATGGCATGCTCCAGCAGTCACACGGTTACATACCGTAGCAGTCAGTGCCTGTAAGCACACATAAAGCCAAAAAAAGTCCTGAAATCTAAGTTCGCTGGTTCTACAAAATCAGATTATTCTCCAATTCCATCCTCTAATTCAGGTAATCTCAGGACCTCACATCAAACATCAAGGCTCACAGGCTGGCTGACAATTAGAGTCGACAAGAGTGCATTACAGAAGGTATGAGGTACAAGTGTACAATGAGCTTATCAACACGTTCCTGTTACAAACTATTGTTATATTGGCCTTTAAAAATCCTTTTTTCAAGAATGTTTCTAACTGGTGATGTGGTCTCTATGGTCTCCTTCAAGCGGAGAAAACGTCATGTGGTGCCTTCTAGGGTTTCTTTCTAGTGGAGAAAGCAAGATAAGGATATGATTAGATATCCTCTAGGCTGCTACTTTTAGAAGGACGCCCTTCCAGGTTAGACAACTTGGTGCAATGCCCTCTAGGGTTCACTTCCATTCGAGAAAACGTCATGGAGTGCCCCTTCAGTCGGAGAAAACATGATGCAGTGGCCTCTAGGTTTCCTTCTAGTGGAGAAAACAAGATAAGGTATCTTGCTAGGCTGCTACTTTCAGTAGGAAGCCCTTCCAGGTTAGACAACTTGGTGCAATGCTCTCTAGGGTTCACTTCCATTGGAGAAAACATCATGGAGTGCCCCTTCAGTCGGTGTCCTTCTAGTGGAGAAAACATGCTGCAGTGGCCTCTAGGTTTCCTTCTAGTGGAAAAAGCAAGATGAGGTGCCCTCAAGACAACTTGATGCAGTGCCCTCTGGGGTTTCACTTCCATTGGAGAAAACGTCATGAGGTTTCCCCCTTCCTGTGGAGAAAACATGATGCAGAGGCCTCTAGGTTTCCTTCTAGTGGAGAAAGCAAGATGAGGTGCCCTCTAGGGTTCACTTCCATTGGAGAAAACATCATGGAGTGCCCCTTCAGTCGGTGTCCCTTTAGTGGAGAAAACATGATGCAGTGGCCTCTAGGTTTCCTTCTAGTGGAGAAAGCAAGATGAAGCACCCTCCAGTTTGCCCTTTTTGTTGGCCTCTATATGTTTTATCACACAAACCTTCTGATGGCCCACTGCATGCACCACACAAGCAGAGACTTAAAGAAGATGGAGAGGCAGCGATTGATGTCATGTTCACGTCATGTCTTGACAGGTTGCTACAAGTCCTGCTTCTGGTCATTGTCTGCTGGCCGTTACCATGGGAATCTTCCCCATTACTCCCATCTCACATGGCGTGAATGCAGCATAATAGCAAGTGTAATTTATATACTGAATGGATAGATATGAAGCAGATGTAATGTAGGCAATCGGGTAAGTGGGGAGAAAATAGCTTGAAAATTAGTGTCTGTGTTTGTTTGCTTATTTAGCGCCACGTCACGACACATCAGGGCTTTTAGATTGTACAAATTACCCCTTGAGGTTGACGAGAGCAGTTTCAGCATGTCAGAAATAGTGTTATAGTAGTGATAACAGTAACACATGATGTGAACGCGACAGAAAAATGGAGATGATGCGAAGAGATGGAAATGATAGCTCTGTGACAAGAACCGAAAGTTTCCAGAATGCAGGGAAATCACAAAATGTTCAGACGGAGGATCTTCTCCAAAGCTTCGCCCTGGGTTTGAAAATGTTCTCATCTCTCGTCTGTTCTTCTGCTCGTTTGAACGGGACGACCAGCGACAGAGCATGTGGCACTTTTGAAAGACAGCCGACTTAAGGGATCTCACTCCAAGAGGTCCGTCGTGGTTCCAGCATCTTCCAAGGCGGGCTCAGAAAACTCCCAGTAAAACTTGAGAAGAGCAGCCTTTGAGTTGATCTACAGAGACAAATATTGAGGAGAAATATCTCTACTTATCTTTTATACCACAATTTGTTGCTGAATCTGAAATAAAGAGTCCTGATTTAACCTTTTTTCTGCTTCCACATCGTTTTTCTGTCAGTGATGTTGATCAGCGGTTTACTGAGCAGCATAATTAAACGTTACTGCCTGCTTCAAACTACATAACAAAACCTTTTCTCTCTGTTCTGTGTTGAATCACTTCACCCGCCATACTCTCTCTCACAAATTCTTCTTATTGTGTCACGTGACCGTTCACTGAATCGACTTGCGTTGGCCTTGAGCCTTTCTCCGACTAACTTTGGACTGTTAGCTTCTCGCCACGCTTGAATATGAGTGCATCCTTTTGTTGTGTCACTTCAGTGCTTCGCAAACCTTTGAAAACCATGTCACAGACACGACACAAATATAATGAGATTAGAAGAGTTGAAATCGAATTAACATCTTTCATATAATGTCTATTTTTCTCAACTTTCACTAAATAAAACGTCAGTTATTAAACCAAGTGTTTTCTCTCTGGTATAGGAAGATTGGGATGAGCTATTTCTGAAGGTTTGGACCAGTACATGTGGCTGCGAAATGAAGCCCAGTGCCAAACACTGCAGCTCATCAAACATTTCATGATTATACCCAATCAAATTATGATTGACAGGTGGGTCTGCCACCTCTTACAGGTGGTGTAAGCACTCAGGCTTCATTCATCCCGCTTGACAGTCCACGTCGGGACAGAAACCCGTGATGACGACACGGATAAGACGTCCATGTTTAGACTGTTTATTGTCTGCATACCTGCAGTCCTGAAAGATCTGCTACTAATGTGCAGACAGTTTTCTGGGTGGAATAACTGGAGGACACGGAACTATGATTTCTTTATTTTCACGAGTATCTAATGTGGCTTTTTGTTGTTCAAATGACCATGGGTCAGAAGTTCACTTATGAAAATCGCACATCAACACACATTTTTGGTAGTTTCCATGGTGACAGCATGATCTCTCTCTCTATAAAGCACAAGATGACTTCAGTGGCTGATCACTTATTAAGGTGACACCGTGGCGATGAAGTGAAGTGGACTGTTTTCGCTTTGTTCACCTCGCTGTGTCCTCGTTTATTATTCACTGGGATCCATCACTTCTGAGTTTATCGCAGGTGAAAGAGCGTCTTATGTCGACTGTATGTATATCTGCAGTATCCACACGAGGGGGACGAACCCCTGCCGAGATCAAACTTTGATCTTCTGCTATATCAGAAGCTCACAGATGCAAAGGATTCAACCACTTACTCTGTTTTTTTGAGAACTGACCGGGTTTGAAGTGCGCACGTCACATTATAACCAAAGTTTGACCTTGTAGCTCAAAGTCCGCTCTGCACCTTTTCTGCAGATTAAGCACCCTCATGTAGGATTTATGCCTCGTGCAGGCATGAGAGATGAATTGCTTTCTCTTGTACTCTGTCTTGTCAACGCCGGGAAACATCTATTTTTCATGCTGATGCCCTGACAATATGCACAAACATCAATCAAGGGATCATCTTTAAGTAAAGTAATTATGGGAAAGGCATGCCTGCACGCTACATTTAGACGTTGTCTCTGCAAGAAAACAACAGATGTGGAAGAACGTGGCGTGGAGTAAGAGTCAAAACACTGTGGCGGTTATGCTGCACATGAACACTAGAGGGCAGAGTAGCATGTGTTTCCTTGCTCTACCTCACTACTTGGGCCGTTGCCCTGCATCAACAACTGGTGAGATGTGTGTTGTGAAGAGGGAATGAGTTTGATCTAATAACGTGCAGAGAGGCAAACATTTATATTGCAACACTCTTCACCCCGTCGTGAATTAAAACTGCACCCAGTGCATCAGTTTAAAAGAAATACACGTCGTTTGCACGGCCAGTCCATGAATCAAATGTTTTAAGCAACTTTTTGTTGCTGCTTTCATCATTAAATGGACAGTGTTGGGTACTGTAGGCTCACAAAGCATGTTTGGATTTAGTACATTCAATAGGGGGATGGTAGTCAACTCCACTGGGTAATACAGTATTCATAACTCTCCGTGCAGTGCTCCATGGATGCGCTCTGTGTCTGCCGGGTGAACCTCTGGTTCACATCTGTAATGTGTCTCACGTTGGGTTTCTTCCCTCTCGTAAAAAAGATGCCAGCATTGCAAAAGAACTCATTCCTCACCAGGTTGCACAAACCGGAGCAGCTGCGCAAAGTGAAATCTATTCACGGCTAATGTAAAAAATGACACATTCACCTGGTTTGTGGAGAGAGAAAAAGTGATGACGGGAAAAAAAAAGAAAGAAGATTTGGATTAGAGAGAGTTAACTGCCGCTCCTGCAGCCTTAATGTGATTTGATGTTGTCAAGTTACATTTAAAGCACGCATTTAAATGTATTTGATTAAAGACTAATTCATTAAAGTAGCTCATTAGTTCACGAGGAAGCAGCAAATTCATTTAAGAAGCAGTGACTGCACGCTGGGTGGTAAGATTTCCTTTGCTAAAGATATTTTTTCATGCTGTTATTTCGGTGCTCCGGCATCTAACACACAAATACGGCAGCAGCTAAATCTAATCTATCTATTCAACTCAACTCAACTTTATTTATAAAGCCCTTTAAAAACAGCCGCAGCTGACACAAAGTGCTGTACATAAAATAGAACATGAAATAAGACATGTAAAACAAAGAACAAAATAAAAACAAAAATAAACGATAAAAAACAATGTTAAAAAACAGAAACAGAGTCTCATGCTGGGTTAAAAGCCAAGGAATAAAAATGGGTCTTAAGACGTGTTTTCAAAATCTAAATATAATATCTAAAAGAACACAAGACTGCTAAAAGGAAACTTAGCAGAGAAGTTGTGCAATCTCGTAATCTAGTGTAAAAGAATTTTTATGACTCGGTATGTACGTCGGTTTTGGTTTCCCTGAACACAGGACAATGCAACGGACTAAAGGCCAAACATAAAGACACGTCGTCAGTCACGTTGACCCTCTGTTCTCTATAACACAGCATGGTTTTACCTGCAGTAATAAATATACCTATTTTATTAGTTCTTGCTTTGACACAGTTAGAATCTGCAGATTCAACCTGAGGTTGCTTGAACACTGTGGGGGAGAAGCTACTACTGAAGAGTAGATCAACCCTTGAGCCATCTTAGGACCATTCGTGGCTTTTTTTTTTTTTTTGCTTTGCTTATTTTTTAAGAAATGTGGCTGTGTTGAATGAAGATTGCTAAAGCAACAGCAACAGAAATGCATCCTAAATAGTTCCTAGCGGCAAAACGTGCCCCATTAAAAACCATTAAAAAACACTTTTTTTGATCCCACGTTTATCCTAACATAAATTAATGCAGTCCTTTATGTTAAGATTTCATTTTGGACCACTGGCTTTCAATTTGTAGTTTTTATATTTGCCCACCACATGGCGCCATTTTACCCATTCAAAACGTGCAGCAAAGTTGCACACTTTTTACTGTTTTCTGCGAAAGAAGTATATTTCAGGCTGAAGTAGTTCTAAAAGACTGACGTGTTTAAAGTGGAAAAAAAAATATTATATATTATTTTTATAGCAGTTTTTAGGAAGAAGCCACGTTTTGTCTTAGGAACTATTCAGGACACATAACGGGAAGACCCTCCAAGGGTTAATCTGACAGTAATTATTCGAGTCACAGGGCGTATCAAACTGAATGTACCGTTCAGTTCAGGACAAATACTTGCAAAAAAAGTCTGGACTCGAACACGGGGGAGCAGCAGTTTTTCTTTTCCTACTTTGTGATTTAAACTGATAAAACAGTGTATTTGTACATAAACTCAACCCTCAGCGATCTTAGTGGGTGTTTGGAGTCAGTGGAGATGGAGGGATTTGAGAAGAGAGACGTACAGATGGGCAGACAAGGACGGAGTGACGGGAGAGGAAGTAGGGGACGAGATGGAGGGTGGCTGCTGCCTATAAGGATTGATGCTGTGTGAAGGTGACCTGGGATTACTCCGGTCCTATTCCACAATCTCATCCTGGTATCTGAAACTCATCGCCCAGCGGAATGAGCTCAGCTGTCCACATCCCTAAGTAAGTCTTCGGCTGTACCCCCAATCTGCCCAGAGCTCGATCGTAAGCCGGGCTCGAGGATATTCTCCCCCGCCCCCTGACAGACAATGCCCCTGAATGTTAGTTTGCAGTGGATTTGGATGATGACATTTGTTCGGAGGAAGAAGATTCCCTGCACATATAATGATGGCTTTTACTGGCGTTTCCGCTGGCTGCTGTGGAAAATCTGTGCAGTTCTCAGCATTATTACAGGATGAGCATTGTCAAAAGCCCATATATGTCAATAAACACACACAAGGCCGTGATACAAAACAGCTGATTGTGTTGCTGCCGGTTATTTTTCCTTTTTGTGCATATAACGTGTTAATAGTCAAGATTACTGCAGGAAGATATCACTTGGCAGCTGTAGCAGACAGTTTAGATTCTGATTTCTATTTTCACAGCAAGCTGGTGGTAGTAGATCATAGATTGTGCATGGCTATTTAAAGTCATGAAGCATGTATTTTACGTTAACGATGAACTATGTGTGAAGTGAAAGGCATCACTGATGGCGACAAACTCACAACCTGACTGAAGTTCCACAGACGTTTTACCTCATTGTTTGGATTCTATTGACTGTTTGGTTGGAGTCTTCTTGTCCAGTAAGTTTCACTGTGTTGTCAACCCTGTGTTAACTTACACATGACAAATAAAACTGGTCCATCAGCAAATGTCCGACAGACAAAATTAACAACCATCTGATGAAGAAAAGTGGAACATCCAGCAGCTATGAAGCCATATGTCTTCATTTAAGTCAAATATTTGTCCATGGCCTCTAACACCAGTGTTGTCTCTTCTGACATCATTATGTGAGACGGGACGGCAGCGGAGCGAGCCGGCCGTTTTCACACGAGATCACGGGAT
This sequence comes from Collichthys lucidus, assembly GCA_004119915.2. Taxonomy (NCBI): domain Eukaryota; kingdom Metazoa; phylum Chordata; class Actinopteri; family Sciaenidae; genus Collichthys; species Collichthys lucidus. The sequence goes on along the minus strand of CM014096.1, from coordinate 5,171,304 downwards.
CACGCGAGAATCCTGGACGTGCGCGAGACCCGCGACAAACAGTGTATAAAGAAAACAACAACAACAACAACAAACAGCTGACTTTGCTTCTCCGATGTGGAGGAGATTATAAAAAGCATCTGTTGTGTCATAAATGATTGTGTGTTGTTCCACTTCAACAATCAGTCTCTCATCGTCCATGTTGAGACCCTTTGATCGATCTTTGATCACCTGGTGCCACCGGTCATGACGTAACGTTGATGTGAAGTTGTAAAAAGCTACATGAACTGCGTATTGTGTTTTATTTTGAAAGGGGGCGGAAGTTTGTCATGTTGATTCTGTGTCGGGTTTCCTGTCTGGTGCGCAGTGCTCTGTTGAAATTTACGAGGTTCAGCCGCGGCTCGCGTCAAAAATAGAAATGAAGCGGAAAGCTTCTGAGCCGCGCCCGGTGTGAGTGCTCTCATTGACTAGACTGGCTTCTATCTGCTACGGTGACCGCGGCGGTACCGTGCCGGTACCGTGCCGCTTCCGTTCCACGTCCGGTGTGAGTTGGCCTTGAGACAGGATCCCATCACCAAAATGACCTGGCATTCCCACCCCCTCTCCATTACTTTACCAGACTGAGGTATTACCAAGTTACAGCTAAATCTCACCGGCACAGCTGTGACACGAGGAGCTCAGACATCAGGATGGACTGGGGCCATTGCTCCTTCATGTTGAAAGGAGGCAGCTGAGGTGGTTCGGGCCTCTTCCTTTGGAGGTGTTTTCTGGGCACGTAACAACTGGGAGGAGACTCCGTGGAAGACCTAGAACACAAAGGAAGGGATACATAGCCTAGGAACGCTTTGGGATCCCCCAGGAGGAGCTGGGATGTGTTGCTGGGACGTCTGGAACGCCCTGCTCAACCTGCTGCTACCGTGACCCAACCCTGGACAGGAGAAGAAAATCCAAATGGATTCAATTCTATGATATATTGTAGCCTTTATACTCAGAGTGAGTAGACTCACTGAGGCCTGTAGTTTTTCTAGAATGTTTCTCTGCTGCTGAAAATACCAACCAGCAACCTGTGCAACAAAATATCTCATACTGTGTTCTCACATGCAAGTTAATGTTTATACTGTAACTGGGTGAAAACGACGTTGGTAGATTCAGATTATTCTGACCATTTTATCTCAACACAAAAACCAAGGCAGACATGAATTTCTTTCGATTTAACATTTTTATTTTCTAAAACAGATCTTCCATATATGCCCAGGTTCAAGGTCGTGGCTGCTGATTCATGACAAAACTTTGCTGATTGCAAAACGTCTCAGGAGAAATGAACTAGACTAACTAGTTAGAGACCTGTTCAAGGTGGTCTAATGTTTTTTTTTATTACCGCTTTGACACCATGTGCTCATCAGCGTTTGTCAAAGTGTCCTTGAGTATGATGCCAAACTGCAACTTGCCTACTCATCACAACGCGCTCGGGATAAACCCATCACTTAATCTCCGAAAAATAACCTTCCAAAAAACACACACACACACACACACGCCACGAAATCATGATTTAATCCTGCAACAATACAGCCTGCAAGTAAGAACAGCTCCTCTAACTCCGACACCAACTGTCAATCAGTACAGCTCAGAGTATCAACTCAGTGTGTGGGTATAAATGAGAAATCAACCGACGTGACTGTATGATACGACTATAATTAATTTGTGAACCCTCACTGCTCATCACCAATATATTTTAAGAAACAAAAAAAAGTTCCCATACATAACAGAAAACATGTTTATCATGCTGTTAATTAGTTATACTGTCGTATTTCTTCAAATCCACTGGTGAGTCGCAACACTTATTTCACATATACAGACCCTGAGGAGCATTCTCTGTGATTGCAATTAAATTCGGTGGGAGTTAATGAGATCTAGCCCGCAGTCACACAACAACACACAGCAAAAATAGTAACTGCAAAGATGTTTATGGATTTATTTGTTGGGCTTTGTGTGATAAATTTGCCATTGCCTTTGTTGGCTGCACAAAAAAGGGACGAATGGGGAAAAACAGTGGCAGGTATTAGAAGAAAGAGAAAGAGTCTAGGAGGGAGGAGAGATGCTGAATAGATGGAGGCTGAGCGGGAGTCAAAGAGGTATTGACATGGTAGGAGCTGGGGAAAGTGGGGATTTACATTTCATTTGAATGGGATGATGAGCGGCGCGCAGAGGCGGGGAGCTGGGACGGCGGAGCTCCCGAGGCCCTGCGTCTTCAACATAAACACTTTACCATTTCAAACCCATCAATTCAGAGGGACACGCTCATCACATGCTTGTTTTTCGCTCTGTTCTGTCTCTCCTCGGCTCTCGACGCTGTAATTGCTTTGCTTACGCGCGGGCACATGGGTGATATATGGAGCCTGCCTTTGCGCCGGAACACGCTCGTGGCACAACTTCCCTTTGTGTGTGTGTTTGTGTTTGTGTGTGTGTACGCTCGAGCTTAAGGGCAGCTTTAATTAAAAGACAACTTCTTATTGTAATGGCTTTCTTGTTGTAAGCTGCAGCCTTCCCGTGGTTGAGTCTTGATTAATGAGATTATCATACAGTCGACCCTTTGTTGGTCCCACTCCCAAAGTACCGGCAGTAAATAAAGCGTGCGGCGAAAACACAACTTTGTGTCTAATGGATTCCTGTCGGCTCCGAGGAAGACGAGATGGGAGAAGACCTTTTTGAAAAATTCACCTTGTGCGTAATTGTTTCTGGGTTTTGAAACTGTGAATCTTTTACGGCCCATTTGACTGTGAGAGAGAGAGAAAATGTGTCAAAACCATCAAGGTCTGAACACTCAGATATGATCTGATTTATTAATAAAGAGATATTCTATCAAAGCAGTTTACGTCTTTTCAGAAAAGCTTATTGTGCCTCTCGTAACGAGTTACACTCGGGTATAGAAAGGTCAGAATCCTTTTCTTACATTACTGTGCAACGCGATCATCTCTTGCTGTAAGGTGCGCTTCGTTCATGAACAGCATTGAGGCAGATATGAAAAGGAAACCACCTTGACACGAACTAAATAATCCTTTTTCCCCGAAATATGGGATCTAGGATTTCCAAAAAAGTATAGATTGGAGTTTGGGTGGCACCAGTAAAAGCAAAAGTTGTGATTGTTGCAATTTGCAATCAGTGAAAACAACAGAGGAATCATTTAAATGCAGACTTTAGTGATTTTCAACCTGATTTTTATGGTTGTAGTTACACCTCCCTTTGTTTCCTCTGTATCAAAATAGCCCTCCGGAGGCCTGAGATTAGGCATGACTCTCGCCTGTTATCGATCTACTTTGGTAAGACTTTAGCAGCTACTACTTTAGGAGCTAAATTCAGGCACGATGTCGTGACATCGCGGGCGTTGTTTGGGTTGAATGAGTCTGAACGTGGTGTTTTTCTGTGCTGGCTCGATATGTTCTGCACTGCTTCGCATGGCCGAGTTGCGGCATCCGGCCAAAAATAGACGAGCCATTATTCCCCCAGCTTCCGGTGGAAACACAATCATTACTGCGAATCGCAATCACGGCGCATCCCATGCCCGATGGGACGAAAGGGGTGATTTCTGATCTCGAAGTCGGGTGAAGCGTTGAGAATTTCATATAAAGTTCACGCCTGTTGTTGTTGTCTGAACAATAATGACACAAATCAGGAAGGAGATGCTCAAACATCAACAACGACATGAGCAACCAAGGAGGATCATGGAAATATTCAATCATGAAATCAGGTAAATGTTGTTATGAACAGCTTGTTCTCTGATGAAATAGAAAAACATCCAGTATTGACTTTCCACAGACTGAGTCCTGCGTGAGATTTCCTTTCACTGATACATTAGTTGTGAGAACAAGGGTTTTTCGGCTAACGAGCACTTTTGTGAAAGCTCAATCATTTTCCTGGTTCCAATTTCAAAAGACAAAATTGCTTCTCTCCGCACATATTAAGTGTTCATAAATGGATTGCTTTGTGTCCGTCACTCTCGCCTGGGTTAATTGTGTACCATGTAACTCAGGCTGTGACTTTTGACAACTCTGTGCGCAAATGCTGGGACAGTTATTTAATATTTTACTTACTTAATTAGTTTCATTTCACGTTTTTTGAGTGATTACCAAAAAGTATAATTTGTTTTCCAAACTCGCCATCTTTAAGCGTGACTCAAGGTATTTTTTTAAATGAATATAGCTTCTCTCTGACAAATGAAATTAAAAGCTGTCAGGTTTAAGGAATGGTGTCTTTTGAAAAGCTTCCACCTCGTGCGTTTCCTCACGCTGAGCCATATAAATTAGTCAGATCAATGGCCAGTCAGGACGTACAAATGGAAAATGCTTTTTACAAATGACTTTATTGAAATGGAACAGGATCTCCGCCCACTTTACTTTAAAGTCTTTTTTTTAATAGTTGCAGGAAGTCACATTCACATTTCTGCCTTCCCACTAGTCGTCTGTACTTCAGTCTGACACACAACAGGGTGCCACGAAATACCGGAAATCCTTAAAAGCTCTTCTTTGTCTTTCCATGCTCTCTACATTGCTTTTTGTCAGCTTACAGCATCAAGACCTGATTCAGCTTTTCTTATTAGTCCTCCAGTAGAAGATTCAAGTACATTTTATTCATCTATCTACAGGGTTCCCACGGGTGCTTGAATTCCTTGAAAATTCAGTGTTTTCAAGGTTGTGAAAATGCTTGAATTTTTTGTGAAGTGCTTGAAAATGCTTGAAATTTCACATTTAGTTAAAAATCAAAACAGTCAATCTACCACCATATGAAATAATGCTAATTAGACCCATATTATTATGCCATACAGTGGCACCGCTGCGCTTCCCATGACCATCATTGCAAACACAACTAGCAGGCTACCTATTTAAAGGTGCTGGAAAAATGGAAAAACTGGTGCTTGAAGGTGCTTGAAAAGTGCTTGAATTTGTTAATGAAAAAGGTGTGGGAACCCTGTATCCGCTGTATCCTCCCAACAGTTCCCATCATGAACAACAAAACTAGAAACATGGCTTTTATATGGGTTATAATTAAGTTATAAAAAAGGATTTATTCATAACTCCACCTCCTGGTCTCAACTCTAAGTTCTTATGGGACGAATGCTGTCTCTCTTTCCGCACAAAAGTCCTCCGGTTATCTACGAAGCCCACATTGTTTTCCCCAACAGCAGCCAGCGGTTGCATGATGACATTCCTCCTGCAACATCTGTCTTTTTAGCCACAGTCCTTTGATTATGTCCGTAGAGGCTGCTGAGCACATCTAAAGAAATACAGGAAATATTTGCATATTTATTAGCTGGTTAATGGAGAAAAGAGATCAAATTAAAACTAGTAGTCAAAGCCTCCTATAGAGAGTCAGCTAGCCTACAATACAGGTCAACACATCTACAATGCAAATCCAGGGTGTAATTACCAGGCAGCATGAAAAGTCATTGTTTCTTGACTGGAGCCTGACGTTCACTGGTGAAACTGTTCATGGGTTCATGGTGAGTGGGCTGCACGCGGGCGAGGATCACCAGATAACCACGGCGTCTCGCATTGAACCTTGAAGCTACCACAGATTGCACAAATTTGTTTTATTGTCACTGGAATCACACCTGAAGATTACAGGTGAGTTTAAAAATTAAAAAAGTTTTCTTGTTCCTGGAGGTGGTTTAATGTGGTACTCAGGTCATTTTTTGATTTTGTTGCACTGGAAGCAGGTGAAAATTGGCTTGGGATGAAGGAACTTCATCTCTCCCGACCCTTTTCTATCACAAAAGCTGGATTTAAGTATGAAAGATTATAAAAACATTTAAATTATTGATTAAAATTTGAAATCCTGTGAGACACGGCAGTTTACATTTCTATCACATTCATTTTAGCTCCGGCATTAAATCTCTCCTTGTTTCGCCCGCTTGCTCCCTGACATTTATTTTTCTAAGGCCACTGTCAGTGTTTGAAATTTTTCTGCTTTTGTTATCCTTTTGTCAAGTTTGGAGTCAAAGCTAACCAAAAGGAAAGTGTAGTGAAATGTCGTGAGGTGAGAGGCTCAACCTTTAGACATTTGCAGGGGTAATCAATCAGGTTGACAGTTGTGCCAAGAACACAGTCTGGGTTGCCTGATGCTTGTAAAACACAGCAGTGCAGTGCCATGCAGGGAAGCTGGAGCCCTCATAGAAGTAATTAACTTCAAAACGTCATCATAGAAAAGACCAATTAAGAAAAAGGGTCGCAGCATGAGGTCAGCTTTTGTCCCGCTGCTTGATTATGGTCTTCAGGAACAGAATAGCAGCCACTTTTATGTGTTATTAGTTTAGCTGAGTAGGTCATAATGGTCATTATCAACGTGCTATAAATCAGCGTGGGTTACATACAGGCGCAATACAGACTCTGGAACAATTAAAATAACAAATGCATGATTATGGACATTAATAATAAAATGTCGAGTGTAGCTACGTGACATGACTGAGTGTGAAAGCTTCAGGATGTGCTCAAACTGCCTACTCTTAATAACAAGGGAAATAAACAGCCGCTGTCCTCGTGGATTTAAGACATGAGCTTAAAAGAGTTTGTCAAAACTGCCATCCGCACTTCAGACATGTTTTCTATTAGATTTTTCATTCAACTGGAGGGTCTACCAGGATTTAAAGAGATTTTTAACAAACACGTTTTAAAGAAATTGCCAACATTTCTACCAAAAACATACTTTGCTTTCTTTCTGAGAGTTAGTTACGATTGCAGCCCAGTTTGAACAAACTTTTTGGTTAGCCTGAAGTATGAGCAACTTTAACTAATGTATACAGTGGCCCTGAAGTGCAAAACACAACAGCAAATTCAAAAACACAATAGCAAGTCATAAAACACAATAGCAAATGTAAAAACACAATAGCAAATGTAAAAACACAATAGCAAATCATAAAACACAATAGCAAATCATAAAACACAATAGCAAATTCAAAAAACACAATAGCAAATCAAAAACACAATAGCAAATCAAAAAACACAATAGCAATTCAAAAAACACAATAGCAAATCAAAAACACAATAGCAAATCAAAAAACACAATAGCAAATCAAAAAACACAATAGCAAATTCAAAAACACAATAGCAAATCAAAAAACACAATAGCAAATCAAAAAACACAATAGCAAATCAAAAAACACAATAGCAAATCAAAAAACACAATAGCAAATCAAAAAACACAATAGCAAATCATAAAACACAATAGCAAATCATAAAACAAAATAGCAAATTCAAAAACACAATAGCAAATCAACAAACACAATAGCAAATCATAAAACACAGCCGCAAATTCAAAAACACAATAGCAAATCAACAAACACAACAGCAAAATCAAAACGGAAAAGTTAGGTACCCTCGGGCGACATGAATCGTCGCTGATTGGACTGGTGGTCCGTCCTTTGAACTGGAAGGACATGGTTTAGATGTTTTCAAAATATGAGCGCTGTTAACTTTCTGAATTTGCTGTTCTGTTTTTAGATTTGCTGTTGTGTTTTGCACTTCAGGGCCACCGTAAATGTATGCCTAAACTATTGACTAACTTGTGGCTGTACGGGTTAGGTTGAATGATTTCTAACTCAAAATGAAAAAGACAAACCAAGAGACTGAATCGGTTTAACACAGTTTATTGGATTCACAAGGGAGAATGTGCAGGTGAGTTCCAGGTGTTCAGGAGCAGAGGTGTTTCCATATGCAAGGCAACAGGACTAAGATTAGAACTGTCCGTATTCAATTTACCCGGTGTTGCATTTAAATTTCGATTCAAATTAATATATATTGCACCAAAAGGGAGCTCAGAGGTAAGTACCAGTTACACCAAAGTCTCTGAACGTCTTGATAATAAATGATTCTTTAAAGAACCCACAGGCAAAAGGTTCTGCATCACTGCATCAACATGAAGAAACACTTCTAACTCAAACCTTTAGTTTTAAAGTGGATGAGACCCAGACAAACCTGTGCTCACCATCCATATCTAGCAACCCACACGACCGACGAGCTGAACCTTTAAACTGTGAGTAGGACTAGCTGACTTTCACCTGCTTCACTGTGCTTCTGTTTGTTTGTTCCATCCCTGCACTTAAAACACAGAAGTGAGAGTGTTATCGATCTTCTCATGTAACTCACAGAAAGAAAGCAAATGTTCAGAAAACAGGCTGGAAGGTTGGATGTGGAAAACGAGTCCAAAGGTGAAACAGGCAAATAAGAAAGATAAAAAAAAACATGTCCAGATCATAAACTGCTAAAAAACAACAACATTCGACTTAAAATATCTCTATGTGAGTGCAGTCAGCAGGTAGTGATCAAGCACCCAAGCCAAAAATAAGTTAGTACACTTAGTAACGTCAACAAGCTCAAGACAAAACCTAGCAGCTATGACTTCAATGACTTGGGTCCTGCGGATTGGAGGGTTGGACTGAGTGCAGCCCCATTCGGGATCTTCCGACTCTTCAGGAAGCGCTGAAGAAGGTGGACTGGAACCAACTGGGAGCAGGGGATCACCCAACAAAGCTGTACATTCCCATCCATAACTGTATCTGTTGGTTCCGCTACCTTCAGTAGGATGTGGTTCAGTTTTAAGGTTGTTTAGAGGTTGATGGACCTCAATGAGAACTGGCAAACTGATCCAGGGTGTACCTAGGCTGGCCCTAAGCCAGCTGGGATTGGCTCCAACCCTCCATGACCCCAATGAGGTTAAACAATTACAGAAGATGGATGAAAGATTCTTGATGATAGACTTTACAGATTTGAAAACTTGTGAATACCCAAACCACTGCTGTTACCTGTACAGCTCTATATTTAAACCCAGCACATTAAAAGATGATTTTGTTGATTATACCATAATCTTTGAAGCCAGGGCTTATTATTTTTGGTATAGCTTTGCCGAGCACTGATTGGTGGCTGATTATTTTGACTCAAAGTAAATCTGAAACAAAAAATAAAGATCTCATAAGACGCTTCACTTTTTGTTGTGTGGGAGTTCTCAAACAAAGCGAAAGAAAAAGTCACACGTCGGAGCGACTGAAGCTAAAGTTGCAACTTGCTCATGTGTATTTATTTAAGCAGGTAAATCTGGAGTGATGAGATCTGTAAGTGGATCTGATGTCTATGTGTGTATAAAACAGAACAGAAAGATGAGAGGAACCTGTACAAGCTTTGAGGTATATGTATGGTATAGCAAGAGATATGAAAAGATTAATGCTCGGAGCAGTCAGGACCTCTATGATCAGTGAAATCAAAGGTGGCTTTGAGAGTTCCTGTATCAGATGTGGAGTGAGTTATGTTTGGCCTTCAAAGTGTGCTGTGTCACTACTGGGTGGACTAAAACCATTTTTTAAATACACCATTGATTGAAAGAAATGACTTTGAGGAACTCTGCGTATAAAGGAAGGAGAAAAAATCTTTTAATTTAATTTGTAGGGTTGAGGTTAGATTCCTTTGAGCTGAAAACTAACTTCCTGAGGTCAGAGAACGGCAGATAATGGATAAAATAATAAAATTCAAATGAGTTAAAAAAAAATATCCATCCTTCTGCAGTGATCCGGGGAACCGGAGTCCTCGCAGTGATCTTAAATATTGCAGCCTAAACAAATAACTGTGACTGCGTTGACGTGCAGGAGTCTGTGTACCGAGTGAAAAAGATGGATGATATAACGTTAATCCCTCGAGTGGGAAAGCACAGCGAGCCGTGCAGCTCCTTGTTTTTGAATAGTGCATCTACTGTATGTCGTGCAAGCACATCCAGACATGAACTGTTCATTTGTTGCTTGAGTGGGGAAGCCATCGAGTCAGCCTGAAAAGCATTTTCTCCATTTCAAAACGGTTTTATTACTCCGTTTTTTTTTAGACTTATTTATTTTTTTTCCAATGGGCTCCCGAGTCGGGTGTCAGAGTTTGAGAGAAACTTGGCACTTCTTGAAATGAGCACTCCGACAAAAGAGTAACAGCCCGGTGTTGGGAGGTTGTGAAGGACATCTGTTCGTGACCTCAGACCCCACCAGCTGCAGCTGCCCTCATCCAAGCGCTCCTCCAAGGCCTCAGCCAAGCCCCCGTTCTTGGCATTGGACGACCAACTTTCTGCAGCTCTTCAGCTTTTGCCAGTTTTCCACTTTCCATTTTAAAAGAGTTGGACCCCCCCCCCCTCCCTTTTAATCCGACATTATACATTCAATTTCTCTCAAGAGAGGTCGATTTTGACAGTGCTGTTGACCTTTAGTTGTTACTGGAGCTCTTAGCAGACCTTATTTACTGTCTGTGTGGGGGCATTAAGTCATTTCTGTCTTTAGCTGGATGCCATTTTGAAAAAGAAAATGCGCATATTCTCTTAGTAAGATGAGAAAATTTGATATAATTGAGCTCATGTTCGCCTCATAAATATGTAAGCAAATAAGCCAGTCCACCAAGAAATCGTTATAACTTCTCATGGGGAGTTTGGAAGATGCTGGATTTAGTTTCCTTTAGACAGTATTTCTTTCTTTCCATTTACAGCCTTTAAACTGAGCCAAGCTACCCCAACCAGCTTCATATTTGAAAGTGGTCTCCTCTAACTGCTCCTTCAAAGTCATCACAAGTCCACTCTTTATCACCTCCAGATCTTCAGCACTCTCTTCATCCTTTCCGCACCAATGCAACATCTTGGCCGGCCCGCTGTCGCCTCCCGGCTAAGCTAAAAATTGGAAAAGCCACCTGTAATGACACCCACCTGTCAATCACAGCGTCCACGCTCTTAATCCTGCATAACTTTAAGCCTTAATATAACGTGAACAAGTGAGTTGTATATAAATTCACCCTCGGTACAGTTGTCATGAACGGGGAAATTAGCTACAGATACCAAAACTGTTTTTTGTACCAGGCTGTAAACATGTTTATTTCTTATTTTAACATGGGGACTTATGGAGACTGACTCACTTCTGGAGCCTCAGGTGGACGTTTGAGGAACTGCGGTTTTTGGATTTTCCACATTGACGTCACATTTCTCACTGAGCATAGACGGCAAATAAAACAAACAGTTTAATTCAATTTTCAAAATCTTAAAAGAGAAACTTTACTGTCAGCATTTAAAACTGTGTTGGCCAACAAATAAAATCATGTTCTTATGAATATTAATTATTTTTTTGAGGAATGTTTCCCAGCAGGGTTTTCCTTTTTTTCCTGTTTGTCAGGTGATTGACAGTGAGCAGAGCATTATGTGTGCAGTCATATTAAAAACACTCAACTAGGATACAATGAAAAATGAAATAGAAACAAATTAGCGATGCATATTCAGTGTTCTTGATCTGCTGAAGTTGGTTTTCCATACTGCTGAACGATGAATGGCGGCAAATGGCTTTTTGTGAAGAGAGGGAAATGAGGGCTTTGTATCTCAGACGGCAGCGGGAGGAAGAATGTAAAGACTAATCTCATGCATTAATAGAGTTTAGGATGAGATGGATGTGAGAAGATAATGACAAACTGTATTTACAATCAGGGCAGACGATGTTAGGATCTTTTATTTTGGTAAATTTAAAGTTACTGGATAATAGGTGTGAGATAGAGACCCGGTGTGATGAGGAAACAGTGTCCCTGCTTGAACTTCACCTCGAAGCTTTGTTTTAGTTAAACTGTGTGAAATTGGACGTCTAATCACTCACTGGGGGGGATGCTTTCTGAAGCTACCGCATCGATCAACTCGCTTTAAATCACAATTATTCTGCTTCAAACCAAAATTAAAACACGGCAGACTTCTGGAGTTTAATAATCTGGAGTGAGTATTTTCTCATTTAGGCCACAGCTTGTGTTCAGGGACGCTCTTTGGCTGTTCATCACTGGGTTTTGAAAGGAGCGTGGTGTTGTTTCATTTTTTTACAGCTTTGTTGTCTCCACTTGCTCTTGTCGCGTTACGAGGCAGGTAAAAGTGTCATTTTACTTCTCAGACTATATATTACAATGTGAGGAGTTTTTTTGTTGGTTGTCCCTCCATGTCACCAAAACTCTGTGATAGTTTTGCACAATTTCCCTGTTTAGCCGCCCTTATAGGAGTTTGTTTTAAATTTCAGTGTTTCACCATAAATGCATCATAACTTTCTGCATCCTGGTGCATTATATATGCATAAAGAACTCGGTTCTTTCTTATGGAAGCTGCTGAGCGGGGCTTAGAGGCAAAAAAAAAGTTTGAGTTTCAGCACTGGAAGACCTACACAGATCCCGTTGTCTTAAGAAAGCCCAGAACATCATAAGTGACACTTCACACCCTGGTCACCTCCTGTTTGTAATGCTGCCTTCATTGGTGCAAGGACAAATAGATTCAAACACAGTTTTTATCCAAATGCAATAGTCACTGTGAATGCTGCCAAAAAATAATGTGCACAATGTTTTAATGTTTTATGTAATGGGTGTTTGCTCCTTCTAACATATTTAGTATTTATCTTGATTTTAGCATATGTTTTTTGTTTTTATTTATTTTAGTACATTTTAATGTCTCAGGTATCTTTATTCTTATTTATTCTAGTTATTTTAACACTCATTAGTCACTTTAACGCTCTGATTTTATTTATGTTGCACTGACTGACTAGAAGCCCTTTCTATCTCGTTGTACCTGTTACAATGAAGATCTATTCTATATTCTTAAGTTTGAGTTCTGGGAATAAAATTACCTGTATCTAACTTTGTGTGGCCCCGTTTTAGCCCTCCGCTAAGTTGAATGGAAATAAAAGGGTTTGCAGCTTTTATAGACTTTTCAAATATTATTGGACTGAATGGATCAAATTATGATAAATTAGTCTTTTTGTTGAGGTTGTGATTGTTTAAAAAAAAAAAAAAAGTATCAATTTTCCACTTGGCCACTTTGTCACGCTGGCTCCAAAGCCTGGTGCTCTTCGTCCTGAGGGCTTGGCTGGTGCCCCATCGCACTCGCCATTTTTCGTCCGTGCCTCCAAGGCCGGTCCAATACTGGCTGGGCAGGCGGCATGCAAAAAGGTTTTTAGAGGATTTAGAAGTTCGTGAGTAGCAAAGCTAAACACAGACTGAATATTGGACATTAATCCATCAGATTGACACAAACAAGACTTCAAATGAATGTTAATGTTGCTCCAAATCATTTGCTAAAAAGTAAAAATATATCTGCTCTCTTACGCCCTCTAGTGGCCCAAAAACGTGTCTTTATTGGTCATTTCATGACGCCTGGTCACAGATCAGCAATCAGACATGGTCTTAAAGTTGTTTTTCAGAAATACAGTCAAACTTATGATGCTTTATTTGTAGCAGACAACCAGCGGCAATGTCAAGTGCAAATAGCATCAGCCCAACGTGTCACAAGGCCTCCGCTCTGCTACCAGAAGGAAGTATCTGAGATAACGCGTGCACTGTTCTACTTCTCTTTCACAGTTCATCATACTCTCCTCCCCCTGCAGCGTTAGTTATTTTATTTACAGAGGAGTCTCATGACTTCCAGAGGAGCGGCATGACTGCAACACTCTGGAGATAAACACACGGAGAAAAAGAGAAACCTGGAAAAACAAGTGAGGGTTTTTCAAACGTGTAACGAGTTCTAGAAGTTGGTTATTGGTGTTGAGATCAATAGCAGAGGTCACAAAGCGCCCGAGAAAAGAAGCAACACACATGAATGCACAAACACACGACTTCTCTGCCCTGTTTGTGATGTTCTCTCCTGGTTTCTCTATCTTTCTGCTGCTGTAAATAAATAGCTACAGGCTAATGGGATCTGGTCAAGGGAGTGTGTGTGTGTGTGTGTGTGTGTGTGTGTGTGTGTGTGTGTGTGTGTGTGTGTGTGTGTGTACGTACTGATGGCAGCAAACACACACACACACACACATAAAGACATCTGTCTTTTTACCTGCTGCTGCAGTACAAATCAAATTCGTGCGAAGCGGCAGAAAAAGCAGTAAATGCAAATCCTTGAAAGGACGGGAAGCTGACATCTAATCGCACACATTGAGCCATTAGGATGAATTATTGATGCATGCTCATATTTATGCAGGTAATAATAGGAAAAGTGTTAATCTTTTCAGCCAACCTGCAGCACAAAGTGCCTCCATCACTGTTCCCAGCTCGGTGGCTTTATTTTAAATCAGAAAAAAAAAAAGACAGCGAAGCGGCAGCGCTTCAGAGAATGTATTGAATTAACTGAGTTTTGGCATTTTCCCAGGAAGTGCATTATGGGAAGACATCTTCAGGGCCCCGCCTCACTGTCTCACCTTTCTTCTGTCTGACAAAGGTCGGATATCTTACCTCTGGATACTGATCGTTACATCCCTGTCCAAAAGGTCATGTGAACGCTGGAGTCTAGCGTGTCTCAGTTCAACACGCTCAAATCATACGTGATATTCTAGGATACAAGAAAATAGTGTATTTTTTATTTTAATTAGACATTAAACGAGATGTTAATCAAACTCCGACTTCAGATTTACCTTATTAAAGCTGTGTTAGTCAGTTTGTGGCCACTAGGGGGCGAAATGAAATGTGTAAATCCACCAGTAGATGCACAGATTTTGTGCAAATGTGTTAAATCTAAACCAAGTGTGAAGAGGTGGTTGTCTGAACTGTCTGCAACTTTCCCTTTAGAGAAAATTATATATACAATAAGACACCAACAACATAATCTCCACCAGATCTGGGACCCCTTTATCAGCTGTATATTAAGGACTGATCTGTCTCATGTAATAGAAGAGCCTGGGGACATGTAAACAGTAGTGCTTTGCAGTACTCAATATCACAGAACTATGTTTGTTTTAATACTACCTAATTTTTTCCTGTATATTTTATATAAGGAACTAGCTAACCTGATACCTAACCAAGAATTTAAAAACTTGCAAAGACCGGGGGTGGGGAGCTGACATGTTTGTTCGAGGCATGTATTTGTATTTCTTTGTATTTCTTTGTTATAATGTGAAAACAATAAAAAGAATGTTGGCACAAAAAAAAAATGTGTTAAATCTTAATACCGTTAGAGGAATAGGGTAGTTTGTCAGGTAGATGAACAAACAAACAGGGCTCAGTGTTTGTCAGGTGGAGTTCCTCTGTCAAAACTGAAAAACTACTGGTGTGATTTTCATGGACAGTGTTGCACAGGCCGAGGAAGAACTCGTATGAAACCACATGCTTATTTCTACCATAAAAAAACAGATTTTAAATCATCTTGATGCTACACAGACTTGTAATCAGGTGAACGGTGTCTCCAGGTTACTATTTCACTGATTTTGTTGAAACTGGATCATGTTTTATGCAGAAAATGTTTTCTGTTTTTCCTCTGATGTCCTCCAACTACTTCATCTATAATTTCTGATCAGAGCACCAAGGGCAGTTTCAGTTTAGACCTGTTTCCATTCATTTGAATGGGGGTAGTGCGTTTTGAAGAAACAGAACTTGACGTCGCGCTGCTGCAGCCAATGCAACGATCAGACCGGTCAAACATCTCCACACTGGTTGTTTCATGATAGTGAATTGTACGTAAGACTGGACTCTTGGCCTTGAGCAATCTAAGCGCCTTTGTAGTTGCCAGATAGAATTGTTAAATCAATAGCCTTTCTGTTGACACACTGAATGTATATTATGTCCATTATCCTCTCTGCTGTTTCTGCCTGGCTCTTTTGTATCTACATGGTCCTCTTTGCTTACCAGCGAGTTGCCAACTTTTTTCTGTCTGGCTGCTGGTGCTGGACGGGTAGTGTACAGTGAGTGAGTTACCTGCAGCTTTTTGTTTTGGCTTAAAACAGCAGCCTGC
The DNA here is from genome assembly GCA_004119915.2 of Collichthys lucidus. Taxonomy (NCBI): domain Eukaryota; kingdom Metazoa; phylum Chordata; class Actinopteri; family Sciaenidae; genus Collichthys; species Collichthys lucidus. Next base: position 5,155,599 of record CM014096.1, on the reverse strand, counting down.
TGGATACAAACCTGGCTAGACTGGTTGGAAACAGTATGCATTATTGAACACGGACGCAGAAAGGAAAGGTGATCCGCGCCTATATAAAAAACAAATTGAACTGGGAGTAAAATATGGCGGCGTGACGCCAAAATCTGGAATTTGTCACATTTTGCACAGCTCCGGTGGGCTCGCTGGCACTTTAGAGCTGAGGAGGCGTTCTCCGCGGTGTTTTAGCCTTTCTTCTTCCGCTGCTCGCTCAATTGCTGCCACAAACCTACAGTTGTAATTTAAAAAGGAAATAACTGCAGGCTTGCATGTGGTCTCCGAGATAAAAGGCAGGGGGCGAGGAGGGCTGGCATTTATTTTTAAATCTTTGGAGGGGGAAAATTCTCCTCCCCATCACCACCACCACCACCGACCCCGAGCTACACCCACTTGAATTTAAATAATCCACTTTTTCCTTCACCGCAACTTGAACATTTCCAGAGGGGTCTTGATGATACTTGACCACATGACGCACCACCGTTTTTTTTTTTATTCCCCTTCTGAGACACACAGCTGTTTCAAGTCCCATTACTGTGCGTTTGAAAGGAAGGCGATTAAAGCGTCAACATCCCTGCTTTTCCCACTGACATCTTTAATGAGAAACATATTTCAGCCGAACAGAAATGCCTTTTTTTCCCACTCTCCGCTGATTGCATTTAAATGGATCCCATGAGGCGGAGAAAAAAAGATTCAAATTTGTTTTTTTTAAAGACTTGCCTTGTCGCATGATGCAGGTTATTCAATTGCGCACACACACTCGCCTCGCCCATATTGAGCATATGTTTGATTTTATGACAACTTCTGCCGTTCTCCCTGCAAACATTATTGCATCAGGGTTTATGGGCTCTCCAAGGCAAACAACGCTGTCATTCCTGATCATATTCTCTGATTTATACCATTTCTAACTCCATTGTACTGCCGAGATGATGGTTGCCTCTCATTCAAGACCTCATCTATCTCAAGGTTTCTCAATGACATCTTAAGCCCCGGACAGAAGTGGAATAAAAGAGATCGAGGCAGACGGAGAGATGGTGAGTGAGAATAAAGAACATTGAAGCGAGAGAGACAAAGTGCAAAACAGAAGTTAAAAGAGTGCGGTAAGTAGAGAGAGGATGACGGCGTAAAAGGGATGAAATTGAGAAGCAGGAGACGGAGAGAGAGAGACTCACTTCATCATGTTCAGATTGTGTGAGTGACCTTCAGCTTTCCGCACGCGTTTGTGCACCGGCGATTGTTATCCTCGCAACAAAGCGAGAGAGCGGTTTGAAAAGCAGTGTAGGAGAATGGAGGAATGCTGTCAGGATCGTGATCAGTGAGGTCGGCCTCAACTTTCACTACGGTTGATCAGATCAGCAGTTAACCCGAGACCCCTCCACGCCACGTGTATAGCTGGAAAGCTCTCCTCTATGAAAGCTGCTGTCTCGTCATGACGAAGAGAAAAATAAACATTTTGGCAGGTTGACACAATCGTGCAGGCCTGAAATCTGGGTCGGTCAGACTTCACAGAAATGAAGACTTGAAAACTTGACCGGTGAGATTTGAATGCGAAAACAAATATTAGTGTTAAGTTCCTGCGTTGAAATGAATTCATAGGCCTGAATAGTTTTCAAAATGCATATGGAGACTTGTGACTCCACTTGAGACTAATCTCGAGTGTCTTGGGACTTTCACTTGTCCAAATAAACTGAGATCTGTTCTTGTGGATGACTTAAGTCTTTACTGTTGAAACTCAACTTTGATGAAACTGTGATATGCACTGATTGAATCAAGACTTGGAATTATCCAGGATGTAACCCGCCTCTCGCCCAATGAGCAAAAGATTTGAGATTGACTTGGGCATCGTTAACTTCAGACTTCAGACTTTGATATGGCCTCAAAGATCGGAGAATTGACTTGACAAGACTTAAAACTTGACTCCATTGACTTGAGATTCCACTTAGACTTTCTCTTAAGGGTTTGAGGTTTGGATTTGTATTGACTCACTTGACATTTGGCTTTGACAAGACTTGAGATTAATTTGGCCATCATTGACTTCAGACTTGAGCTTGACTTGCCCTCAAAGATTTGAGAAATTACTTAAGATTTGCTTTGAAAAAGATTTGGACTCGTTCTAGTGACTTGAAACTTGACTCGGACGTTCTTCAAGTCTCATTACAGACTGAGAGTCTCAGATCTTGTCAAACCAAGTCTTATGTCCTTGATTGCCCCCTCAAGTCAAGTTTCAAGTTTGAACAAATCAAGTCAGTTAAGTTTCAAGTCAGGTTTTAGGGACTTGAGACTTGAGTTTTGCTCAAATTTGAGACCTCACTTGTTTCAACTCAATTTACTTTTATATTTATGATCTCTGCTTCCTTTTCTAGTTCATTGCCTGTTTGCATCTTCGTTGCATTTCCTAAATCCTCATCTTCCCTCAAATGCCTCTTTGACTCTTTTGTCACGTTGTTGTTCTTCTGAGTTTTTGTCAGCGCTGCTCGTGGTTTCCCCGCGTTACGGTTGACGCTCTAATCTTCACACCCCTCCGACTGACATTGAACGTAAATAAACAAACAATGCGAAGCTTCAGTGGATGCTCACAGATTGTGACGTGACGCCAGCTTTAGCCGCGGATCTTTTTCGTTAATGTCAAGATGTACAAGGAAGCATTAACGGGGTGTGACTCGCCGAACATCTCAAGGTTTGACGGTGATTTAACACACACAAAAAAAAAGGCTTCGCCGTCTCGTCTTGTGGAAACATGACTTCTTAAAATACACACAGTAGTTCTGGTTAAACCTTGAGACCACCCTGCTGATGTTATTGCAGTCAAGGCCCTTCGCCTCTAACACTAACACACCCCACATATTCTGCTGACTGTCCAGAACGAACCGGGCCAGACTAACCTAAACATCTGACGTCACACAGTCTGGCCTGGGTCAGACGGCATGTTGTATGTAGCATGTTTCTCTAAGTGTGCATCCGGTGTGGCTGTCATTGTTAAATATCTATACAAGCCCTGAGTTGCATGTATATATGTATATTTTGGGCTTTAATTAAAAATATGTTAATCAAGTACTGCACCTACAAGTTTAATGTACTTCGAGATTATGTCTTTTACTCCACTACATTACTCCACTACATATTACATAGTAAATACTGGTATTCTTACATTTATGACAGCAGATATATATCTAATAGGCCTCTGGTTCTCAAAGTATGGTACATGACCTTGCTTTAGTTCCTCTGGTACGTAGAGGAATCATTTAAATATATATTTTAAATGAAATTAACTAAAATACTGCAACATTTTAAATGAGAATGAACCGTTACTATACTATAATTCAAATAAATCTGGTATTTCCTGTAATATTTTCTACCAATATCACGTCCATGCACTTAATGGTAAAATATATGGCTCAAACACTCTGCAAAAATGGCTCTATATGTAAAATAGTCAACAGTCAAGAAATGAACTCCCTCCTATGTGAAGCTGAATCTGGTTTCACTTGCACTGCTTTATTTTAACGTTTGTCATGATGGTCATACTTGGAGAGCCGAATATTTTTGAGGTTGTAAGTGGTGTAAAAAGTTTGAGAAACATTTTGTATTGCTATGTTTTTAGTAGCCCGCTGTATATAAAGGCATTCAACATAGCGCCACGTAGAAGTCCTTGTAAATAATGTATTTTTCGGATTATAATCACATTTCTACCTTCAGTACATGTACGTGTTTCTATAGGGAGGTTAATGTCAGTCAGTCGCATTGGTCCAGACTGAAACATGTCAACAGCCAGGACAAAGGAAGGAATGTCATTAAATTTTAAAAAGCTCAAGGATAAATCCTTCCTGACTTTTCATTTTCCAACCATGAGGTTGGAATTTGTAGAAGCAAAAGCATTTGAGTATTTATTTGACGAATGGCTTCAGTTTGTTAATCCACTGATTGTGCGGCTGATGTTAGACGTTCTTTGACGGGACGAGGAAAAAACATCTATGTGATCCAGTCTCTGATTTAGATAATTTAAAGTGACAATAAAATCCATTCTTACACATATGAGTCTAAAGTATATACCGGCTTGCAGTCACACTTCTCCTGTCACTTCATCCCTTCTGTTAAACTTGAGCAGTTCGACATGAGTGCATGCTAAAACAAGCCATGAAGATATATTCAGATTCCATGTGGCATATCGGCTATAAACATGCAGTCATGAGACATGTTGACACTGAGGAGTGGAGAGTTTATTTAGGGAACTGATAAATAAATATGTGTGTTAATGTGGCATGGTTCAGTCAGCGTGTCTGAACGTGAAGGACGTTTTTAAACTGGAAATACAACGTCCATATAAATCCAAGGATCTTTTATTGTTTTTTACTCCGGGCAGAAATAAAGAGCGAGTTTTAAAAAAAGGGAACTACATTTTGTCCAAAACTCAAACTGTGATTTCTGCTCATGTTCGCTAAGTTTAGATAATCCAACCTCATTCCGCTCCCTCCCCTTCATCGTGGCAGCACATGTAAATAACAGGCTACAATTAAATTTGTCGTTTCTGACACGGCTAATTGTTACCACGGTTGGTGGCCTACCTGTGTGTAGGTGTGTGTCAGGGGAAAAAAGGGTCCGCCGGGGCTTACAGAGAATTCTGCAGGCTACAGTAAAACACCCCTAATACAAAGTGACACTTTAAATAGTCTCATTTTCTTTCAACTCCATTTATGCACGAAGCCCCTGAGATATTGTTTATAGGACCTTCCAAAGATGTGGATCGACTGCACAGCTACGGCTTTCACCCTCCCCCCTAACTGAGATCCTGTCTTTCCCTTCACAGTTGCAACATTTGAAATGTTGTTGCTGTCACAAGTGTTTTAAATGTCACCCGGTGTCACTGCTTAGTTAGGTGTCAGGCGGGAAAGGGTACCGGCAGTACGAGCAGAGCCACCTGCCAGCTCACAAGTCATTTTCCATATACATCGCTCTATGGCGGAGCCCGAAAATAAACTGATTAATCTTGGCTTCACGTCCCCGGGGATGTATTGTTTTGAAATAACTGTTATTTCACTGCCTGTGTGTGTGTGTGTGAGAGTAAAGTGATCATACGCAGCGGTGTGTTTGTTTATGAGTAAACACAGCTTCCCATAAAGGTTTGATACATACAAGGACGATTGAGCCTTTGTTGCTACAGTTTTCAGATATGGGAATTTAATATTATTTATATTATAATATTGATCGATTCGGGTCCAAATAATCGTGACAGTTTAGTGATTCGATATCTACACAGCAACTCCCTCTACTGGTATAAAAACAGCTTCTCCCGCCTGCTATGTAGCCACTGGAGATCCGTGTACGTAATATAATACTGGAAAATAAAGAAAAATGTGTTTTTTTAAGATTTGTTACCTTCTGTTTTGTTTGCATAAAAATATTGGACAACCATGTTTATGTTTAAACATGGAAACAAATGTAATCTTATGTAGAAATCTTTATTTTTGCGGTTTAATGCACTTTCAGTTTCCGCGGAGAGAGCGAGCTTCAATAATTATATTGTATATTACAGATATACCGCTGTGTTTTTCATGTGCAGCACACTCTCAGAGTAGTTTGTTTAAAATGACCTCCGGGCGCTTCGTTTTTAAGTGAGTGTCGTCCGGCAGACTCTCCGTGTCAGAGTCTTGACAGTAGATACTCGTCGCTGTTAGCTCTGTCTCTTTGAGCTGCTCTCTCAGATAACAACACAAAGCAGGTACCACACAGAAACTTTAAAAAAAATCTGCTTTGAGTGACTGTCAAAGCTCCAGCGGACACTCTGTCCAGCACAGATGCGGGGGCCCTGACAGTAGCTGCTCACAGCTGATAAGTTGAGTTAGCTCTGACTGCCAGCAGCTGTGTTCCTGCTGCTAGGAGCGGCGGTCAGTCCATCACCCTGATGGGCGAGCTTACTATGAAGCCATGAAGCCACGGGGAGCATGGTGACTCTTTCTCTGCTGTGTGTTTTAAATTTGCTGGGAGAGAGGGAATGGGCAGAATTTGGGTTTGGCTACTAAGTGACAGAAAATGACTACAAAGACTTAGAAAACAACAAAATAACCAGAAAGAGACACAAAATTACCTCATGGATATATATATATATATATATATATATATATATATATATATATATATATATATATATATATATATATATATGCACAAAGAGATGCACAAAGAGACCCCCCAAAAAAAGAACAGAGATGCCAAATCACCTCAAAAAGATACAAAAACGACTACAGAGAAGCAAAATTAGCATAAAGAGATACAAAACAACTACAAACTGATGCAAAATAACCACAAAGAGACACAAAATAACCACAAAGAGACACAAAATAACCACAAAGAGAAACACAATAACCACAAGGAAAAACAAAACAACTACAAACTGATGCAAAACCTCAAAGACGCAAAAACCACAAGACATGAAACGACAAAAACGCAAAGCAGAGAGAACTGCATCATTTGTGAAAGTAACTACAAACATGCAAAATGACCACAATGAGACCCAAAACAACCACATAGACACAAAATTACCAGAAGGAAAACTACAAAAGAGTACACACATCGAGTTGCAAAACAAGAAGGAGATGCAAAACCTCAAAGACGCAAAAACCACAAGACACGAAACATCAAAAAACGCAAAGCAACTACAACGAGAACTGCATCGTTTGTAGGGTGGGCGGGTAGCGGAGGGGTGTCTTAATCCGTCCATGGTTAACTGCATGCAGAGTCTGTTTCATTAATCCTGCAGTGACGTGCATGAACGTAACGTAAGAATGTCTCTTTGCCTACAGAGCTGCGAGCCGGCCTCGAGCTCTCACCTTGGCTCCATGCTCTGCTCGCTTGTTAAAACCACTCCTGGGATCCCCCCAACCCACCTGCTCCTTTGGACCAGGTGATTAGGAACTTACAGAAGTTCCTTGTTCTCTTTGCACTCTCTCTTCATTCCCTTACCTCCAGGCATCAAGGGAAATGAAGGTAATCCCACTGACGGTTTGCCAGGTGAGGTGAACAATGGAGGAATGGAAAGAACTGGAAGGTGGATGTGATTCATCATGAAGCTCCTCTCATTTTGCAGGAGTACGCCTGGCACAGATGTTTGAAATGGCACCGCTCGCCCGCAGACTTTGGGGACGGGCGCTTTATGAAGATGCATGAGTCGGAAAACAGACTATTAAAGTTAGTGAGAGTTCATTAACCTTGTAAAAGTAGGCTCCGGCTCCCATAAAGCGCCATATTTCAGGATTTTGCCTGTCATTTTTTATTGTAAGTGCTCTTGGTGGCCTGATAGTTCATTTCACACGTGACGAGCATTAAATGAGACAAAGACAATAGGAGCTGGAGTTATGCACACGTGGCGGCTAATGACTGATTTTGTGGGCCCTGTTTTCAGAGAGGAATTCGGCTCAGCACTCCGGCGGCTCATCTGGTTTTCGCACTAACCTCTCAAAGTGTGTTTTTCTTTCCCTCTTTTCATTTGGCACTCAAACTTAGCAACACCACAAGCTGAGTCTAAATTAGAAAACACAGAAGGTAATCGCAATCAAGCGCCGCTGTTGCCAGGCTAACATGCCTAATCATGGACAACTCGGAGGGGGGTCCTGCACTAAGCGATATATTGCGATTGGTCCACGAGGAAAGGGTTGCAAGAGGAAATGGAAGCCATGAGTGAAGCAGCATGGCAGCTTTGACTCAAAGACGGAGCGATTATAGTTCCTCCACCATCTGGGTGAGTCATCTGCTCCCTCCCATCACCACCAGGTTCTTATAGCCATCATCGTTACCATCTCCACTGCTGGATGTTCCCCTTTGGGCTGACTCCACTTCTGATTTTTATCTTCGCAACTGTCACTGCTGCTATAAAAATAGCGTGCTATGAAAATAAACACGGACGCTGTAGACAACAGAGAGTCAAGACTGTCCTCGAGCTGAGCTCATGTGCATGTTCAGTTTTTTTGGATGAAAGTATTCAGGAGGCTCGATTTTTTGGTTTTTATTGACCTGCTTGTTTGGATATTAGCCTTGTGGAGTTTGCAGACAGACGAGAAGCAACTCCTGCCAAATTATGGAAAGAAAATAAGAAGTAATTCTGAGCAGATGTGCAAAAATTGTCCTAGAGACAGGTTTTATTGTGTTGTTTTTATTATATAATACATGGTTATTTGAGTACATGAAGTCATAAAAATGATTCAAAATCTAATAAATAAGTTAATATAAAGCGCCCACGCTCTTAATCCTGCAGAACTATAGGCCTTAATATAATGTGAACAGATGAGTTCTATAAAAAAAAATCACTCTCGGTACAGTTACAGGCTGTAAACATGTTTATTTCTGCTGTAAAACATGGGGACTTATGGAGACTGACTCACTTCTGGTGCCAGCCTCAAGTGGACGTTAGAGGAACTGCAGTTTTTTAGCTTCACTTCACAGCCACGGAGGTTACCGCTTGGTTTTAAATCAAGCGGTAACCTCGCTGGCTGTGATCTCGGTTGCAGTTACAGGTGGCTTGTTTGGACAGTGGTGACCAGTGAGCTTTAAAACCTGCGAGTGACATTGCGGATACGGCATTCACCCTTTAGACTAGAGTTGAGGAGACTAAGCACGTAACATAACAGATAATTGGCATCATGGGTACGAAAACGAATATGGATGCAGAGGAAAGTCTGCATGTGTTCCAACATGGTAGTTTTATTTATTTATATTGTGTATGGTGTCAATGTACTTGAATGTGTGACATGTTTCAGTCCTTTTATTTAATTCCACTTTTCTGTTGAGCCTGTTTAGCAGACGCTGAGGGTCTTCCCGTTATCTGTCCTGAATAGTTCCTAAGACAAAACGTGGCTCCTTCCTAAAAACTGCTATAAAAATTAATATATAATAATATTTTTTTCCACTTTAAACACGTCAGTCTTTTAGTACTACTTCAGCCTGAAATATACATATCAAATATTAATTATATATTTTTTGTTTTTAACCCTTTAAATTCCAGTATGTTTACATAACTCTGCTGTTTTTTATTTAAAAATTTTAATGACTAATTACTAACTATTGTTATTAGGCCCTAAGATGGGTCAATGATTGGCAGCAACATTGATTTTGATGCATTGGTGTTTTTTTTTGCAGTGTAGTGCAGTGTGGTGGACAAATATAAAAACTACAAATTGAAAGCCAGTGGTCCAATATGAAACCTAACATAAAGGAACGCATTAATTTATGTTAGGATAAACGTGGGATCAAAAAAAGTGTTTTTAATGGTTTTTAATGGGGCACGTTTTGCCTCTAGGAACTATTTAGGATGCATTTCTGTTGCTAAGCCATTTTAGGCTTAATAAAGTACTGAGATTTCTATTCTAAAAAAAATTAAAAATTAATATCTTTGACCAAATTTTACCAATCTTCATTCAACACAGCCACATTTCTTAAAAAATAAACGAAGCAAAAAAAAAAAAAAAAAAAAAAAGCCACGAATGGTCCTAAGATGGCTCAAGGGTTAAAAGGCTTTAGGATGATGGAACTGCTCATGTCCTTTATTTTCTCATAGTTTTCACACAAACGCCAACGACCAAAAAGAAGTTAATATATTCATATATTCGATATATCACTGCTGGGCTTTACTATGTGAACGTGAAAGAACACAATGTTTGTTCTTTAACGTGTGATGTCTGATCAGGACATGCCCACGAGCAAAACAAGCCTGTAATTTAACAAACAAATGACGTCTTTTAGCAAAGGCTTCCTCTCTCCGGGCCCACAGCAGCATCAACAACAAGCCAGCAGAAACAAATGATGGTCAGCGCGCCGGAGAGAGAGAGAGAGAGAGAAAGAGAGACTCGGAGTATCTGCAGCGCTAATCGCTCAGCCCGGCAATGACGCCCCGCCGAGCAGCTTCCTGGGGAAACTCCCACTGTGGAGCTGAACAGCCGGCAGCTGCATCTGTCTGCTGGGAGAGACGGAGCTGGACCATCCAGAGATGGACTCAGTCTGCAGCAGCCGGCTGATAAATACACAAACACTGTCAGTCACTATCATGATAGCTGCATGAGCATGTGTTTGCACTGTCTGTGTGTGTATATATCATTTTTACTGTGTGAAAATGATACAGTCATATCGTGAACTGTGACATTTCAGTGTACAAATGTTGATTTTTATTGGTAATGATAGTGATGGACGTTTTAATACACATAATGTGACATTACACATAATTATTATAGTCGTTATCACACCTCGAAGTCCATTTATTATCACTGTCGCTTAAAAGCTCATTTAAACGTTTATATATATCATTATATATTATTGATCAATATCTAAAGCTGTATTATAAGTTTCTTTTTTTTTATTTTAAATGATACACAGACAGAAAGTAAACATTAAAACACACTGAGTGATGTTACTACGACTACCACACACACAAAATATCAATAATAATAAGTCAGTCGAAACAATATAACTGTCATGCTACAAACCAACCAATCAGAGGACATGAAGAAGAAATTGTAGCGATCTGCTGTCACTACCAATAGAGGTTATTGGTTGGATAGCGATTGATGAAAGCCTTAATCAATATTTAGTGTGAACTAATGGATTGGATTTTCCATCAGGTCAATAAATCTCCAAGAAACTCCAAGAGATAGTTTCCAAAGAGCCACAAGGAGTTCTGGACAACATGGACTAGAACATAAAACAACAAGACGGCCTCACCTCTTCATCATAATCTGCGTCACAGAAGCTGGCATGCCTTTTTTTTGGAGATGAGACGCTACAGACACACTGGATAACTCTGGTGTTTGAGGCTCTTCTTGGCTTAACTCCAACTTTTTTATGCACTTTTCTTCGGAGAACCGAAAGCGGCTCTGCACTAACGCTCAAGTGACATTCTGCATCTCGCTGCGCCTCGAGTCAGAACTGAAACAAGTAAAAGAAAGCTTTCAGTTTCTCTGCCCCTCCACCTCCAGTGCAAACTTAAAATTGCAGAACTTCTTCCTCTGGAAGCTCCATCTTAGAAAAAAAGACAATGGAAATCTTTTAGCAATGCACCAATGCTGCCTTTCTTGGCCAGGTCACCCTTGTGAAAGAAGTCTTGATCTCAATGGGTTTTTATCTGGTTAAATAAAGGTTATAGATAAATAAATAAAACTTGATTTGATATTGGTTTGATTGAATGAATGGATGGATGGGTGGTTTCTGCACCGTATCGTTGAGTAAAATTTCGTGCGCACTTGTCGTAGCGCCACAATCTGCCACACATTCATCAGATCGAGACCCAAGATCTGATCAGGCGGCTCTCGCACCATGTGGCATACAATAAACTAACATGATGTTCATGCACAGTCCAAAATCCAGAAATCCAGAGGTTCTGATCAGAAGTTCAGTCATTTTCTCAACAGGTTTTGTGGTACAGAAAATATTTTTTTAAATAGTTAAATCATCCTAAAAACATCCACAGAGTTGATTTTATGCAAGCGAAGCCTTTGTGGAAAAAACAGTCTGATCCACGATCCAGACGAGCAGCAGCAGCTTTCAGGAACACAAAAGCCCCGAGCCGCTCATAGTTTCCACTTATTTCCTTTTAATTTGAGCAAACGTCTCATTATCTAGACCGTGAATGGAACCGCCATTCCACTTTGAGCGACTTCACTTCACGAGCAGTCCAGACACACAAACACAAACATCAAGTCCCCTCTATTCCCTTAAATCATTTAAAGTTCCTCGTTGTTAATTGAGAGCTTCCACATGAGAGGGAGCGATGTTTGTTTCGGTCCTTCATGACTCAGATCTCTGCTTACCTCGCCAAAGCTGGATGCCAGCTCGTTATGCACATCCCTTGCACTCATTTGCGTGAAATCAGAAGATGAGAGGAATTAGTTCCTGTCTCTTTTACCCTCCCTCCCCCTTTATTCTCCTCTTCATCTTCCTGTAGAAGTGCAGATGTGGTAGGTCCTTTGAGGGCCCATCTGTTGTGCTTGCGTAGCTTTGGCCCAGCCGGCGTCTGACTAGGGGCCAAATGATTAGGCTGCCATCCAAGGCAATCCACCCAGGTAAGCCACGGCTCCATCGCCCTGACCGGCCCTATCAAGGAGAGACAGGAGACGGATGTTAGACCAAACGCATCATGCAAAGCTCCAAAGTCGAACTAAAACCACCAAGAGGTTTTACACGGATATACACACAAGCTGATGAGCGAAACCTCGAGGACCCTGAGTTTTCCTGCACCCGCCAACAAAGGAAGACGTCTTAACATCGGTGAAAACACGGAGCGGAAACAAAGCCACCACAGCCCACAGGGACATAAAGTGCACTTTCTGATCTGCAAACCACTCGTGAAGCTTTTACAGCAGAGCTGAAACTCTTCAGCCAACCGAACCGATGAAATGAAAACTTAAAACAATATTAATGCCCTGTTTTATTGCGTCGCACTATTTTATTCTTTCCCTTCCAGCTGTGACCAACAGAAACATTAGTAACTGAAAACCCATTATTCATCATCATAAGTTCTAAATGGCCAAATGACAGCCTGTTTAGAATAACGGATGAAGGGGCTGCACGCAGAATCACCGAGCTCCAGTAACCTTGTTGTGTTCGAGAGAGACAATTCTCTCTGGACTGTCGTTGGTTCGGTTTGTTGTTGCTCTAAGGATCTTGACCTGAAGTATTGTAAAAACATTCTCAGATCTCATTTGTCCATCCATCTTTCAAGACATCATTCATTATGTGCAGTATCTTGCCTATATCTTCTTTTTTTTTTTAACATTTTAGTTTTTTTGGGAAAGCCAGCACAATGGAAGAAGACGGACAGAATAAGAACATTGGAAAAAACATCAAGTAGAAACAGCAAGTGGAGGATGTAATTTAGATAATTTTATTAATTAAAAGTATGTAGGTATAATCAGCAATGCCGTAAAATGTCCCATTATTACTCATATAAAAGCCGGATTTAACATATCTACTGTTAGATGTTACTATTTTGTTTGTTTTCTTCATTCATTGTATGAAAATTGTGAAAAATGTCATCACAATTATCCAAAATGACAACTTTGCAATGCTTATTTTGTACAACCGATAGTGCAAACCTTAAAATTGTTACAAATAAATAATCAATCAAAAAGGAAAAGCTGCAAATCCCCATTTACTGTAAAGAAAATGGAACCATGAAATGTTTTTACACGAAAATGAATCAAAATTGTTGCCCATTAGTTTTCCGAATATCCGCTAATGGATTAATTGAGTATTTTTCCCAGTTCTGCTTGTATAAATTGTCGGGTTGTTAATTTTTAACAAATTTGTATTGTAAAAATCTTCTTTTGCAAAGTATCCGGTAGCTGAAGCTGTCAGATAATTACAGTGAGGTAAACAATACAATATCTCTCCCTTACATGTCGTACGGTAGAAAAAGAAAGTGTCATGAGAAGACGTCAGTGGTGACCTAGTGTGGTCGTGTGAATAATACTATATACTATATATATACACTTTGTTATAACAGCATGAAACCTCTCACAGAGAAAGTCGGGGTCAGTGGTTGCCGTAGCCTTGTACTGATGGCCCATTATCACAAAAAGTGTCCCATTGGACTGCAAGCCAATTTGTTCGACAGCCCGTTATCCCACAAAGAAATGCCCCATCGCTCCGAAGGACCATTGCTCTGAAAATCCATTTTTTGCCTGCAGGTTTTCATGTAATGACTGCCAGCTGCCCTGCTCATGGTGCTGAATCAGTGGAGGTTTTTATCCTTAAAGGGACATTATGTAACTTTTTTTAACCATAAATTAACAGATTTTTAACATTTTAATGCGCCGTGTTCAACTGTTCTTGCAACTTCTTCACTGATTTTGGTGAAACTGGATCATTTCAGGGAGAAAATGTTCTCTGATGTCGTCCGGCTGCTCCGCCTCAACTCTTATTTACAGAGTTTCCTGATGGAAACTGCTGCAAATTGTAGCGGTTTAAATTCCTATGTGCTTTTTCTAAACCTAACCAAACACTGAGCAAGCAAGCTTTACTTTGAGTCTGACCGAACGTTGCAGTTATTTCTAACTTGGGCTCCACTAGAGGAAACCATGTTAGTGTCACGTTTAGCTTCGCCTTAGAAACTATGGCACGATACCAGTTTGGTACTTTTGGAGCAATGGGCCTTGAGAGCGATGGACATTTGTTTTCGGTTAAAGGGCTGTCAGACAAATAGGCTTTCTGTCCAATGGGACATTGCTTAGGCTACTCGCGCTTTCGGGATAATGGGCCACGAGAACAATGGCCTGTCCCCGATGGTTGGATGTACAAAGTGTCTCACTTTCTGGCGTCACTTCACATTGTTAGATTCTTGCGTTGCCATCTTTTCTTGACCATCAAAAACATGACATTCTTCACGATACAAAGGTTCTTCAGAAAACTCAAAGGAGACCAGAGCAAGACACCAGTTTTCAGAGAGTGAGGAGCACCAAACATCGATTAATCAAGCACTGAAACCAGTTTTCAGAGATTTCAGTCGTTGGTAGGAATGAATGGCCTTGGGGAGCACAGACGGGGGTTGGGAAGTCGAGAAGTATGGACTACCATGTTGTTGGTTTGGGGATTTTAATGGGATTTTGTGGCAAGAAACAAATTTCTAAGCTGCAAACTGGTTTTATGTTTTTTATTTTAATGGGAGTCAATGGCAATGGCTCCATGTTCATGCCAGTAGGTGTGCTTTTTGAAAAAACGAAGCCGGCAAAAACAGAGCTAACGTTCAATGATATTAATTTAACCCGCACAGTAGTGTTTGTAAGAATGCATCCTCTGCCAAGGATGATATGGATAAGGTTACAAAATAAAGACAGTGAAATGAAAACATACCAGCGGAAACAACACCAGAGTTCCCGAGGTCGGTTCATTCTGGATGAAAGTGGTTCACCAGTCTTCACAGGCAAAACAAAGAAAAAAATGAATTTCCTCTCGGCAAATTGCATCCTGTCCAACTTCGGTTTGAGAGTCTAGACTCGATTTAAAATGACAAAGAGGAGACTGTAAAAAAAAATAAAATAGAATAACCTCTGTCCTTATGTCTGACCTTCAACCGACTATCAGCAAAGCTCTTTATGGAAAATTTCCCCAGGAACTTATCAAAAAGACATGATGGCGTGTCTGTGTTTATCGAGCATTTGTGTAGAGGGCTGAAAAAAACTATTTAAAAAGAAAAGAAAAGCACAGAATTAATGACACATTGATGCCAGATGAGACATTATTTAGTGATCAGATGATGTCAGGCAGATTCTTTTGTGTCTCGAGCAAATCTGCAAGGTAAAATATAAAACAATATTATTAAAAAGCTTTTAAAAAGAACAAAATCCTACAGTAACACTCCTATAATACAATCCAGTAGCATCCTTTATTAGATATTCTTGCCTGTAAATATCAGTAAGTACAGTACTGCATAAAAAATACAAGTACTGCTTCCGCAGTAAAATGGCCCCTGTGGCTGATATTATATCTGACTTTATTAGACTGTTAAATATTGATGCATTGTGTAAGCAGCATTTTACTGTTGTAGCTGCTCAAGGTGAAGCTTGGTACGGTACTTTATATGCAGTTACTGGAGGTACTTTTGTGTCCAGTGGGGAACCACTCTCCAAAAGGTCCGAGGAGAAATTTGTGGGGTCATGGGAGCGGAAAGAAGAAGCAAAGTTCTGATATTGATTTACATTTATCCAGATATTCTCGCATATTTAAATGAAAACATCTGAGGAGTTTTTAAATGGCGCTTTGGTGCGACTGCTAACAACTCACAGAGATCTGAAATGTCGTGATAACTGGTGGTCTACAGTTAATTCACCATTAAACGGAAGTACTCAAGTAAAGCACAAGTTACGGACACAACATCCATTCTTTCTACTGTCAGTGGTGATGACGCATGGTTGCGCTGCACTGCAGGATCATAATGAATACTCTTCTGCTTGAGATATACATGCTTTACCTTGTAATGTCTTGTAAGGTTCTTTGAGGAACTGAACGCAAAGTCGCCAAATGCAGCAATGGCTGAACAAATGGACCAAAAGGTCAAAGGTTCCTCTATGGCAGGGGTCGGCAAATAAGTTTGGATCCGGACCTATTTTTTTTCTGACAGTTCCATCGTGGGCCATGACCATGCTTTGCACTACTGTATACAGCAGCGCAGATATGCCGCTGATGTGCATTCACATTCATATTTGATATTTGAGCCTTGTTTGGCACATTTGTTCACGTTGTCCGTTACAAGAGGGACACAGGACACTTTATTTTTCACAGGTTACAGCGCACGCACGTGCCAATTAGTGTTCCAACCTGTGCGTCAAATAAAGAGGCTGCGAGGATGTTTTCTGGCTGCTGTTTTGTCAGATTACTTACTTACTTACTACTTTTAATAAATGTTAAAATCTGTGGAATTGTTGTATTTTGACAGAAAACGTGAGGTTTAAAAGATATATTTAAATATATATATATATATTTTAAAATAAATCAACGTCATCTAGCGGGCCAGATATAAGTGATGGCGGGCCAGTTTTGGCCCTGGGGCCACAAATTGCCGACCCCACGAAAAACCACTTTCAGTTCTATCTGGAACGTTTATTTTTTAGGTGAGATGAGTTGTTTGGGGGCAGGAGGATGGTTTGTGTAGGACTTTGTCAACCAGTCTAGTAGTGTGGCTCTCTGATGTGTTTTTAATAGTTTTTGGACAATAATGGAGCTCCATAGCACAAAAGATGAAGATATATTTGCCTCTGATGCACAGACAATAGTACATTCAGTGTTTGTCTTTGTTCTTGGGATTTGTTAACAATAAAAAAAGTGTTACTTTACTTATCTTTGATTGTATTTGACAAATAAGCAGAAAGGTGACTAACACCTTCATAATCAGAAGAAGAAATCCTGAAGATAAACTGATCAATAACACAAACTTATTGAAGGTTAATGTGGTGGCTTCACTCGCTGATCCCAGAACGGCTACATATGTTAAAAAGTACGAGACTGTTTACCTTCCGACTCGTGGCAGCTGTTTATTTTTGATTTAAGCGGCACAATGCATCCGTGTTAATTCCCTGGGATATCATATTCTCAATACTCTCCTTCAGACGAGGGTGCGAGCGATTCACACAGAGGCACAGATTAGGCATGAATCAGAGGCTGCCACCTTTGTCATCTTCCCTTAGCCGAGGCACATATTTACCGTCAGATAATGCAAGCAATAATTCACGGGTAAACATCTTGGTTTACAGTGATTCCTGGAGCATTTTATCCTTTCTTATCTGAATACGGTGGGGGTGGAATATTTCTTTGCGGCTTGAATTGAAAGTGCGATCGTTCTCCAGTATTCCCAGATGAATGCGTCGTCTCTCCTGTGTGACCTGATTTGGCACCACCCCTGTCGATTAAGGCCCTGAACACAAAAGGAGGTGATGCTGGTGCTTTGGAGGGTCTTTTTTGTTCAGCTGGTGGGAGTTTGATTTGCCGCAGGGGAAGCGGCAGGGAGCACCGCACGGAGAACGAGGCCCTGTTTTGATTGCCCCAATTGCAAAGCATAATCTGCAACAAGAGCCTGGGGGGAATCGAGGAGGTCAGGCAGCCGGATCAATATACACATTTTCACAATAAACATGCTGAATATGCATGAGAGCGTTTCTTCCATGCAGCATCTATTTCCCCTTTTTTTTTTAATTTCCTTGTTGAATCACACGTTTGATGCCGTGCCCTGGCACCGGTCCCACGTCTTTCGTAAGTGACTCGATTTGGAAGTGAGACGTGCAAGAAAAGCTCAAATCTGAACATCCACAGCTGAAACATCTCGTATTGGTTGTGGAAAATTACATCACAGAGTCAGTTCTCATTCACGCCACGTGATCATGAAACACTCCCATCGAGTATAGGAGTATCATTTATTGTCAACAAACACGTCATGAAACCAAAACATTGGTGATAATGGCCAGACTGGGTCTAAAATTTAGTCCATCGTCACGTCCCTTTAAACTTTCTTTTACTACACAGTTCTAGAGAAACCATGAGGAGACGACAAACTAAAGCAGTCAAATACAAACACAACAAAACAGTGTGCAGGAGCATAGTTGCTGATTGCATCCCTCAACCATTCCTTCTTGACGTCTATACTCTACTCATTGTATTTACAGAGACTCAACAATTCCCACCATGAGCAACCGCTTGGTGGCGGTGGCAAAGAAAAAACTTCCTCTCAGAGGTAGAAACCTCAAGCAGCCATAGATCTACAATCCATGAGAACCTGCAAGGTGAGAAAGCTCCAGGTAGGAAGCTAAGAGCTAAGTGCATCATGGGAAGTAAGAAG
Source organism: Collichthys lucidus (assembly GCA_004119915.2). Classification (NCBI taxonomy): domain Eukaryota; kingdom Metazoa; phylum Chordata; class Actinopteri; family Sciaenidae; genus Collichthys; species Collichthys lucidus. The sequence goes on along the minus strand of CM014096.1, from coordinate 5,137,274 downwards.
AACCTGAGCCGGCTTTAACTTTAAGCTCTATCAAAAACAAACACCTTGAGCCGACTCTCTTATTCAGGTCAAGACGTCCTTTGGTTCCTGGTGAGAATGATGAGCACATTTCAGCTTTTTTCTATTGATAATGTTTTAAGAAGGTTATTAAAAAGCTAAACTGTTGTCAGATAGTAGAAGACAGCCTACGAAATCTTAAAAGACCTCCAAACTTCAGAGCCAGTCGAGTTCAGTATATTTTAATCTGAAGCCTGAAGCTGAGCCAGGAGGCTTGATCCCGTAAAAAATAACATGTGGGACCTTACTGAAGAATATTTACCATGTAAGAATAATATCGACTAAACAATTAAATGAAACCCAATAATAAAGAATTTGATTTGGATTCATATGGAGGAGTGAGTTTAGAGGCAATATGGTGCGTTTCACATCAAGGGTAAGTTCACCCAAGTCAGAAAATCCCTCTCATGCCTCAAACCATGTGAATAGATTTTGTTATATTCGACCAGATCTTTCAAATTCAGCCTTTCACCTGAGGTGAACAGAGTTCCTGGTGCTTGAAACACTGAAAACTACAATTGAAAAAAGAAAGAAAGAAATTTCTTTTTAGAAAAGCAGTCCGGGCATGATTAATTATTTTATCCAGAGTGAATGAAGCTTTTTATCCAATTTTTTAATAAAATGTCGACAAGTCAATGACAGTTTCTTTTTGCATAATTCATCCCAAACATCTATTTGAAACCTGGCATCAATCAAGCTACTTCAGTACACTGCAGGAAAAAATATAATTATAAATAAATAAATAAGGGACTAAAAGCTCTGAGAGGGGTTAATCGTGCTTGTGTCATGATATAAATTTGATTTAATATAATTAATGCTCATAGGATTTATCATATGTGCTGCACGTACAATGCAGAAAAGTCTGCAGGTAATGCGGTTTGTTACGCGAGAAAACACGTCGCTTTTTGTATAAAAATCAAATTCCAGATTGATTAACAGCAGATCAAACCATAAATATATTAAATATTGCTGCAGACATGCACAAAATCCATGTCACAGCCTAAACACACTTGTGTTATTATGGATTCAAAGTGAAAACTCTTCCTCGGCTGTCTGCTCCCCTGAGATGACTTCTCTCTTGGCATTTAAAAAAAACAATCAACCTGTGGGAAACTTTCAAAATATCACTGGATTTAAAAAGAAAACACCCTCGAGCTGCGGCGGCGCCGTGTGCAGCACACCCCTCATTCTGCATGTCTTTGTCATTTTCATATCCTTTCGACTGCGCTCCGGGCTTTTTAATAATTGAATTAATTATATTGACATTGTTGAGTATCCTCCTCTAATTGTAATAGGATCGCTGGGACGATAAGAGTGTCTGTCAGCCTCTGAGCCAGAGCTGTTCACCTCGAACCCATCTGGTCTTTTTCTGGGCACGTACGAGGAAAGCAGTCTTATGAAATTGAATTGAGAGAGAAGAGAAAAGAGATTCTTGCTGTGTACGTGGATGTACAGTATGTGCATCTGGGGTCCATTGTTTTGCATGCAAACAAAGATATCCGATTCATTATTTCTATATTCAGTTCTTACAGAAAGCTCCACCATCTGCTGTTCAGCCACAAAACTGAAAAAGACCTTCTCTGCAAAATGACCTTCCAACTGTCGCCAGTTTAATGGAACATTGCATAAGCAAATTACAAAAACGGGAACAAATCTGACATGTAAATCGTCAAAACTTCATTATTCTAACTTCAAATATCCATTTTTTTAAACTTTACACACAAAAATGACGGATCTTGGCTGATGTGATCAGAAAATAAATTATCTTTCATCCAACAAGTACAAGACGAGTTTATACTCTCAAGATACATTCATGAAATTACCAAGATGAAGCCCTCAAACTACTCTCCTGTCTCCCCATCAAACTTAAGATCATCATGACTCAAGATGATGAAGATGAAGTGAAAGCAGCAAACATATTGCACGTTGCTGGCTGTAGAGAAACCGTTTTAAACGAACGGTCGAAACATTGATTAGGTTGGATCTTTTGGAGTCGTGTGCATGGAATACATTGTGATGTTTAATACATCTGTGTTTGTGTATGCATGTGAGGCTTTGTACAGACTGTGGCAGCAAATTTCCTTTGTAAAGGACAATGAATATGAACAGAATGAGGAAATGCTGATTGACCCACAGGAATCAATCAGCAAACAAACAAACAGCTCTGTCTCTTCAACAGAAAGAAATTGACAATCACAAGTTGTTTTCATTTTTTAAAGAGACAACTTCCTCTTTAATTTGACACCAAATGTGTGGCGCCTGTAGCTTTTTAAACAGATTCTGATTCAACACTTTGTCCCTGACGACTCTTTGGTGAACAGCCTCCGTCTTTGCCATGAGAGTCCTGCTGTTTATCGACGGTGATTATGTGATGACATAAAACAACCACGATAATGTGGGACTGGATGTCTTTGGTAAACCCACAATGTCTTTGTCTGTTTCCACCATGCACAGCCAGGATCTCCCTCACAACACAATGCTACAGCTTCCATAAGATTGTAAACGCTTTGTCAACGGACATGTTTTTAGACGTATGGTGGTTTAATTTGTTTTCCCTGAACCTTCACCCAAATATTTTTATATGTTTGGGAATTACCAGCACTTGGTTGCAGATGTTTATCCACATATTTGCCAACCCACTGTAATTGGGGAAGCAATTTAGTAACAAATACAAATTATAGAAGAAGAAGTTTCTGTTTTCTTTATACTTCATCTCAGTAGGGAATAATTTAACGTTGAACAAGCTGGTTACAGGTGAGACACAACTTTCGTACAAAGGTCTCGCACACTCAAAGTTTTTATTGGACCTGTCATCATACACAGTAACAGGTTAGAGATTTTGTCAGCAGGGGGTCGCCAAAAGCAATCCGGTTAATCCTGCTCCCGCAACTTTGTTAAGTATAATGGACTTATCGACACTCTTTGCCATAACTTCCAAACTTTGATATTCAGTGAGTGCGTTGATCTTCCACGTCTACAAATCTGCTCCCATGAAGTACTCATTAATCGAAGTGTGTATAGTTTTAATTTATGTGCACTGGATACAAATCATGAAGAAATGAAGAGGTAAAACTTTTAAGGATAAGTGAGATGAGTTGTTCAGAGCCCTGACAGGAAAAGCCCTTTCACTTTTAGATGTCAGGCCTTTCATTTTAGATCGTCTTCATATCATGTTCTCACAGAACATGGAATTTCTGTTAGGGTTTATTTCTGTCACAGGAAACCAGACAACAAGAAAAGGGTATTTTCAGATGATCTTCATTTGACCGCAGGTGTATTTGAGAGGCCCTTAGGGTGATCGCGGCGTTGTGCCAACCACACCTTAACTACAAATAATTTTTACTTTACAGTTCCAGACTTTTAGTAAAAGTTCTTGTTATGCAGAAAGAAAAGACCCCTGTGAGTGTTTATTACATTATGACTCGATTATCATGACGTCAACTTCCTCGATATCCAAAACCATCAATCCATCTCAGATGAGTTTGGGTTCAGAGAGGTCTGTGGTGTTCCTGGACGTCGAGTCTTAACTTTCATTTGTAGACGCAGCATCGATCATCATGTTTAATGCAGTGCTGCTTCAGCAGTTGAAGGAATTCAATGTTGGCTTTGGGCCTTTTTTCCCTTTACATGCAGAGATTTCTCTAATTTCTCTGAATCTTTTAATGATGTTTTGGATTTTAGATGGTCAGATCTCTAAATTCACTGCAACTGTGTGTGTTGGGAAACATTCCTGAACCGTTGGAATATTTTTGGTTATGAACGAATGAGCCTTTCAAGGATGCCCCCTTTCACCCCCAAGCTTGACACTTTTGTTACCAATGTTTACCTGTGGGAGGTTTTTTTGTCTTTCTCCTGTGCCAACTGTTTTGGAACATGCTGGTGTAGAAACATGGCCACTCTCTATGTAGATATTAAATCAGGGGTCTCCAAACTACAGCCCGTGGGCCACATCCGGCCCACCTAAACAATTGGAGTGGCCCACTTACTGATCCCAAACAATCCCTCTAAACATGGCCTATTTTTCCAGTACTAGCTAATTTCCTCACACAATGGTATATTCCGACGTGACTTTGCTCGTGACCAACTTCTGCACAGGATTCAACTCGGCAGGTCAGGGACGGCCGCACGGTGCGGGAGGATCCCCTCGTGGGACCTCTCCCCGGCGCAGGCTGGCCTCTGCAGGCGCATTTTCTCCGTGGCGGTCCGCCATGACCGGCTCTGGGTCGGCTTTGAAAGGCTCGGGGGGCGTGGCTCACGGCTCCGGCCACAAGCTTTACAGCCCCCCCCCCCTGCTTGGACGTCACTACTTCCCGGGGCCGTGGACTTAGTGCTCGCTGCGCCCTCTCCTCGACTGTCGAATCGCAACGTAACGCAACTTCCCCTTCTTCCCGCAACAAAATCGCAACAAAAATGTAAAAAGCAACTTTAACTGCAATTTTTTTTAAAACCTCATGCAACATCAGGGATTTAGGCCGCAACTATTTCAAAAAAAGACTATGAAATCCTGGTGGGACTGGTATCATTTTCAGTTATAGACTAAACCCCGGCCCCCCCAAAAAAGTTTGGGGACCCCTTTATTAAATGCTCATTCTAAGGTAAGATAGGTGACAATATATCCAAAATATGGATAGATGCCACTGGACCTTTATTGACAGTAGTAATATAAATGCACTTCACATTTATTCCGGAATACTGACTCCTTGGAGATGCATGAAAACATCTCCGCGGGTGTATGCACAGAAAGGCGTTATCTAAAGCAGCATGTCGCAGGGGTTCGTGGAGTGTGAAGCATGCCGACTGGTCGTTCAAAGTCCTGTCAGGTGGCGGGTTTGAAATGGAAGAATAAAAATGTTCTTTAGGCTTAAATCTACCACAGTAAAGATGAAGTCTGCATTCATTTTTTTTTTCATCAGAGTACCATTCTGCAGCAACGCAGCTCAAATCAATACTCACTTAAACTGCAAAATGAAAATATTGTAACGCGAACAAAAACTCAATGGTCAATTTTCACACTGCTCAGAATGAAGTCTAACACTGGACAGCATGTTTAGCTGTGATTGTAATCTCACTTAGGATTTTGTTTGTACAGTCAGCCACATACCGATCCCAAGGTGGAGAGTGAAACGCTTTGTGTATTGTAAATGGGAAAGAACATGCAAAAAACACTTGTATGCTCATTTAACTTTGAGGTTTTCAGTTTAGCACGTCACCTGAACGCCTCAGTTCCAGTTCGCCTGAACCCAGAGCGAAACTTTCAGGGTTATTTTAGTGCAACGTTGAACTCTAAACCCGACTCTGCTGACATTCGTTTGTCTGAAAGCAGACCTCATCCAGGGGTTAACGCCTCCGATGTTCAGCCACGGGGGCAGCTGCTTGTTTGTGGGAGACAAAGTGTCAGAGTGCATCATGTCCAAGGTCCTGCGGAGAGGCGATACATCAGACACCCAACTGTAATAGCCTGTAATTAGAGAGCTGATTAGTAGAACTAATGACCCAATAAATGATCCTTCTCTCATATCTCAATGTCTTTGGAACGAGGCTGGAGCTGGAGATAGGGGACAAACGGCGTAGCTGGACTACGACGAGAGGACAGCCCTGCTCTCGTTAACCTAATTATCACCCGTACAGGTGAATAAGTGATGATGGAGGATAATGAGGCAGTCCGGAGGTTGTTTGCAAGATTTCAGGCGGCAGCTGGGTAACTCCTGTTGTCATTATTATTTTGCACAAGAGGAAGATCCGGTGACAAAGATCCTCACAGGCAACAAAAACATCTATCTTTAAAAAAAAAAAAAAAACTGATTTCTGCAGAGCTGCAAACAGAGAGCCCCTCTCCTCTCTGTATTCAGAGCGAGAGTGCTGTAGGCCACGGGGTAATAGGTGGCTTGGGGCACATCAGATGGGGAATAACAGTGGTGATTATCTTCTCTACCTCCTTGAAGTAATAGATGAAAGCCTTGCCATCATGTAATAGGCTACTTAAGTCTGTCAAGGCGGGAGAAATTTTTACCCTGTCCTTATTTGCCTGGCTCCTCTCTCTCCCCCCACTCTTTTGTGGTTAAATACGCTTTGTCTGAATGCCCCTGACGAATAGCACGGGGCCTTTATTCCCCCCTTCTTCCCCTGACATGATAATAAAAAACCACACAGGCGATGTGCTTTTAGTCCCCTTCAGGCTAAATCCCTGCAATCAAGAGTCATTTAAGATATGACAAATCCAGACGCTAAAGAGCAGTCTGGCCGGGAAGGAATAATTACACTGTTATCCATACTTTGACATCATTAATGAGGCGGAAGAGCGGGACAAACCCCGAGGTGAGGAGGAGTGGAAGGAGGCGCGTAAATGGGCTTGTTTTTCATCATACATCTGATGTTTTTTTGGCGTGATCATATCACTTAGCGCTCTGCGGCGGCCTCAGCGGGAGCTGCTGTTTGGCTGTTTTGTGTTGAGGCCGGGCGAGTTGTTAGCGATGACACCTTCAGTATCTCTGCAGCGTTGATCTGAGGCCTCACCTCTAATGGCCGCTAATGCCTCAAGAGTTTTTTTAATTTGCATTGAGCGACACGCACCCATATGGTAATCCTACAGCACCTTTGCATAACTCTGCATAAAATCCTTATCTTCCGCTTTTCACGAGATGTTGAAACGTCCTTTAATGTTCTTATTGTGGAGTCGACCCCCGGAACACGTCCGAATCAACTTCGCGGAGCAGATAAAACTATCTAAATGCAAATAAACAGCATAATCGTGACACAATTGATTCAGAGTTTATCATCCTGCGGGGCACATTGTTATAAATCAGATATCCTCCTTGCTTGTATGATCAAATCCGGTCCTTCCATGATTGCTTCTGTTCACCACGCTCAGCCACAGCTTGTTATCATTTTTTAACGTTTCGGGGCAGATTTTAAACCGAGAGAGCAACAGTAGCTCCAGTCTATTCTTAAATGCACATTTAATCTGTCTAATTCTCCGAAGCTTCTCTCCGAGCTGATTTTCCAACGCGTCTTTGGCCACAGATTTTTTTTTTCCCCTTTCTTCCTTTGGCTGTGCTCCCTCAGCCACTTCAATAAAACTAATAGATAGTAAAACGTGATACTGTTTGACATATACAATTGGGTGAGAAATAGTCAGCCGGCTCAGTTTCACAATATAAGCAGGGTAGAAGTGTTATTTAATGTGACAATGATGTATCTGGATTCTGTGATACGTTCATTCAAACACAGGAAAATAAGGAAAAGCTGGGAAACTTTACTCAAATTATGCCGCACAAGCTTAATATTCATAAGAACATAATCCTATATGTTGGCCAACACAGTTTTAAATGTTGACGGTAAAGATTCTGAAAATCGAATTAAACTGTTTGTTTTATTTGCCGTCTATGCGCAGTGAGAAATGTGAATTCAATATGGAAAATCCAAAAACTGCAGTTCCTCAAACGTCCACTTGAGGCTGGCTTCAGAAGTGAGTCAGTCTCCATAAGTCCCCATGTTAAAATAAGAAATAAACATGTTTACAGCCTGGTACAAAAAACAGTTTTGGTCTCTGTAGCTAATTTCCCCGTTCATGACAACTGTACTGAGGGTGAATTTATATACAACTCACCTGTTCACATTATATTAAGGCTTAAAGTTATGCAGGATTAAGAGCGTGGATGCTTTGATTGACAGGTGGGTGCTGTTTACAGGAGAGGACACGAAGATGGAGACGTCACGGAAACTACGTTCACATTTTATACCGTCGATAGGTTTCACATGGGACTCGAACATCAGTCTCCTGGGTTTGTTTGACCCCTTCAACAGCAAAATCAAAAAGAACAGAGGTTTAGACCTCCAATCATATTTCCAGGTCTGTTCTGAAGGATGTTATTTACTAGTTTTGGCTCATTTGTGTCACGGGTACAGAGATTTAAAGCATGTTTTGTTCCGCCTACTTGCCCAAACTTCTGCAGTCGTGACAACTCTGTGTATCTAAAGACTTTCCCGCTGTCTTCTTTCAGGATCAGGTCAGATTCTCAGATGCATCGTCTGATTTGGTCTTGTAACTGATCTAATGACAGTGTTTTCCAGTGTTGTGTGTGTGGCTTCACAGAGCTCAGCTGGTGCTCATATGATAAACAATATTTGCATGTTTATTTATTTATATATCCTCCGACGGGGGGGAAAAAGGTTTAAAAACACATTTGAGCGCCGCGTTCTGACAGCGGGAAGAGAAAAATAAAAAGGCACCAACCTGAAATGGGAGAGAAACTAATGTAACTGGCAGCGTGTTTTGTTTTTGTGCACAGAGAGCTTTCCCTCACAATGGCCTCCTGCATGTGACCGAGGGAGCTCATCAGCAAAAAGTGAAAGCATTAATTACCTGGATAAAGGCAGCTGGCATGGCACTTTCTGAAAATTCACCCTCTTTCAACCTACGTGCGAGAGGAGGAGAGATTTCAAAGCTTACTGGGGAGGGAGCAATTTTATGCAGTCTATAAAAAACATTATTCTCTACATAGTTGACAGAATTGCTCGATGATATGATTGAAAGGAGGTAATGGCGCCTCTTCCAACAATAACTGTTCCCAGTTTATTCCGCCTAAATTACCTTTTAGGAATGCAACAAAAGAAAATTTCCCTTGTTGCACTGCTGAGGGGCAATTTTCAGCTGTTGCACATCATATTTATGTATTCTGACTTCATCTCTCGTTCATAAGAGTTTGATTGCTACTTCTTGCTCCCTTCTGCTTATGACTTCAAGTGGAATTGGTTTTCTAGTGTTGCATAATGTTCGTCTGCCAAAAAAAAATATGAAAACTTTTGTTCCACAGTGAACTTCTTTTTATGGGAAAGCATGAAATAAATGTAGCATCTCTTAAAGCAACGTTGTGTTACTTTTCTACCATAAAATCATTTTAAAGCTACAGTAACGTGTACAGTGGTCCCCCGTTTATCGTGGGGGATACGTTCTAATAATAACCCGCAATAAACGAAATCCGAAGTAAGTTTTACAATTATTCTACATGTTTTAAGGCCGTAAAACCCCTAACCACACACTTTTATACACCTTTTTACATGCATTTTGTACAGTACTCCTTTAGTTAATCAGGACGCAGGACACAATGCGTGTTCATACTGTACAGTACGCTGTAAAAAAAAACAAACATGCAAAATTACACAAAAAAAATGCTCTGAGTCTGCGAAAAATAAACCGCGATATAGCGAGGGACGACTGTAATGAGGTTAATGGTGTCGTTTGTTCTCACACTATGCAACTTTGTCGACCATTGTCGTGCCAGAACAGGAGCTGGGCTCAGCGGCCTCTAGACTGAAGAGGACGTTGACGGAGGAAGCTAAGATGAGTGACCGAACAAGAAGCTGTGGAAATCTGGGACTGACTTTTAGTGTTTGGTGGGAGCTTGGTGAAATAAAAGGCTGAAAGACAAACGCCGAGCTGGGCTGACTGCTGCTAGTTTTTGATCATAAGTAATAATCATAACAAATACATTTTCTACTATAAGCTTTTGGAATAAAGAAAGCTTGTCACGTTCTCCAAATTAGTACAAAAGTGACAACCTCCCAAACCGTGCTGCATGTTGCTGTGTGAAATAAAACCTGCCATGCTGCTCTGGTCCCACTGTGTTATATAACCAATCATTACACGGGCTCTGTGTTCCAACATGCACCTGTCGACAAATCCTGCTGCTGCTGCTGCAGGTACACGGGGAGAAAAGTCGAGGCTTTGCAAAGGTGACAAATCTCAGAGAACACTGTTGCTTTTACATCAGCGGGTGACTTTATGAAACACGTCTGAAAGAGAGAGAGACCCTTTTATGAGAGGTGCAAAACACAAAGGGCTGCATGAATTACAATCGAGTCACAGTGCTAAACATCAGATTTATATCCATGACCCTTCAAAATAAAATTAATTTAACAACAGAATCCATTTTCAGATTCTTTAAAGAATATTCCGTCTGCTGCACAATAAAAATTAATTTTAAGCTATTTCATATTACTCATGAGGTGAACGATTGCAGCGATAGGTGGAAATCTTGTTAGGAATCTGATAGAAATCCTGAAGCAGGTGGAGATAATGATTAGCGAGGCGCCAAAGAAGTTGACCTCAGCGTTGGTTACCGTGAGTGAGACTGAACAATGGTGAAGTTTGAAAGGTTGGGTTGGACTGCATGGGTTGATTGGATGATGAGGAACAGGTGGAGAGGTGATCAGGCGGGGGAAACACTGGGAACTAAGAAAAAAACTTAATTGTAACAATTGCACTTTGTTTTTTTCCTTTGGGTCTTTGGGCGACCACAAACAAACCCCTTAACCATGTTCTTCAGAGCTTGACAGTCTTTTGGGCTGAGCAAGTCTATTACAGCAAGCTGCTATTAAAAGACACATAGTTCACTTGTTATGTTCCCTTTTCATGTGCAACATACAAAACAACTTCCTCACCAACAGCACTGAGATCATAAACTACCCCAACTGACTGCCACAAGTCATTGCCACTTAAGCTCCATTATCCTATATCTGCAATTAAAAGTGTGAGTGGATGTGATATGTCCCTGTATTACAGATCACACAATTATCCAACAGAAGATTCAAAAACAGGACAATAATGATGTTTGGTTGGCAGATATCTGTACGGCTGTCTGGGCGTGTGTTGTCACAGAGGCTAATGAAACAGAAGGATCAATGAAGCGTGGAAGTGGCAAGTCATGGTGGGTAACTAGTGAGCAGGAGGCAAGGCGACTGCAGCGAGCTGACGATAAGGACTGGTGAGTTAAAAACAGATTACTCAAGTGGCCCGCTGACAATAAGGACACTCTTACAAGATATACGGCTTTGTGAGAAGCGAGAGGAAAGCCAAAAAAATCTGAAGTTTAATAAAAGCTGACACTACAATAACTTCAACACTCACCAATATGCAGTCCTCAAGATCGGTCATGGTCTTGAAATCGACTACATTTTTACTTGAGCCTTGTCTCAGAACGTCTTTACTTCGATTAGACGTAGAGCTTCCTGCTTCAAATGCAAACAATGACTGGACTCGCTTCTAATTTGAAAGCTTTGCTAAAGGCTGTCACCCCACATTCACTCCAAGGAGAGACAGGGGGGACGGCAGAGGAAGCCGTGGAGGAGATATCAGCCAAACCACAAACCAAAGAGTTCATCTTTAAAACGACAAAAAGAAAAACACAGCAGTCTGTAAAGAGACGGACGCACCCGAAGAGATTTGTTAAGCATTATTTACCTAAGTAGACTAAATACTTCCTTGGCCTTTGTCTTGACTTGTGGTACGTCTCAGTTCGAGTACTTCCATAATTAACAGCTCAAAACAAGGGTCATCTTGCACTTCACCCCTAAGGTTATATATTATTATATATTTGGCTTTATAGTGGATTACACTGAACATCGCAACAAACAAATGTAAGTTGTACATTATGTTTTACACATATACATTGAAAGTCAAACGTCTTGACTACAACACTGCCAATCTAAGCAGTTTTTTGGGTTTCCATTCTGGTGTGTAGGTTTCATGGCATCTGCAGCAGTGTAGCTGCTGACTGCAACCCATCGTTTCATTTAAAAATGAAAGCCCGCCACCATGCTTTCAGTATCCCTGGATTTCATGTATTACCTCTGTGGTATGTATAAAATGATGTGCATAAGCTTCAGTGAAGCCTACATGGGTCGGCCTTAACCGCCTAACATCTAGACACATGTAAATTCAGTTTGAAGGGATTTGGATTATGTCCTAGAACCAAGGAAGACTTTTAATAAGAAACGTGTCACAGATTGAAATTAAGCATTTAGTGTGAATTAAGTTGAATAGAAGTCCATCTTTAATAGCAGCAGACCTCAGCCTTCATCTGCCTCATCTTTATAAACAGAGATCTGCACATTATTGCAGCATCTGTAGGTAAGGGACCTTCAGATTCCCAGGACTTTGGTTGTGAAGACAAAAAGCAGTCTCGACCTGTTTATAAAGATTAGCACAATGTGTCATCATTCTTGCATATGAAACTGTTAATCGGACTTGTCTTGGCCCAGATATCTAAATTTCATCTGAAGCCCAGGAACATTGTCTGTTGCCCCCAGATGCTAAATAGCCCTGATGGGGTCTGAGATTGCTGAGTTTGTTCTTAGAAAATGCATTCAGACAGCTTCAGTGTGACTGAATAAAAGGGAAAAATTAATGCTAATAAAGTTGCTCCACAAACTCGCAGACTCTCTCTGATGAGCCAGTCACCATCAGATCAGGCCGCACTGTGAAGAAACCAAGGATTAAATGAGCATTCACTCACTCAAGTGAGTTTGAGGCACAAATAAAGCTTCGGTCGCAGCCCGTGTCCTCCCAGTTCCAGTAATCAAAGCTCTGTAAATGACAGGGGCTCGGGAGAGAAACTGCTTTGAAAACCTTGGCTTGGATCAAATGGGCAATCTTGATTCGAGCCAACTACAAAGTTAGTCAGCCAGTTTCAGTTGTTTGTCCTTTTTAAAATAAAATAAAAAAATTCTTTTCTCCTTCCAGAGAAAAATCCAATTCAATTTCTCCCCACGTGTGCACAGAGGTTGCTCAGACACTGTGATCAATTGATAATAAGAATATGGGCCGAGCGGCATAGAAGTTTCATTATTTTAATTCTTTCATAGCAGCCCTCGAGCACAAACTCGCATGAATTTATTTGTTGCCAGATGAGAGGATTAATATATTGATTACAGACATGATTAAATGTAACAACGCCCGTAATGAGAGCTGCTGGGAATTGTAAAAAATGAATGTGAAACAGTTTTGTCTTCCCGTGATGGCTCGAGCAGATTCTTTTTTTACTTTCTCAGTTTTATTGCTGTACGAGGCCACATAAAGACACTGTAACTTACTGCTGAACATGGTAATGATAACAAAGCCGCGGTAAACATTTCATCCTCCAGCTCTCGTATGAGTTCTAAGGATGAATCGCAAAAATGAATGTTTACTGTAACTGTAGCGGCTCCCTGCAGGCTAATCTGTGTAATTTAAAAAATGCTGTAATGTTCCTTTTTGTTTCTTTAAAATCTGATCAGTGGTGCGATGAACAGCGAGACAGAGAGCAGCTTTCCCCTGATTTATATCTGCAATGAAAAGTTAACACTGGAGAAAGATTGCATCAGTGAAAATTCACTACTCTACTTATGTTTGCATACGGATGCAGATGTGACTTCAACACAGACACATTTCACAAAGTGCTGTGCTGCAGGGGAACTCACTGGTGACTCTCTCAGCACATCGGATATATAATAATCATCAAACCTCCACACAGGTATCAAAGCCAAACATCACAGTATGATGCAACACAGCCAACTAAAGCAGACCGCCAGGACTCTGGAGGTACCAGTTCCTACACCTGGACCAAAAATATAGACACCGATCAGCCACAACATTCTGCACACCTGCCTATAATTGTGTAGGACCCCTTGGATGGACCTCTGAAGGTATGCTGGGGTTAACATGTTACCAAGTCCCGTCTCTGTGGATCAGACTTGTTTATCCAGCAACAGTTGCTGAGATCTGGGGAGTATGGAGGCCAAGTCAACACCTTGAACTGGTCGTTGTGTTCCTCGAACCATTCCTGAACCATTTCTGCCTCGTGGCGTAGGCGTATTAACCTGCAGAAAGACGACACGGCCATGAGGGAATACCGTTTCCGTGATTGGCTGGTCTGCAACAATGCGTAGGTATGTGTCAAAGTAACATCAGAACATTGGCCCAAAGCATCACACTGCCTCTGTCAGCTTGCTTTCTTCCCATAGTGCAAACTCCTTCCATTGCTCCATGGTCCAGTTGCATGTTCACATGCCCATTGTTGCCACTTTTGGCAGTTGATACTGGTCAGCATGGGCTGGTTTGTGGCTATGCAGGCCAACAAATTATGATGCACTGTGTGTTCTGACGCCTTTCTATCAGAACGGGCATTAACTTGTTATTTAGTTCGACTTACCGTAGCTCGCCTGTTGGATCAAACCACACGGACCTTTATTCTATAGTTTGATATTCAGTCTGCCAACATTTAGACAGTCCTGGCTAATGTTACCCGACCAGAAATCAGTCACCGGTACCTGGCATGATGATGTTGCGCTTCACACACATGTGCATTTATTAAAGCATGAATCATGCATAAATAAAATAGCATATTGTAAATATTTTAGAGTCAAAATTTCACTAATCATGTTTTCAGGAGAGCTCATGTCTTATTGAGAAGGGCCTCCTGGCTCCAGTGGTGGTTCACACCCCGCTGTGCTGCCCTTCATCTGAAGGCAAAATATTAGAAAAACAAGCTTTGTGCTCCGTGAGGCTCGCCTTAGGCACAGCGGAGCTTTGAGATAAATGCTAACATTAGAATGATAACAGGCTGATGTGATAGTGTTTACCACGTTCGCCTTTGTAGTTTAGCCCATTAGTACGCTGACGTTTGACATTCGCATCAGCGGTGGCGCACGTTTTTCAGGTAGTCAAACAAAGTTCACATTTTGATGTTTGGTGAGCTTGTGCAATTCAACCCGAGAGGAAAAATCGATGCCAGATTTCGTAGCGATCGATTCAAAAGTTGTCAAGATGTTTCACTCAGAACTGCTCAACCTCAGGGTGGTGATGGAGGAAGTGTCAGCGGGTCGCCAAAATTAGGATTCATCATCTGGGGACGATGAATATAACTGAAATCCAGTTCTTAAGCTGTTTTCGTCTGGACCAAAGTGACCGACAGGCTGGCATTGCCAGACACTGAGCTGCAGCACTAACTTGGCAAAAATCTTTCGACCTTGATTATTCACAAAGACAGAGCTGCTGCAGCGAAGCTACTAACAGGCATCATGCATAAAAAAAGAAACACAAAAAACATGTTTATATGGTGATTATCCTCAATAACACTCCAGGCATTTACCAAGGGGATGGAGGTAATTAGTTAAATATACAACACAGACCTCCAAAACATTACACAAAACAAGCTTTAATAAAAAAAAAAAAAAATCCACCAGATTTGAAACCTGGCTGCAGGAATGCTGCAGGGAAGGCAGTGGGTCAGGCGGTAGCGAGGGTCAACTACTAATTGTAGGGTCAAAGTATCCTCGAGCAAGATACTGAACTCCAAATTGCTCCCGTTGTGTCTCTATGTGGAGGAAAGTCGGACGGAAGTGTCAGATTAGTTTAATTCTGTGTTTTGTAATAGATTTGCTCACCTCACTAGAAGCATTAGTCAGGTCACACTTACACTGTGTGAACTAACTGAGTCCTGTTGCATGAAGCATAGATACTCAACTCGGTTTGCCTACCCTAGTTAAAGCAACATCTCATAGGAACTTTGCAAATTAACCCCCCCCCCCAATTTCAGAGTGGAATACCATATCACAATAAATAAAGACAGCTGTGCACGTATCTGTCTTTCAGCCTTTTATTTCACAAAGCTCTTGCCGACTAAAAGTCAGTCCCAGATTTACTCGTGTCCGGCCCGGTTCTTGCTCGCTCACTCCCTCCCTTTTATCTTCTTAGCTTCCTCTGTCAACCTCCATCATTACATCCATCCTGGTAACTTACCCAGCTCCAGTTCTGGCACGACACCAGCTCAACTCCCTGTCAGCATTCACCTTGTGTCATGGTTGCACAGGTTGACCCAGAATGCAGGCTCGGACAACGGTTAGAGAGGGAATGGGATTTATTGAGGTATGGGACGAGAGGGGAAGGAGTGGGCCCGATACAAGGGGGTGGGAATGGATGGAGGAAGCAGGGAGTCTGGACTGTCTGACGGTTGGATGGAGAGCAGGCAAGCAGGAGGTGATGATGGTGGTGGACCTGAGCACAAAAGATCGGAGTTTAGAGTTTCAGGAAAACAACAAGGAACAGGTAGTTGGAGACGGTGTTGGAAGTTGGACCGTGATCTACCACGGAAGCTGACAATTGATCTGACAAAGAGTGGGAGGAAGGCCGGGGTTTATATGCAGGTGGAGTGATGAGTTGATGGGAGGCAGGTGAGGTGAGGAACAGCAGGTGTGCTTCATTAGATGATTGTCCAGGAGGCCCAGGGAAATGTGACACACCCACAACACAGACAGACAACACAAGGATGGGGAAAACGAAGGGGAACACAGGGAAACAACGGTCACGACTGCCATCGTGACACCCTGGCCCTGTAAACCTCCTCCCACCTGTGGTACAAACAATAACATTCCCCCAATGCTCTGAGCTGACAGTCTGGGCAGTCCGGCTAACAAACTGAACTAACATTAACTAACAGCAGCTACAGCTGGCAGCAATTTAGTCCATTTTCCATTTAGAGACTCTGTAAATCACAGAGAGTTGAGGCGGTGTAGCCAGAACACATGGAAGGAGGGGAAAACCAGAAAATATGATCCAGTTTCACCGAAATCAGTCAAATAGTTGGTTAAATCTGTTAAATCTGTTGGTTATGGCAGAAAAGTTACACGATGCTTTAATATTTGTACAGCTAGTAGAAAAGAAACACAATCAAGCAGCGTTGGTACAGAGCCCTCAGGCCTGTCTGTGAGTCAGTCTAACCTCGGACAGAGTTTTTGGAATAAAAAACAAAAACATACACGAGGAAAGCCAAGATACACCTCCAGGCTGAAATACAAACAAGCGGGGAAAACCTCTCGGATGAAGGCCTGAGGTAGCAGGTTTATCTCAGCGTTGTTATGAGCTTGTAGTTTTGGCAGAACATTACTACGACTGTCTCTTCCTCTCTATCTTGGTGGGCCTGCCACAGTAAGAACATGACCACATTAAAAAAACAAACCCACGGTTCAAAATGACTTGGTGGTCTTTACTGGCAGCGGTGAGTATGAAACTGGTTGCATGGAGCACTCAGGCATCTGGACGTCGTATCCGTGACGTCACCCACAGTTTTCTTTCTCGGTTACTTCAATGTGGGGGCACAGGCCGCCACCGACTGATTTTTAGATTAGCCAGCCACCTGTCAATCAAAGCATCCACACTCTAAATCCTCAGTACAGTTGTCATGAACGGGGACCAAAACTGTTTTTTGTACCAGGCTGTAAACATGTTTATTCCTTATTTGAACATGGGGACTTATGGAGATTGACTCACTTCTGGAACCAGCCTCAAGTGGACGTTAGAGGAACTGCAGTTTTTTGGCACTTCTGCATTGGCTTCACTTCAAAGTCACAGAGGTTGCAGCTTGCTGATAACAAGCTCTAAAAAGTTCACATCCAGCATAAATATCTTTTGAAGTGAGCGCAGAAACGAGAAAATAATTAATAATTTACTGTTTGATCATGCACCTGTGTTTGCCTTCAACAGGTTAAATTGGGAGACTTGAGTACACAGATGCTCGCGTACGCTTCTGCCGGCATCAAACTGACAGTAGCTGTACAAACACTGCAGGTTAAGGCTGTATTGTTTTTTCTTTTAATCAGTGCCTTTGACTTCATGTGATATGCCACCTGTGTACGTAGGTATTTATTCTCGGTAGAAGTGTTTTCTTTGCTGCGCACACTGAAAACCAGTTTATCATAATAAAGTCATTAACTAAAACAACTCAAAGAAATAGTTCGGTACTGAGTCCTTGCAGCTTTGAATATCTTCTGTCTCACAGAGAGAACAGTTTCCAAAGCGGTAGACATTTCTAATCATTAAGGAATCGATGTTTCTAACAATAGCAGAACAATATCAGAAAACAGTACTTTGTAATTTAATATTTTTAGTTGTACCTCCCCTGGCCAGACTCCAGACCCGTTGAAGGGCATGCAGTTATTTTTAGAATCCGACAAGGAGTCTGCAAAAGCTGTTTCAGGGGTGTTATTAATATTCCTATGAGACAGGTCCAAGTGTCTCTATAACCTGTGCATTAAATAAATAAAAATAAATCCTGAAGACAAAAATAGACCCACGGCAAATGAATCTATCAAACACTCACATTCATCCTTGTGTTTCTGCGTTATCGCTGAGTATTAGAGTGAATTCTGTCTTTCTAAAACACTAAATAGAAAAAAAAGACAGAACAAAGACCACATGTAAATTTTTTTAAAGTCTGCTGAAATTTCTCTCACTTAGCAAAATGACTGTCACCCAATTTCACCCTGACTGGAAAACAGCCAGGGAGCAGTGAGGAATTATTGGATGAAAAAAGGTGATAATGAAAGACAGTCGTCGTTTTCTGACAAATGACACAATGAATTAATTTGTCGAGGGAAGGCAGAGTATTCAGGACAAGGGGTGCAGGTGTATGAAAGGAAACATCATGTGTGAAGGGAAAAAATGTGTAGAAATGAAAAAAGTTACTGGATTTTCTCTGCAGCCTTCAAACTCTGAAATGACTCATGTCAAAAGGCAGATAACTCTAGTTTGTATAAGATTGCATTGAATTGTCCTGGAAATCACAGTCTTTCTGATATCAGGTGCATTTTACTGGAAAATAAGACTCAATCTTTGTATCGTAAAATGTATTTCTGCTGTCAGGGCTGCAGGCGACAGGATGCAACATACTTTGGGACGCTCATAATACCCAGTTCGGTATTGATTTCAGGCTTTACATCACACTGACTACAGGATATCAAAATATGTATTGAGATCGACGTGTGTTTAGCAAACAGCATACTCGTGATTGAGTTAGTGATGCAGCCATGCTCAGCTGAAGTTCAGAAAGAGGCTGCGGTAGCTTCAGGCTGTATGACATCATGCATTAGCTTTAATGTGGGGAGCAAGTCTATCCATCTACTGTAACTGCTTATTCTCATCAGGGTCTTGGGGGCTGGAGTCTATCCCAGCTGACTTAAGGCAAGAGGTTCACCCTGGACAAGTTGCCAGTTCATCACAAGGCTGACACATAGAAATTAGGGAATCTAGAGTCATCAATAAACCCATGAAGTGCATGTCTTTGGCCTGTCGGAGGAAGCTCAGAGAGAACCCATGATGAAACCCACAGAACGGCTCCGGCTGAACCTGAACCAGGAAATTTCTTGATGTGAGGCGACCGTGCCGTCCGTCCAGGACCAATACATCTGCAGAACAGAACCTATAGTCATAGTCAGGCAGCATTGTATGTTAAAGAGCTCACAGTATCCCACTATAGAACACACCCCTACTCCCGCAGGGTTCATTTAGGTTCCTATAGTCTCCAAACGTAGAATGGGAGCCAGAGCTTTCAGCTATCAATCCGCCATGCTGTTATTTTATGCACAACTTTAAGCCTTAATATAATTTGAACAGGAAAGTTCAATAAAACAAGTTGTGATGAACATGATGAAGATTGTAGCTCGTTGTCTGTCTTATTACGGTTGAAAATATGTGTTTTCACAAGTGAATGCAATACGTTTCTGTACTTCTTCTTCTTCGCTCACATAAAAAACTACAGGTGCACCGGCAATAATAGTCCCCAGTAATTCACTTCCGTTGTGGAGTTTTTTGTTTGCAGCGTTTCTTTTTATTTGCAGCGGCATTTCTTTCTTTTTATTTGCAGCGCTGTTTCTTTTTGTTTGTAGCGTTTCTTTTTTATTTGCAGCACTGTTTCTTTTAGTTTGCAGCGGCATTTCTTTCTTTTTATTTGCAGCGCTGTTTCTTTTTGTTTGTAGCGTTTCTTTTTATTTGCAGCGCTGTTTCTTTTTGTTTGCAGCGGCATTTCTTTCTTTTTATTTGCAGCACTGTTTCTTTTAGTTTGCAGCGGCATTTCTTTCTTTTTATTTGCAGCACTGTTTCTTTTAGTTTGCAGCGGCATTTCTTTCTTTTTATTTGCAGCACTGTTTCTTTTTGTTTGCAGCGGCATTTCTTTCTTTTTATTTGCAGCGCTGTTTCTTTTATTTGCAGCGGCATTTCTTTCTTTTTATTTGCAGCGCTGTTTCTTTTTGTTTGCAGCATTTCTTTTATTTGCAGCTTTGAGGGTTCTCGGCCGCCGTATTTGTGTTATACAACATGAAGTCAATCTGGTTTTTCGTTAGGTGTGATGTATAACCATGAACTTGCAGACACAGACAGCTCCTTATGATTGTCCATCCTTGCATATCTACAAACCTTGGAGGCCGAAAGACATTTTCAGAGATGACAGATGACGAATGTATCAACACTGAGGGAATTATCAGCTGAGGAATCTTCTAATCTTTCCACAGTGAAGAATAGAAAGTAAAATTTGCCATAAGTGCTTCATAAGTACTTTTTAACCCGGCACTGGCACCGTATGACCCTCTCAACTTCAATTACGTGCAGAGTCCCTTTCTGAAAAATCACACCCAGCTAACCTAAGACATCAGCCTTGATGTTCATTTGTTATGCAAGAGATGTTTGTCCCAAGGGGCTCTACCATCTTTGTTAATTACCCCCTTGTCTTCGCTTTGCGTTCGAGATGGCCCCCCATCTCCTCAAGTCAAGATGAGAAGGGGGACGTTCACACCTTGAAGTGGGCAATTATTCCTCACATTGTTCAGGTTTCAACTGCCGCCAACTCAGGGAGAAAAAAGAGCAAACTTAAACTGACTACAGTATTGTTGTTTAATTTAACCGCGATGGTTTTTGCACTCAGAAAAGACTCTTGAACACTAAGAGATGGCCTGAGAGTCAAATGCTTCTTCAGGTGTTCATGGAAACAGATTAAAAACAGACATCAAGTTAAATACCATGAGTCTGCATTGATTTAACAACTTGCAGGTCAAAAGATGATTGGCTGTCTGTCACAACTGGAATAAATGTCATTAAAAGTGAGGCCGGTTCTAAGTATTAAACAAGAATAAAAGACTACAGTTTGCTGATTCATCATTTGGGGATCATGAATGTCCATACGAACATTCTAAATTATAAGAATATTATATTACTAAGAAACATTTCAGTCTGGACCAAAGTGGTGCAACAACCATCCAACAGACCGGTGTTACTATCCATAAATCTACTCTCTTCAAGAGTTACTGAAACAAGATATGTATGCGACTCAGACATCCAATAAAACTTTAGATTTTTAATCTAGGCAATCAATGAATCAGCGTTGATCCCATAAAATATCCCAACAATGTGCAGAGGTACACTACAAATACATTAACATTAGATATGAAATAGTTTATACGGATTTTAAAGTTTTTTTTTTACAGAAACGAGGATTCATTTGCTCATTTAATTGGACATCAGTTTGTAACGTACTTCTTTAAATGCCTTGGGCGTTGCTTGATTGCATTTTTAATGTTTTTACACACCAGCATTGAAACTAACATTAGTCTTCTATAAAATATCAAGCAGGTCTTTTTCTGACCTCAACTTCATATGTTCTTCCAATCCTTAAAACCGCCTACAGCTGAAGAAAAAAAAATTGTGTTGATGGTTAATTAATCAAGGGACAAGATTTTGCATTAACACGTGTAGGAAATGTCACTTAGAACAGCCGAGGGCTCTTATTCCTATTATAAGTAGTTTGGTTAAACTTCCTAATCTTCCTCCAGTGTTGAAAACTTGCCTAAAAACTAGAAATATGACAAAATGTTTCACATTCGGTCCTCCAAAAAACAAAAAGTGTGACTCTCAAACGTAATAAAGAAGCGTAGGTGAGCAAACAGCAGGATGACAGAGATTTATTATAGTTTCCATACGGCTGCACATTATCACAAATCACAATTCTGACATGACAAAGCATTTTATTGCAATTCTTCATGTAAAACCCAAACACAACCACGCTCTATACAAGCCCTGACCCACAACAGTCAACCATAATTACAACGTCCCATGCTGGCGTTATCTCTTTCTGCAGCAACCTCAGGTATTCATTTAAATAAAGTAACCGTTAAGGGTCAACATCTTGACCTGCTTTAAATTCAGGTTTTTGTTTTAAATTCATTTTGTTTGTGCTTTCACTACTTTCCTAGTAGAGACAGAGCTCTGGAAGTTTGTTGTGTTGCAAGCCCAGTTTAGACCAAATATTCACAGTGGAACAAAACTGTTGGAGAACATCGCAGGCTGAAGCAACTCAACTTATCAAATCTCTGGTGGCGGAAAGAAATCTGTGTATGAATGCAGAATCTAAAGTTAAGGGGCCAAGATTTTGAGTTTGCGTTCGTAGTCCAAATGGTGTTGACTGAACACTTTTGAGCAGGCTTTAATCGCAACAGTTACAACTGAAGTACAGAGAGTTGTTTCTATGTAGTTGATGCAGTTACATTTGTGTAAATTTGTAGCTTTTAAGAACATAGCAATTAGTTTCAACTCAGCTGGGCTCTACAGTCATTCAACATGCTCAGCATAACAGAGTTTTGCTATACTTAGCATTATCATAAATAATTTCTAACTTATGTCAATAAAAGTACATTTAAAAAGTATTAATAAAATGTGAAGTATTAAAAACGGTGTACTCTAAATAACCTATTTAACTAAATCTGATGCTGTGCACATGTGAATGTGTATGTTGTGCACACAAACATTTCACTCAGTCTAAGCTCATTATAGATGCTCAATGAGCTCCTGTGTTTGAAACATGATGTTGTTTATTATGAAAATGTCCTTTCATCGTGTAATTTTACTAATGAGCCTCTGGCTGAATTGTAATTGACAACTGCCAAGGACCAGGTGTTTTCCTGCATTTGAATTTCAAAGTCATTTCATGCTCGGTACATGTTTGCTTAAACACATATTCAAATGCTGAGTGTGTCGAGATGAAGGACCAGCTTTGGCACCAGTTGCCTGACATTACGGAGCCTCTGATTACGGCACTGGGGGCGACGTGTCAGCTTGAAATACAATGCCTTAGGTTAGCGTGTTTTTCAGTTAAAGCCTCAGCTGGATCATGACTTAAGTCAACATGTGATGGAGAGTAGACGAGCAAGGGCTGCAAAAGAAGCAATCCCAGGCGAGGGCATCTGCAAGGCCAATAAATAATGGGTTGTGTAAGGAGCTGGAGTGATGGCTAGCTGTATTTACTCTCTGCTCTTCTTGACAGCTCTGTGAATGTGCTGCTTTTCTTCTTATTTTTAAACTCTCCTGCCTGCAGAGGGACAATTAAAGACGCTCAGTTTTAGACTCGGTGAATGATTATGGAATACTGATGAGAGGTGATGCACAGCCAATCCTAACAGGGTTTCACTGCTGAGTCCTGCATTGATTTGTTTCTGTTCTACTTTTTTTTGTTTTGCCGACTGGATGAAAAAAGGCTCTACCAGCTGACAAAGCTGATAGAAAAAATAATACATTTGTTTGAGTCTGATGAGGTGGCGGGGTAAGAAATATATGAGATAAAGTGCTGGGCTGAGGAAGTTTTTCCCCAGGAAACTGTGAATATGAGACATTTCATTTACATTTCACAATACACTTTGTCCTTTATATGTATCTGTGTTTACAAAAGCTGGGAACAGACTCAATTTTGATGTTGGGGCTCCTTTAATTATCAAATCTAAATACAGCAGGACCCACACTTAACCAACATTGCACCAGACCCTTATGTCTATGCCAGTGGTGGACCCCCATGGTAGCAGACCCATTTAGTTTCATCAGGTTTAATCCTGGTGCGTGACCAGACATCAGGACCGTGTGGTTTTTTATTCCAGGCAAGGTTCTTCCATCCAACGAAATCTATTTAGCATTGGTTTAAATCAATATAATGTTATAGTTTGATTCAAAAAGTGAACCCAAATGCAAGGGTGAACAAAAAGTAACTTTATTAAAACACAAATAACAAAAGGCAGCTGAGGAGTCCAGGTACTAAACGAACTTAATCCAACAATCCAAGAAAAATCCCATAAACAGCTGTCCAACGAAATCACTCAATATGACCAGGAACACTGAAAGAAGACAAACACATGGACTAATTAATTAAACACCGGTGACTCCAAAAACAGGCAGGAAAAAAAAAAGACACAAATTAAAGTAACAGAAAATAATAATGAAACCAGAAACTCAAAATGACTGTTGAAATGAAACCCAAAACATTGGCATTCAAGACGCTGAAATCCAAGTTTCACCAAATAGATTTCAGAAGTTTGAACACTTTATTACACGACAGGGTTCTGTGATCGGCACCTCTTCAAATCAAGTCAGCCAAGATAATGCCAATCCTTAATGTTGCACTGTACTGTAGTGTGTCCTTCATGCAGTTAAAGAGGTCGAGGTGATGGATGGGCATGTTTAGCTTCCTTACCCTAACCATACCTCACCCATCTTTCCCTAACCTTACTTGTAGCCGACTGTACTTTACATTTGCAGAAAGAAAACATTTTTAAATTCTTTTTAACATAATCCAGAGTTTTGCAGCATCAACTAACATCAGTGCTCTTGTCTTGTGACAGAGTTGCATGCATTAACTAACCTGACTGATATGGAACCATCTAGGAAATGATCGTTGGAAACGGTTTAGAAATTGGCACTTTCAGACAAAACTTGGCAGTTGATTGGATGAACCATCTGTTTTTTTTTACTGTCTGTCATTGGCAGACTTCAACCAATCAGAGCCAGGAACCATAAACGTCATCAAAGTCTCATTGTGCATTAACTCTCCGCCGTTGAGGAAGGATTCAGTGCCAAACTTTGTCCTTTATCAATGAAGAAATACTTTCCAGTTCAAACCCTGCCTGTAGCTCATGCCACAGCTGCTAGTACTCATTAGGACTTATTGGTCTGAAACCAACGTATTTGGTTATAAATGTATGTAGTCATGTAAATGTTTTACAAAGCCAAATTTGGACAGAATGGTGGATGGAGAGACTTTGGTAATAAGTGTAAACTCTGCAGAGAGAGTTGGAAGTGAGTGAACTTTGTAAACCCGAGATGAACTTCTGCTCTGCACAGAAACCTGGATTAACTGGATTGAGAAATACTCTTACTCACGGCACAGTGCATTTTTTTTTTCTGTTTGCTCGATGTTTTCAGGCTGCAGCGACGAGACGGAGGTAGAAGATCAGATTTTTGATTTTTATCTCCTGGCTGTCGACAACAAACTGGACTCGGGCCAGCTCGGTTTGACCAGTCATAAGATGAACGTTTGGATCACGTGACAGTAAAATGTTCAGTTCCTTCAGGCTGCTTTATGAGCGGCGTGCCTCCTTCTGCTCGACGACAGCAGGAAAAACTCTGAGCTGCACACTAAACCTGGGATAAAACAACAGGAGTTCTCAAATCTTGCCAGTAAAGGGCAGTACAGACTGGGAACTAAGCTGTTCACAGTACGTGATAGGGCACGCATGATCACACAGAGAAAATATAGTTTGTAGAAACTTCTCTGTGAATGCAGTTACAATACGTTAAAGGTATTTTTAAAGTATTTTTTAAGATGCTGAAGGTATTTTTAGGGTATTTTTTCAATTACACAATAATTGTCAAAAACTAGCAAGTCGACAACTTTGCCAACAGCCAAACATCAAGCAAGGTCAACAACACAAGACATAGCAGCAGCTAATATAACTTTAGTGCGTCTGTCTTTCAGCCTTTTATTTCACCAAGCTCTCGCCAACGACTTAAAGTCAGTCCCAGATTTACCCTTATTCGGGAACATCTTTCTCATTTTCTCGTCTTAGTTTCCTCCGTCGGCGTCCTCTTCAGTCTGTTAGCCTCCGCTAAGTGTCTCTCATTATGTACACAGAGGCTCCTGTGCTTGGTTACATTGCCTGCTTGCCCAGCTCCTGTTCTGGCACGACACTGGCTCCTCCTCAGGGTGGTCCGAAATGCTTGGTGGTATAAATGGAGGTGAGAAAAGCAGAAAACATTTTCCAGTTTCATCAAAATCAGAGAAATAGTTGGTGTTGTGCGACTTAGTGCCATGAAGCGTTACGTACTTCTCACATTTAAGAAGCTGGAACCGGAATTAATCGCATCATAATTTCTCGAGTATTTAGGTTAAATAAATTTTTAACTGTGGAATTGTATTTCTGCTCAGAATCGAGTTAAGAAACTCTGTTAATCTAAATTGTCTCCATGAATGAAAGTTAATGGTTAAAGTGACTTTCTCTTCCAGTTCATTTTCTCCTAATCTGCTATTAGCATTTGCCAGCACCACTCTCGGAACTTGGTGAGACTTTGGACCGCTTCGCTCAGCATGAGCCCGGACAGACTGGGTTTGTCAAAATCAAACAAGATTATTGCCGGATCTCAGCTGCTCCGGACTTATAATAACCCAATCTCTAGTTATGAAGCAGGAAAACCTCCAGGCTAGACTCAAAGGTCGAGGTGGACTTAGAAAAACTTCATGCATGACTTTAATTTATTAATACCAATCCTTTAGGAGAGTCGTCCTGATTTGGACATTCGTCCAGCTTCTCTATTGTCCTGTTTAATGATACGCTTCTCATCTAATCTACACAATAGCACAAGAGCGTTGTGCTGATTACAGCTGACCCTAAAAATAATTGGCAGGCTGCTTGCCAAAGCAGGGAATTAATCTAATGTTTTGGAGCAATGATGAATCAAAAGCATTCAGAGGAGATAAATCACAAGAGGCTGAACAAACAAATGACAGTGACTGTAATTATCAAGAGGACTTTGTTTTGCAGCCTCACCTAGGAACTCAGTGTACTGAAAGAAGCAATAAACCTCTGTGAGACTGAGGGCGTACTCTCAGCAGACCGCCGAGCTATTGTGTAAAGGGGAGGCTGCAGACTAATATCTGCAGAGAGGTTGCAGGTTCAAAATGTGAGCGTGGAAAGTTAATAATGCTCCCGCCTTCCCTTGAGACCTGCAATCAGTAAACTCTTGAGCAAGGCACAACACCAAACACAGACTCTTATTGTGGTGGGTGAGTCGAAAAATATGGAAAAACTGTCTGCAGCCGAGTGCTGGTGGTTTCTAATCTGGGGTTCAGGGGTTATGGGATGAGTTGGAGTCACCAACATGCAAACTAAGAAAACGAAACTCTGCTTTGTATTTCAGAATTAATTGATAATACTGTTACTTCCCCGTGCCTCTTAAACATGCACTCAAAGAAGACGGACCACAAGAAGGCTTTATACTAAAGGGTCACAAACAAAATAGGTTTGTATACTCAGGGTTGAGCAGAAAGCAAACAAACATGTTGCACACAGCTTCGTTGAGAGTTGCTTTTAAAGTGGAGTCTATTTTCGATGTCCAGTGTAGTAATTCATGCAGTGAAGTGCACACGAAGCATTTCATTAAGAAATAATCACTCTACTTTTATTAGATGAGATTATGTTGAGAATTAGGATTACACTATCAAGTACAGGGTCGTTTTACTCACTAGATTTTTACTTTACCTAATGCAGCTATTCTTGAATTTGTTCATATGGTGCCAAATCATAACAGAAGATTAATCTAAGGACACGTTCCAATTAGGACAGGCAAAGAAAAACTTTCTTTCAAAGCAACATTGTGTAACTTTTCTACCATGAAATAACTTTCAAATTAGGATGAGTTGTATGTTTATGGCAGATTGTTTCTAGTATCGTGTTAGAACCGGAGCTGGGCAACTGACTTTTTTTTTTGAGAGCTTGGTGAAATAAAAGGCTGAGAGACAGACGCCGAGCTGGGCTGACTGCTGCTGGACTAGTCAGTAATATTAGCTGCTGCTGCTGTGTCTGCTGATGTTGACCTTGCTTGATGTTTGGCTGGTAGCAAAGTTGGTTCAATCTGCCTTGATCGGTCGGGTTTGAAGAAGGAGAGAGGGAAGGGCATAGAGCAAAAGTAGAACGGCACCAATCGCAGTAATGAAAACAACTAAAAGAAATAATAGAAATATGATTAATAGCAATAATAATGTCAATGACATTGGGCATCAAGCAGGAGGTGAAACAATAATCTGTAGACGCAACCATGATAAAAAAAAAAAACACTCTGAGAGGCTCCAGACATATTTTGGACTTTTAAAAAAAAGTCAAACTACTTTTTTAATTCAGCAGTACTAATTTACTTGCAGCCCTGATGTGGAGGCCATTTGTATTTGTGCTATTTTTTGTGGGAACTGCTTCCTGCAACCTGATAAACCATTTAGCAAAAACAATCAATTTGTCTTTTTCCCCTAATTGCAACAGTCTGACACTCCTGACCTCGTCTAGGCAAACACACAGACCGAAAATAAGTTGAAATAATTAAAACTAACAGCCATAAACACAGACTTGGAATTAACCAAGGACCAGTGTTGTTTCTGCTCTGAGGATGATTTAAATAAAAAACAATCCCACTAATTCACAGAGTGGAAAAACATTCCGGGAATTAAAGCAGCTCCTCTGTCTTCGAAATCAGATAAAAGGTTAACGAAGAAACATTTGAATGCAATCAACATCTATTCTTTTGGTATGTTAGCAAATCTGATTGTAAAATCTGATCCAGCAATAAAAAAACATTTTGAATCCAATTACTAATCATGGCTGATGAATTATGAGAATATGATGGCAAGAAAACGCCAAAAATTAAAAAAAGAAACGTCCGTGTTAGCCGGTGATGTTCAGTTTGACGTGGTACAGTCTGCTCTCTTCTTCTTTTAAAGAGCATAAACATGGGTATTCATGGGATTCTGGAGAGCCGTCCTTCACCATGTACCGCAAATAAAAAGGATGTTGGGCAAACACTGGAAAGAGAGAGGGAGAGGTTGCAGATAGGAAAAATCAAGAAGGAGGAGAGCGAGGCGAGCGAGAATGAGAGCCAGTTCTTTCATGTCCTTCCAGTCCTCTCTCTCTCCCTCATAAGGGTTTACTCAGAGAAATCTGCCGCCTGTGGTTCTTCATAGAGTTCTGAATTGGCCCTATTGGTGGGATTTGTTTGCACAAAAGGAAGACATTTGGACTGGGATTATCAAAGGCCCAGACCTCCATGTCTCAGCTCAGTGCAGCAGCTTGCCAGAGATGCTCCTTTTTTGCCAACGCCGAACTGAATTTGGCGTGCACGGAGCTGCCGTAAGAGCAACCCTTTGTGTTTTGAAGAGTTTCGTGGGTGGTGCGTGTCTTTTTTTTTAAATTAGAAGACGCTAGTTAGCTGGCTAGTCTGTTCCTAACATGTTATTTGTCATACATTATTGTTGTATTGTTGTCTTTAAGCACGATGTCACAGCCATCAAGTGCTTATTTTAGATTCTCCAGTTTTAAACCAACTTATGGAACTTTACGTTGGCCAAGCGACGTGTCTGTAAAACAAAGCCAATGAGTGCCCAAAAAACTCAAACATCCACTTGAGGCTGGCTCCAGAAGTGAGTCTGGCCCCGTTTACACGTACACAGGTATTTTTAAAAAGAGACAATTCCTTTGTTTGTATCTTTTACAATTCGCCTCTGAAAATGAATCTTTCTAAAAACTCCGGCTCGATTGGAGATTCTGGAAAACTACGGTTTTGCGTTTGCGTGTAAATTCAGATAAACAGAGTTTTAGGCAGCTGATGCGCCAAAAGTGCGACCAATGTTTATGTTTTGCTATGACGATGATCATGGACGCATTCAGAGTAGCAGTCGTATTTATTCTGGTGCAAACACTTTTCATGTGTTTGCATTCGCATACACAGTTGACGTATCATGTCGATGACCAGAAACGAATGAGGACTCGGAGGTCAGCACTTCTGCCGCTTCTCCAACCTATTCAAAGACTCAGTCGCCGTGGGTCTGACCCGGGTGGACTGCTGTCTGGTGGGATCATTTTTATGCCGCCCATAGGCTTGGCATAGTTATGACGGCGCTCGATGGTGTATTTATGCCGGTTGAACGAAAACATTTTTTGAAAACGATGCTATGTGCACAATGTTATTTTGGAAAACGGACAGAGGGAAATATTTGTTTCTCAACATACCCGGCTATGTGTAAACGTAGCCTCAGTCTCTGTGGATGTGTTTCCTTGGGTTTACCTCCCACTATCCATTGAATTACGACGACCCCTAGAAGAATGAAGACACAAGGGCTTCTGTGGCTTCTGTGTCAAACCGGTAGTTCCTCAAACGTCCTCTAGAAGTGAGTCAGTCTCCATAAGTCCCCATGTTCAAATGTCCAACTTCACAGCAGCTTAAACTGAACTTAAAGTTATGTATAATTAGGTTTTCTGACGGTTGGGTGCCATTACATTGGGTGGCTTGTTTGTGCAACCACCTCAACCTTTTTTAAGATTAGCCGGGAGGCAGCAGAGGCAGAGACAGGACTGCAAAGACGGCGATTTGTAATTTCAGCCTAAAAAAAAAAATCGGCGATCGCCCCCAAGAAACAAAAAAAAGCACGCTTTTGCATTTTCCGTGTTTCCGTGAACCCATTGTTTAAAATTATAGAGAATTTCACACACAGTCGCCAGTTATTGTAATCTGGGTATGTGGTTGACAGGGTCACAGCAACAGAAATGTTTCCTTTTGAAATATTTCTCATGCTTCAACCTATTGTGGCTTCGGCTCAGGAAATATGTGAATCTGGTGCAAATCATTTATTGTCATCCATCCTTGCTGAGAGATTAATAATAATAAAAGTATTAAAGAATGAAGCCTCTGAATGCCATTCCCTTCCTCTGTCCTCTTACATTCATTTCTTTCTTGGAGAAAAAAATGAATATTTGCAAAAAAAGCAAGATACAAGTGTTTTAATTGGATAACTGGCGCCATTAATTGCAAGATTACAGTGTCGGCATCTTCTTTTCGCGGTTGTGTCTCAACCATCTGCTTCGTATCACGAAGTACAAAAAAAGCACCGATTAAAGAGACAGAGAGGAGTCACGTTCAGCTGAAGCGGCGAGTCTCTGTTTCGCTGCTGAATGTGAAAATCATGCAGCTGCTTATCCAGAACAATTTTTTTTTAAAGACTAAAGATTGTGAGATCGTTTCAATCAGATCTCACTTCAAAAAGATAAAATGGCGTCGCATTACGTCTCTTAGAGAAGCGTGAAAATGTTGATTCTCTCTCTGCTGGTGTATAATGATCTCTCAGAGTGAGCGCCACAACAACAACAACATAAATAAATAAATAGATAAAACGTCATTACACTCAAAAAACGAGTCACAGAGACTTTGCAAAGACTAACATCAGGTTTTTGAGGCACAGTCATCCGCATAGCTTAAACTCCACTGTCTTCTTCTTTACATCATCTCCTCTTCATCTTCATCAGGATCTTCTCACTGTTCCGGTTCTGAGTGCTGCTATTGTGAGTGTAAATGGCCTCAGATGCATAAAAGACAGAGATTTAGAAGAGGAGAGGGAGGGAAGAGAAAGAGAAGCCTTAGAGGCGGTGGTGGTGGCATTGAGGCTTTTTTTTTTTTTGTTAAGCTCCTTTTCTGCATGCCCCACAGATGTACAAGAGGAGGTGCAGCTACTGTGGAGAGAGAGAAAGACCTGGAAAATATCATGTTTGCCTCATTAGAAAAACGACACTCTCGCTGAGGTGAGTGCAAACAAACAGACAATGGGTATAATAAGACACCCTGCAGCCCCTCACATATTCAAATGAGTGGGATACATGCAGATTTGCACTTTGTTATTTAAAAATGTTCAGCCCGCGCTCGCCGAACACGAGCACATCAGAATAAAACGAGCAGAGTGCGGGGAAAGAATCAATTCCAGGGTAGTTTCGTATCCGTGGAACCCATTAGTCTCGAGACAATTAGGGCGGCGCGTCGTTTGCATTATGTCGTGTGCAATATGATGCCTGATAGCATTAATGCAGCAGCTAAAAGGTGAATTCATCAGTTAATTAATCAGAGGCTTTTCACGACACAAAGGGGATGAAAAAAAGATATGAGAATATCAGGAGTCTCCTGATATTATCGTCGCATATGCACGTTCATGTGAGGTGAAGTCTTGTTTGTTCTACAGCGAGACAAAAGCACCATAAATATTTTTATTAAAAGTTTACTGCCAGAACTTTTTATATTTAACACGGAGATGATTTTCATCCCTATCACTCAGCGTTAAATCAGAACACAAGAAATATCCCAGTTAATCAAGAATAACAGCAAGCGCTCTCCTGTCAAAGATTAACTGTTACTCTTCATCTTGTTTCGTTCAATGAAGAAAATATGAAACTTATAAAATATTTAACTGACTGGCATCAAAAATAGATAACTGTCGGGAAAATGAGAGGTTATACAAGCAGAGGAAATAAAAGAACACCTACAACATATGTACAAACGCACTGAAAACATAAAATAAAATAAAAATATGGATTGAAAAGTATAATAATGTCATTTTAGGGGATTTACTGAAGCGGTTAAAGCAAACTGTTGTTTATTTATACATCCAGCAGACTCTGTAAATCTGTGACGTCACCTGTGAAAATTAAAATAAATAAATAAATGGCCTAAATGTAAAAATGTGAAAAAACTTGGATCACTTGGGGATTTGGAGGCGGGCTGAGGGAAGCCTGGTTGCTCTGTAATGACACCCACCTGTCAATCAAAGTATGCATAACTTAATATAATGTGAACAGGTGAGTTGTATATAAATTCACCCTCAGTACAGTTGTCATGAACGGGGAAATTAGCTACAGAGACCAAAACTGTTTTTTGCACCAGGCTGTAAACATGTTTATTTCTGCTGTGAAACATGGGGACTTATGGAGACTGACTCATGATATCAGTGGGGATAATGAACATTACACTGCATCATGCTGTTTGGATGTGGAGGCGTTGTTGGACATTACCGCCCCCACATTCATTTCCATAACACCTGAAAGTGGGAGGACAAAAAGTCAAATTTGTCCTCCGTATACCGGCACTGTTCCATACTGAGCAACATTATCGTTCATTATTTAGAGTTATTGTTCACGTGGTCATGTTTCGAGTCTCTCTTTTTTTCCTCTAGCTTTTCGTCCTCCAGCTTCTGTTCAAACCAAAACAATGAGCTGAAAGACACTAAAGCACACTACAGGGCAAGGTTGGATATTTAAAAGGGTCGGTTCATCCGAATTACCAAAATAAAACACAAAACAGATGTTTTAAATATATAACTGTAGAAATATCGGGTAGCAAAATGTATGCTGTAGCTCGTAATGTGGATTTTCACTTAAACCAAAGGATCTCTTCTTCTTCTTCTTCTTCTTCTTCTTCTTCTGCTGCTGCTGCATGACTCGATAACGGCAGCCTGAATCCTATTACCGTCCTCGGGTTCATTTATTCCAGAGAACCATAAAAAGAGGATGGTGGCTTCTTTTTTTTTTGACGTCCCGTCACCGGGACACATGGTATGCAGTAATGGTGGCATCTGCTTGAGCGCACACACATTTTTGTAAACACTACAGCTTAGTAATGATTCATGACGGGAACGTACTCGCACAGAAACTCGAGAGAAGAAAATGTGGAACACCACGATTTAACACGAGACTCCACGTGACTCCTGAGTCGTTGTTGTGAGGAGAGGACACTTCTAACTGTGTGCTAATTAGGAAATGAATTGGCTTAATTAATGACCAAATTAGTATATAAGAGGTTCTTGATATTATACAATAGATTCATTAAACTGGTCAGCAACCTTGGCTATGGCCAAGATTTTCGTAATAAGGAGGTCATGTAGATTTTTAATGTGGATGGATTTATTTGGATTTTAGTGTTCATGGTTCACAGAGGATGAACCCTGCAATCTTTGGTGACTTTTCCTTTAGCACCACCATAAAATTGACAATTATAATTAATAAAATATATTAACAGCTATTCGATGGATTAATCTCAGATTTCAGGCTCCCTGGAGAATCGATTTTACAAACATCTTTGGTCTTTACTGGTCAAATCTTTAATGTAATCATCTGAAATCGACTAAATTTTTTGTTCTGTTATTTATGGTTTTATGCCAACTTTGGTGAACGCCCCCCAGACCTTTCCTCTAGAAGCATCATGAAGTTAACATTTATAAAATGAGTAACAATTCTAATTACAGATATTTATTGTCATTTTACATAGATTTCTATGTAATTTTGAAAAAAAAGAAGAATATGTTCGTATGTCTGTAATTTCCTTTTCTCTAGCGTTGTTAGCCTTTTTGTGCTACTTAGCTCTGTCTCTACTTCACACAATTAAATGTAATGATATTACTGTAATCTATCAGTAAAAGTAATATATTACACTGTTTATGATTAGGTCCAGCAGAGTAAGAAAGAAGTAGCACATTGCGTCTTACGTCACTAACACCACAGGATAGATGGAGGAAGCTGAAAAGTTATGTGATGGTGATGGATAGCAACTACCATTAATTACTGTTATTAATTAGATATACATGAACACCTTCTTTAAAACCTTGACAAACAAAATGCACAGAGTGGGAAGCCTAAACTTTAAATTAAAGTTTGAATATTCACCCATATGCCCCAAATTCAGATGACCTGACCTCATTGTTCTCAGACGCCGACTCGTGTTAGTTACTTTTATTTTCATGCACTTGTTAAAAAAAACTCTTCTTAATCCTGCCAGAATTATCAATATGGCTCTTTTTGTTAGAGGACGCAGAACAACAATGCAATAAAGTGAAATGTATGTTTTGAATTATGCATACGTGAGGGAAGTGCTGCGAGTACAAAGCATTAGAAACACGTCCTCAAATACTAGATGTCATAATAGAATTCCACTCAATATGCAAATGTTCAAGGCAATCACAAGTACGCTCAGCCACTGCTCTTTCCTGGACATGGTCTATTTATGTATGAATGGAAATATGTTTATTTTCTGAATTATTATTTATTTTTGCTCAGCACAGTTCGCAGTATCCAATCAGAGGAAATGGGTGCTTTATTTTAAGGCACAGACAAACACTAATAAGGATTTAAGTAAAGTTGTCACATCATAAATTGATTATGTCTCTGTTAAATGTCATTGTAATGCAGTTTTCCTTCCCCTGCAGTCGTGTGTGTTGTCAGTTGAGGAGTTGCAGGCCCCGTCTACGAATCGACGCAGAACCAAAGAGTTTTGAAACTGCACTGTCCAAAGCAAAGAGGGAGTAACGTGAACATTCGTCAAATCGACATTTCATCAGACAGCTCTTCTGAACTTATGACAGTCCTCTGAACACCCCAGTGGGCATGGAGGAGTCTCACCAAAGGGTGTCATTAGACTGACGAGAGAAATGAACGGTCAGATCCAAAGCTTCCTTTGTGTGTAATTATGGGAAATTATCCTTCACAGTTTTGGCAGGGCAACGAGGCTGATGAAAATTTGCCACCCCTGCGGTCAGAGTGACTGCAGAGAGGACAGAAAATAACCACTGCCACTGAAAGACGTGTCAGAACAATTTCTCAGACCACCTAATTTTTTTAAATTGGGACTTTCCTTTGAGTTAAGGTGACATTAAAATGACTTTGAATCATGTGGCACAGATTGACTCCAACATTTTACTCCAAAACTTTTTTTTTTGACAGATTTTCTGATGGTTTCCCGATTATTTCACATTTAATAACTTACAACCAATCTCCAAAAAGTTGTCACGCTGTGTAAAATGTAAGTAGAAGCAAAATGTGATGTCGTGCAAAACATTAAATCTATATATTTGACTGAAAATAGCACAAAGACAACAATCAATGCTGAAACTGAGACTTTTTATTGTGTTTGGAGAATGATGTAAGCAGCATGTTTCAAAGAAGTTGGACAGCGGCAGCAAAATACTAGTTTCATGTTTAGTCTGTGGTTACAATCTTAAAGACTGTCACACCGCGGTGAGGTCAAGCTAGGTTTTTGTTATGTCTTGTCATTTCCTGTTTTATTTTGAAAGATAACTCTCCTCTCGTTTCAGATCACTTGCCCTTCCTCATGTGTCACCGGTCTGATTGTCTTCCCTGTCCTGATTGTTTCCACTTGTTCCCCATTACCCTGTGTATATATTGTCTGCGTCTCCCTTTGTCCCGTGCCGAAGTGTTTCGTCTCATGCAGCGTTCACCTAAGCCTTTTTTCATAGCCCATAGCCAAAGCATTATAGCTCTTGCATCTTTTGTTTTCCCTCCTCGAAAGAGTGATTTTTTGTTGTACTTCATAGTCTAGTCTTTGGTTTCTTTGTCTTTAGCCTAGTGTTTTTCAGCCTCATTAGAGCGCCTTAGGTTAAAGTTTCATAGCCTTTTGTTTTTCCTCGTTGTGAGCGATTTTGATTTTGTTTATCTTTTGATAAGAATAGTTCAGAGTTTTTTCCTCCTTGGAGTGATTTTTTTGTTTCACCTAGTTTAGGCCTTGTTTCGTAGCCTCACTCTTTTCGAGGGTGTTTCTAGATCTGAATAAAACAGCTCTCTGCACTACTCTGCATCTGAGTCCTTCTTGAGTCCCGGCCTGACAAAGACCGTGTAAAGGCAATTTCTCTCAAAACACATTAAATATGTTGGAAAATAGTTGCTGGAAACACATGAAATGAAACTTTAAACCTCTAACTTCACATTTCAGTAATATATCGTTCAAACAGTTTTCAGTCTCAGGATTTTGTGGGCGGTCCTTAAAGGGTGGCTCGATGACACGCTGAGGCCACCCTGAGCAGAGACACGCCCCAACAGTCCTGAAGCTGAGAATTCATTTTTACACCCAATTTTACAAACTTGACGATATTTTTAATCATTGAAATTTGGGTGGGTGGTTAATAACTCTCTTATTTGGTCTGACAAGCTCAGAACATTACACATACTTTAGGTGTTGAGCATGTCTCCAGCCAAACAAACAGTTAAGTCTCTCTGTCGTCACTCCTTACATCCCTATTATACTGCAAATATATTCACACTGAATCTGAATAAATTCAATACTGAAAATACTAAAAATATATTTGTGAATTTCATCTTCAATAGAAATCAGTGGGTTTAGAGCTTTGACAGTCAAGGTAGGGAACTTTGTCGTTGGATTTCTTGCGAATAGAATATATAACAAAGGCTGCATCCCCTACTTTGGGTCCTCTGCTTTGTTCTGTCAAAGCATCGAAGCTGGAAATACACCATCCTCACCTGGACCAAACAAAAGAAGGAAAATGTTCCTGATTTTGAATGAACTACTCTAATTATTCTTAGTGTTAAACTGGTGTGATGAGCTGAAACCATCACCTCAGCCAGTATGTGCCATCGCTGAAAAAATCAACCTGAAATCCAGCTGCCTGTTACAGACAAAAACTACCATTGTTCTGTCACATTTAATTCCACACTTTTCTTTCCTTATTGTGTCACTCTCAGGCTTGCAGGAGAGTTTTAACTTTATTTCTTAATTTTTTATGTTTTTGAATGAACACACGGGTCTGACAGATCCCCCACATCTCCACCACCACCGCCGCCGCTACACTCTTCTTTCCTCTCTCCCTGATTCCTTTTGTCTTCCCAGCAATGCCACCACTGGCATCACGATCACAGTTTCAAGGTTCCCAACACCGGAGCTGCAGTTGAAAAGCAGCCAGAGAAAAGAGTTCCAATTAGGTTTTTTTCAATCAAACAGAATAACTTGTGTCTTTAAGAAAAAAGAAAAGAAAGAAATTGAAAATTGACAACATATGTGCTGCTCTGTGAGCTACTGTAAGTAATTTGACATGAGTTTGACTATTTCCTCCCACTCTGCAGGAATTAAAATGACGCCACTGGAAGCTGCTCTCTGTTGCCATTAATTGGCCCCATTACTATTAGTTGTGATTTGTAATTTACCAGCCTAGTACTTATCAGAGGAGCAAGGGATTGAACTGAACCAAATTACAGTAAAGCGCTGCTTATTTTGACTAATCCTAAAGAAAAAAAGCACACTTAGGGAACTGAAATTTGGGTTGATTTTTCTCCCCAAACTCATTTATTGTTATTTATTGGTTGTGATAGGGAAAATGTTTCCACATTTAATGATTGCAAAGATGTTAGTGTGAAGATTAAACATACTGCGCATTGGCAAAACGGCACTTTATCCATAACATTTGTATTTCAATACCTTAAACGATGGAATTTGGAATTACTAAGCCTGCAACTTTGGGATATTGGCAAGTTTTTCTGTCATAACCACAACTTGTATTACGGCTCAATCTCACCAGAGTTGTTCCTGCCCTTTCTACATAATTTTTATGATTCCACCAGAAGCACTGTAGTATGTTTCAGACGCATAAAAACAGTCAAAGAGGAAGCTATTCAACCACATAGAGGAACATAAAGCAAGAAAAAATGACCAACTTTGAGCTATGCAGGAGGGATTCAGGGTCAAGACTCCAGTTTTAACTTTAACTTTTATTTTTACATTACCATGTGTTTAATGACTATATCCAATGTAAAAGGTGTTGCTTGTGGTGGTACATTTATTTATTAGTTGTGTATTTGTGTAAAATAATCTGACTATGCAGTTAACCTAAGCTCTTTGGAGCGTTTTAGCATCTTTCAGCTTGTTGTTTTGGTTTCACCGCCAGCGAATTTACTGTTTTGGGTCAGTGGGAATTTCAGCAAAATGAGAGACTTCTCAACAATAGCAGTATTTTGTTTGAGGAGTTGGTGGAAACCAAACCAGATCTAAAATGTAAATAAATTTTGGTCTTACAACTTCAAACGAACACTGATGTTTCTCTGCGTATGTTGAATGTGTGAAAAGGGGGCTGTTTGCTAACAGCTTCTCGATAATAGGTTTGTGAGATTATTATGTTTCAATGCCGTGAGGTTTTAATCTCTCGGCTACAATGTTAAACTGGCACCAAGATGCACATTTGAGGAAGGAAAGCAGATACTGACCCCCCTGTCTTCTTTACTTGCGGAAACAAATATCTCTGGAAAACCCCTGGAGAAAACTTTTTCAGTTTACGTTAATTCAGTCTGGAATATTATTTAGCATCTAGTGGCCAATAGAGGAACTGCGGCTGTGGGAACTTCAACAGTTACAGAGAAAATTCATATATTACATGAAAATCCCCACGACACATTACAGTTTGAACTCTCCTCTCCGAGGTAAAGCACCTTTTTCTTTTCTACTTACCACAGCACTTTCTTCCATTTATTGTACCATAAACATCTTCCTCCCAAATTTCTCATCTTGCCTCCTCACAGTGTCCTATGATGCTCGGATACAGAGAGAGAGAGAAAGATAACAGCCTGAAAGTCTGAGCCAATCAGCGTTACTCAGCTCCTTCTTCGATGTTCGGTACAAGATAGCCGTGGGAAGCCGACAGAGCCAATCATCACTAAAAAGGCTGTGCAAACCTCCAGAACCTCCCCACGGATTGCAAAGACATGCGTGCATCCCACCAACCTGAAGTCAACTGGAATCTATAGCTCCATGTCATCGGCAGGATCTTCACGCTGAAGCTTTTTCATCCCCACGAGGCAAATACTCATCTTGAATTACCGTTTTAAGACACTCAAAAGTGACGTTACTCCTGGGATATGCTAAGTTTGCTATTTGAAATAAATGCAAAGGCCTGACATGAAATATTTAGTTTTAAATTTGAGGATTATTCACGTGCAAAGGTATTTAAGAGGACTAGATTTTGTTTATACTTTGATTCATTGTGATAAAGGATAAATTCACTATTGAAAAAGATTTTTATTTGAGCTGCACCCCCCCTTTCACATTATCCAGACAGTTTATTATTCAGTATATCATTTATTTCTCTCATTATAATCCTTCTAACCTTTTAAAACTCATACATTGATAAAGTGTTGCTGTGGACAGCTTGTTCTCCTACAAGGACAGTATGGTTATGCACCTCTTTGGTGATTACCTTCCTCAAGTGTAATGTCTGGAAATAATAATGGTAACAAGAATAAAAGTTATTTTGTATTCATCAAAAATCAGCTATTACGGAAAGGACGGCTATTGATTCTCCAAATGTCAATAACGTGACCTTTGCCTCACAGGCTGAGGTGTTGAACAGGGTAATTCTACCATTTACCTCACGGCCATGCAGCATAAAATGAATGTCGCTGTGACAACTTTTCAAAAGTTCAGGGATAAAACGGCAATCTGGAAGCCAACATTGCCGCGGTTGATACTTTGAACTGTTTTGTTCAGCAGGATAATCTTCCACTGTCATGATTCTTGAAGCGTGGGCAGTAAACAAACAACACATTCATACGACTTCGGCGTCCCCACCACAAACCTTTAGAGTCCGATGAGGTGGAAAGCAGAGTGATAGATCAGAAGGGACGTGTTGCAGATGTTGATTGGCCTTTACGCTTATACAGTAGCTTACCGAGCTGGTTTTCTTGCCAAGTTTGGCCGCTGACATCCCGGGAACGAGTCAGTTTAAGAGTTACACGGGACTCACACAGGAGGCGGAACGGCAGCGGAGCGAGCCGCGGCTCTGGGCCGCGCCCTGTGTGAGTGCTCTCATTGACTAGACTGGCTTCTATTTGCTACGGTGACCGCGGCGGTACCATCCGCTTCCGGTGTGAGTTGGCCTTTCGGTGATCACAACTGAGCAATCTTTGCCTGCCAACAGCAGATTGTCATTAGTGGTTAGCTACTTTCATCAAAGTCAGTGAATAAAGTTACAGCGTTGTGCTTTTGTACATCTCCTTCACCCAAGGTTCAGTTTGTACTCGCTCAGTCCTGAGAAGGAGGAACGCTAATTATCCAACTTCAGTGAGAACACCTCTGTTTGGTCTGCAGGCAGTTACACATCACATGCTAAAACATTCAGAGGAAGTCTAATGGGAGTTACTTTGATTAGATTAATGTGGCATTACCAACTTCTGCAGGTTCTTGTAACATCTGATGTGAGGAAGTGTTAAT
This sequence comes from Collichthys lucidus, assembly GCA_004119915.2. Classification (NCBI taxonomy): domain Eukaryota; kingdom Metazoa; phylum Chordata; class Actinopteri; family Sciaenidae; genus Collichthys; species Collichthys lucidus. Next base: position 5,096,746 of record CM014096.1, on the reverse strand, counting down.
AGAACACATCAGGCAGGTTTGATACTCCTGTGTCGACCATCATGACATAAAGATGTAAAAGCAAAAGTCAGTTCAGATATATGTATATATACATTTCCAATTTCTGTTCTTGTTAAAACAGTTACTTCTCTGCTGAATATCTTCAAACTTTTCGTGAAACATGGTTTCTCTGTCACTCAGTCTGTTTCTGTGTTTCTCTTTATTTTCATCAGCTCTGTAATTCTTTCCGAATCCCAGAAGAAGAGTTATTTTTCCCAGACAAAAAGTTTCCTTTTCAAGAAGTCTCTTTGAAATGTATCCCCCCCCATTCAAGTCTGACGGTTGTTTTTCTCTTTCTGAATCTATCTGTGGTTTCCACAATGCTTCTCAGCTTCAAAGGGGAACCAAGAGCGACATACTGAGTAACTTCGATCCGTCCATGTGTGTGTACGCTCTTTACTTCTATCATTGGGAAATTTTTCAGACCTTGGGGTCAAGGAAGTTTTGGTCAGCCATCGCGTTGTGTGCTGGGTCCAAGTCAACTTACACCTTAATCACTAACCACTCAGGCTTCGGACCTTACATCTTGCTACCTTCAAACCTCGGATATCCTCGATCTTAACGCCTCACCATTGGAGTCTCCTGACCCTGTCCTGAACTAAAATGTCATCTTTATACTCAACATCCCAAGTACCAACTTCAAGAGATTAGTCACCCATACTTCATCCTTTACTGTATGGATAAACCCACTTTTGGATTTCCATCCTCTCTTCGCTGACCACCACACATTGTCTCAGACCTGGACCAGGACAGCGAGGAAGATCAACAGCATCATCTCGGCATACTTCCTACACCCGCTCCTCCTTTATACATGAGCCTATATATGAGCCTTACCTTTGACTCTCGATACCAAACTGTGTACGTCATTTGACAACTGTAGAGCCAATGTGATAACCACGACACCTAACCCTAATTTTGTTCAGGGCTCTTGTAAACAACAAAAGGACGATTAAAAGCTAATATTTCTCAGCTGAAAAAGGGATGTAATAGTTGTTTTCTTCCTTTTTGAGGTCAAAAAGCTTTAATTTGAAATGAAAAATGAAATAAAAATACCCCGAGCGCATTGAGATTACAACATCTTTATTTGCTGCTGCGCTTTTTTATTTCTAGTCATGTTTCCTTCAGTGGAAAAACAATTTTTCTTTTTTCTCACTGTGTTTCTTCTTGTGGCTTTTAAAGAAAGGGTTTTATTGAGCTGTGTAAACAGCAAAAACAAAATACATGTTTGTTATTCTTCCTCATTTTCTACTTTCCGGGGAGACTTGAAGTATGTGTTAATAAGTAAGATGAGCGAATGGGTAGCAGTTTCTTCTTTTGTTTGTTTTAGAGAAAACGCTGTTATTATGATGTCTCTACAGTGGATTGCGAAAGTCTTCCACAGACAGGTCACAGCTCTCCTCATATTTGCACATTAAAAAGCTTCACACTTTCCTCTCTTTTATTAGGGCCCGAGCACGGAAACCGTGCGAAGCCCTATTGTATTTCAAATGTTTATTATTTTTTTTTTTATTATTATTTTCCTTTTTCTTCCACCCAATGAATTGCCTTTTTCAAGGCTTTAATATCCCCAAAAACTCATGAAAATGTGCGTACCCCCCCAAAGTCGGGCGTAAAATTTCGTATTTTGGGGGTCTCGCGCACGAGCGTACAGAAATGGCTCTACGGCGCCACCTAGGTTTCGGTTGTCGGAGGAGCCCCCGGACACGGTTTCATCCACGCGGATGGGATTTGGAGGGTGTATGAAACATATCGAGACGCACCAAAAAGTCTCTTGGTGACCCGGGTTTCGGTAAAGGGTACGGCGGCCATTTTGGGTCAAAGTTCACGTTTTTGTGATTTTTTGGTCATTTCCAGGGGTCGTATTTGAACGAACTCCTCCTAGGGCTTTCGTCCGATCCTTTTGAAACTTGGCGTGTGTGTTCATGAGGCTTTGACGATGAAAAGTTATCAAAATCATAACTTTTTGATGTACTATGTCAGAGGGGCGGGGCCACGAAATTCTCCATTTTGCCATAAAATTTCAAAGTGCTATAACTTTGTGAAAAATTCTCCAATCGTCACCAAACTTTGAATATATAATGGCAGTCTGGCCTAAAATACATTTCCACAAAAATATTCGGTGATTTTCATAGTGCCTCCTAGTGACGACAAAAAACACCACTTTTACGAGATGGCGTGCAGCTCGAACAATATTCATCATATCCACCTCAAACTAGGTGTGGATGTTGTCAAGGCCTTGGACTTGACATCTGAGAAATAATTTCAACTTTTCATAAAAGGGCGTGGCCGTGACGGCGCGTCAAAGTGGACGCTGCCTTTTTTTTCACCGAAAAACCAGACTCCATTGACTTTTTGGTTGATTTTCAGGCAAAACTGTTCGGCTATCATATACTTTGTCACAGCTGTCTGAAACTTGTTGGGGTTGTTAAGACCAATGTGATGCACAATTCGGCTGCATAATTAATGAGGGGGCGGGGCAAAGCGCTCTATAGCGCCCCCTTGAATTTTTCTTTGGGACAGCCCCGCCACAGTTTTGAACACAGAGTTATGAAACTCAGCTGAGTTATGGGGCATCACAAGACCTACAAAAAAGTCTCTTGGAGCAATTTGTAAAATTAACAGGAAGTGAGATATTTAAGCATGAAAATCACCATTTTTTGTGTTTCGAACTGTTGAGAAGGGGGCGTATTTGAACGAACTCCTCCTAGGGCTTTCGTCCGATCCTTTTGAAACTTGGCACATGGGTTCATGAGGCTTTGACGATGAAAAGTTATCAAAATCATAACTTTTTGATTTGCTATGTCAGAGGGGCGGGGCCACGAAATTCTCCATTTTGCCATAAAATTTCAAAGTGCTATAACTTTGTGAAAAATTCTCCAATCTTCACCAAACTTTGAATATATAATAGCAGTCTGGCCTAAAATACATTTCCACAAAAATATTCGGTGATTTGCATAGCGCCTCCTAGTGGAGACAAAAAATACCACTTTTACGAGATGGCGTGCAGCTCGGACAATATTGATCATATCCACCTCAAACTTGGTGTGGGTGTTGTCAAGGCCTTGGACTTGGGGCAAATTTGCTCTATAGCGCCCCCTTGAATTTTTCAGTGGAACAGCCCCACCACAGTTTTGCCCACAGACTCACGAAACTCAGCTGAATTGTAGAACAGGGCAGTACCTACAAAAAACTATCTTGGACCAATAAGCACAAAAAAGCTCTATAGCGCCCCATGGCGCATGTTGGAGGCGCTGCAATTAGAAAAAAATGTTGTGTTAAATAAAGCAAAACTGAAAGCAGTACCAAAACAAGACTGCAGTATGTAATGAGGCGGCTGGACAAAAAAGCTCTATAGCGCCCCATGGCGCCTGTTGGGGGCGCTGCAATTGGAAAAAATGTGTAAAATAAAGCAAAACTCAAAGTACATTGTCGCACATGTTGACTGTCGCCATGCTGCAATGTGTTCTCAAACAGCATAATGTAGACAGAATATGACATGTAATAGTAACTGTACATTATATCAGTGAAATAAAGTTGTACATTGTCGCACATGTTGACTGTAGCCATGCTGCAATGTGTTCTCAAACAGCATAATGTGGACAGAATATGACATGTAATAGTAACTGTACATTATATCAGTGAAATAAAGTTGTACATTGTCGCACATGACTCCTGAAGGCCAGATCTGAGTCTATGAGAGCTGTCTGAAACTTCTTGTGGTTATTAAGACCGATGTTATAAAGAACGATATTATGCACATTTAAACGTGCGCACATTTCGACGTGCGCACATATGCGAGGGCCCGACCATCGCTGCTTGCAGCTTTAATTATTATCTGTTTTTCCCCCCTCTCTCTCTCTCTACAACAGTGAAAAAGGTCTCCACAGATGTTCCCTTGGCTTTTATGTCAAAAGCTATCTGACTGATACGAGGAAATGTCAGCCGGATCCAAAAGTAAGAAACAACCTGATTATTCCCTTTTCCGTGAAAGGTCACCTGTGACACAGTATCTCGAAAATGTATGATAAATTTGTACAACATTAGGTGTACCCAGCTGTACCCGGCCCGGCCACCCGCGACTTCTTGCCTTCGCTCAGCCTCAAAAAAAAAAAAAAAAAGGAAACAATTGGCTGCGGACGTGCTCAACTTAAGCCGAGTTCTTGCATTTATTTATGAACTTTGTGGCTTCCTGATAAATTCCAGCACTTCTGATACGCGAGTGTACAACAGTTTTTACAGCGGCTGAAAAATCAGACGTGTCCATCAGATTGTGCGCATGCAGTCATTTTGTTTCTTTCCACAGGTGACCGCCTTGTTCACTCATACAGGCAATGGAAGATGTAATAAGATTGTTTTTATGAACAGTTTGGAGTCATGTTTTGTTTTTTCCTGTGGCCCTGTACTAAAAAAAAACCTGTTGGAGATGCTTTGCATTGTGCATCGGTGCAGCACGTTGTGAAAAGGTCCTCCTCGCAATTTCAAGTTGCAGCCACATCTGTCTTTCGCAGGGAAAATTGGTAAAACCAAGAGAATATTGTGCTTTATGTCTTTCAGGTGATTTACTGTTATATTGTAGGTAATATAAAGCACAATCTAAAGGACCTGAGCGGATGGATGAGAACAAAATATACTCTTGGTGTTGGTGTTTCATGTGGCTCCCTGCTGAGGATGGCACAAATTTCCAAAAGGTACTCTGACAGACTCTTGCCTAATGATGCAAATTATTAAAATGATTTTCCTCCACAACCTGTTTCATGCGTTTCCTTCCAGAAATAATTGAGGAGTCTTTTTATGTTTTCAATTAACCACCACCCACTCCCCCCCTCCCTCCCTCCCTCTTCTTTCTTCCTCTGTGGTTGACATTTGTTTTAATTGCTAAAGATTCAGGCTCTGCTTGGAAATGTTGCGGGGCATCGCAATAACACCGGCTTTATTTTACCTGTCAATCTGCTGCAATTGGAAATAGGAGAAGTGAGAGGAGAGTTTGCAAATAATTACTGGAAGAAAAAATACATACATACACACATATTTCTCTCAGGGAGTAATTATAGTCGACACTGACACGGTACGATTGTAGATTTTTGTTTTTGTTTTCAGGAAATGTGCTGCTTTCACACCTCATGCACATGCACCTCTAATCCTGCCTGTATTTCATCTTATGTTGTGTTGTCTATACGCTGACCCATCATCACGTTCCTCTTGTGTTAGTGTTTGTTTGATAAAATAACAACATCCTACTCCCTTCTAAAAAAAGGGTTATGAACCCTAGCAGAGAGAACCGTTACTCCCATACGAGCATTATTTCCAGCTCCATCTGAAAATCAGAAAGAAACTGGAAATCACATCAATTATTTTTATTTTTAAAAAACCCAACTTCCTATTGTAAATACATATTTACTTTATACGAACAAACAACAGCTGTACAGCTACACGAGGAAAAGACTCACCCAGGTTATACGTGGAAAAGTCAGTTCTTCCCTACCGACTCTTCGGCAAACCATCCCCCAGAAAATAGCCTCCGTCTGGGCAGTAAGAGCCAACAGAGTCCCGCTGTTTATCTACAGTGCTTATGTGATAAAGTCTCCTACATCATTCTACAGTAATGTGGTGGTAGAGAATGTTTTTTGGCAACGATATGAGAAAAGATGTTCAAATATGTGGAAAAGTCACTGCGAACCAGTCAGTTCTTCCCTACCGACTCTTCGGCAAACCATCCCCCAGAAAGTAGCCTCCGTCTGGGCAGTGAGAGCCAACAGAGTCCCGCAGTTTATCTACAGTGCTTATGTGATACAGTCTCCCACATCATTCTACAGTAATGTGGTGGTAGATAATGTTTTTGGAAACAATATGTGAAAAAATCAGTGCGAACCAGTCAGTTCTTTCCTACCGACTCTTTGGCGAACTTCCCCCTTGAACCGCCTCTGCTTCAGGCAATGAGAGCCGGTTAAGTTTCTCTGTTTACACTGAGCAAAACACTTGAACTCACAATGTCTTGGTTTCTTTTCAGTATGCACGGTGGGTCAGGATCTCCCTCACAACACAATCTTACGACTTCCATAAGATTTGTCGATGGAAACCCACAAAAAAAAGAAAATTCATAGATATCAACGTAATGCTGTATATTTTTAACTTCAACTATCTACAATAGGAAGCATGACTTTAAAATCATTCTCAGTGTATCAAAACATAGAAAATAAAGTGACTCAGTGATTCACCAAAGGGGTCTAGAGTTTTGTCCTTCATGGAAAAGCAGCTGTGGTCAGTTCACTTACAATAGACGTGACTCATTTTTATTGAAAAGTGGTGAAAGCATTCGTGCCCATGTTACATGGATACATTATATAACAAAGTATGAACAGAGCCGCTCCCAACCAGTGATGTTTTTTTCAGTTTTGAGTTCTCAGTGACCTGCAGCAACATCCATAAAAACTGGAGTCTAGAGGGTTAAATGTATATGAACGCCAGAATCAGCTTAATTATTTATTTACCATTTATTTATCATACGTCACCACAGCTAAGCCCTTGGATGAAGTCTGATCTGCACATGTGATATTAAAATAAACCCCCTGAGAATTAATCACACGTGGGGCTTTTCGTCGTACATCCTCTGCAGCTCCGCGGTTGATGAGAATAATTTCATCCTCCTGACTCTGCCAGTGTTCTGATGGAGGTGAAAACTAGGATAACCTTTCTAGCCATTTCCCTTGGGAGGACGTGGCAGATGTACAGAACCATACTTGCCATCCCTTGCACATATACGACACACACACAAACGCATGCACACAAAACCCGAAAGCTCTCCAGGGTTCTGTCTAAAGCCGAGCCAAAAACCCAAGCTGGGGTAATCCCAAGGGAGCTCAACCTACCACCGGCTCTCCCCTCAAATCCTATTGGGTCAGAAAATCCAGAGAGGAGCTGCTTCACCACTGAACGGCGGATGGAGGGGGGATGCTTGTTTTGTTCACAGTCCTATATGGTGTTGATGTCCCAGTGGAGAAAGTAAGGACAACAACTCGGACACAGGGGCGTTTTGTGACTTTGCAAAGCCCCAGCTGAATTCAGCCAGCTGTGAGCACAAACTCGTAAAAACAGATTCATACTGCCAACCCACTCCTGGGGTTTAGCAGCACGTCTCATACATTTTCCCCACAACCGATTCATGATTATATCACATCAGAGACGTGGAAACACAAAAAATCAACAGCACAGACATTTTCTTTCATCACTCGGAGCGTTCTGGAAGCACAACAATCAGTTTGAGAGTAATCCGACAAAATGCGGCGGTCATTTAATCAGGAGAGAGGCCGCGAGGTTTCGCCGTGAATCATGGCACGGCAATGTCATGCTGGATGGAAAAAAAAAGAGCCAAGACCAAGTGCCAAAGAAGAGGCTGTTAAACAAGCCAATATGTGGGGAAATAGCATTGGAAATGAATCTGAGGTGTTGAGTAAAGATGACACAGATGGACGCTTGAAGAAGGAATCAGCAAGTGCTGTAAAAGCGGTCCATCAAAAATGGGAAACTGTGATTTAACGCCCAGAGATTACTTCTGATCAGAAACTAGTGAGTGGACAACATCAAACGAGGTCAACAACACAAGACATAGCAGTCAGTCAACGTCCTCTTCGGCTCTTGAGATTTCGATTACATTGCCCACTTGCCCAGCTCCTGTTCTGGCATGACAACAGCTCTGCACCCTGGGCCTGTAAACCTCTACTTCTTCTTCCAGATGGTCCAAAATGCCTGTGGTACAAACACGAACACTCACCCAGCTCACAGTCCGGGCAGCACGGCTAACAAACTGATTTAACATCAGCTGACAGCAGCTACAGTTGGCAGATGTTTCCCCATCAGGACACTCATGATTGTTGGGTAATCGATGCGGAACAGTCGGGGGACATCCGTTAAAGTGAAAGTTACAAATGACAGAGGCACCATTCACCTCATTACAAGTCAGAGTATCATCAACAGGATTTACATAATGGTAGAAGAGTTTCTTAATACAAAGCTATATGTTGTTTGTCATTGATGTTTTTGCGTAAATTGCCCTTTTAGGCGACATTACTTGCAGGTAAATAACGCCGTCTGTGCATTACCAACAGTGGCTGTCTTTCATTTGTGTACAATCAAAATCATGCAGCATCTGTGATTAAAATTAACCTGCTTTGTGAAAAGCCTCCATACAGCGCAAATTACCTCCCAGCGTGAAAATATGCATGAATCAATCAACTTTGGGGACCTATTATAAAAGAGACTGATTCACAGTCATGAAATATTTACACCTAATATCCACATACAGTCTGTGGAACTGATGGAGTGGCCTAATAACGCCTCATTTCCCATCCCCCAGCGCGAAGCAAGCAAAGGTCAACATCTGCTCTCGCCAGTTTGGAAAACACTGGGAGGCAGAGGGTGACTGGGAAGAGGGGGTAGGGGGGGGCATGGTGTCATTAATTGGTAATCAGAATCTGAATCTCAATCACTGTATTTGCCCTGTACGCTAAATGACAGAGTAAATAATGGTAATGTGTGTGTGCAACAGGAGCTGAAACACGTCTGCAAATAGATGCACGAGCAGCGCCGCTCTGCAGTTAGGGTGAAATCACTGCACAAACTCCTCACAGGTCTGATTTTACTCATGTGTTTTCATATTTTTTCCATTAATGCTGCACTAAAAATGAATATTTGTGAGTTTTCGTGGCTTACAGCAACCATGAAAGCACCGGAAGAGCTCATACACCAAGCTGGAAAAACATTCTTCTTTCAAAAAGAAATTGAAATTCTAAAAACCCTGTCAACCTTGCAGGTTGGTGTGTCACATGTTGCACAGTGGTTTTTGGTTCCTGTTTTATTTTGTAGTTCTCCCCTCTCCTCACATCTGTAACTCTACTTCATGTCTTTGTTGCGTCACTTTTGTTGTTGCACCTGTGTCGTCACTTGTGTATGCAGTCTGTGAGCTCCTTGGTTTCATTGTCTGTTCTTTGTTTTGTCCCTGTGCTTTGGGATCTTAGAGCTTCGTACTGCACAAACTCTGCCTCCTGTGGTTTCTGCATTTGGGCCTTGAGTTTCCTTTGCTTGCACACTTGTACTCAATGACCACCAAACAGGAGACCTTTCTCACAGCAGGTATGGGTCAACGTGGGTGTTTCCAGTGACACTAATTAAGGTTCTGTTCCATTTATTACAGCAGAGCATTAAACTAACATGCACGACAGCAGCACCCAACTCTGTTTGACCTTAATCAGCATAATCGGTAACACCTGTGTTTACCTACTGCTTCATTTCAGATTGGCTGCTGTGAAAAGGGTCTATTGTAGTTTAGCCATAGAAACCAGTAAAACCAGTTCTTCTTACCAACAGAAAACTAGGAGGCACGTACGGACTATAGGCTGTATAAAGAATGGACGTCGTAGACGGTCTGTGAAGAGCTGTCTGGCCACCATCTTGGCCATCCTGCCTCTTCCTCCTAACAAGGTAATCTAAAGAAAGAACAAAGACGTGGAGCTGAGATGGGCTCAAACAATCCACCTGTCAATCAAAACAGGTGAATTAAGTCGTAGTTCAGACCCAGTAAAGTTGTCATGAACGGGGAAATTAGCTACAGAGACCAAAAGTGTTTTTTGTACCAGGCTGTAAACATGTTTATTTCTGCTGTGAATTGGGCATTTGAACATGGGGACTTATGGGGACTGACTCACAAGTTTTTGATTTTTAACTTCACACAAGGTTGCTGTTTGGGATTAAAGAGTTCAACAGGGTTACGCATGAGCAGGGCCGGTCTTAGCTATGGGCAATGTGGGCGATCGCCCAGGACGCAGTCTCCGTGAGGGGCGCCCGAAAAAGAAAAAAAAATTCTATACTGCTCATCAAGTTAGCGGAGCGGGCGCCCCCGGGACCGGAGGGTGCGGACAGACTGATTCCAGGCGCCAATCCAGGACTAGGGCGCACAGACGGACGTGAGGGCGAAAGTTCGCCTCGGGGGTTGGGGGTTCGCCCAGGGCGCAAATGTGGCCAGGACCGACGCGGCACATGAGATTTTATTTAGCTACAGTTACGCAAAAAAATATGTTTAAAACACACTGACAAAACTCTGTCGTCAGTGTGTTTTAATAATAAAGTTTCAGTAAACTTTTCTCTGCTGTGGAAACCATCTGTTGTAGCAGGACAAGCTGTTCTCCGATTGTTGTTGAAACCCTCAATAAAAAAAACTTCAACTGCTGAACATATGTCAGCCATGCAGCGGGTTGACAAGGTTAATATGAGGGAATTGAAATTTAAGCTGCATATTCCCAAACAGTGATTCTTCAGAACCCAGATTTATGTAAACCTGTCAATATGTCCAGGATATGATAGCGTATGTCAAAGGAATCTACGTGGACTAAAGGGGAAGGATTTAAAGTCCTGTTTTTTTGTTTCTATGTGGAAGACTTTTTTTCTCCATCTGCTGCAGTCGGCTGATCCATTTACTCTGTCTGATCAACCGTGCAACATTTATTCCAATAACATTTTAGATATTTGATTTGCGCCCTCATGTGCACAGCATGTATGGATCGCTCTCCGCATTTCACACATCTCGTCGCTGCAGAGGAAAAGAAGACAGTCCCTGCAGAGAGACAGCAGCTTCTGCCAGGGGTCCATCATATAAATAAATACACAAACACACACACTCGCTCAGTCATGCTGAGATTCTTGGACTGACAGATTTTGTCTGAGGGGTGGGGAGAGGGGAAAAAAAGGCAAGCGAGTTTATTTGTTGACTGGCAGGTTATGCATATCGGGTTTTGCTGAACGTCAGCTGACTAACTGTAGAATCAGGTCAGGATCAAAACCGCCAAACTTCACTTCATATTACATCGAGTTGGGTTTGCTGTGATCCTCCTCAGTAGTCCGAGCCGTCACCCCTGGGACCAGGCGGTACTTCCCTCCAGCGCTGTCCTCCCCCTGTTTTTTTTTTCCTTCCAAATTATTCATCAAGCCGAGCCTAGACAATCCGATGGAAGACGGGAACTGAGAGAATGCTAGCTAACTGTCAAGAGAGAAATTGGTTGGAGCGCCTCAAACGTCTCCTCACCTGTGCCAAAAAAAAACACATCAATCATGCGAGTTGTTGACAGATTCCGGACACCTTTTCCCGTGTTTGTCATTTGAATAATTTGTGGCGTTGTTGTTTCACAGCCGGACCACCGTATCAACAATTTACAGCAGCTGTGTGGTCTCTCTCTCTTGTTTGGTCTTTCAAACCATGACAAACTTTATGTGACAGTTGTATTTGCAGTGTAACGCTGATTCAATATAGAGAAGTGTGCAGCTCCCAAACCTAATTTGCCACATACGGTACCCTGGTGGCTCGCTTGTTTCTTGCGCTACACAGCTATTTTGATTTATCGTCCAACTCCAGCTCTGTTTTTCGCCTCTCTAATTTCGAATTCTGTTTAGATTTGTGTGAAATTGCACACATAAGAGGACGCATGCTTTATAAATGAGCAACATAATAAGGAATCTCTGGTCAGGGGATGTTTTTGCTGTAGCGCTGACCCTCCTCTGTCGACTTCTCTCATTACGGCTGAGCTGTTCTGGGGTATAAATGCTCCTACTGTAATTTACCATGATAACCCTTCATTAATATGCGTTTGCAAACTTTTAAATTGTGTATTTTCCAGTGGAAGTAGACTCAAAAAAACAAAACAAAAAAAGAAGAAGCCAGTGCAGAGCTTGGTTTGACAGGTCCAGTCCTTCTTTCTTTCTTTAACTGTATAGATACTTCTTACAGTAACAAGGAGCTGAATCATGAATCAGGCAGCCAGGACTAGCAGCCACTGCACATGTCCATCACAGCGCAAATGGCAGTTTGCATGACTGCAGTCCAAAAGCCACTGTCAGCCCGCCAGCCAGTCACAAAACAGGCGAGAGGAAGAGGCAGCGGCTTCAGCTGACAATTAGGAAGCTGTCGCTGTCATTCACTCCAAATCATTCACATATGAAATTGACCGGTGGTCTAGAATGGAAGGATAGACTTCATCTACTGTTTTTCTTCTTTCTTTTTTTTTTTCACTTCACAGTTTTCTCTCGTTATCTCCCGTCGATGCTTCACAGAGATTTCACCCACCTGTCAGCTCTCACTAGCGATCTGGCCTTCGAACTGCAACACGTGGAGGGGAACCTGGCACGTCCGGAGATCTCGCTTCCAATGACCGCCGCGTCCGCGGAAACAAAATGAAAACACAGCGGAGAGAAACTCGGGAGAGCGTGCTGAGATGTCATTTAATAACCTTCCGCTCTTTCCACAGCCGCCATAACTCAAAGAAAAGAAACGGTTTGAATAAGCAGCTCTGATCTGATCTCGTCGGTCGTGTGTCTTTAAAACGCGACTGAATGAAATGATGCCTTCAAGGAAATTCTGTGTTTTGACTCGGAGGCTTTATCGTTCATGACATGTTTAACTTATCCGTTTAATAAGCCTGATTCTCACTTCATTATTCAGTGTGACCTGAAGCTGCCGTCGTCGTTTACAGTGTTTTTCATGTCAGTCAGACTTTATATATAACAGTTTTCATAACATGAGATCTGAAGTGCTTCAGTTGATCATGAACATGGCAGCACACAGCATGAACATGGCAGGAAACTCAACAGTGGTTTTACACGGCATAAAAATAAAACTTGTAAACAGTGAAAAAACAGTGAAAGAAATTTAATCAAATACAATTAAAAGATGAAAAAAACGTCATTTAAAGCAACATGTGTAGAAACTGGTATTTTTGGGAGTTTCTTTGATGGACAGTGAAGTTAACTGCTGCCAACTGTAGCTGTTGTTAGCTCAGTTTGTTAGCCGGGCTGTGAGCTCAGAGCAGTGTTGGGAACACAGTTGTGTTGAACCACTAGGCAAAGGAAGTTTTTCAGCTTCGAGCCACAAGGGGAACTGTTAGAAAAATTAGAATTACGCTGCTATTCAGATGTTTAAAATCATACAATGTGTTTGTGTGTTTCTATCTATTCCATGTCCCGAGGGTACTTCCCTTTTATTAATGTTTTGCTGGCAGGGTAAAGTTCAGGTTTATGTATAAATGGAGGAAATCCAGAACAGAACGAGGGTCAGAGAGGTGACATTTAGATTGGAGATATGCTGAATACTGATTAAGGGAAAAGAAAAACGAATAGATGCTAATATGTGCAAATTGTCTGTTAACAATTTGCACAGATTTAAGAACAGCCCGTTATCGATTGTATAAGAACGGTTAGAGCTCCTCTGGGAGCCTTTTTCTCTGGAAACCCTCTTGTGTGTTGCACTGTGAAATACTTCTTGTCCAAGAATAATAAATTCAACTTAACTTTTGATACTTTGAATCCAGTCCTCCTTATTCAAGGGTTTTTCTTTAAAATTCCCGTAACAGGAACGCTGACCGGGAGTGGAGCCGGTGTTGTGCCAGAACCAGAGCTGGGCACATAAGCAATGTAACCGAGTACAGCAGCCTCTATGGACATATCGGCAGAGACAAAGACAATTAAGAGGAAGTAGCTGAGGGTTGCTACGTCTTTTGTTGTCCACCCTTTGTTGATGACTTAACTAGCAACTGGGGGGCACTAAATCGCAAAAATACAAATGTATATGCAATGTTACCATAACAATATGACATGTATATTTGAGTTTAATGACTTGAGTTATCACGAAGCATCCAGATTTGTTTGATTTTCAATGATTGTGTATTATTGGGTGCAAAGTTGGTGGAAGAATCATCTGGTTTCCTGGTCGTCATTACAACTTTATGTTGACGATGATGCTGTTTACAAGTCAAACGGTTAAAGGCCAACTCACACCGGGCGCGTCCCAGAAGCGTCTCTCTGCATTTCTCTTTTTACCGCGAGCTGCGGCTGAACCTCGTAAATTTCAACAGAGCACTGCGCACCAGACAGGAAACCCGACACAGAATCAACATGATAAACTTCTGCCCCCTTTCAAAATAAAACACAATACGCTCATGCGTTCATGTAGCTTTTTACAACTTCACATCAACGTTACGTCATGACCGGTGGCACCAGGTGATCAAAGATCGATCAAAGGGTCTCAACATGGACGATGAGAGACTGATTGTTGAAGTGGAACAACACACAATCATTTATGACACAACAGATGCTTTTTATAATCTCCTCCACGTCGGAGAAGCAAAGTCAGCTGTTTGTTGTTGTTGTTTTCTTTATACACAGTTTATCGCGGGGTCTCGGGTATGTTCAGGATTCTCGCATGATCTCGTGATCTCGCGTGAACACGGTCGGCTCGCTCCGCTGCTGTTCCACGGCTGATACGCGTTCGGTGTAAGTTGACACCGGGCAAAGGACCGCAGCACTACCGTTCCGCTGCTGTTCCGCCTCCTGTGTGAGTCCCGTGTAACTCAAACAACAGCTTTGATCATAAATAATATAATATTACATGGGGACAGCTGTCCATATTTAACCACAGAGGGTTTACACTTTGAAACTGGAGGCTCTAAATCTCAAGAATACAGATTTCTACATGTTGCTGTTTTAAAGACGATTTTTTCAAGAGTATCCAGAATGCAGCAGGTCGAGATGACTCCAGCAGACTCCACAGGTCAACGTAAGTAGGTCAGGGTTACCAAACAAAATATCAGGCGTTAGAACAGATATATGTGAGAAGCACAGTCGGCTCTGCCTGATATTTAATGATGTGTTCCCCTCATACTTTCTGTTCCTGCACCCTTTGACAGCTCACATCAGCATTATCCTCATTTTGCCTTTTTTCCTTCTATCTAGGTCTTTTTTTTTTTTTGTTTAATCTCTGTCTCTGTGTCTGTGCAGGTTTACCCTGCTCCTCTAATTGTTTTCTCATCTCACTCTCCGGGGATGTGTAGGCATGGCCTTATTATCCCGGCTGATCGATGTGATTTATAGGTTTAGGGAGCGAGACATGCAAACTTTCTCATCTCCTGGGGTTAAACTGAATAAATCAATCACACACAGTCGCTCTGTGTGTGTGTGTGTGTGTGTGTGTGTGTGTGTGTGTGTGTGTGTGTGTGTGGGCCAATTCAGACCCGAAAACTACTTTCTCCGAAGACCATCGTAGAAGCAGTAGCACTCTTCAAATTGAGTTTCTCTGTTTCTTTTTTCTCCCAAATACTCGATTTAATCTTCATACCGGCGCCGCTCTTTGTGCGTATGCTAAAAATATACGCTTAAAAAACATACACGATCCCGATGTCACTCAGCTAAAACACCTGGAAACACATCCTCAGTTATCATACACTTACGCTGATTAATTTGTTTATGCCATTGCTCTATGCAGTAATTTGCCATGATGCAGATGGCCTCCTTGTTAACATAATCACGTTGGCCCTCACGAGGACAGCAGGAAATCATATAGCTGTGGAGATAATTCCCACCAAGACTTGATGGTAATTGCTGCCTTTTTTTCCTCTCTCTCTTCAAAGATCGGTGTTTTTTAATGACATCCAGCTTAATTAGAGAAGAAACAAGCAAGAAGCATCACACTTTATTCAGCCTGACTGTTTATTGATCGCGTACATGACTCGGGCTGCCTGATAGAGGATCGGGGATGTTTCAAAGAGCGTATTGGATAAAAGTTACTCTGCTTTCCCCCTTCGTCCTTGATAATGGATCGCACTGCGCACCTGCCAGACAGGTGTATGACATCAAATCAACATATGGCAAGCTGTACTACTCTCAGCGTCACTTCCAGTGGATCGATGCTACATAGTTTAGCATTCAGAATCAGCCCTCGGGCTAAAAAGCGTGACGTGTAGTGCATGTTAAAGACACCTGAACATCAACTCAGCAAAACTCTTTAAAAGTTCAGATATTTTATCTTCTTTTTAACCTCAGGCTAATGCCACTGACAGCTGCTATATGCACAGTTTAAAGCATTGTGTTTTAGAGTCACCAACAGTAATACGCCTTTGTTATTAGAGAAGCAGCCCATTCATCAACTATGGCCCAACGCTTCAACGTAGCATCAGGTTTTAGAGCTTGCTCCAGAAAGTTTGGACAGGATCAACAAACGAGGATATTTACAGAAAAGCAAATCTGGGACTGTTGGTGAGAGCTTGGTGAAATAAAAAGGCTTGAAAGACATCCAACAGACTTGTGTTGTTGACCTTGCTTAATGTTGGCTCCCAAGTTTTTTTGATCATAAGTAATGTAATGAGAACAAATACTAGTGTACAGCACGGTGGGATTACACCCTGAAACTGGAGGCGGTAAATTGCGAAAAAACAAAAGTATATGCAATGTTACTTTAACAATATAACATGTATATTTGAGTTTAATTACTTATTTGATTCATTTTGATACTTTGAATCCAGTCCTCCTTATTCAAGGCCTTTTCTTTTAAATTCCCGTAACAGGAACGCTGACCGGGAGTGGAGCCGGTGTCGTGCCAGAACCCGAGCTGGGCACATGAGCAATGTAACCGAGTACAGCAGCCTCTATGGACATATCGGCAGAAGAGGATGTTGCTGAGGGTTGCTACGTCTTTTGTTGTCGACTCTTTGTTGATGACTTGCTAGTCGACACATTTGTGGGGTTACATCCTGAAACTGGGGGGCGCAAAATTGCAAAAATACAAATGTATATGCAATGTTACCATAACAATATGACATGTATATTTGAGTTTAATGACTTGAGTTAATACGAAGCATCCAGATTTGTTTGATTTTCAACACTTGTGTATTATTGGGTGCAAAGTTGGTGGAAGAATCATCTGGTTTCCTGGTCGTCATTACAACTTTATGTTGATGATGATGCTGTTTACACGTCAAACGGACAAACATACCTGGACAATAACGTTTATTCTGATTGTGTTTCTATAGAAGGGTGGATGCAATTGCCGGTCATCAAATCCAATTCACAATCAGAGACTTGACATGTAATTAAAGAATTGAAACTGCACTTTATTTAGACCGTAACTCTGACTTTGATTTGATGACGTATGAACCATCTCTGGCTTCAGTCAATGAGCTCATGAGAAGCATTTCTCCATCTGTGGGGACTGACTGTGGATGATTTTTTATTTTTTAAATCTGTTTTCAAATGACTCAATATCTTCCAATTAAGTGCAATTAGATTCGTTTAAGGACAATTAATCATGAATCAACCAAGGGAGAAGGGGCGGTGAACATATTTACTTATTCATCATACATATTTCTTGTTTTGTTCACGATTATTCTACGAGCCAATTTAATCGTTTTAATCAAAGCGGGCTGGCGTCCCTGCTCACACATTCATCACGGATGTTAGACTGTAATCTTTTATCCCTCCTTCAGACAGCCGGCTGATAAGATCCAGTGGCGAGCTGGGACCACAAAGTTAATAGACTATCACTCCCCCTAAAAAGAACTGATTGTCCTATTCAGCAGGGTCACATACACAGTGAAAGGGGTCAGCGCAAAAGCGAGAACAAAAAAAAAAGGAAAAACCTGGGGTGCAAAAGTGAGTGCAGCTAAAGAGTGTATATTTTGTGTCCTGCGGGTTAATTCGGTGCCTTTCAGCTACAATTGCCATGTCTAAACATTCATGAGCCGTAGAGAGAGAGAGAGAGAGAGAGAGAGAGAGAGAGAGAGAGAGAGAGAGAGAGAGAGAGAGAGAGAGAGAGAGAGAGAAACGAGGGGGTATGGATGGAGCAACAGCACAGCGTTCAGACACAAGAGGGAGAGCTGGAGAGGCAGCTGCTCTGCGAGCTCGTCGTCCGCGAACGCTGTGAGCAGGTAGAGCGAGCACAGAGGGAGGGAGAGAGAGAGAGAGAGAGAGAGAGAGAGAGAGAGAGAGAGAGAGAGAGAGAGAGAGAGAGAGAGAGAGAGAGAGAGCAGGAGGGAGGGTGGAAGTCTCTTCACCTGAAGATTACTTTGTCTCACACTTCTCTCAACCTGAGCAGCGAGCCAGGAGCTGAGTTGGAGGTGGCAAACCTTTCATTTTTATTTTTATTTTTATTTTTTACCAGCTGGACAAAAAAAAAAAAAGAAAACTGGAAAGACTGACAAATAGAAATCTGCACGTCAAGGAGAGGCTTAAAAAAAAGAGAGAAAACTACAGCGAGCGGCTGCAAAGGAAGAGAAGTTTCACTGAAAACCAACAGCTGAGAGCGTCTAAAGGTAAGATTTGTTTAATATGCATCTAATAAATCTGCACCACTTTCATCTGGATTCATGCAACATCCCCGTCCTTTAGTGATTTGTTGCACATGATGATCGAAACTGTTACAAAGGTAAGTCTCGCAGAGTGTCTTCCATCAGCTTTTCCACTTGTTTTTATTTACCTCAGCTACATGTGGTGAAAAGGAATAAGTAGAATAGAGCGGTGAGAGGAGGGAGAGGAGAGTTTGTGCCGGAAAAAAAAAAGAGGATCTGCAACAGACTTAAAGAGAGAGAGAGAGATCTGAAGGGTGTAGATAGTGGGAGAAACAGGGAGTTCAGGGGGGAGGAGGAGAAAAGATGAGTGTGAAGGAGAGTTGGACACAGAGAGTAAAAAAAAAAAGAGGAATGGGAGGAGGAGGGATGGAGGACTGGAGTGTCGGGGGCTCGCTGGCAGCCAGCTCAGTAACCAAGGCAGCTGACATGAGGGAGAGCCAACAGGGGACAGTGGGATTTCTATTTTTCACCCTTGCCGAGATACGCCGGGGCTCTGCCAAGTCCCCTGCCTCATCCCCCACGGATAAAGATTTCATTGTGCGGCGCTGTGACTGAATTCATTAAGCATCAACATGTACTCTCCCCTGGCCGCACTTACTCTCTTCTATCTCTTCTCTCTCTCTCTCCCACCCCTGCTCCGAACTCCTTCTCCGCTCACTCTCCCTCTCTTCGTCTGCTCCTCCTCCTCCTCCTCCTCCTCCTCCTCCTCTCGCTTTCATTGTTCCATTCTCGGGTCGGCCCTGTGATGATCGGCTCAACTCGTGTTGCATCAACAGTTGTATTCTGTGAAGCTCTGCGGCGAATGATAAACACATATGCTTTGTTTGTTTGGGTTTTGTGGCACCGCAGGGGGTCGCTCTGAGGGATTGACCTTTCACGGTTATTACCTATTCCAAACTACCTCTGGAAGGATGTGATAGCCTTAAAGTGATGTGCGATATTTCCGATCACCACCTCGTCCAAAGAGCCTGTGAATATTTAATACTCAAACACTTTAGATTGTCCATGAGCGGCTGCAGGGGAGACTGCAGGTAGTCTTTATCATTTGGGTGCAGGTTGGTTCTGGTTGAGGTATTCCAGGTACTGCAGGTAGGATTTTAGCATCTTTCAGCTTCTTGTTTTGACTTTACAGTTTCTACGTCAACAAGTGGATGTTTTTCCTGTAAACGCTCTAGACCTGACAGACTGAAGTTAGTGATGAGCTGTCGAGCATTTAGAGATCCAGATATTCACCTTGAGAGCTGGCGGGGACTTAATCATAGCTACAGGGTTCCCACACTTTTTTCATGAACAAATTCAAGCACTTTTCAAGCACTTTTCAAGCACCAGTTTTTCCATTTTTCCAGCACCTTTAAATAGGTAGCCTACTAGTTGTGTTTGCCATGATGGTCATGGGAAGTGCAGCAGTGCCACTGTATGGCATAATAATATAGGTCTAATTAGCATTATTTCATATGGTGGTAGATTGACTGTTTTGATTTTTAACTAATTGTGAATTGGCTTGTATTCTCAGCTTGTGAGCGGTGTATTGTGTAACTACCATAGCGCAATAACAGTGACCAACAGGTGTGGATAGTAGTCTACTGTTATTTCTCTGCAGAACACCAAGCGAGTATGATAACTGAGTTCTGCATGTAAAGGCATCGGATCAAGCGCGTAGCCGCTTAGGAAACATTTTTGTTTTCTCTTGGTTTATTGAGATAGACATCACACAAATTTCAAGCATTTTCAAGCACTTCACAAAAAATTCAAGCATTTTCACAACCTTGAAAACACTAAATTGAAATTCAAGCATTTTCAAGGAATTCAAGCACCCGTGGGAACCCTGTAGCTAGAAGGGGAGTAACGTTGGACGTTGTGTGTTCTCCAGGTAGACTCCAAATGAATTTAAATGATCCGTCTCTGCTTGATGTGAAAATATCTATCAGCCATTTAGCTAAATGTATCTCTGATGTAGACTTTGCATGGCTAAATGTCAAGAAAAGATTCACTTTATTGTTCCCTCATTGGGGAAATTCTGTTTTCCACTCCACTGTTTGACACATATAGACCTGACATACCACAACGCACATACAAAGGGCTAATAGACATGCAAATATGGGGCAGTGGCAGGAGGTGAACTGGCACCTCTCCAGCTGTCAGTCCTCACTCGCTGGACTTACCCTCCTACCCAACGGTTCCAAAGCCAAGTCCCCATGGACCGAGCTTCTGCCTCTTTTATCACGCAGCAACAACAGGGCTCCAATTTGTTGCAGATAATTATAACGTACCGACTAATGACACGAATCCAAAATGCCAAATTGTAAAATGTTCATACTTAGAGCTACATCGTTCTCCAATCTGCAGCTTTGATCTCCCCAAGTGGTAAAATCAGAAAAAATATGGCAAACAGAAACGCACACCCTCGACTTTTGGATGCAGTCCCCCTGAGTTTATGTTGATTTCACAAAATTTTATGCAAGCGGTAACAGAAAAAGAGCACAGACGTTAGGGATGCAAGTCTCTAATTAGTTTCACAGTACATTTCTTCTTGAAACACGATCAGAGCAACTTGGTAACATCCATATTCATGCATACATTTGATATGTTTTCTTGCAATTTACCCAAGAGGTCATGAATGCCATTACATTAGAGGTTAATGCAACTATTATATTACTGTAGATATGATCCATCAGTCGTTTCGTGGCTTTCTCCACACTGAATACCGAGTCATCAGCCCTTTAGGTAGAAGCCTGGTAAAAGGCTCCTTATTGTTTCCGAGATATGAGACACTTCACTCATGGTGAAATCAATAGCCCAGTAAATTCTTAATTGAATGACTGCAGGGCCTGGAGCCTGATGGTGCTTTATGGGCTACCAGAAGGAGCCTTTTGAGAGCAAACGGAATAACAAGGACCCTGCCAGCATTGTTAGGAAACAACGTCATGTCAATCAGCCGGGCCTGGCAGGCTGCAGCGGAGGTGGGAGTGCGGTAGCGCTCGTACACCTGCCACGTTACGCCCGAGCGGAGGCTGGTGTCATATTACCTCCAATTAGCTTTTGTTCCTTTGAAACACTTTTTTTTTGGCTCATTTGATCATCGCGCGGTCTCTTTTCCCCGGTGTTACTCGACACCACGGAGCGGTATCACAGATCGACATCAAGGTGAGCGAAAACAGACTCAGGGTTTGAGGGTAGTTGTTGGGTCGTTGCTGAAATGGACACTGGGTGTCAAAAAGAGATGTATGTTTTAACACCGTCATGGTATTTTGTAGCAGAGCGAGTACTTTTGTTGGACCTGTCCTATCCGCCTGAGCTGTTGATGGATCGACTGTCCTTGGGGGTACAGTGCACACTCCTGGTCAATCTTTTGTGTGTCATGCTTGTTTGACACCGAAGAATCTCACCCAGCACTCTGTTAACCAGTTTGTCCACAATGGAAAGTGTGTAGATGTTCTGTGTATCGAATTAGTCCTATTTTTAAAAATCGCAATGAAAAGAAGTTCATAATTTTGTGGATCTAATGGTATAATTAAAAACCCAACGAAGGCCAAATAAAATTCTTGTTTCTGCCTTGGGGGAGTAATGAAGAGTTCATAAGAGCCTCTTTAAAAAGAACATGTATTGATATTCTCTAAATGGTGGAAAACTCTTTTCATATAACAATCAACTGCGTCGTCCAATTTCTGTAAGTTTATGACAATCTGACATCCACACCAGCTTTCTGCAGCGACCTACCTTCACCTCTTTCTGTGTTTACCCGAGTACCTGTGGTTTGGTAGCAATATTTGCACCAAAGAAACTGTGATGTGTAGTGGTAACACACAACTAGTATTTAATATATACCAGGAACACACCTTGAAATGCAATATTTCATTGTATGTAGCCTTTTTATTGATCTGTATCAAGAATTACTTGTACTTTTCTAGTCACTAGTCAAGTTTCCATTCAAATTTTAAACCAGATAATCAAAATATCATGAATATTAGATGGCGGGTCCATGATATCATTAAATGAGCAGCAGTCAAACCTCCAAACAATGAAAAACAACTTTGTCTGCCACCCTTTTTTTTATTTCCAGTGGATGTTTTAGTCACATGCTTCATGCAAGTTATCATTTATGTTAAATTTACTTTAATAAATACAAACTTTTCCTCAAATTTCAGGTTTTCTTAATGCAAAATTGCCAATCCACATAAAAAACAGGTGACTCGAAGCACGCTCACTTTGATTAGTCAACTTCCCACTTGTTCCGAATGGTTAGACACGTTGTCCGACCTTGTTCTGACGGAGAGTGTTTTGTCCCAGACTGCGGCTGAGGATTATAGTTATTAACAGTTTTAGCAAAAAAAAAAAAGATGTCTGCACTTTAAAAGATTTGGAGCCGCTTGAACAAAAAAAAAAAAAAAAAAACAGGACCAGCACTTTTTCCAGAGGCGTCTGTTCAGCACAGAGTTAAAGTAAAGGCTCATGGTAGACAAATGGACTGAGGCAGCTAAAAATATGACTGTAATTTAAACTGTCAGTGCCAACACGACTAATACAAATACACAATCTTAAAGAACACCCACAGCAAGTAATAAGTTCATTCCCGCGGCATTTTATGTTTTTAAATACAGGCAACACTCCCATTCCCCCCTCGGTGCACATACAGTACAATAATGTGAATCTGTGTGTAATTCCTGCGCGTGCACGTGTCATTGTTTGTGTGTTGGCCGGAACAAATTCCTCAATGCCCGAGCTCGATCATGCACGAGGAGATGCAGGTTTTCATTTCATTAAGCTGCTCCTGCAACTCCCTCTAAGCTCAGACAGTGAATTATTTCGTCCCCTCTTGGGTTGAAGAAAGCAATCATGTTTTCACTTCATTTTTTTTTTCTTTCCCCCCAGCACAGACAGACTCTCCGGCAACGGATCTATTGAAAATGAGAGTTGCTTAAAGTAATAGACAGAAACATCTCATCTCTGAAATTAATTTGAATTGATTCTCCCCAGCCCCTTTCCCTCCCCCCTTCTGCCCTGACAAGGTTTCGAGGAGGGAAATTTCAAACATTCAATGCCACATGTGAAAATCAATTTCTTAATGAAGCTGATCCAGAACATGAGCCGTTTCTTTCGGTGAAGGCAGGGGAGCAGTCTGAACATGCACCAAACTTGCTTTAACTGTTGCATGGTAACGTGCTGTGTTCGCTGAACAACTGGTGATTTCCCATCCAAAAAAAAAACAAAAAAAAAACAAAACTCCCTTTGTTTAATCATTTGAGCATTTGTGAAGCACATCCAAAGTCCACAAACGATGATTGTCATCATTTGTATGTACACGCGCCGCTCGTTGTAATGATCGAGACGACAAATCGCTTCTCCAAATAACTAAAAACCAGAATAAATGACAGATGCTAAAGACGGTTTGATGCCATCTGGTTTGCATCTGATGCATTGATGGTTTAGCATCATCACTGCAGTTGTACATATATAGAGAGAGGTTTGCACTGTGTACATGCCACAACAAACCACTGCCAACACAGGTGGCTGCACAAAAGTTTTCTTACTCAACAGTTTGAACTTACTACTTGTTAGTACGTTGCATAGATTACTAATGATAGAAGTCATGACTATGATTATATGTTTACCCAACTGGAAAATTGTACTTTAAACCGCCCATATAAGGTCCATCCATTACGTCCACAGGCTGGAGCATCATGGCATGAAAGCAGAAAGTAAACTGGATATCGAAGAAGAAGAAGAAAGAAGCCACTTTACAGGGTGCCATGCCCTTGTTCCAACAGCCCCCTTATTCCGAAACCCCTGTAGTCCCATTAGGCTGAAAGCACATTTGTCCAAGAGCCCATTTTTCCCCACAAAAAAAAAAAAAAGTCCACTTTCCCTGCAGATGCACTGTGTCACTGCCACGTTTTTCCTCGTCTAGGCCTGAAAAGTACATGTTGGTCTTTTCTTGACGCCTTAACCCGAACCAAACTCCGACCATCGCATGAAATGTTTCTCAGGAAGCTTTATTTTGAAAGTCTAACGAGTTTTAAAAACTAGAGGATACAGTGTCGGTGTCGAGTAGCATGTGGCGTTCAGAAAATCAACGACAAATGGACTTCCAAACCAACTCTTTAATTTTCACTAGACAAAATGGCAGAAATTGGGATAATAATGATAATTTCCATGTGTCTATGCTCAGATAAATATATTTATAGTTTCAGTGACCTGCAGTGCTGGGGAGTTTGCATTAGGGGATGTCAACACAAGTGTGATGGCGTTGTAGGAGTGAAAGTAAACAGCATGATGTCAAACTGTCTTACCTCTGCCAATAGAGGAGACCGAGGCCTGAGTGTCCGTCCCCCTCACTGAAATGTCACCAGTTTTATTCATGCTCACTGTCACAACCTGTTCAAACATCCTACCTACCTCCGTTATCACACTCTGGATTATTGCACCGGGAGGAAAAACATCCAAAATATAAGCACAAACTATGAATCCGCAATCACATCAAAACCAAACATCCGCTGTTTAATTTTTTAACAATCCAATCTCCCGGGCATCGGTGAAAAATAAACAGCTAATTGACCTTCAAGCTAAGGCCAAAATAATCATCACGTTGCATGTGAAATGCAGTTTGACCTTGGTCCTGGCACATAGTGATTACGTTTTATTGGCTCCAAAAAAAAAAAAAGCGTGAGCTCAATACTCACCAATGTACTCTGGCTGAATAAAATGGAGCGCGGTGGGGAATGAGTTATAGTCTCTGGAGTCTGTGAGCTCCAGTCAACTTTTTTTTTTCCTACTATAGCAATGGAGGGGATGAGCAGCCATAAATCTGACCCAGAGATCCATTAGGTTTCTGCTCTCTGCAGCACACACTATCAGGCTACTCTCTCTGTGTTTCTCACTTCCCTTTGGACCAGAGCTGACAGCAACATAATCTGTAATGGTAATTAATGTTATACATGATCTGGTTGTGTGCATATGCTGTGCGTTTATTAATGAAGCCCAACACTAGATAGTCTTCATGGGTCCAAAATTTAAGACCTAACCTGCAGTAAACCAACCTAAACTCAACATATTTGAGGTGGCTGGATTCCCATCTGATAGGGATCCAAGGACAGATGCCGTTCCAAAATAGACTAGAGGATAACTAGACCCAATTAAAAATGCAGTAGGCTCGAAGAAACCCAACGGTGATAGTGATCTATGGATTATTTCTACCACTCCAGCGCAGAGCTGGTATTCAACACACACACCAACGAATGTGACTACACTAAAGCACAAGGCCGCTGTATTGACCTCTTGTACTATCAGCTACTTTCACCTTACACAACCCTGATTCCAAGAAAAGACGGTACACTGTGTGAAACATGTATGAAAACAGAATAAAATGATTTGTCAGTTACCTATATTTCAATGAATGAAGCATAAACACAAGATGTAATGTTCAAACTGACAAACATACTTATTCTGACTTTAATGCATTCTGTTTTTATTTACTCTATTTCTGCACATCCACAAACAAACTCACCCGAACAACCCAACTCAACCCATACCACTACATTTTGGGCATTGTTAAAAACATGAATATTTATTGTTGGCAGAAACAGTAAATCTAAATGTATTTGTTTACACCTTGTTCACTATAGTCTAACAAAATGCTGACACGTTGAGGCATATCTGGGTCTGTGTCTTTAGGTGTTCCTCTAATTTCCCTCCAATGTTTTAGCACTGAAATGTTTTGTGACTTTTAGACCGCAAACCTAAGAGTCTTGAAATTAGGACTGATCATTCAGTCTGTCAAGGTCCAGGTCATCTTTCTTTGGGAAATTTGGGGCAACTGAACTTTTAGATCCGTGAAGACATTGCAGGTCTTTGGTTCTGACGTCTTGACGGACCTACAAACAAGCTGCCTCAGATTGAACCCTTCTCTATGTAAAGCATCGTTTGTTCTTGAACACTTAAATTCTGTGTGGATAAATTTGAGATTTGCTCCAACTTAATATACATGACTCAAATTTGACTGCACGGTGCAAAGAAAAAAGTTTTTTCTACAAGGGCACATCCAAAGATGTTTTATATCAAATTTGGAAAAGCATGAACTCGAGTTTGTGGCAGAAAGTGACAAAAACAGATTTGGGTGGTGAGAAATGGGGCTTGGCCTGAGCTTGTATTGATCCGAAGAATTCAGGATGAAAAGATTTTTTGCTGCAGAAGGTCAGCAGTGACGACGACCTTTGCATTCAATTAAAAAAATCTGTTGCCATGCAGCTGTTCATAACATCTGTATTTAGGCACATGTGTTTGTGTGTGTACAGTTCTTTGTCCATAACCCGTGAATACAAGTGTTCAGGGAGGAGGGCGGGTGTCTGTTTGCATCAGCACAGATTGCTCATGAAATATGACCTCTGGAAAAAGTTTCCTGTCCGCGTTCGCCTCCTTGAACTTCCAATCCATTATCTTCAGGTATCAAATTCATCCCAACAGGTGTAGTGTGTTAAATGATATGGGCACATGGCAGCCTGCCACAGATGCCGGGGATGAAAGAGAAGCACGAGATCAAGTGCGAGAGCACCGGCTCCACTTATACGCACACAAACACACACACATATGCCAGCGTACCGTACACATTTCACAGGGGCCCTGTACCGCAGTTATCACCCGCATCATCTGCAGCTGCGAGGGAAGTGAGAGCGTCACGCCGCGACAGTCATCTGATGGAAGTTTAGTGAATTTTCTGTTTATGGAGGAGATGTAACTCAAGGTTTTTGGAGACATATCGCATTGTAAGATACAGTTTGCTCTCTTATTGGGTGGAAAAGCTTTTATCCGAGCGTTCCTCAAACATCATTTCTCTTCCATATCCTGAAGCGTGCGATCGATAGAGCGAAGAGTCATGTAGACAAAGAAGACAAAGTCAGATAAGACAAGTCTTGCATCTGTTTCTTCCCTGCTGTTTGCTGAGACAGGCAAAAATAAATCTTTGGGTACAAGAAATATAATAGTTTAGATTCATCCATGCTTGCCAAGCTGTGCTGCAGCACTATCAGAAATAACCTTCTATCAGACATCGGTTCGGTCGTCGCCACATATTGAAGTAACGGCTTTTTGGGCTTTTATAATGATAATGATAATGTGCAAACTCGAGGTCGCTTCTGGTAATGGACCTGCAGACAATTATCATCAGTTTGCCTGAGCTCTTGCTGATTGATATTGGCCTGTCGCTGATATATCTGTCTCAGCGTAGATGTTGTCTGAAAGGATATAATGTAGAAAAAAGATGCTTGGGTAGTCTAGACTTGATTAAAAACTGTATCAGGAATCATTACAAAAAAGAAAAATGTGTTCACCACTCTGAGAAGCTGCAGAAAACAGACATGATAGACAACGTTAGCAACTAGGTGCCCACCGTCCCCTGAAGCCGGGCTGGCGTGCGTGCGTGAGGCCGGCTTGGCCTCACCACCATGGTAAAGGAAGGGACTCTGGAGAAACGTCGTGTGATCTCCGGAGGCCCACCGCGCGAGCTGGGTGCGTCCCCGCCGAACCGTCGTCCCCACCCTGGACACCGCCGACCCTCCAAGTGGAGGTGGCAGTGGAGGGAGAGGGAGCGAGGTCAGAGGGACGCGCTTACCCCGGCGACGGGCTCCGTCGTGGGACCGCTGGGGTGGTGAACATGGCGGATATTTTAACAGCTGGAGAGGCAGATTAGTCTTGTAAGAGTTGGTGGAGACCAAAAAAAAAGAGCTTCAAGCTGAACCCAATAAAATAATAATTGTAAATAAATGTACAAAGCTTACACTTAGTCTGGCAGGCTAAATTAAAATACAGCACAGGCAGTCCAAACAGGCAAATAAATTCAGGATGGACAGGATGAAATGTCAAATATTAAACAAAAACATGACAAATATTGACTTTATTTGAAATAAGACTTTTAATAAATGTGGATAGATCGCTGTGTTTGCAGCGTGCTGCACTGCCCCCAAGTGGCCAAAAAAAACAATTGGATATTATTCCTGCAAACATGGATGAAAAAAAACACTGATGGTCCAGGTCAGGTTGTCCGTGCCAGCGGTGCTTGCACTTCCCTGCAATGGCTCCTTACCACAATCTACAGGAGCACCATGGAGAGTTTACTGACCAGCTGTACCTCCATCTGGTACCGAGACTTCAATGCCTCGGACCGGTTGTCCCTGCAGAGACAGATGAAAAGATGGTAGGGACTTCACTCCCATACAGTCAGGACAGATCACACAAATGCTGCTTGACCGAGGCCACCAACACCAGCAGAGACATTTGGTCTGCTGCCCTCCGGCATTTGATCCAGCAGCACACAGTGCAGAACTGCCAGGTCCTGCTAAAGCTTTCTCCCTTAAGCCATCAGACTCTTTAGCTCCAGTAACCCCCAAACACACACACACACACACACACACACACACACACACACACACACTGGGACTATGCTGCTCAGTGAACTCTTTTTAACTTGAATTTTACTCAGATGTGCAGTTTTTTATTCAGTATGTGCAAATATGTTTGTTTTTCAATTACAGTCGTGAGCAGGATGCAACATAATTTCGCTCTACCGTGCGCTTGTTCTGTTTATAGTCTGGATAACAATTTTGATCTTGAATCTCAGTGATCAATGTGGTTTACTTACTGGTTTTTCCTCTTTTTAGCACCAAAATAAGACGGTAAGAATTCAACGGTCATAGACACGAGAAGAATCCTCTCACAACTTAAATTGGTTTCTATTTACTACATTACATTGGCTATAAAGGACGATAAATATCAAACCTCTAGATTTTAAAAAACACAATTTTATTGATGCTAAATATGTTGCAGTTGTAGCTTTTTAAACTTAACTTAACACAAGTCAGATAGCACTAACAATCTCATAAAAATCTATTTCACCACGACTCTGTTGGTTTTTCTGACTTTTTGGTGAGCTGTCTGTCTGTCTCCGTCTTGGCTAAACCCCTTTTGTTGAGCGTGCGGTGATAATGTGATGAAATATAGAGCAACCCACATTATCATAACAAACAGTAATGTGGTAGTAGGTGGCGTCTCTGGCACATGGTCATGGTCAGTCCCCCTTGACGACTCTTTGGCGAACTCTCCCTCCAAAAAACAACCTCCGTCTTCGGCAGTGAAAGCCTGGTGTGTCTCGTTGCTTCTCTACAGGTGATTATGTAATGAAACTTTAAGCAATCCGCATTGTGACAACAGTAACCTCTGTCCTGCTGTTTACTGATTGGTGCAAACTCTTAAAAATATCAACATAACAATGATATATTGATGCATTTCTGGTTCCAGGTATTGACGACAACTCAAGCTCAGAGATGTGAGTGCACGACATATTTAATCCGAATTTTCTTCGGATATTAAATTTTCTTGACAAAAGCTGAATTTGTGTGATGTAACTTTGCAGATTTTTCACTTCATGTTAAGAAGAACAAGCTTCAAAAGGGAATTATATTTCTTTGCAGCTGAAGAATGATGCTGCTGAGCTCCAGTCAGAACCTGTTTATTTGCTCACAATAAGCCAGAGTCCCTCGTGTTCATGCACGCCGTTTGATGGGGCCGACATCACTGACGCCTTGTTGCAGTGATGGGTGGGAGTGGTGGTAGGGCGGGGCACCTACCATCCCCACACAGATGAGCCGTTTGATCTCGCTGTGCCTCGGTTCAAAAGAGACCTACCCCTCAACCCCATGAAAACACACGTACACCCGGCCTCCCTCCCCTTCCTTTTGAAATCACATTACCTGTGTCCTCTTTCTCTGCAGAGGATTGTATAGCAGTACATGAGTCAGAATGGAAGATGTAGAGGAGGAGCGAGGTGAGGAGAGTAACGACAGCGAGAGTTCAGTATCGGCTGTCAGGAATTCCCGGTCAGACAGAAGAATCGATTCCTCTTCTGTGTTCAGTCTTGCTCGTCTCCTGAGGAGATTTAAATATCTCACATGGTGGTTTGTGAAATCAAACTGGTGCTTTCCCAGTAAGCATGGGTTTGATCGTTTGCAGGTCAGGACCTGGAGGTTCAAACTTGACTGAAATGGAGATTTTCAAGCACTGTTAATTGATTTCTCTGACACTTTGGGACATTAAATCACTTTTATAGAGCTAACATGATAGTTAACACTTGCATATTTACCATAGACCATGTATAAAAACCTCCATGACGTCTGAAGAGCCGCTGTGAAGCTCAGTGTGGCGTCTCGGGGCCGTTGTTGTCTTGGCAGTCCTGCCTCTGCCGCCTCCCGGCTAATATAAAAATGTGTGGTGTAGGTGGACCTGAGGTGGGCTGAATGACGCCTGGTTGCTCAAACCTGCCACCTGTGACGGCACCCACCTGTCAATCAAAGCGTCCACGTTCTTAATCCTGCATAACTTTAAGCCTTAATATAATGTAAACAGGTGAGTTGTATATAAATTCACCCTCAGTACAGTTGTCATGAACGGGGAAATTAGCTACAGAGACCAAAACTGTTTTTTGTACCAGGCTGTTTATTTCTGCTGTGAAACATGGGGACTTATGGAGACGGACTTTGGCTTCACTGCCATGAAGGTTGATATTTACACTCCAACAACAGCAACATTCATTTGGACTGTAGTTTGTGGCCACATGACAAATGTTAGATCCTGAAATCACTCTTATTTCATCCCTTTTAGCTCTTCAAGTCATTTAAATTGACATTTTTAGCCATCGTTAACAAAACATTTATATATTATCACCTGATAAAAGTTGAAATGGCAAAACAAGTTTGTTTTGTCTGACATTAATTTACATTTCAGCTCTGTTTTCGGTCTCCACCAACTGCTGAGGTAAATATCTTGCTCTTGAGCTGCTACATCATCCACTGTGTTCACCTAACTGTGTCTCTATGGCATTTAGTGCAGGCCGGGCAGCGTGAGTTAATCAGAGCTTGTGTTATCACGAGATAAAGTGTTCTCATTACACGCAGAGTTTCTTGTTAAAATAATAATTGTTTCGTAATAACTGCCGAAGGGAGAAGAACTGGAATATCTTGTTAAAATGTAAAACTTTACATTATTACCAACAACTTCCGTGGCTGTGAATCAAGCCAATGCAGAAGTGCCACAAACTGCAGTTCCTCAAACGTCCACTTGAGGCTGACTCCAGAAGTGAGTCAGTCTCCATAAGTCCCCATGTTAAAATAAGAAATAAACATGTTTACAGCCTGGTACAAAAAACTGTTTTGGTCTCTTTGGTGGCAGAAGTACGGCGTCATCGTAGCCCAACCTGTGAATTACCAAATCAGTGTTCACTGGTTCATGTTTCATATCCAGGGGAACAACTCCAAAAGAATGAACCGTATCATAGCTAATGACGAGGGAGTGCAGTGGTTTGGCTTTCTCTCTTAACTTCGGGCCTTGTGGCCATATGTTTGAGTAAGTGCCTGTCTTGTACAACAACCCGCCGAGCCTTGTCGAGTGGGCCATGGGATCCATGTTTGCAGTCACTTCACTTCTTAAGTCCTACCTTTTAAATATTTGAAGAGCCAGACACGAATTAAGAAGAAGAGACGAGAGGCCGCGCAGAGCACATGCAAGAATAGGAATGCATTCATAATGAATGCGCCACGCCCCTCTCTTGATTTATTTCAAGGCGAACGAGCATAACGAACGAGAGCGAAATTAACTTTTAACATGTGACTTGCAATTGTGTTTATTGAGTTAGGAACACACAGACTTGCAGATGATTGCTGAAAGGGAAATTGCTCTTTTCTTTTCTCTAGTCCAGCAGCTTCCAGGCATGACATTCAGTCTTAATTTTAAAAAGGTGTACTCACACTCACTTCGCTGCCTGGCTTTTGTATGTCAACCTCGATTTCTGACATTTCTCAGATTATGTTTTTTGTAAAGAGCCAGACAACATGCTGTATGCAGCTGTGGGGCTGCATGTGAGCAACAGTCAAGAAATAAAATGTTAGCCGTGTGGCATTACGGTCTACCGATCATGCTGTTGTTTGAGAAATTGGTCTGTCTTACAAAGGATTCGTCTCTCTGTACGAAGCTGAAAAATGTTGCCACCAAGACGGACATGCATGAATAAAAGAACAAGAGGGGTTCTTCTAAGATGCATGTTATTTCCAAGCTTACATACAAACACGACTACAGGCGGAGATTTGATTTAAGAGTCTGAACTGCACTTCACCAAAAACACTGAATCCCTTTGTTCATTCTCTGGCGAGCAAAACAAAAAAACTGCAAAAAAGTCATAATAATTTCCTGATTTTTATATATTTGTTTGTTTTGTAATGGGAATTTGAAGCTCAGATAATCAGGAGAGAAGTCCTGTTTGAAAAGTCTTCAGAGTCATGTTTTATTTGCTTAGCAGACGCTCTAATCTGTCAATTCAACACCAGCAGCTTTACACATTTGGCGTTGGCGCATGGATTGTTTTTTTCTTCTTCTTTTATGGCTAAATGTTTATTAGAGCAACTGAAATAAATGACTCCTCTTGGGGGGAAAAAAACTCTGGTTTTATTCCCTGCTCCTCCATGGTGCAACACTCGGTTTTGAAATTATAATTTGTAACTTTACAGCGTTGTGTTCTGCCTTGTAAGAAAATCACACAAAAAAAAAGGGGGAAGTGTGTGTTTGTGTTTGTGCCAGACTGAAACGATATGATACGAGACAGACGTATCAAAACAAAGAAAAGGCAAAAGAGAAGGAGGCTGCTGAGTGTTGGACTGTGGATTTGTCTCTTCAGCTGCTGGCTAAGTCTGTCATCTGTTCGACGGTTGAATCAACATCTGGTGAAACACACATAAACACAGCTCTCCAAGCCACCGACGGAGAGGCAGAAGCTTATACACTCGACTGGCTGTCACAGTTGTTATAAACCTATAGAAAAAAAAACAAAAAAAACAAGTGAGATGCAGAAGTTACAGAGCAGTTCATGAAGTCAGTTATGTTGGATGTAATGCATCAGGAAGCTGTAATCACATTACTTTTTACTGGAATTGAGTAATGCTGAGAGATTGAAGGTTTTATTTTTAGTCGTCACATTTACAGATCTCGTCAACAAAGCCGTGACTCATTACATACACACAGTAATATAAATAATTCTGAAATATCAGACCTATTTAAAGTCTTTTATTTAGTTAGTTTGCCTCGCTCCTGCATTACAACAAAGAGAGCACAGACGAGAGGCAGCGAGACGAGGACGAGATCAGGACTGATAGAAGCGTCTCCTTCCTCCTCCTCTAACAGCCAGAGGAGCAGATTTAATGTTACTTATTGTCATCTGGCAAAGCTCAGTAAGCCCATTAAGCACTTCCAGCTGTTAGTGGGTCTTAATTACTGTAAAGTCTTGGTCAAACCGAAACTTAAGCGTGGCACTGGGTTTAAGAAACGCTTGGTCAGTGTTGGTTATGAGATAAAATGAGACACTTCTATAGTAACACATGCACGAGTGTAAAGACTTCTTACACACCAAAGCTCTAAACTCTGGAACCACAGATTTATTTTTAACTCCCTGTTGCTGCAACAGCATCTATCATAAAAGTCATTTCTATATTCTATCTTCAATGATTTCTATCTATTTTTACACTTGACAAATAATTTTGTTTATTAGTTTTAGAGCTGTTTTATTACATTTTAGATTTGAAAAAGGTCAAATACATAAAAAACATCTTCATAAACTAAAAACTGTAGCTACAGCAAAACAAGATAATGAACACATTTTAATATTTGTCGTTGAAGAAAAATAAGTTTTTCAAAATAAACTGAACGTGTCGTCTTAGTAACAATACTGAAACTCAGGTCAGGTTCCATCTTTCTGTCTATCTAGCCAAATATAGCTGGTTGTAGCTCAGGATGTACCGGCCAGCTCATCCAAAAGACAACCAGCAGCCGAAGCCTTCTGCCGACACAGCAGTTTCACTGACACTTAACTGTTGTACTAACTCATTGCTGCGTTACATAATGCTTACAATATCAGGATCATGTTCGGCTAGGCAGGATTTGCACACATTTTCTTACAATAGTAACTGACTGCTACACTGCAAGTGCTTTTAGATGATTAGGGCTGAAAATCAGGCTCTGTTGCCTTTTCTCTCACAGATTTAGATTTAATATACTTCAACCTATAAAATAAGATTCTTAAAAGCCCATCCTGTTTGAAAGAAACACGACTGGAAGCATTGATTGTTGCCTTTTCATGCTTGCATCACTGCAGCCATGTCGATATTGAGCAGTATGACTATGAAGCTAGTTACACTTTTTTTAAAGAATATTTTTTTGGCCTTTTATGATAGTACAGCTGAAGATATACAGGAAGCAGAGAGAGGGGGAGTGACACGCAGTAAATAGCCGTCCGATGCAGGATTTGAACCAGGGCCAGCTGCAGCGAGGACTACAGCCTCTACACACGGGGCGGCCGCTTAACCCACTACGCTTTTAAACCAGTTCAGACTGAAGTTAGTTCACAAGACGATCTCCAGAAAGTAAATCTGCATCAACAAGAAATTCAAGAGTGCCCTCAACACTATTTTATAAAGATAAGTTGGGGAGAACTCTGCAGAGAATCACAACAGCGAAGGCAACATACCGCCAAAGCTAAAACAAAAAGACGGATTACCACTTTAAATTGAGTGTGCAGACAGTGTTTCAGTCAGCCATCAAAGGCCATCCTCGATGCATCAAGCTGTCGCTCTATTTCTGGGCAGAGGGAGAGACACGTCCTATATCAGCGCCTGTTCAGGCTCGCTTTATGGGAGACCTCCTCCTCTCGCAGTTCAAGTCAATTGTCAACATGATTTATGGAGACGTGAGCTATCTCTAGACTGGCTACTCAATCTTCCCCCTGACAAATTGGTACCATCGGCCCATGTAACCGTCGTTTGTTTTCTTCAGCCAATTTTTATCCACGATAACAAATTAAATATGCCATGTTTTTGAGGAAGCTATTTTTTTCCCCCTCCCTTCTCCTTTTCTCCATGTATGACCTGCTCGACAATTACCAGAGATCTGACACTGACACACAGGAACGAACTTCACAAAACAGTTTTTGTTTTTCTCCCCCTCGATCCTGTTACGAGTAATATCCAGGTTTTGTGATGGAGATCGTGTCATAACATTTAACGGTTGGGAACTTGGTTTGGATGACACGTTGTGAGTCCCGCATCTCTCAAAGACACGCACCACTTAATGTCCCAATCATCTCATATAGCTCACCAACACACAACTTGATTAATGTGACTGGCTTTTATGAGCAGGATAAAAAAAAGGCTCTGCATATTACAGAGGCAATTATACCACCCCAGGAAACTCTTCTAAAAACAATAGAAAGCTTATGTAATCAACGTAAGTGGCGATAACTTTTTAAAGTTTGGCTATTTAAGTTTGTAATTGACTCCTCTCCACCGCCGCTAAAAAAGGAAATGAGGGTCCAGTGAGCAATCAGCCATATCCACTAAACTTTGTTTCTCTGCTCTGCCCTGACCTGCCTGCAGATTAAGGGAAATTAACTCCCGGTGGCAAGGTGGCTGAAAGGTTGGAGGAAACTGTAAAAGCAGCAGGTTTCACCCACGCAAACCTGTGAAAGCATCAACGGCCAGAATAGTGTCCAAATGTCAACGACATGCTTGAAGAGTCCGTGCAGCTTCAAGGTTACGATGCAGATCAACAACTTCAAGTGTCAAAGTTAGATCTCATGGAAATCCAAACCAAATGTTAACCTCATGGTGTCGCTGAAGGAAAAGTCAATCTTGTGGGTACCATGAATATTTGTAGTAGATCTCATGTAAATAGTTGTTTAGATATTTCAATCATGGAACCCACAATGCAGAGCAAAGCAGGATTTGTTTTAAAAGGCTTTTTATTTCCAAGACACAGCGTGAAACTGACAAGACAAGTGGGGGGGACTTCAGGGCAGGATGACAAGCAGTGAGCAGACGAGGGCAGGCTGACCGTGGCTGCAGATAAAAACAGATGAACGGTCCAAAAGAAGCAAGAATCTCTAAAAGATGGTTTCCTCTGAGCAGTTACCATGAAAGATACAAACTTGCAGAGTCCGGGAGGGTGAAGCGGAGTTAAATACTGCAGGAGCTTGATGAGATGATGAGATGCAGGTGTGAGAGCAGAGCAGGTGAGGATCAATGAGGCAGACACAGAACACGGGCAGGGAAACACCAGGAACACAGGGTAATAGATCCGAATATATACACACATGAAGCCATTAATACAGATAATTAATACAGATTTTTCATGAACAAATTCAAGCACTTTTCAAGCACCTTCAAGCACCAGTTTTTCCATTTTTCCAGCACCTTTAAATAGGTAGCCTACTAGTTGTGTTTGCCATGATGGTCATGGGAAGCGCAGCGGTGCCACTGTATGGCATAATAATATGGGTCTAATTAGCATTATTTCATATGGTGGTAGATTGACTGTTTTGATTTTTAACTAATTGTGAAATTTCAAGCATTTTTAAGCACTTCACAAAAAATTCAAGCATTTTCACAACCTTGAAAACACTGAATTGAAATTCAAGCATTTTCAAGGAATTCAAGCACCCGTGGGAACCCTAAACATCTGTGGACAGAATAGGAATTAAATGTGCAAAGGACACCAAATTAAGCATGGTTAATAAAGCAGGTTGTTTTATGTACATGAAGTTGGTGCATATATCAGTATATACAGCATGTGTAGCTTGTAGAAAACTGAATTTAAACAGCGGGAATAATAATTTAGATTTACATTTCCTCAGCTCAGATGTTGCAAACAGTCCATAGAAACATGCATTTTGGTTTCGGAGCTACCAAACCAGAGGGAGACTATTAAAGATGAAGATCTGCATCATCAACTTTGTTAATTAAATGCACAAGGTCGTATTTTAAAGGAAACCTGAGCTCAACTGTTGCAAACAAAGTGATTCTTAATCATTATTATTAAAAACTACTTAAAAAAAAAAAAAAAAAATTATATATATATATATATATATATATATATATATATATATATATATTTGAAATGATTGAATCAAACTGACCAATAAGCTTCAGATAAAACAGCATCGATCTGTCAGAGCAGATTGTTGTGAGAGTTCACTGAGGAAGATGTGACCGATGATTACTCGGACGTTAATGAGTTTTATCCACCAGCAGACGTCGTCAAATTAAAAACAACAAGACGCCGATTGTCACATTCCGACTTATTTGTTTTGTTTTTTTTTACCCACCTGAAACTGAACAAATTAAATAAACCTTGGAGCGCTGAAAGAAAAGTAATCACGCTAAAAACAGCGGTGATGGTGATTCATGGCATTTCAGGAGACAGGAAGAAAAGCTTAAGGCTTTTAAGACTCTTCATCACCGCTCCACCTTTCTTTATTTTCACCTCCACACAACACACACACACACACACACACACACACACACACACACACTCTGGAGAATCACCACATATAGTGCCAACTGAGAAAGATGGATGGGGCAGCAGTGGTTTCTGATTTAGTTCACACAATGAGGCTGAGTGATTTTCTCTGTGGAGCATGTCTTGCCTCTCTTAACCCCGCGAGGGTGGAACTGGCAACCCACCCCCACCTCCACGCCGCCGCCTCCGCCTTCTCCAGCTCCCCCGACCCTCCCTCCGTGGCTGCTCTGAAGATTGCCTCCCTTTTTTCCCGGTGTGATTGGGGTGATAACCACTAATGGATGGAGCCCAGGGCGCATTTAGGGAGGGGAAATGTTGGTGGATCTCCGTAATAAGCGGGAAATGGAGGGAAACATGTTAACCCAGCGCTATTGTCTCTATCAGGAAAGCTAGATTTAAAAAAAATAGCACCAAGGCCTGTAAATGCAATGCTGGAGAATCTAAAGGAAGTTAAATAAAAGCTTCCTTCACATGTTTCTGCACAAAGAGTCGGATAAACAGCAGCTCTGCAGAGATATATGATCATAAATTCATGCACGCAGACAAATTTGTACAAACACTGGTGCGCACACATAGCGTGATCTGTGTGCGGGCGTCTTGCTTGCTCGGGGGTTGGCAACCCTCATTGTTATGTTGAACAAATGTGCCGTCAAAGCTGCACTTTAAAGACGCGGCGTGTCACGGGGGGCACGCGAGAAGCCCACTCGCCTGGAGGCAACACGGACGAAGCGTCTGAAACAGAAGGGAGGAGGAGGAGGAGGTAAACACAACAGGCGGCAGCGACAATCCTTGACATTTCGCTACGAGCACTCGTCTTATACCCGGCTGCTGAGAACGTTCCTCTGAGCACAGGAATGATAAATATCCTGACGGGCGAGGAGGGAGAGCTGTAGCCAGACCTCCGGAGGAAAAAGAGTTATTAGGTTTGAGGTGAGGAGCTCGAGACACACAGGGAGTCCATTAGACTTTCGTCCGAACAGAGCCAAATCGGATGATGGCTTTGTGCTCAGGGGCGGCAGTCCACAAAAAAGAAAACACCTCACTTCATAAAAACACCAGTTTGAGCTCCTTTAAATGATCGTAAGGCTCATTGAGTTTTAATTATGTGAAGCAAATCTGGGAATTTATCAGTGTTTAAGTCCTTCAAACTAAATAACAAAGTAGTTTTATATGTTTTATTCATTGAACATTTGCCTTTATGTAAATAAAACCACAATCTTTCCCAAATCTTAGGCTGTATTCAGACCATATCTGTAACCGCTGTGAAACAGTCAGAAAATAATGTTTCATTTCGATGATTACCGGCTTTATCGATACCGCTGCTCCCTCACTCTCAGTCACTGGCTGTGTCGCTCGATCACTGCTCACTCAAACCAAACTAAACTTCTCCCTGTCACTATTTTGCAGCGTAAATTTGCGAGTTAGACTTTCGAAGCCGGTTCATGAGATAAACAAAGCCAAAACACACACAGAGGTGGAGTATCAGAGTTTAGTCCGTCAATCCGCCTGCATAGACAATTTCAGAGACAGTTCAGGCTGCCTGTGGAGAGTTTGATGGTTGGATTGGCTGCAGCAGCATGACAATAAGTTGTTTTTGCTGAATCTGGCTAAACTTCTCTACTGCCTGCACGACCGCAGCTAAAATACACCGTCGCCACTTGAATGAATGAAAAAGATTTTCAGCTGAATCAGGCGTTAACCTGCCGTGCTGATATTAACCAAATCTGAGGCTGTCGCGGTGGTTGGACGTGGTGATATGCAGTGTTGTTTTTGTGTTCGTCGTGTAGTGTTTCATCTTAGAACAATGCAGTACCTGCTTGTGCTACTCACCCGCGACTCTCTTCCCGCCTCCTGCCTCCTACCGCTGTTAATGAGTCACTCACTCGTTAAAGCTTTGGAAAATTCAGTTATTTAGGAGATCGGTCTGCTGCCGTTTCCAGCTGACTTTGTTCGATGTGGTGTTGCCATCCTGGGACGATCACGACGATAGTTTCCAATTTAGAAAAACAAAGACTGAACTTGTGGCATAACGTTGTGTAGCCTTAACCATACTGCTTTTATACTGCACAATTACTGATTTATTGGATTTAATTCACATTTTCTTCTCGGTAACTATCACCATAATCGAGTCCGAGCTGTCTTTGATTTGCCTACTAGTATTTTCAATGATTTTGCGAACTTTCACTGATTAATCTAGTCTCTCAGTTCTAAGTTAATCTATAATTAGAGCAGACTTGGATTAATTAGCTGTAATATTGAAAAATGACTGTAAGACAGCATTAGTCTGATTTGTTTTCTGACTTGCACGTGAAAACCTTTTTTAAATCTGTTGCTGCCTCTGCAGTTTAAAAACCTGAGAATACGAGTAGAGCCCGGCAGGAAATTACAAATCTCAGCAACATTTTGTGAAATCATGCAGCAGCATCCCGCTTCACTTTGGTGTGAGCGGCTGTTTTGTTATTTTAAACAGGTAACATCATCTTCGCAGTTGCATCGTTTGATTCTCCTCCGAGCGAGAAAAAAACTTCATATTGTTTCGTCCTACTTGGCTGAATGTTTCGAGAAAAGTTTGAAGACCTCGCTGCTGGATCGAACTGTTTGTTCTTTTCTTTTTTTTTTGTCCTTCTGTTCGTCTCCTCCTGTTATCCTATTCGTAAGCCCCCTTTGCACCTCTCTCTATTCCGTCTGTCTAACATGCTGCCTCAGAGGGGCTTTCATGCTTCAGTAGGTGTACATGGACCTAGATAGAGTTTCCTAAATGGGCAGATAGGTCAAACACTAACAGAGGCAGGAGTGCAGTCGAGGCAGGGGTTAGAGCCGGACGCACGGACAGTGCGGCCAATTATTTTTTCCCTCAGCTCCATGTCTGCGTCGTATTCTTTTTCCACGTGTACATATACACGGATGAGTCCTGTGTCGATGTGAGAAGAGCCTTTCAAAATAAACATGTTGAAGAGGAGAGGGAGAGGTGTGGGTGTGGGTGGACAGCTTCTCGTGTCTTCTTATCAGTTTCATCCATTCTGACAACTTTCCCGGCTATCCTGTAAAATGCTTTGGCATTGGAGGAGGAGACCAACCTGTGCTGGCCCCAGTAAGAACGTGTGAAAATCAATGAGCTCGCTATCAATCCTGACATCTGCTCAGCCTCCTCTTCATCTCGTTCCTCCGCAGAGAACAACAACAAGAAAAACAAGCCTCAGAAACGTTGTTTTTTTGTGTGTGTGTGTGAGTGCGTGCACATTTCCGGGGTGGTAGTTGGAGCACGTAGAGAAAGCTCTGAGAAGTTTGCGGTTAAGGTTTGCAGACCGGGGAACACTCACATTACATTATGCTAATTTCACTCAAATCCTGAGTCTCACGCCAGCAGCGGTGGTGAGGAGTGGATGAGATGTGAAACACTTAATGTCTGGTGTGGAAAGTTTGCAGGACTCGCTGTAAGGGATGTGGGTACACATGGAGACGGATGGAGGATGGAAATGTTCATTCACACATACACACAGCTGTGACTCTGGAAGGTATGGTGAGTTGTCCATACAGATAATACACTGGACAAAATGCTGGAGAGCTGTTGTAGTTTATTCTTCCACCTTTAATTCTGGGGACGTTTACATTCAAGTTCTTGCAAAACAAGTTCAGATAGCGACGATTGAAGCAACTTTCCTGGATCATATTTCCTGTACTGTAGCTGCTGTTAGCTAAAGTTACCTCAGTCTGTTACTCAGGCTGCTTGGATTGTGAGCTCAGAGCATCAGCAAAGTGTTAGTGTTTGTATCACAGGCGAGAAAAGGAGGTTTACAGGCAAGTATACTGCCATGCCAGAACCAGAGCTGGGTACACAGGCAATGCAGCCGCTATGGACATAATGGCAGAGGAGAAGAGAGTGAAGAGGACGCTGACGAACGAAGCTAAAAAGAGAAAATAAGAGAGTGAGCGAGCAAGAAGCCGCCGGACAAGACTAAATGTGGGACTGACTTTTAGTCAGTAGTTTAGAGTTTCACATCAAGTCATAAACATCAGCAGTGTTTAATCATCAACATTAATTTAATTTATTAATTTATTTTATTAATTATATTATGTATTTTATATTAAAACACGTCTCTTTCTTACTTACTTACTCTTACTCGACTTAGAGATTTTTTTAGAGTTGCTTTATATTTATTTTATTTAACACTTTATTTATTATTTAACTGATTTTCATTTTATGTATATTTTATATAATAAATGTTTTATATTATTTTCTATTTCTCTTCATATAGAGAAAATTATTGTATACAATTTATTATAATTTTAATTACTTACATTTTTTTTTCTTCACATTATTATTTCTTTTTAATCTTTTAGATTTTACTCTTTCCGTATTAATTTATTTAACATCATATATTCTACATGTGTTGTTTTTTTAAATATATCTTATAAGTGCGTCCTCATGAGCACGATACAGGTGGCACCACCACCCGAGTAAAGTCCATCTTGTATGAGCCACATCTGCTGGTTTCAAAACACAGCACAGACAAGGAACGGAGAACTTATCACGGCGTTCTGGTCCTGAGCTTTTCTTTATCCATTCGCTCTCCCCGCAGCCTCACTCGATGTTGTGAACGTGCCGAGAAGGGATTGAGACACCCCCCCCCGTACTTACGGAGGCTAACACAAGACATGACAGGTGGCAGGAGATGGAAGATTCAGCTCCTCTGCAGCAATAAGCCTCAATTTACCAGATAGATTAGAGCCAGCATCAGGGGGGCACAACAGGCCTCTCAGGGATCGGAAATACCTGGCGAGAAGAGGTGCAGGTCAACATTAGTGTTCATTCTGGAGCCACAGCTGCATACGGGCCCTGTCGCCGCTGGCAGATGGCATGTGGGATTTACACGTAATGAGGGATGTGAAGTACTCTGTGTTGACTGGAAGATAGGCTCTGGGGTTAGGGTGAAGGATCGCAACCTGAGAGCAAAGCAGCATACTCGTGTTTAATGCAGAACTCGGTGAAACATCCAGGTAAGTTTCTGGATGGAGGATGGTGCCGGTTCTTTTCAGCATGGAGAATGCAGTGAGAGCAAGGTGGACAAAGGACTAAATGAAGAGTGAAGAGTGTAATCACGGTTGGACAGCAGCGATTATGATCACCCGTGAGAAGTCCGTAACGCTTTACAGCTCTAAGACCAGCAACCTTTGGACTGAGAAGAAGAGGAGGTGTTCAGGCCCAGTGTACCGAGGGAATGTAGGGACATGAGCTGGTGTTGTGCCAGAACAGGAGCTTGGCAAGTGGACAATGTAACCTAATAACGTAGCAACTAGTAATGACGGAGGCGAAAATACCAAAGAGGATGTTGACGGAGGAAGCTAAGAAGAGAAAAGGACAAAGTAACCGAGCAAGAATAAATCTAGGACTGATGTCGTTGGCGACATCCATTTTTGGCACAAAGTTTAATAAAATCAGACCTTTCTTAATCAAATGGTGTTAATCTGTAGCTCATTCACTCTCTTGTTAAAATCAGTTACTTTCACTTTCATTTGTGTTGATTTGTTTCAACCATCTTAGCAATTTTGCCCCTAAAATAAAAGCCTGGTAACAATTTTGTGATATTTCTTTCATGACTGGGCACAGTCAGTCTGACAATTTTTCAAATAAATTAACTGTAGTGAAGTCGAATCAGCCCCGTGGAGCATGCTTTAGCTACTTTCCATTGAAAGGAATTGCGAGTTGCATGTCGTGTGATAGTAAAGCCCCACAGAGGGTGGAATTCAACAATGATTTAACCAGAAGTTTTGCAGATAAGACGGTTAGATTATGTTATTTATTTAGAGCAGATTTGTTTCTTTACTTGGTTTTCCTCTCTTAATGTTTAGAGGAAGGGTTGACAGCGTTTTGGGAAATATGTTTCACTCGCTTCCTTCCCTGAGAGTTACAAGAGAAGGTCGATGCCGCTTTGACTCTATACAGTAAATATAAATCTACCTCCAGGAGGCAGTCAGCTTATCGCAGCATTAAACATAGGTGGGAACGGACCGTCTGGCTCGGTCTGGCAGCTCGTCTGAAGCTTCTTGTTTGTTTAAACCTCACAGAAATGTGTAAAAACCTTGAGTCGTGCTTCCAAGTTTTCAGGCTTTGTACTAAGCAGTTTCCCGGCTGCAGCTTAATATTCAACGGACCGGTGCGAGAGTGTCGATCTTCTCGTTATTTATTATCCCTTGTCTTTATTTTTGAACTTGCGACCTTCCAGGTGTAGCGGCATGTAAGAAAAGGATTTAATGCTGGTAGAAGTAGTCGTGGACTAGATTAGAAATAGAAAGAAGGAAGT
Organism: Collichthys lucidus; assembly: GCA_004119915.2. Taxonomy (NCBI): domain Eukaryota; kingdom Metazoa; phylum Chordata; class Actinopteri; family Sciaenidae; genus Collichthys; species Collichthys lucidus. Next base: position 5,052,879 of record CM014096.1, on the reverse strand, counting down.
AGACGACACCCTTGGGCCTTTGGTTGTGTCATTTTGTTCTTCTCTGTGCCAGTCCCCCTGTTCCCTTTGGGCTCTATTACAGCCTATACCGACTCCTGCTGCCCGGCCAGATACAAACATAATCCCTCTGTGGTATAGAGGAGCCAGGAGCTTGGGGCAGGGAGCATGTTTAACATCTCGATTCTTCTTATTCCACCGTCGGGGAAGGCAGTTTTGGCAAGATCGTGCTCCAAGATCAACACGAGGTTGACGGCCATCTGGTCTACGGCGCTTCAAAATCCTCAAATGGCAAATACCACCCACAGCCTGGGCTTCATCTCCCAGCAAACACTGCAGCAGCAGGCTCCAACAATCAGTCAGGCGGGCCACCCGGACCCCCAACAGTATACCAGACCAGCGGCCCCAGACCAAACTAGGGAGATTAGATCAAACAAACGATCCCGTGTGTGGGAAGGTGGCACGTCTCTTTAAACAGAGAGGTGACTGGCTTTGTACTCTTTTATTTATAGCTACGTTTATCTGAGGGAGAATAGACTTTGTGAAGGCCAGGAGGCTCAGTCATGCGAGGGGAGCAGAGTTTGTGAGGCAGTCAAGGCTGTGTTGCACCACACTCTTAACGCCGGATGGAGAGGAGCTGTGCACAGGGGTACTATTATCCTCCTTCGCTAACATGCCCCCTCTGGATCATCATTTCTATGAGAGGTGCTATAAATCATTTTTACTGCAATGGAAACATCTATTGTGATTGCCTGCCCTTCTATTGGCAAATGTCATTGTCATAATAATACCTGGGAGGGTTCGCTTTAGTGTGATTATGAGTGCCACGCTGATGCGGCTGAGGTGGCCAGCACCAAATAATCTGAGTGAAGAACATCCTCGGGGGGCGGATGACTTTTACAAAGCAGTTACCAGTTCATGTGAAAAGTTCAGTTTGAGAAGTACAAACAGGAGAAATATCAACAGCTGTATCCATTAAACGCCCCTTAAAACATGTTTTCTCAGCCGGATAGTTTATAAGTGGCAGGGTTTTTACACGGAGGGACTATTTTCTGTCAAAGTTGGGAGATTTCTGTGAGATGGCAGCGACACGATCCACACTCAGACTTGCAGCGTCTCCGTAAAACAGTAAAGTGTTCTTACAAATTATATCAGGTGTTTCAAACTATCCAATGTGCTATAAAATATATTGGAATACATTAAAACTCAACTTATATACCCCGTTATATTCATATCGAATGTTTGGTCTTAGTTTGCATAATTATATTGTCACATATAACATTTTACAGTAGCATATAACTTGAGAACAATAAATGTAGTCTTAAAAAACGGTGTCAGAGGAGTGGAAATCTTCACAAAGATCCTCTGAGCCGAAGTAACAGCACCAGGCTTTAAAGAAAAAAGGGAAAGGTCCTTGAATCGATGCCCTGAGGAGCTGCAGGCTCATGGAAAGTCCTGAATCAGGCCCCATGGCGGTGATAACGGTATAGAGGCGGGTGGAAATCCCTCTCTGAGGAGTGAGGCCTGGGGTTGTAAATTATAGTGCCTCGTTGGAGTGGTGATCAGAAAATCCAAATATGGAAGAAGCAAAGTGACGAGTGTTGACACCATTATTTCCAGGGTGTAGGGGAAAGCTGGGGTATAAAAATAGGTGAGCTTCTTCAGTTTGGTTCCAAAGCGAACTTGGGTTCTTGTAAAAAAAATAAACTCTTTTGCCCAAACTCGACTCTGAATCTTTTTCAGACCATTTGTGACTTCTGTAGCCTTTCACCTCTGCTGGAAAAGAGGTCCAGATTTACTATCTGGCCCAGACTTAAACTTCTTATCTCCAACAAAAGCTTTAAAAAAAACCTCAATAAATGGTTTGCCACCAGGTTAAAAACAAACCAAAGTAGCTACAGCAGCAGTCAAAACAGTCCAGTGGGGACACTTCGAGTTCATCATCCTTTTTTCATAACCGCTTATCCTTACCAAAGTCGTTGGAGCCGATTACAGCTCGCCATTAGCACCTCTAGGCAAGTAATCACCAATTAACCTGCATGTCTTTGGACTGTTGGAGGAAACACCTGGAGAGAGCCCACGCAGACTTGAAGAAAGACCCCAGCCCACTGGGTAGCTGTGTGACAGTTTATGACAAGTTAAGACATACCTTCTGATGGTCATGACAAAATATATAAACCATAGATACCAGATCAGAATGTGATGACAGCTGTGGGGTCGTTTGCTCAAGATGCTTGACCACTGTCGATCAAATCTGATGACCTTCACAGTCCAGAATAAGTTTTTTAAGGGGTTAAACCCTAAAAAAATAGTTGCTCATTAAGTCATACATGTTAAATATTATGAACGCATTAGATTTTATGATTCAGGGCATGCCAAGTCATGAGGTGTGACCCAGTTCCATGGAATACAGTTTGTACTGCACTCTCTAGTTTTCATAGTTTGCTGTGCAGAAGAAAACAATGAACTTTTTCCAGTTTTGTGCTAGAAATGATAAAAGACGAGTGCAGACAGACGTCCATCAATCTGCAACTTTGTATTCAAGAGAAAGTAAAGTGATGTTCCGGTATTTAATATTTAGAAGATTTCCCGGGAACTGTTTCAGCACCATCCACGATTTGTTTGAATTTTTTTTTTTTTTTTTTGCAGCTATGACTATCTCATCTGTGTTCTGTGTGTATTGCAATGTGGGACAATCCTGTTTCCCAAAGATTATGGGTGTACTGAGTGGATTATGTTCACTGGCAACGTTTTTTTTTCCAGCTCCATGAGCTGTTATGTTCTGGTTGGGTTGTGATGGATGGTGGCCATACAGAGGGCATGTAAAACACAGGGGACCAGCAGGATTCATGTGTGGTTAGGTTTACACAACTAAAACACCAAGGACAAAGAATGATTGGGGGGTTTAAACGCTTTCCTGTCTCAGGTCACCATTGACTTCTTTTCAGTATCAAAGCCAAAACCAAGACCACGATCTTCCTCTAACCCTCGACGGCTTTGGGTAAACACAAACAAAAAAACTGTTAATTATGTTCTGTCAAAATGATATATTTTGTGCAACATATGTGCATTGAGTTTTTGGTCACTCAAATGACAACGGTTGACTCTGCTGACCAAAAAATACACAACCCTGGTGAATGTACTCAACATACCTCACAATCTCAAGTCCTCATGGGGGTGATACGTAAAGGATAATGTACAGCGAGCTGGTCATTATTGAGAAATAAACCCCAATGGGGTGATGCAGAACCCTGATGTGAACCGTTACTATACAGAAATCTATATTTTGTGTCCAATTATTGATTTAAAAATGATTTTCTTGATGTCTGCCTAACAAAACTAACAAAACTAACAAACTACTCTGTGCTCCTTTACACCTTTTCAGCTTATGTCCTCCTCTGTAAGTCGCTTTGGATAAAAGCGTCTGCTAAATGCAATGTAATGTAATGTAATGTAATGTAATGATGTATAAATGATTGTATTGCATCCGCTGATTTCTATGATCAAGTAACTACAGCCCATAAATCATCAATAGAGTATTCAACATAGAGCTATGAAGAGTGCTTCCATGGCCACAATACATACTTTTTAAATTGCTTTTCAGTCTACATTACGAGGAAACTAAGTGTCTACAGATATTCTGGACATCAAACTGGCCATGAACCCAAACAGAAGATTCGATGTTGTCTTGTTAATTCGTGCTATAGCGCCCCCAAGCTGAAACTGGCTAAGACTGCAGCTCGTATTTTGAGATTTTTTCAGGTGTCCAGAACGCAACAACAGTTCAAATAATAGGTGTCACACTTCTTTTGAAACACATTTGCTGTTGCAAAATATTATTTTCTCAGGAAAAAAATCGAGCGTCAATCAAGCGGGATTGAGTGTACAACATCACTCACTCATAAACTGCTTGCTATGAGTACCAAACGAGGACACGTCTGTGCATGTAGGTAGGTGTGCGGTGAAACTAATGAAACAGGCAAATCAGAAGAGCTGCATGCAAAAGAAGCAGAAGTGTCCTACGAAACCAGCTCCCAGCAGCTTTTCGTAAACAAAAAACCTTGCAGGAACCTATATGTCAAACATTAGCATGCAGAGCAACTGAATAGTGCACAGAGGAATTCTGTTGTTTGGGACCTGGTATGTGTCATCCTGAGTTAAGGATGTGTCAGCTACGAGGGTGGCTTCCTGCTCCCCCATCACCCTGCGATGCACTCGATATTTCTTCTGTCTTTCAACCTGTACAGCCAACCAAATTTCAACAAGTTTTCTCTTTGGACACAGGATCCTCCCAGGGTCTCCGGTTAGCTGTTCATTGATCAATCGTCTGCCTGTTAAGCTAATTGTCGTCAATTGTGAGCGGTGTGTAATTCATCCCCCGGCATGATCCATCAGCCGATCGATGGTATTGGCGTGCCGAAGTCTCCACGTCTCGACATGTGTTTATCACTGTGCTGCAGAGAACACATGCAGAGAGGGGCTGATGGATATTCATCATGTTGATGAATGTGGAACAATGAAGTGAAGTGGGGTGGCAGCCAACATGATTTTCATGTTCAATGGCATGTTATTTTTTTTAATCTTTTATTTTCGTATTATTAACATTTTTCTGTTCTGTAATACATATTTTCTCTTTATGACCAATACAATGAATAAATTCCAGCTTTAAAGGCCTTGGAAAAGAAATCTGCTATTTTTCTATAATCAGAAGGAAAATTTCACCTTCAGGCACCAGTGCATACATAATATATTAGTCTATCTATCTCTAAATGTATTGTATTATTTATATATATATATATATATATATATATATATATATATATATATATATATATATATATATATATTCAATCTATTTAAGGTGGTATTTATTTATTTTGTTCAGTTGGATATACAGTATCTCTACTTTTTTGTTTTATCATTGTGAACATCTACTTTAGCTGAAGCAATTAATAGTTTCTCATTCATTCAACATCAACATTTGGTTTTTAAAAAGGTCCACTCAGATTTAGGAGGCTCTATTTACAGAATATAGCAGAAATGGAATATAATGTGCATAACTATGTTTGCATAATCACCTGAAAATAAGAACGGCACCACTAAGTCAAAGAGTTGTTGCCTCTGCAATACTGGTGACGTTGTACCGGACCGTTGTGGGGAATTTGCGGCCACCGTAATGTCTTCTAAATGCATGGAGATGGGGATGAGGCAAGTCTCAGATGCATCCTAGATGCCACCAAATCCTTCACAATGGGCTTTTAATTATGATGATTTGCTTTTTTTTTTTTTTACATTAATTGAAATTATTTGGGTCTGGGACTCTAAAAAAAAATAATTTATAGACTAATCATTGATGAAAATAATGAGTAGTTGGGCGCCCTAGTCAAAAGATGTATTGTGTTTTGGCATGTGTGTATGTATCCGGGTTAAAATACATGTAAATAAAAAATAGAGTGAAAAGTATAAGTATAAGTATATCTTTATATGACAGGAGACCAATGCAAGATGCAACTCGTCTTTTTTTGTGATAGACATACGAAGCTGTAGAAAACCTGAAATTGTTCCCACAAATCACTGTGTGAGTAATGAACATAGACTCAGTTTGTGATGGAGATTAATTACAGAGAAAAGAAAAAAAAAGAACGAAAAAATAGAAAACAAACAAACAAACAACAAAAAGCTGAGACACCAACTGACAACGCATCCTCAGCGCTTAGATCTGAAAGTCCAAGTCTCTGAGATGGCAGCGCCTGCACCGGGGTGACAGGCCCGATCCATTTGGCGCCGGCGAAGACACAAACACAAGCTGTCTGAAGGGAGTAAGGTAGACTTCAATCAGCTAAAAGGTGATAAAACATAATTAATTCAATCACCCACTCACTCTCTCTCTCCCTGTCCTCAGAGAGCAAAGAAACCAGCAGTGCTTTTCCTCGTCAGGGGGATGCATTCATGCGAGCAAGTTAATGGGAAACTGCATTCACAGTTTCTTTCAAAGAAGCTCGCCTTTTCTTTCAACAGTACTCAGTGACACACACACTCGCTCATACACCCGGCATTACCTGTGCGCGTAAAAACAGATATCTGTATTCAAACACTGACAGGGACCCAGTTTTTACACCTCTACCTTCAGTCATTAACTGTAAGACCTGAAAAATGATAGACGGTGAGCGAGTGTACTCCACTGTGTGTTTGCACGATGCAAAATAAACCAGTGAGAGAGGACGCCATTAACGCTGCTCAGTGCCCTCACACTGTCTGAAAGACCATTAACACCCCAACCAGCCCGGCCTTTCGTCCGTCAGGGTCAAGTAGGCCGCGATTACTCCGTCGTATCACGCTTCAAAACCCCCTAAAAAAAAAAGAGAGAGTGTGTGAGGTGTAGAAACATGCTGGGATGGAGGGAGGGTGGTGGGTGGTGGTGGTGTAGTGGTGAGGCGGTGGGGGGGTGTAGCTTCTGAAAATGCGTTAGCATCAGATTTCTTGTCAGACTGGTGTGAAATATGCGCCGGGAAAATTAGTTGTCTGTGAAGATCACGATGGCCTGGAGCTAGACGTGGGGAGATCAGAGAAGTGTGTGATTTGTGAGTGCGTGCAACCTTCTTCTTCTTCTTCCTCTTCCTCAAGTCGAAAATGAGTAAGTGAGCAGGTAAAGTGTACGAGCGAATCTGAGCTGCAGAGTAGATGTTCATTTCAGGCCTTGCAGGCAGTATATATCCCTGAGAACTGGTGCACCGGTGAAAGTAGAATCCACTTCCCCGAGGCACTCGTCTCCCACTAGAGCAAGGTGTGAGGAATGAGAACAATAGCTGTTGAAGGCAGAGTCATGTTGCAGCACAATCGCTGCCCGCTGTAATACAAGGCCGCCACATCCTGTCTCCCATGACAACCGAGCCCCATACGCTCTGGGGACCGGTTGGTAACACAGGAGAAGGTTTGTCCTCTCCGGTGTTAACCTGACCATCCGGTGGAGAGTCGTCGCCACTGATGACACCGAAGGAAAACAACAGCCTCCTGTTAACGAGACAAAAAAAAAGCTACGACAAATCGATACTACTCTGTACCCATTAGAAAAGCTATTCATTTAAGCTGTTTTCCCTTGAAAGGCTCGGATCACGCAGCCTTCACCAGTCGGACACTGCTTCCAATTAGATATTTGATTTGTTGATGTGGGTTTTTAAATGTTTCCGTAATGTTAAAGCTCCACTGAGCAATATTAATATAATTAATGGAGTATATTAACAATGAATGAACGTTTTAGCCTCTTTTAGCAATTTTTTTTGGGTAGTGTTTCCGTCTTACAAGTAGACTTAACTACACTAGTTGTTACTTATATACATGTTAAGCTTGGACCTATTTAATTTTATTATGTTTAGTGTTTTCTAACAACCACAAGCTTCGGTTAACATAGAAATGACTGACAAACACTGCACGGTTTTATTATGTTATGGAGTTAATACATTTCCTTTGTCTGTTAGCGTCTTATCTGTCGTGGGAAATCATCCACCCTAATCCAAACACAGCATACACAAATATATGTTAGCATATAGTCAGTCATCTTGGGGAAGCAAATAGGGAAAAAGTCAGTCACAGTATACACCAGAGTTTGCGTTATGAGTTCAGTTTCTTATGCTAATGTTTTATTGCTTTCCACCTATTGCTTTTTTTGGAGGCAGCTGTAAATAAATGTCCACCTATGAGACCTCCGACATGACTATGAAAGAGGTTTAATTTAAAAAAATACTTCACTACTTATCCAGGCAACACAACAGCAGCTAAATATATCTTTCATGCCTCAGGATAAACAGTATGTAAATATGGATTTATATTCATTAATCACAAACACAACGTTTAGGCTAATTACGCTCTGTGGCTGCTGAATGTATGGGCACCTTTTTGCTAGCGCGTTAGCTTGAAACATGTTAGCAGCTATTAGCTCATAGTTGTAGTTTCATGTCACCTGCAAAATACAAGACAAAAGAGAAACTTTAAAACCTCAGTAATCTGTGTTTTTTTAAATAATAATGTGCATGTAAGAGGGGTTGTTTGTCGTAGTTAGTAAAGTTAGCAGTTAGCAGCTAGCTGGTAAAAAGACACGTAGCACTTAAAAATAGATAGATAGCTAAACACGTTAGCTTGAAACATGTCAGCAGCTATTAGCTCATAGTTGTAGTTTCATATCACCTGCTAAACCAAAATACAAGACAAAAGATCAACTTTAAAACCTCAGTGATTTATGTTTTTTTTAAATAATAATGTGCATGTAAGAGGGGTTGTTTGTCGTAGTTGGTAAAGTTAGCAGCTAGCTGGTAAAACAACACGTAGCACTTTAAAAGAAGCTAGATAGCTAAACACGTTAGCTTAGAGTTAGAGTTTTATGGCAACTATTGACCAAAAAATAAAGAAAAATCACTTTAAAACTGCACTAATCCAATTTTTTTGGGACACGTGAGAGGGATTATTGTTGCATTAAGTAGTGAAGTTAACGTTAGCTGGTAATTAACGGTTAGCTGGTAAGGAAGGTGGAACCTTCTTAGAAGTCGCTGAGTAAAATGTTTACTGAACATTATTTATATTCTTTAGGTGAAAACGTGACTTTCGTGCAATTATAATGTTGGTTAATCAACAACTTTTTTTTTAGCATATTAGCTAATCACATGTAAAAGGCAATAATATGTTACGGATGTGAGAATAGCCGCGTAATTCTGCCCTTGAATGGCGGAAAAAACAGGTAATTATATATTCAGTGTTTCTAGCTCCTGAAACCATCCAAACTTTAACTATTAAAACTTAGTTACCTTGTATTTATAGTTTGCTGTGAAGCTCATGACTCTGTGAAGCTCATGACCCTGTTGTTCGAAGGGAACCAGAACACAAGAGCAAAAGAAACATAACTGAACAATTAGATGAAAAATAAAGAATTAGAATTTAATTGCACTTTACACAGATTGATTTTCTGCTAGGATGATTCAAATTTAAAAATAAGTAACTCATATCACTCTGAACTAATTTGACATGAACTATTTTAGAAAAGTTTGTGGATTTTTTAGCTTTGTGCAACTAAAATAAGCTTTACTCGCCACCTGATGACAGATTACTGCTTCATAATGTAACATTGCGCACAGCCAGCGCATTATAATACCATTATAAACGAGTAATTTCATTTTTAGTTGAGTCTTATAGTCTTGTTTTCCTAAAACCGGGTCAAAAATATCTGCTAGCGGGGTCATATCATAATGAATACAATCATAGTTTGATGCGTTTCTAAAGCTGTTTTGCCTTTTTATGAGAATTTCTAAACTGTAACAAATGGGCTCGAGGCAAGTCACAAGCACACACACAGAAAAATCACGTAAAATTAGTTTCAGAAACCATTCACATTATGAGATGGATGTTTTCCAAAGCCGAGATACAGTTTTTGTTCCTTTTTTTTTGTGCGACAGTGGGTGATGTTGCCCATCAAGAAAGAATTAAAGAGCAAGAAAGAAAAGGAGCATAATAGTTAGACAGACACACAAAGAGACAGAGAGCGAAGGGAATCACAGCAAGGTTTCTGTCTCAATGTGGATAATTACATTTCTACCTTTCTCTGGCAGTCGCATAGCCTTAATGCTCGTAATTAATTTCATTATTTGTGGCCCTGGCTGTTGAGTGCAGATTAGTTCTCTCTGAGTTGTGAGGATAAACACACAGTAATTGCTTATTACTCTCAGAGCTCGCATTAGATTATACTAAAGCCAGCGAATTAGAAAATATCCATTCACCTTTAGCTAAAATCCAAAACCTGCTGTTATTGTTATCACTTGTTTTCATTTGTCCAATACATCTTTTAATGTTTGCTGGACGCTGCAGATCCGCTCATGACAATGCAGCATTATTCTTTTCTCAATTTACAGCCAAACTTTTCTCTAATTAGGCTAATTAAATACATTTTAAATCAAGTTATATGATAAAATCTATATATTTTGATATTGTGTCTTCCATTTCCTCCAAGTCCTTGAGTCTTTTTTTTTTTTTTGCTCTTGTACCATTTTCAGGAAGGTTATCTGAGCAATGTTGCCCCTTTTTTTTCAGTCTACAGAGTTACATTTATGCCCTGCAGCTGGCTCCTGCCAGCACGGGTCCCTCCTGCTCACTGCTGAGGTGGGAGGCTGGGTGAAGTGTCTTTCTCATGGGGACCTCAGTCGTCGCTGTTTATCTTTAGCTTCCGACTGAGATTTTACCAGCTGGACTCAAACTTGGCGGCGCTCTGGGGCCCCCGACACTGGTCCCCCCAACTTTTTTTGAGTAATTAGTTGGGGTTGCGAAGTTGGATGCTATGACAATTATTACCTGAAAATCAACACAATTATATATAACTTTATGGGATATAATAGCTCAAGATTGGCAGATTGCTGGTTTGTATCATGCCAATTAATTCTCTTTAAAATCTCGTCGACATCTTTGTTGTTGCAGACTGAGCAGAGTAATCAGGGAGTTAAAGAAAAAAAAAAAGGCATGCTTTGGAGCCACTCGGCCACTATGATCTATGAATATAACTGATATTATTCACCAATAATATTGTTTAAAGACTTAAATATTTAACACGTAGCAAATTCTAAGTGCCGCTTTTGTTTTATGCCAAAAAACAACAAACTCAAGCAGCGAGTTAAGAAAACAAAATAATTATTGGATAAGATTTGACCTAGCATCAGTTTGATTGTGTTTTATTTGTCATATCCTGATATTTATTGATAAAGTCAGAGTGAATGCTAATTTTGCTCTGTGTCTGAACGAGCGACATTTCGTTAGCGCGTTAGCTGAAACAAGTGGTAGCAGTGGTAGGTGACAATTGCGGCAGTTAACGTATTTTATGTCATCTACGAAAAAAGAACAAGACAAAAGAGCAACTTTAAATATGCATTAATCTGTTTTTTTAAAACAATGGACGTGTGGCGAAGTAGTAAAGTCTGCGATTAACGTTCTTGTAAAGAGCCCCATATTTGTCTGGTGGTGACCATTTGAGTATAAAAAGTTGACTAAATACTAGATTTATATTCCAAATAAATAATTCAATGCAAGATAAAGATAACAAAACTAGTTATTGGAAGGTTTTTTTTACGAAGGATTTAACAGAACACAGAGCGCAATTTACTTTAAATATCAGTTTGATTGTGTTTTATGTGATTTAGCTGCAGCGTTAAGTGTTTCCGCGAAAGGATGGTCGAGAAGAATACAGCTGATGGTAATTGTACGGTGTGTTAAAGTGCACTGGCCACATGTGACTGTAATTTGCACAGTTAAAATAATGCGTGCGACAGTTACAGTAATATCTTGGAAGCATTTTAACAACAGGCAAACCTCTAATGTACAATCATGCAGTGACGCATATGAAAGGAAACTGAAGTGTAGCCTAAAAATAACATTAATGATGCACATTAAGCACATAAAAAGGAAAATGACTCTAACCACAGGTAGTAAATTAGCTTTAATGGATTTCAAGCTTTGTACAAAGTAACCTAATATGTAACTTTACACTTTTTCTGTCAGGTATCTCTCTGACTCAGGGTTCGATATGTCGTTACTTCTGCTCCGAGGTAGAAACCCACGTATCTGTCACCACCTGCAGAAAACCTACCTGAGACGAACATAAGAGTGTGGGCTGGTATGAATAGATCATAACTCCCCGTAACAAGATCGCAACACAGACACCTCGTGTTCCATCAGGCGGGATGAGAGTTTGACAAGGACCGAGGGAAGGACTTCTGACAATGGTTCTTTGTGTGGAGCCAATTTTCAATGCGGCTCCGTTAAAGGGCAACGTAACGAGATCTAGCAGTCACGGGATGAGCAGCGGATACAATGACCCAATGGAAAAAGAACAAGAAAAAGAGGACACCTCCAATAATATGTTTTTCCTTGAAAACACCATCTCTATTTGTTTCCCGCCGGGCATCTGTGAGCTAACAAAGCTAACGAATAACGCAGTTGGCCTCCTAGTTTGGTTCACTCTTGAGCTTTCTCTGCCACCGAAACAAAGGAGTTGCGTCGAGTTTCATTTGTCGCTCGCGGTATTGAAAAAGGATCAGGAACTACTGACCCACTGCGGCGGTGACGCAGTTCAAACTATTGACTGTGTTGGTTTCTGGAAAGGTCGGATTCGCGTCAACAAGGATTCTGCTAATTTTTATTAAATATTAGTTTCAGAAATAAACATTAAAAGCTACTGTCACTTATTAACAGGGGGGTTTGCTGATAGTTACGGAACCTCTATAGGTTGACGGGACATTTCCTTGTTTCAGTTTCATGGTTCGCAGTTTTTTACCCACTTAGGCACAAGTAGGTTGCAGAAATGGTTTCCTCTGAAGAGATTTTTCAAAATATACAGTATATGTTTTAAGCTCAACAAACAAATTCTATTGTGTTGTATTGGAGCAGTACCAGAAACGTCTTTCTAGAACCTACCTAGAACCATCTGCATGGCTGCATACTAATGTTGCCAATTGGATGAATATATATCTGGTTATATCTAGTTTATTGGGCAGTTTTTGTCAACATATTTTACTAATTTAATGCTCTGTGTTTGAAATAAGAGCCGCCGCTCAGCAACAGACTCATTCAGCAAGATAATCTGCACAAATATACCGATACCCTACTACATACCAGTGTTCATTTGTTCTGGCAAACCAACAGTAAATTATCTTAGCTCTTTTATAGCCCCCCTACTGTACACCTCCTCCACCATTTACCCCCCATCTATACTAACAAGTAGGGACATTTTGTGCTAATCACTTGCAGCCTAACGAACGTAGCAGTCAGCCCCTTTGACTACTAACAGTGTCCTTATTGGGGTTGACAGGACACGTCAGCTCATTAGCGTAATCTGACTCGACACATCAAATTCAAAACCCCTGGATTTCTCTCAACGTCGAGTCCACATGCATGTGCAAGCACACGCAGAGTGCAGCACGCAGAGATGCAGAGCGCTTTAAAGCTCGACTAACTGTCCTCTGAAGAAGTGGAGGAGCTCCCCCGGGATGCAGCAGCCTGGCCCTGCCGCTAAAGGTAATAGGGTCAGACAGCTGCGTATTAGCTGTGGATCATCTCCTTTGACACAGCCGTTGATTTCACTGCAACAAATGCAGAGCTCATACCTGTACCTGCCAGGCATATCTGTACTGCGTGCAGGGAGAGGGGAGGTGGGTGGGTGGGTATGTTTAAGCAGCGAGCAGCGCGCCCCTTTCCCCTCCTCGCTTCTCAGGTACACTTCACACCTCGTGGACTTCGTGAAAGGAGGCACACGGAGGCGCATATACAGAATATACCCTCGCTTTACATTCAGCGCCTTGTCTCCTTCCATGAATTTCGTTAGACGAGGATAAAACCCGAGATGATGGGAGGCCAGGCCGTTCATTTCACAGAAACAAGAACAGACCACACTTAGAGAGCTGCTTCACCCCCCAAGGCCCCTCATTCGAACAAGACAAACACAAGCCCTATAATTAAAGATGTAACAAAAGCTCTGTCAATTGTTTCCCGTCTCATCTCCACCGCCCTGTCGCCTTGCATTATAGCACAAAGCTTAGCCTGGCGTGCTCCGTACACAAGACTACAAGCCGAGGTTCAGCTGTCCTCACATCAATTCGGCTAAAAACTCCTTTGTACCCCCTTCGAGAGGGAAAACAGCACTGCAGCTCCGGTGTTGTTCTTTTGTTTTAAGCACCGTAATATCACCGATGTAGATAATGAAATCCTTCCAAGCTCGGAGTGATTCGTATTGCATGACTGCACAGGTTGGGATTTGGAGTCTCGCTCAAGGACACGTTGACAGTGCACGTGGCTGTTGATGGACATGTGCCGGCTGCAGAGGGAATTGAAATCGGTGAGGAGTTTTGAGTTTTTCGCTACAAAACATTTCTCGAAGACAGAGCTGCTCTTGAGGCGGAAATAATCTCATTGATTAAGTTAAACCTCAGCGGGCAGAGCCGAACAGTTGCAGCCTTTCAGAGCGTGTTGAGGTAACTCACAAAAGACCGGTCGAAATATTATTTTCCTGGACAACTTGAATTTTTTTCCAGGTTAGTAGCAGAGCTCTCGGCTTTAATGGTAATTCCATCCTCTGTTACCTCCACTGAGGTGTCAACATGGGAGATGTGGACATTTGGGATTCATAAAATCAATTATACATTGACTGACAGTGCTGCAAACTGTAAAAGTTGTGATGTGCAGTATGTTATTGCACTATTGTTAGGCCGTCATGCTTTATGTAGCTCCCAATAAATAACACGACTTGTTTTTAGATATCTCAAATTTTTTTTGTCTTCTGTATCAACAAAAACTAAGCATTACATTCAAATAAGTAAAAATTCCAGTTTATTGCAACTTAGATTTCTGTTTGTGTAGGTTAAACTTTCAACTTCCAGTTGGGTCAGACTTGTTTGGATGCAACAAATAAAGGCAGAATTATTTTCTTTGCTGAGTTACGTAGGTGTGTGGTACCTGGTTGCCCTACAGTAAGCAACAAACAGTTGTCCTGTTAAACTAGGGATTATTAACAACGGTTCAGTTTCAGTTTCACCTCCAACTGAAGCAGATTGCTTGAAAACGTTTCTTACGCCTGACGCTGACATCCACATCTCAACAATGTTTTTGTAACCAGTCAAAAATTTTAACAAATCTAAGGAAATAAATAAAACACAAGTTTTTTTAAACCGGAGTTGTCCTTTAACCGTGATGTCATAGTGTACTGCTCACACCCCTAAGTACACTTCTACATCACTGCAGAAAGGTGAATAGTTGGAGGTCAACTTGACAACAGGGGAACTCGAGACAGAGGACGGGATGAAGCAGATGACTTTATTTCTTAACTCCGGGAAACACTGGGAAAACAAAAAGCGCATCACGATGAAAGATGATCAATAACACAAACTAAACTAGAACTACAAAAAGGCAGGGCCAACAAAAAATCACTCTTGCGAGGAACAGGAGAAAACAATGAAAAAAACTAGACTACGAGAATATTTCTGATATTTCTGTGACGAGAGGGCTGGTGATCAGGACAAAGGACGTGACACACTGGCACAGGACAAAGGGAGACGCAGACTATAAATACATGGAGGGAAATGGGGAACAGGTGGACACAATCAGGAATCAGGGGAGACAATCAGACTGGTGACACATGAGGAAGGGCAAGTGACCTGAAACGAGAGTTAATTTCCAAAATAAAACAGGAAGTCACAAGACAAACATGGAGACAGGACAAAAACTCAACTTGACATACAGCTCCTTTCATATTCACTTATCTTAAAAGTGTAAAACCGAAACTACAATTTGCTGTATGTGATGTTTAATTCAGACAGTCCAGCATAGTGTATTTACATTGACATTTACCTTGACTGGATATAGGATCGTTTTCTGGTTTGAAGCCAAGTTACACTGAGTTTCTTTTTTAGCTACAAACTTTAAAATGCTCTGACACTAAGTGACTATTCTGCTCCTAATACTTCATGTCAGTCTGACTTTCTGGCTACAGCGTCTCTACTAAATTTGCAGATGTCAATTCAGTGAATGTGAAGGTGTCACATTATCCCATTTTGTGCATTGGGAATGAATTCTGATTTATTTTATTTTTTTTTACGGATAATGCACAGATCAGTCCCAGAAGTGTCACATCTTAAAAAACTCATTCATATCAGCAGCGGCGGTAATGGCAATTAATTCTGACTTTAGGAGCGCTGGCCTGCTTTCTTCTACTTTCGTCAATACCATATGTTTTCACATTCCTGGGATAGTTTTTGTCAGCTCTGTAAATTAGGTATTAAAATTGTCCCTTTTCTTTTTGTCGCTGTCTATCCAGCACACAAATTACTCTCTTTTAGAAATAACTGATGGCGATGTTTCCCGGGCGCCACCGCCATCAGCCCAGAATGCTGCTTCACCGTGGGGCTGAGCACAGCGGTGGAGTCATTAATGCAGTCAGAGAGAGATGATTTCAAATAAGTCTGTCACCAACCCCTGGGTTGCAACCCCAGCGTAGCGTTAATGGGAACATTATTAAATCAGCTCGAAAAACAGGTGGCAGGTTTTACTCTGAATGAAGCATCTACCTAAAGCATTGTCTCATCCTGCTGCTGGTTTTTTACACTTGCTTTCTACATGTCCTTTTCTTTTGAGATGCAACACTGCACATGCAATCAGCTATAGATACAAGAAAAAGAGTTCATGGTTCAATACACCTGTTAAAAGTTGGAATCAAAACAAACCATGGCTGTTTTGAAATTCCACCGTTTGGGTACAAAATGTAAATCACGGAATCTAAAAAAGAAATTCGATAATATGTCAGCGGTGTTACAAGGACGTATCTCTATGTAAAACTAAATGAAAAACCTTCGAAATAATTGAGGGTAAGAACGTTTTTTTTACATGAAGATCTATGAATTTGAAATGGCATTGGGTTGTTTAAATCAACATTTCCAGACTGAAATATCTCAGCAACTGTTGCTCAGACTGCTTTCAGATATTTGCTGCCATACCACTGGTTTGAGGGCCCGAAACAACAATAGTCAGAAAAATGTCCCACTGGACCAGAAGCCCCTTTGCTCGGTAGCCCATTATTCCAAAAAAAACAAACGTCCATTGCACCAAAGGCTTGTTGTTCTGAAAATACGCACTCTGGTATCACCAACTTACGTACGTAACATAACTGGATTTGGTGTTCAGTGGTAGTTTTATATTTCTTACCATGACGACAGAGGTCATCTGGCTTCGTCTTCTCCTGGAAGTCCTAATGGATTAAGAAATTGAGGGCAAAGAACTCCAGGAAGAGTGTGTACTTTTTAGGAAACGGGCCTTCGAAGCAGTGGGCTTTTGTTTTTGGGTCAACATGCTGTCAGACAAATGGGCTTTCAGTCTAATGGGACAATCTTTTTGGACTATTGTGGTTTCGGATTAATGGTGCCGTCAGAACAATGGGAAGTCCCCAGATATTCAAGGTCCCCGGAGGATGAATTCTTATGACTTTGGTGATCCCCTTATTTTTTTTATATAGCACCACCATAGATTTTGACATGTGTGCATTGAATTGAAATGTCCCAACAACTATTGACATGGCGGTTCATTCATGGTGGTCTCTTTCATCTAGTTTTCATCTAATGTAATGTAGTCATGCTTCTATGGACATAATAGAGAGGACGTTGATGGAGGAAGCTGAGTGATAATACCATTGATGGAAAAATAAAGCAGCTTTTTACTCACAGATATTTATCTGCATTGAGCTGAAGTGGGAAAATGTCCACATAACTGAGTGTAAATGTAAAATTCTTCGATTCTTCCACAAGGACTATTGTAAGACAAACGAACAAAAGTACACCCTCTGGCATTTTATGTATGAAAACTGAATTGCTACCTCACCTCAGTGTTCAGCTGCATAATGCATTTTGTCACTATGTTTTATTATTGTCCCTCCTCCATCATTCTGTGTTTGTACAGGATGTTTAATGCTAATGCTGTCTTATTTATGGCGTTCGCTCGCATGAGGGGGCCAGCTGCTGCTTATGAAGCCACACACACATAAAATAAACACATGCGCCTTTCATCCAGCGGCACCTTGTAAAGTCACCAAGACGGGAGTTCTTCAACATAATCGCTAGTAAGTGCACGGAGGAGAAAGTCGTGTTCTTTGGTAAAAGGGTTCACCGTGTAGAGTCCCAAGTTTCTTTGACCCACAGATAACATGTTTGTAGGAATAAAGCAAAAGGTTTTGTGGACCTTAGACCTTCTGAGATGAACGCATCCTTTGAAGCTTTTAGTTGCCAGGTGACGGAGAAAACTGTTACAGACCTTGGGAGTAAGACTCCAGGTGGTGGGAGGACTTCATAACTATTTCTAATTGATTATTTCATGCACCAGGAGTTAGTGGGTAGTTGGCCAAGATCGGGCAACAGCTTTATCTGTAACGTCGCACATGCAGGTTCTTCTTTGGGAGATGATTATAATGGAACAAATACAGAATCCTCACCTCCTGCTATAACTCCTTCTCCTCTGTTGAGATTTATTCATGTTTATGTAGCCGGAAAAGAAAATGGAAACTTTTTTCCACGCACGTGGCTTTGAAAGGAACCGCTGTGTTTTGTTTTTTTTCCACTGCGATAAGCCAGGTTTGTCTCAGGGTGGAAGGAGAGTGGCGGACGGTTTTTGTTTAAACCCCCCGCTGAACTATTTCTTCCTCTGATCACTGGATCAGTGTGAAACTACAAACACACAGAAACCAACAAAGGAGACATTTATCCTGTGTGTGTTTGTTTCTGGTTAGACGTGGCTGCCTGAGCATGCACCCCCCCCTGCATACCAAATGTGTAATGGAGCACGCACACTCACCCCCTAATTGTTATTCTATTGACTCGAGGAAGTCGAGGTAGAGACTTAAGGCTATAAACCTGCTGATATGAGACGCGTGCACATGCTACCGCGACATGAGGCCTTTTGAACCTGAGACATTAGTTTAGTTAAGTTCAAACAACCAACATCGACATCCTGAAAGCTGCTCTGGAGTGGGCTGTTGTTTTTCATTTGGAGAAACATTTTCATGTAAATAATTAAAGCAAGTATAACACTGCAGACAGAATACATATGAATGCATTCATAATTCATGCGCGTCATGTTCTGCGTTTGTTGCTTGCATCAGTCACAACACATGTGGCCCCCACAAGCCCACAATTTATACTTCAAAAGTTACTTTAGTCTTTCATTTAAGATGCAGCAGACAGGGTCACCGGGACGGAGCTCAGAGTCGGGGGTTATGAGGAATGACAGAACAGGGAGGGGTAAAATATCAGAGCAAGGCACCACTGTTCCTGTGGTTTCTGGTCCTGCTGCTCCGAGGCCCCCACGTCTCCTCAGCTCCCGTCAGCTCATCAAGGCCAAGTCAGCCTTGCCTATCCCTGCTGGAATACCGCATCAAACAGCCCGGGGAGCCTTTTATCCCGAGCAGAATGCCGCTGCATGTCACAGCGGAGGCTCTGTGCAACAAGCCGCACGCATGATGGCAAAGTTTAACACGCCGGAGTGAAAGTCAATACCCGGGCCGTGGTGGCGTAGCTAAGGCACAAGTGGGAGGAGGGGGGGGATCGGTGAAAAGGTCACCGGGAAAACTGGGATCTTGAGAAACACAGCTTGTCTCAGACAAAAGCACAAGAAGCTAGATGATGCCAAGCAAAGGAGTTAATGTCACGGTTCACTCTTTCGACCAATTCTGACGTCTCACAATTTAGGCCAAACATCTTTATATTTTTTTTTTCCTTTTCCACCAATTACTGTAAAGGTTACTGCTTCCGCGGTGAACTCGGCTCCTCGTGTGCATCTTCCTCAACAAAGACGCAGTGACTTTCCCGTCTAATTTCCCTTTGTTTCGACCTGTAGCAAAAATCAGACATGAAAAGGCTTGACTGCGCAACCCAAAGACACAGAAGAGCTCTTTGTACTCGGGCTTGTTCTGCTCCGTGCCATTTTTAATCTCGGGAAGAAAGGAAGAGAGCTACTCCTCTTATCTTAGATGACATGGAGGCTTTGCTCCCTCTCTCTCTCTCTGGCGCTCTCTCATCTTGTTCTTCTGAAACCTAAACCTCTTTCATGCCTTCCCCTAGTGGTGGTTTTGGTGGCAAGGTGATACACTGAATGAGACCGGTTGAAATTTTGTTTAGCTTATTCCGTTTGAAGGCTGTTACATGATAAGTGAGGGTAAAGAAGGGCAGACAGCCCAGGCAGATTACCTTCCCGGGCTGTATTTTTCAAGTCCGGTGCACTTAACTGTTGTCATTATTTTTAATTGGCCATTGGATGCGCGGCACTATTAAGAGCTTATTTAACTTTTAATCTTGGGAAAGAGGGTCAGGAGTGTTTGTTTAGTCGGCGATCCTTTGCTTTCTCGGTTTACAGACCTCTGAAATGTCACCGCCGACCCAATCAGGCTTGTTTGATGGTACTGAAGTTGGTGTTGTTGGACGGTTTTGCAGATTCAATCAAGAGTCAACCATCTAAAATGTAAACAACAAACTCAGAACACATTTATTCTTACTTTACATGGACTTTAAAGGTCCGGTATGTAGAATTTAGTGACACCTAGTGGTGAAGTTGCACATTGCAATCAAATGAATACTCTCTCAAGCCTTTTCCTTCCAAAGTCTGGCTGCCAAATTAATATTAAAAGCAAAAGGCTGGTTCACCTGGTTATATAAAGAACTCGTTATAAGACCACAGTTCTTATTTTACAAATGGAAACAACGTTTTAACGTCCGCTAGCCCGTAACTACGTGACTGTGAGTCAGGCTGATGTTGAAGTCAAAACTTGTTTTAAAAAACATTCCAACAATCTAGTGGTTAATTTTCATTCTAAGGGTTGTGGTATTTTGAGAATATAATATGTTTTTTTTTAAACAATTAATCTATCAGTTTCAGAGATTCTTTACGAAATCACTAAAGGGAGGTTGCATACCACCAATGCTACACATACCGTAGTTTGAAGTCAGTTTTTTAATCAAAAATGTAATTCTCTGTTTCCATCTTCAACTGTAAGAATTCACGGCATTTCTGTGTCTCGTGTGATGGTAACTTTTCTGTCTTTTTGGATTGTTGGTCAGACAAAACAAGACATCTTGACGTCAATGTCGCTCTGGGTTTTTCATAAACTAAGACAAAAATAGTCAGAGGGAAAAAAGTCAATAAAAGTTCTTATTCAAGACGCAGCCACAGTGTGTGTGGGTTTGCATGGAAAACAATATGTGTTATGAGCTTTGTGGAAACATTTTAATATTAATAGAATGTTCTTCTGTGTCGACTTAAAATCATATCAGAGCAGATGGAGAAAAAATGATACGTTTACATAACGTACATGAGATAAAGTTCATGATTAGTGGAGACTGAGAAATGACCATTGAGAGGAGAGGATATTTAACAACCATGAAATCTACTCTCCTGATGAAAGTCTTGGTAAAAAAGTACAAGTCATGGCCTTTATAAACTTAAAGCCCTTAACCGCAAGGGAAGGCGTACTTGATTCAATGCGTTAAAGCACCGTGTCCTTAAAACATCCTGCAAACCAAAGTCCGGCACATGCAGAACATGACTGTATCCAATCTATTTCTACGGCCGATCTCGGGCCTTTGTGACGGGACCCTAAGGGACTTGTTTTCCAGACGACTACCACCTTAACACACTTTTAAAAACAGACAGAGGCAGTTCCATAAGCCCTATAGCTTCAATTTGTTCTGCCAATTATTGTCCTCTGCACCGCCACAGTGATGGAAGGTGTTGTTCAATGGGCCTGAATGCCACCACCATCTCTGTGGCCCGCCCTAACAAAGAGGGAGCCCCCTGCCTTTTTTTTTTTTTTTTTTTTTTCCTGGGGGTCCAGTCAAGCATTCGCTGGCAGATTGGCTGAGGCGCTAACCAGTCAGGTCTTCAAAGAGAGACAAAGACGATGGGGAGGGCACCCGGCGAAGGGAGGGAGGCCAGTTGTGAAGAAGAATGACCTGCCAAATGAGAAAGAAGACATATTGAAAGGGACAGAGTGGGAGAAAGAAAAAAAACATATTGAACCGATGGAGAGGTACAACCTTTTGACCATCTGGCTCGGTGGGTGACAACAGCCTTCATCTGTATTTTTAGAGCTGTACAAGACACCAAATTACTCTGTCAGGAAGATTAAGGAGAGTCAAAGGGCTGTCGAGTGGAAGGAAAAAGAGCAAAGTTGTCGCAGTAGGGTGTGATAGTGGAGAAACTTGAAACTTTGCAAGCTTACGTCTGCAGCTCCATCACTTTATTTGGACTCTAAATATAATATGAAAACATTTCAGAGCAGCAGTCCAGAACACTTCTTGTTTCTGTGCAATATATTCTCATTTCTGTTTAAACATGGTTGAGTACATCTTCAATATGATTTCACTTCTCCCTCCTGAGGAGAAATATGCAAGAGACTCGAGTCTTTTTGCCGCATTAATTCTATGATTACTTAAATGAAACACTGGCTATTTTCTCGTTCGGCGCTAAACAGGGATCAGATCTGCATGACCATGACTAATCTTCCGCTGTGCTTTTTTTGTACGTACCGGCGTGCACCTAATTTTTCAGGGTCTTTTTTGCCAATTTGGGAAAACTAATTGCTTTGACTCAGGCTGGGCAAGCGGCGGAATATAATGCAGTTTAAAAGCTTCATCTTTTATGCCCATAAATCCCTCTACAGATCCAGCCGTGTACAACACTGGCTCATTAAAATGCATTAGGGCAGGTTCGCCAGAGTAAAGCGGGAAGGTGGTTTTATATATATTCCCCCCCTCCTCCACTCTTCATCCTTTTTGCGTTTTCTACTTCGCTGGTCAGTGATCCAAGGACCCCAGGCTCCCGGCAATCTCCACGCACACTCCCAGCCGTCACACTTCTTCTTCTTCTTCTTCCCACACCATGCCGGTCACTTTATTCACTTGCAAAAAAAACCTTGAGTTGAGCTTCTGTGGTGCGTGCAGAAACTGCTCACTTTCTTCCATCCTTTTGATTTCCACCCCCCACCCTTTCTTTCTCCCTCTCTCCCTTATCCTGCCGTCAATCTACCCCCTCTTCTCTCCTCCCTCTTCTCTCCAACTCTTCTCCGTCCCATGCTCGGAGGTTGTAGATGGCTGGATTACGCTAGACCCCAGAGGAGGCCGTCCCACTGATTGTAAAGAGAGAGGACAATTGGTCCTTTAGCCTGATTGGGTTCCCCCCAGATAGTCAACAACAGACCCGTGAGAGTGTGACAGAGCAGCAGTGACAGAGCTGAGGCAGCAGAAGAACATATATGTATTTATAAATATATATATAGAGAGAGGGGAAACTTTACAAAGAGGACAGCGAGAGAGAGAGAGAGCGTGGACTCAAGGTGACCTTAGTGAAGCTGATGCACTGCAGGCAGCAGCTTTCACAACTTTTACAAGGGAAATTTAGCGAGCGTGCAGGGAGAAGAAGAACAAAGAGATAAGAGACGGAAAAAAAGGAGGGATAAAGTTGAAAAGGACACAAAGGTAAGGTGAAATTCATGCTTCAAAAAAAAAAGAAAAAAAAAGAAATGATCCTTGACTTTCACAGGTCATGTTTTGTAACACGACCAGCGAGGAATGCCAATAATGCTTTCAGGCTGTAAACAAGCGAGCGTGGATGATTTAAGTGTGACTGGGGATTTGTCAGCTGTAAGTGAGCGCTGCAACACTCTGAAGGGAGATGCTGATGAATAAGACACGAGGTTTCATTACTCGCACTGAATCGATACTTCATCTTTCTTTTACGTGTGTGTGTGTTAATTGTCAAATGTTTACAGAAACAAATATATATATATATCCGTGTCTGGCTGTCAAAAGTAGGTCATGGTGATTATTCTGAGAAAGCCCGGCCTCAGACGGGGTTTGGTGGCACATTAAAAAAAAAACTTTTGTGAACACGAGCTCCGATTCTCAGCACGTCTGCACTGTCGCTACTTCAAACAAGTCATGCTGAAGGAGAGGAATGCCTATCTGCTTTTTTACGGACCTCTGTTTGGCATTCAGACCTCATTCCTCAGCCTGAGCCAAGGTTCTAGTTTCTGGAGATGAGGACAGATTCTTGCTATATATATATATTTATATAAAACCCATTAAGCTATGGCCTGTCCTGTAAGGTCCCGCCGACAAATAAGACACTAGATTGGCAGAAAGACTTTTTCTTGCCATTATCAGTGTCAGCAAGAGGCGGTGAGAGATGAACGTCGCAGGCAGGTTTCTATATATTAACACCACCTTTCACATTTCTGTGATGGTGCATGTGGTTTGGATATATCTTAAACGACACATCTCCGGGACATGGAAGTGGTCTTAATAGAGGGAGAGGATTCCCGGTGCTGTCGCCATGCGGTGGATGGAATCAATCCTTTCAAAAAAAATTCTAAAAGAGATTACGAGTTCGATACTAATTTGAAAGGATCCGTCCCGAAGACACCGCTGTTTAATTTGCGGCGGAGTGACACTGATTGCAAACTTTTCCAGATGACATTTATGCATGCTGACATCATTTCCATGCACCAGTGCCTGGGATGAATGCCAGTTTGTGTGATTTAATTTCTCCATAAATGACAAGGCTCCTTTTATGGCCTCCATGGAACAATGAATTGAACTAAATGTGCATCTGGGATGGGAAGAGAGGAGGAGGAGAATCCGAAACGAGGAAAGAAAGCTAAAAATAAGCGTAAGTGTTCGGTTCGGTAACACAGATGTTGAAAAAGACAGAACAGGAGTTGAATGTAACAAACTTCTGAAGCTCCACCGCGGCACATAAAGGCGGATAGAGAGCGGAGAGATGAGTAATTAAAAGCACCTTACAGTAAAGCGAGCCGCGGGGAGGCGGGCGCTCGTCACGGCACAGCGGTGGCAGCACGCACAGCTGCATCGACCCGAGGCCCCGGGAGCTCCCTACAATTAGAGAGCGGCAGAGGCAGGTTCAAAGCCTGCCCCATGCCAGCGTCTGTCCTGAGGGTTGGGGGGGGCGGGGCTGGAGGAATCAGGACAAATAAAGGGTAGGGCGCACACACATATTCATGCTGTGCGTCCACAGAGACCTCATATTCATACCCGCACACAAACAACCGTGTGATCTCGGGTTGAGTTTTTGGCCAGAACACACACCTCCCTTAGCCTGGCTCTGCCTTTGAAGGATGCCATCCCTCCCTGTGAGCCCGGCTGAGGAAACTGGGACCTTGCTGCAGGCTCTGACCCTTTGTATCAGAAAGCAGAAGACCAGGTCATTTTATTCCATGCAAAACATACCAGAGGCCATACTGCGGGGAGTCGGTGCAGCAGCAGAGTTCTGAATTTAATTACGTGTAAATAAGTAAATAAACATTAGCATTCAGAAATTAGAAAGGGATGCTTGGTTGAAGAAATGTGGCTTGTCACGCTCAGCACTCGGGGAAGTGAAATTAGATTCAGAAAACCCTTCGACATTTTTGGCTTTTTGTACTCGGCTTAGACTTTCTCATGCCGGAGCTTCGGCGCCTTAAAAGAAAGTCAAAGTGCATCGATGTTAGCCCCGTCGCCTGGGTCCGAGATATGCAGGGCCTTTTCGTGGTCATTTTCCACCATGCAAAATCAATTGTGGTTAACAAATTGGCCATGACGTTTTGCCCTGCCAGGGTGGGTGGATCCCCTTTTCATGGGTCCACCCCGTTTTTAAAGGAGCTTTTCCACAGTCTGGGAGGCCTCCTTTTAAAAGCTGAGGTGAGTGCAGCACAGACATGGCCACTGTGAAATTAACACTTAATAATGCTCCACATAGCACTTAAACAGGGTGAACCCATACCGATGTACCACACACTGAGTTGGCCCCTTGTAACCTTGCTTGGGTGAATGGGAATTTTGGTGGTACCGTGAGGACTGGAACTGATGATTATTTTCACAATGAATCAGTCATTTGGTCCATAAAGTAAAAGTTTAACAAGAAAAACAGCAAATTGTAACATTTGAGATGCTGAAAATTCGTAATGAATAATGTAATGACCAATTTTTTGCCACGGATGTCTGGTTTTGTTGGCGGTAAAGGACAATTCTGTACTTGTATCTTGTAACTTCTCAATTGTATCTTTTAATCAACCAAAGTACGGACTAAAATTTGCTGAATTATTGCACGATTTTAATAAGGGACTGCATAAAGCATGAAACACATTTCAGTCTGTACCCTACAAGTTTTGAGGTTCTTCCATGCAAGAGTTTGATGGACCAAGAGGTTTTTGATAACGTGCGAGCTGGAACTGTTGATTATTTTTACAATTAATCAATTATTTGGTCCATGAAGTGAAAGTTTACAAAGAAAATCAGCAAATTGTAACATTTGAGATGCCGAAACTTCTGTAATGATCGACTATAATGATTTAAAGGAATATTTATTGAATGCAAGACATTTTCTCCAGCATTTCTTTAGGTTTATTACATTTTTTGCACCAGTTTTTCAACTAAAACGCAGTAAAATTCACTGAATTATTACATCATTTCAATCAGGAATTATGTAAAGAATCTGACAAAATCCCAACTTTTAAATTTTACCACATTTTACTTTGTGTCCTACAAGTGTTGAGGTTCTTCCAAGAGTTTGGTGGACCAGAGGTTTTTGATAACGTGAGGACTTGCTCTGAAAATTAAATGTATCTCAACAACTACTCAGTCTGAACCCTACAAGTATTGAAGTGATACCTTTTTATGTTAATATGCACATAACTGCCTCATTAACGTGGACAGGTGGAGTTAGTGAGATTACGTATGTTGCCTCAGCCCAGTGGTAATCGGTCGGTCGTTCTTGTAGCAGGTGTTTGTTTTTCCTCCATTGGAAAGAAAAACTCGCTCGCTCATGTACGAGCGGTTTGATATAGTTGTTGTCAGATTGCAGTTAATGGAGCAGCAGGTGGACTTGGAGTAAGATGATACAACAATATGGCCTATCATTTTGTCACACCAGCTGCTCCCCTCCTGACAATCACCGTCTCTCTCTCGCTGTCACTCAATTTCTTCCCTTCCCTCTCCAGACAAACACCTTTCCTTTCCGTTCAGGGGTTTCGTGTGTTTCAAAACAAACACGACAATCAGATGCTCCCATATCTGCGATGCCATTTGGATTCCCTCTAATGGCGTAACACACTCGCAACTCTAAACTGAGTTATTTTCTTTTGAACACAAAGACTATAAGGGAAGAATGTTTTAGCCTGGTGGGAAAATTACTCCTCGCCTTAACCCTGGCAAAGCTTTCTCATATGATCGCACCCCTCCGCCCTCCGCCCTCCACCTCGCTCCTCGTCCCTTCATCTTCCTATCTGCCGCTCGCAGCTTCTGTGGCAAACACCAGCTGCTTTTTTTTCTTCTTCTTTAAACAAGTGAAACGCCATAAAGATTAGCAGAAGAAAGATGTGCGAAATGTTTTGCCAACACGAATGCGTCGCATGTCACCTCATTAGGGACGACAAAACGGAGCAAAATGCTCGGGTGCAAGCTGTGACCTTTCGGGGGGGGTGGGGGGGGGGGGGGGGGGTGGAGGGGGCCAAGAACAGGGAGCTAATTTTACTTAATAATGGCGACCGGGGCGGCTTGAATAGACCGAAAAGAAGGGGAGCAGCGAGGTCAAGTGTCACCCGTCCTGCCAACACGCAAGAGGGTTTGTCTCCGCAGAGGAGGCCTGGAAACACACATGCATGCACGCACACACACACACTCAGGCAAGCCTCCCGTGGACAATGCCGCCACGCCCCCCACCCTTCCCTGCCTTTTGTGCCTCTTCAACAATGATTAACTGAGTTTGGAGATTCAGAGAGTCTGCAGCGGCACAATGCACTCTCTCTTACAAAACATAATGGAGTCAACCCATGAGTCAAACAGTCGTTCTTTCTTCCGCTGCTCCAAACTTTCCATCGCTCCCCCCCTTGCTAACAGCCTCTTTGCTTTTCTTTTCCTCTCGCCCTCCTCCTCCTCCTCCTCCTCCTCCCTCTCTTTCTTTTTGCCTTTTGAACATAAATCCTCCTTTTTTTTTCTCTCTGGCTCGTTAATGCAGGAAAAACAGGCAGATGCTGCTTAAACATTAAAAAAGAAAAGAGATGCAGATGGATCGAGGCGTGTATAGGTGCCATGCACTGCATGTGAAAACATATTGATCAGCTAAAAAAAAAAAATCGATGGCTAACCTTATAAAGCATCTCCTGCAAGAACTTCTTGGAATTAACCTCTGCGATCTTAGAGATCCCTGTGCTGTTCGTATCAAAGGGAGTAATGCACAGGGAGGAATAAAATCCAACATCCAGGCAATATACCATAGGGGCCCTTTAAAACACAAGATATGGGAGGAAAAAAAAACAAGTAAGGATGCGATGTGCGGCGCTGACAGAAACTTGTACAACATGGTGCGAGTAAAGCTGAGCAGGGGTGTTAACAGAAACACTACAGTCTCAGAACATCACACCCCCGGGCCTTTTACACGAGGTGTGAACGAGCTCACCTCTCCTTGTGACAGGAAGAGGAGGAAGGAGTGAATGGTCTCACCTCTTTTTTTTTTTTTTTATGTGAAATGCTGGATTGTCCCTAGCTGGAGGGAGAGGAACTGAAGCTGGTGGTTTCACAAAGTATTTTTATATCGGTATACAGTGGTCCCTCGTTTATCGTGGGGGATACGTTCTAAAAATAACCTACGAAATCCGCGTTTTACAATTATTATACATGTTTTAAGGCCGTAAAACCCCTAACCACACACTTTAATACACCTTTTTACACGCATTTTGCACAGTACTCCCTTAAACAGGACACAGAACACAATGCAGGTTCATACTGTACAGTACACTGAAAAAAATCCGCGAAACAGCGAGTCCGCGAAAAACTAAACTGTGTTATAGCGAGGGACTGTATATCAATCAGGAAAAGGCTGCGCAATTAAAAGAAAAATTATAAAGCAGCTAAAATCTTGCCCAGCTCCTGTTCTGGCACAACACTGGCTCTGCTGTAAACTTCCTCTTCTTATTTGCATTTTGTTGACTGGCTCATTGTTTTAGTTTTTTCTCTCTTCTTAGCGTCCTCCATCATCATCCTCTCTAGTCTTTTTGCCTCTGTCATTATGTCCATAGTGGCTGCTGAGCATGGCTACAGTGCCCACTTGCCCAGCTCCTGTTCTGGCACGACACCAGCTCTACTTTTTATCAGTACTCACTGTAAACCATCAATCGATCTGCGCAGCGTCTCCTGTTGTTGTTGTTGTTGTTGTTGCGGTTTTCTGGCCATCTCACAGCGACGACATGAAGTCACCATTCCCATGAAGAAATAATAACAGCACATTAACTCCCCGTGAAACCACAAATTGTCATCGCATACTCCAAGCTAAGATAATCGTCTCTCTCTATGTTACAGTCATGTAAACCTTTGACATCCCCGGTCTATTCTTCTTTATAATGTATACTCCCTTGTGGTATAGTAATAGCGAGTGGCAGCGTGACACGACTGTTTTGTTTTGTACATACTGTCTCCGTCTTCGTCTGCTCCTTACCTCCTCCAGGTAACCTCACCGGCAGTATTAGAGGCGCACGCGGTTCATTCATTGCAACTCGACAAAAACTCAGTAGCACAGAGCTAATCTGAAGGCAGGAGATATGTGTCATCTGCAGGTCTCCCACAGTGCAAACACAGACTCTGGCTCAATATACAACAAAAGGATGACGGTGTCCAAAGGGACATCTGAGACTCATTTGTCTTCTTTTTTCTCTCTTTACAGAGCGGGAAGCAGGAAACAAGCGCACCGGTGAAGAAAGAGGAAAAATCTTTTCAAGAACTACTCTGTGCTTAACAATGGGAGACCGATTGCATCTTCCAGCAGTTGCGAGCGCCGTGCTCCCCGTGGCCCTCTGCATTTTGACCCTTCTGCCTCACAGTCTAGTGGGTAGACCAACAGAGGAGGAAAACGCCGGCAGCTCAGCACTACTCCAGAGAGTGAAGAGAGGCTGGGTGTGGAACCAGTTTTTTGTCCTGGAGGAGTACACCGGACTGGAACCACTTTATATCGGAAAGGTCAGTGTCGACTACATGCTGCAGTGTGTGAACACACACACACACACACACACGCATAAAGTATAACCTGAAGAAAGTGTGCAGGTTTCTAGCCTGGTAGGGGAGTAGCTTTTTTTGCATGACCTTGCTGTACCTGCTACACATCAGGTGTCTCGGTGTAGGTGTTTGCAAAGAGATTTCAACACCAACTTTCAAGCAGTGCATACTAAAAGATCTATACGGGGAGTCTATAGGTCATCTGCTGCACGGCCAGAGCTGAGTGCAAAAGAGAAAATCACGGGTGGGCAGAGGCAAACCTCCCAATTTAATACCTGGATGCATCCATACTAAGACAGCCTCTCTTCTGTCCACTTTGAACCGGTGCCAGACAACAGTGATTGAGGTAATTGACTCGAACCGAGGCTTCACTCAGTCGGCCTCTTCCCACAGAAGCTGATAACACGTCTGCAACACAACAGACGTGCTCTGGAAAAGAGCAGGCGAAGGAGGGAGGCTCACAAAAGAAGCACTTTGATCGCTCGGTCGCTAAAGCGAATTCAACATTTGATCAATAGTCGTAAAGCCGGTCATCATCAGGAGAGAGACACAACTATCTGTCTTGCAAACTGCAATGAAAATTGCCAATACATCACGGAAAAATCAGAAACATAAAACATCCCTTCAGCTCTTCATGGCTTCAGTTGTCCTAAATTACGGGTATGTTAAATGCAGGCTTCTCTTTCAACTACAAATTAAACAGATATCTGTTAAACATATATTGCTCTGTATTGTTAGAACATTTAAACTAAAGTGATAATAACGTGTTTTTGCTGCTGGACAAACCACAAAGTAGAGTCTACACTTTCTCTGCTGATTTTTCAGTTGCTAATTTAACGTTAGCAAATAACTAACAATCATAATCCTTCAGTTACACTTTTAAAAATCATTATTTTAGTCAATCTGATCAAGTTATTTGGGACAAGCAGAAGCTCTGTCAGTAAAACTATGATTCTATCTTACATAATGTTCTGTTTTTGAGTAAATCAGACAGCAGGTATTATTATTTCTGCCCTCAAATGACGCTGTATTCACTGTTTATTTAAACGTCACCCTCAATTGTGGGATTCAAAATATGCAAAGTGTTCTTTTTCTGAAAGTTTGCGTACGCGACCGGCAATGTCGTGTCTACGAGCTCTCGGTTTCCATTCGAAGGCAGCGTCTTACTTCAAGTGGAAAACTATCATCATTAAATTAACCCCACTTTGGAACAATGATTATTTTTACTGTATTATTGCTGCTGTTAAATCTAATTTTAGTTTTCTAGCTGTACATGAACTTTTAAGATGAATAAAATACAGATTTCACCAAAGACATGTATTTCATGGATGATCCTATTTTTTAAATCCATTTTACATTAATAAAAAATAAGAATTTTGTGTAGTTTAGTGTAAATATAGATGTCTAACATCGTTATATGAATATTTCGTGTACAGTTTTTATAGTTGTGCTTATTTCACAACGAGTAATAACCCTGTAGAACAGTGGTATTGGGACCATTTGGCACCTTCATAGACAATCCTGGCTCCAACACTGTAAATTCGGATAATATACACGTCTGTTTATCCTTCAATAACAAACTGAACTGAATAAAGCAAAATTCCTGAAGCACATTACATCAGGACTTGGATGTGAGATCTCTCAGGTGCCCATTTCTTGTGACTTTTTCCAAATTCCTTGAAGTGCGGTCTGTAAATTAAAAAAAAAAAGACCAATTCCAAATTTTTGATTGCATTTTGTGACTTTTAAACGTTGCCGCTCTGGTCGCTTATACACTGAAATTTCCCTCTGGAGATGATGCAAACCCGCCTAATTAGTGTTCTGGCATAATTTCCTCCTCCTCATCGCCCGGGAATACCGAGGAAAACTCTGGATTCCTGAATGTCATGTGGTCCGACCAGATAGAAAAGTAACAAGTCCTGAGAGAGTAAAAAAAAAATACTGTATCTGCTTATATGGTGTGAAACAATCCTTACAGTCGCTGTAGCATGTTCAGCTCCGTCTTTCTTCTTCTTCTTTTACATTTAGCGTTTCTTCACCGATTAATTTCTTGGCTGCCCGCTCTTATTTTTGCAAGGTGAATGGAATAAGTGATTCTGACAGGCCGGGCTGCTGCCCACAGAGCCATTCAAGGCATAGAGGCATTGTACCACATGACAAAGCAGGAGAAACATCTACTATAGCCTTCCCAGTGAGGATTTTATTCCCCCCACTGACCCACTATTCTAAGCATTCAGAGCCGTAGGGATGCTGGAAGGTTTGGGCTTCGCACCAAGGCTGAGACCGAGCAGGTAATTGATAGCCTGAGTGTCAAACTCCCTCTTTTCATAGGCTTGGGTGGAAAGGAAAGGATCAGCACGGGAGAAGGCGGATAAAGCAGAGGGAAGGCACCGGCCTGAGATATATCACCACGAGACGCGGGGCTGAAGCCCACAATGGGGTGTTGATTAAAAAATATATTCTGGGCCTTGCAGGAGAGGAGTGCAGGTGTCCGAAGAGATAGGAAAAACTGTATTGTCTGCCGCTCGGGGGGGATGATAGGTATTGTTGCCGAACTATCACCGGAATAACAACGAGTGCTGCAAACTTTTAGCAACAGACGACCTCGACACGGTCATTTCACTTAGTGGCCCCCAGATGACGAAAAGGCCAAAGTGAGCGATCTTGAAAAAGGAGTTTGTGCTCTGAGTCAGCGGGGTGATTTTTGTCAGCGCTGGTTGTCTGTGTGTTGATTATATACGAGGCAGACGCCAATGGGGGCATTTAATTCCACTCTGCCAGGGTGATGGAAGTACTTATGATACACAGAGAGCCTTAAAGTACAAAGTAAGGAGTGATTGCACATCAGAAGGCCGGCGTTTGCACTTAGAGGCCACAAAAGGCTCCTGATTGCACCGCGGGGCCTATGGCAACAATTGGGCGGTGAGCTGTGATTAGACGTCTACTTGCAGCTACAATATTAAGGTACGCATGGAACCACGCACCACCCATGGAGATGTAGCACTCAAATATATTCATTTTACAATGATGCAAAACAGACAGAGACGGCGCTGCTTTGTCTCTCTGTTGACAGATAACTCAAATCATTAATCGTGGATTCGTTTTCTGTTGACGCTCGGTATGTCGCTCTGCCAAGCCTGAACCTCGACCAAGAACTTTCCACAAGTCATTTTGGTCGTCTCGACTGTATGTTTGGGATCACTGTGCTGCTGCATTGTTCTAAAATTGGCAGATGTGACCTGATTAAATGTCCTCGAAGCATGTAACTGTCTGTTATATTCCTACTGTGCGACCACTGTTGGACATTGTCGATGGTGGTTTTGTCAGCTTGAGCACAGATTTGAACGTTTAATTTTAAAAACTTTTTTTCTTTTGGAATCAAATTTCACACAGCTCCACTCAGACATGGATAAAGGCGACGGCTCCATCAAATACATCCTGACAGGCGAGGGCGCCGGCAGCACCTTCACCATTGACGACAGCACAGGTGACATCCACGCCATCCAGAGGCTGGACCGGGAAGTGAAAGCCCAGTACGTGCTCCGCGCCCAGGCCCGCAACCGCATGACGGACAGGCCTCTGGAGCCCGAGTCCGAGTTTATCGTAAAGATCCAGGACATCAACGACAATGAGCCCAAGTTTCTGGACGGACCCTACCAGGCGTCTGTACCTGAGATGTCCAAAATAGGTGAGCAGTTCATCTCCATCCGCTCCATTCAGTATGCATCATCCCCTCTTTTGTAGGATCTTCACCTTTGCCTCCGTGTCTCCTCAGGAACATCTGTGATCCAGCTGACCGCCACAGATGCCGACGACCCCACTTACGGCAACAGCGCTCGCGTGG
Organism: Collichthys lucidus; assembly: GCA_004119915.2. Classification (NCBI taxonomy): domain Eukaryota; kingdom Metazoa; phylum Chordata; class Actinopteri; family Sciaenidae; genus Collichthys; species Collichthys lucidus. The sequence goes on along the minus strand of CM014096.1, from coordinate 5,019,450 downwards.
TGTACAGCATCCTGGAGGGCCAGCCTTACTTCTCAGTGGACGCCAAAACTGGTAAGATTTGGAAAAAAAACTCCCTCTAAAAAACACTTAAACAGTAACCAGGGGAACCAGCCTTTGTATCCGTTACATACAGAGTCGGGTGGATTTCAAACTTCAGCAGCCACTTTAACTATTTTATGAGCTCCTGAATGTTTTATAAGTGGGGATGATGTTAGAGGAGCTGATAAAGTCGACAAACTACCACTGACAGTCAGGATTTACTTGACGCTCTGCTGACAGCTACTGTTAATTCCCCACCTTGTTTCCAACACGGTCTGATTTGAGCAGTCCACACTTGAAGCCCCGGTGTAATACCAACCGAACCATGAATGTGGGAAGCTCGGCATGACTCCTGTTGTTGCTATGAGACTACTGAACACTTTTCTTAAACACGGCACTCTTTTGTTAAAACTCGCAGCATCTCAAACTCCGTGCGCTCGACAAAAAGGCATGTGCCGAACTCAAAGCGTGACTCCTCTGTTGTTGAAAACGATGACGGAACAAGACAGGCAGACCCTCGTGGTGAAGGGAAACCGTCTCGGGTTTAATCCCTGAACCAAGAGGACAAGTTTGCATGTCTTGTACTACAAATCAAATATATCTTACAGTGCTGCCGCTCATTCAGCAAACACTATAGTGGTGTTATTTGCTTTCATACCAGGAGCTGGACAAGAAGATTGATATCGCTCTCCTGTCTCTGGGGTAGAGACATGGGGTAAACTAAATATAAAATACTTTGACAAGTTGCAGAGCAGACTTTTAAAATCAATCTTGCCTCACCACCGTGGACTCTCTTGCGTACTTTTGGTCTGAGTCTGTTTTTACAGGTTTTGGCTTGCCCCCCCTTGTCACTGACGCTCTTGTGACTGAAATCCCTGCAGCTGGGTTTCAACATCTGGTGGAAAGACTGAAGAGCGAGGGCAGTTATAGCAGCAGATTAAAGTGCATGGCTCTCGGTCACATATGGATTTAGGCGTCGCCATACTTCTTTCAGGTGCCCGGACCGCGCACATAGTGTAATATATCTGAGCGGTAAGAATAAAATATGCAAAGCAAAGCCACAACTCTAAAGCTGCACATGGTGGCAGCATTCATAACTCCTCCAAAAATCCATTAGTCTCCTTAAAGCAGAGAGTCGCCGGGCATTGTTTACCACAGCTGCCTCATTTCCTTGTTTGTCAGCACAGAAATCTGTTGCCAGCCCTCTCTGTCCATCAGCAGCCACTCAGACTGCTGCTGCTGCTGTGGGTTCATCCATCACTGAAACACTAGTGGCTCTACAGCTATCAATCAGACTCCCTGACTCGGCTGCAAGCTCTGACACTGGGGCTTTTATTGGTGGGAACATGATGTAGGACCTTAAGACATATACTTCAGAACCTCCACACTGTTACATGCACTTCTTCTTTCGCTGCTCTTCAGCACAAAACGCTGCTTGACCTCGGTTGGATTCTGCTGCATTTGGAATAAAAACCTTGATGTCTTCGGTAATGCAATGATGCGCTGTTAATAAAAGTGTTCAGGAGGCATTCAGACAAGGTTTAGTACCTAGTTACGGGAATCCTTCTGCTTTTATTCGGCCTCCCTTATCGTGACAAAGGGAAACTAGGGTTTGTTTAACTATATATTTATATATAGCTGAACATTAAGTAGGACTGATGATTTGATTCCCAGCTCCTCTTGTCCATGTGTTAAAGTGACCTTGGGCTGAATAATTGCATTGATAACTCACCCAACGTGAGTGCATGTTGGGCACAAGATGTCCGTTTCATTGGAAAGAAGTGGCTGCAAATACAACATAAATCCTGTGTCTCAATTCAGATCCTTACGTAATCGCACTTCTGAGTAGTGCATTGTTTACTTCCTGGCCTTGACACGCAACATTTTCCTGAAGTCTGTGAAGGTTCTCAGTCATCCAGGTCGACTTTCGGCAACTGGACTTATTTGTAGATGCGTGAAGACATTTCGCCTGTCGTCCAAGAAGCTTCTTGAGTTCTGACTGACTGCTGGTTATCCTAGGAAAGCTTGTAGATTCGGCCATTGTTCCACTTGCTTCGTTAGTGCTCATTACGGTTGTGATGATTGTCGTCAGAGGTGTTGATGGTCACCTGAGGTCTGTTGTGAACGACCGTCGTTCAGGTCACCTGAGCTTGGATGTGGCTGACGGTGCATTTAATGGCTGCTTCTTGCACCACGAATTGCAACTTGGTTGGACCATTCACGCCAACATTTGATTGGCAAAATATGTATACACTTGCATTGGTATCTGCTGGATACAACACAACCGTTTCAGCTTGATTTTCACAATGTCGTTGGTTGACACTGCAGTCTAAACACAATAATGAACTCAAAATAGAAAGTTAAGTGTGGAAGTTCGCAAACTGAGGCTCAGCAAAAGTCTCCATTTGTTGTGAAAACATTTCGAATCTATCAACGAGGTTGGATGTAGCCCAGTGATGAACTTTAAACCCAGAAGCTTCAAATTAATTACAAGTTTAATGATCACTCATGCAGCCTCTTGTCCGGTCCACTGAGAGCGCTCAGCCACATGACCTTAATCTTTGTCACCAGTTCTCTGTCGCTGACCTTTAATTCACCTCATCCACCCTTCTTTGCCCTCTCTCTCTCTCTCTCTCTCGGTTTCCTCCCTCCAGGCGTGGTCCGCGTGTCTCTGGCGGACATGGACCGGGAGACCAGAGAAAACTACACGGTGGTCATCCAGGCGAAGGACATGGGCGGCCAACTCGGGGGTCTCGCCGGTACCACTACTGTCAACATCACGCTCGGTGACATCAACGACAACCCGCCCATGTTTGACCAGAGTAAGAGACGGATCCCGTTTTAGTTTATTTGCATACTCACTTTCCTCCTTTTGCTGAACCCACATCACCTTCCTCTAATCCCTCCTGATACTCTTACAGCTGGAGAAGAAGCTAAATTGTAAAAGTTCTGGTCAGTTTCTCACAACAGTAGAGAAAAACTGCAGCATACTATATTGTGTCATGTATAACCATATTAAAGACATCAAATATTCACTAAATCCAATGATTTATGATGAATTATCATGGTTCAGCTACAGCTAAGGATTATTTTCAACATAAATTAATCAAATATCTTGTTTTGTCCCATCAACAGTCTAAAAACTCAAAAATATTGAGCTGACAGATTAAAAAACAGAAGTGAGAGAAGCTAAAAAAAACACTGACTGTTTTATAATTTTTGTTTGAAATGGGTTATTCACATAGTTGCAGATTAACTGACTAGTTCATTCACTTCTGTTCACTTTCATGAAATGCCAGTGAACGCAACTTAGTAACAGATCCTGGATCCTGGAGCCATGTTTCTTTGAGAAGCGTTAAAGGTCCGGTGTGTGGTGGATTTAGTGGCACCTGGTGGCGATGTTGCAGATTGCAACCAACTGAACACTCGTCCCACGCCTCACCCTCTCGTTCTAAGCATGTAAGAAAAATTCTGGATGCCAAAAATGCACCAAAAAAAAGGATCAGTGTGTGGATGAAATGGGACCTTATTTTGAGAGAACAAAAACAATTCTTATGTTCAGGTGATAAAACGCTAATGGAAACATACTAATAAATATTGGGTTCCATAAATACTCCTAAATCTGACACACTTGACCTTTAAACTTGGGGTTAGCTGGTTGTAGATCCAGAACTGAAGAAACATCTTGGATGACTGCCACCAAGTCCAGTTGTCAGACTGCAGGATTTATAATTCAGACATGTGTGTTCTTAGAACACAACGCAGCGTGAAGTGTTTCAGATGTTTGATCTTGATGAAAACCGTCTCATGTGTGTGTATATTTTAATTAATCACTTCTGTATTATGCTGGCAGAGCTCTGATTTTAATTTGCATAAAGAAGTTTAGATCAATCACTACAAACAGTTTTCAGACCAACTTTGTAGAAAAACATCATGAGTGTTCCGCTTAAATTTTCAGTAATGTCATGGACTCGATGAACTTCCCTCATCGTTAAATCTCTGACGCTGTTGTGGATGAAACAGACCACAAACGTCGAGTCGGAGCCGTCGACTGACTCTGAAGTTCACTTCAAAACAACTCGCCGTCGCTCTGCGGTTTGTGTTTCAGCTTCAGCAGCGTGCCGTGCGTGCAGTAAAACGTCGGTCTGCACGTCTGTCAGCCATGTGGGAACACTTACATTCAAACACACTGGAAGAGTCGACTGTTTTGTGAAGGTGTCTCGACATCTAGCCACCTAATTTCTCTCTAGCACGAAGGCCGTTAACCCCGCTGCCCTTCTCCCTCTGTCCACTTCTGGTCCACCAGTCTCTGGACATTCACCCCCTGGCCTCTTCCCTCTCGTCCCTCCCTCAGACACCAGTCGCCCCATGCTGTCTCTTTGATTATCCCCATTTCTGCTCCTCTCATTACCATCGTCCTGAGGTCAGGGGTTGTCTAGCTGTCCGCGGTCATCTCTTCCTGGCCGACGGGTGGCATCACTCGCAGACAAAGAAAAACACCCGCCACCGCCGCCCACTTCCACTTCCATCACTAGTCCCCTACCAATTAGCGCCATCACTTCGATATAACTTTGATCGGTTGTGAAGAGCTTCAGGGATTCCCCTCTGTCAAGCACAATGTGCCGGCATTTCGCTCTGGACTGCAGGGAGCGCTACAAATTGGGCAGCTGTCACCTCTTCTTTGAGGTTAAACGGTAGATGAAATTGAAGCCGGCCCGCGAGACAGTATATAACCCAATTGTGAGGCGTTTATGGAGCCATTTATTTTAAGCTGTCTGAGAAATGATTTCTGAGAGAAAGGAGCAGACGTGGAGGCGACGGAAGAGATCTGGCTCCCTCTAGAGGATAAACAGAAGCACAACAGACGAGAAGAGGGTACGGCAGAGATGATCACTCTCTCTTTGTTCATTTATTTTCCTCAGGGTTGTATCAGATGAGCATCCCGGAGTCGGCTCCCGTGGGTTCAGTGGTGGGTCGGATCTGGGCGAAGGACAGGGACATCGGGGTCAACGCTGAGATGAAGTACAGCATCGTCGATGGAGACGGGAGGGACACCTTCGACATCAGCACCGATCCCACTAACATGTTCGGCATCATCATGGTGAAAAAGGTACACAGACATCAAATACACCTGTCTGTAAAGATTTATAAGATATATAACTTATAATTTATGAGAAGGTTCCAAATTTTTAGGTGTTTACAACCCTCCTGAAGGGTCTTGATCTCTTGACCTCCTCTGGTGTTTTTTAACTGGACATTTTCATCTTGATATCCTGGAAAAGAGACATAATTCTGCCTTCTACTGTTTATAATACTGCAGGATATTCTTTATTCAACGTCAAACTGACATAAACTAAAGTGCATGACAGTCAACCTGTGTTTAAAATTGGTGCTGCAGTAACTATGAACCATCTTGTGCTTCAGCCGCTGGACTTTGAGACCAAACCCAGTTACACCCTGAAGGTGGAAGGCGCCAACACCCACGTGGACCCCGCCTCACGCCACCGCGCCCCCTTCAAGGACATCACCATAGTACACGTGAGCGTGGAGGACGTGGACGAGCCTCCGCTGTTCGACCTGCCCGCGTACTACGTCGAGCTGTCAGAGGACGCCGAGATCGGGACGGTGGTGAAGACGTTGTCGGCGAGAGATCCCGACGCTGCCAACAACACAGTGAGGTGAGAAACAACACTGTCCAGGCTTCATGCGGTGTTTCTACCTCCACTGCTCAACTGATTTACTGCAGGTCATTAATAAGCCCAAATGCACCAAAGAAATTAACCTCAAAAGTCAGTAAATTAATCATTTAGTGAAGTATAAATCATGTAGTTGTGTTCAGTATTATTTGTATTCAAAGCTCTAAACGTATTTTTGCACACTAAGTCTACAGAATCTGATCATCTTCACTTGATTGTTGCAGGAAATACATTCTGCTTTTATTGAAACGCAGTCGAAAATGTGTTTGAAATACTTTTTACTGGCTTGTGGTGGATTCAAGTGCAGCTGAGAGGCTCGGAAATCTCAGACATGAGCGTTGGCTTCCTGACAAAGGTGCATTCATGAGCTGCTGCGTCTGTACGTTGAACCAGAGTGATATTAAATATATATTATGTTAAATATTAAATGTTTTACATTTACGCTTTTATCCAAAGCGACTTACAGAGAAGGGAAACAATCAGTGCAGCAATAAGTTGCTGTGACAGTTCTTAAAGGGGTAGATGCATCACGTCCAGTTGTTGGTAGTGTTGGAGAGGGGGTCCTCTCTGAAGAGCTGGAGGTCTTCAGGAGGTTTGTGAAGGTAGAGAGGGACGCCCCTGATCTGGTAGGACGTTCCACCAACAAGATTCATTGGAGGAGTGCAACGGTCGTGAGGTAACATAATGCCTGCATGAAGGTGTTCAAATATGTGGGTGCAGAACCGGAGCGTTACAGTAATCTCGTCCTGAGATGACCACAGCTTGTGTCAGGAGTTGAGTAGCATGTTGAGTTGGGTGAGGTCTGATTTTTCTGATGTTGTAAAGTGCAAAGCGACACTAATCACCTGAGAATAAACTCAAGTTTTATGTAGTTATACAACACGTTTCATGCGAGCATGCAGCTCAGAGTGCTTCACAGGGCAGAAAGTAACAACAGAAATAGACAATTAATGCAATAAAACACAGATAACTGTGCATAGAAACCAAGACCCAGTTCAGCAAGACCTAAAAAACTACAACAATAAAAAGGTTCAAAGTAAATTAGTCCATTAGGTGAACAATCTCAGGGGATAAGAAGTATGAAACAAGTTTCTCCTGCACGCCTAGAAGGGGTAAGAGTGAGGCGAGGCGGCTGCAACCAGCAACTAGCGCTTTAAAGACGCCAATAACGATGAAACATTTAAGCTGCTGTCATTCATTTCGTGTTATGTCTCATGAATTTCTAAAGAAAATGAGCCAGAATTAGACGATTCATCCCTGAAACAAACATGAAAGTCAGACAGGTCAAATGTAAGCAGATCGGGGACCACACTCATATCTTTTGGCGAGGGATCCAAGCAGAAATTTCGGAGCATTCTGAAAATTACATTACCTCTGAACGCATTACATTATATACTAGGTTTGAATCCAGGGGAGGATATAGGGAAGAGAAAGGCCCAGCTATCACAGATTCTCCTACTAGTGGCGAGGAAAACGATAAACCTGTGTTGGCTCAGACCTCCCACCCTTCAACAATGACGAGAGAGACAAAAGAAAGTGTATTTGATGGAAAGGATAACTGCAAAACTTCATGTACAAATGGATTTGTTTTTGGTTTTGTGGGCCCCTGTCATTTCCTATTTTGGATGGTCAGACAGATAATTTGGTATCGGCTGGTCGCAAGAAGCTATTTCGGTGTTGTGTGTTTTTTGTTGTTTTGTGAAGTTTGTCTTGATTTGGGATTGTAGGTTTGCTGAGACACTAATTGTTCCTGGGTTGTTGTGTTTTGTTTAGTTTTTAGTGTAATGTTTTGTGTTGTTCTTTATATGCATAATTTTAAATAAAATAAAAAAAGTCAGACAGGTCGGAGCATTTTAAGGACCTCACTTCACGAGTCCTGTTGTTCTCCCAGTGGATGAAGGATTAAACAGGTCAAACTCATGTTTTCTGACTCTGTATGTGTAATGTCACTCCACCGCCAGCAGGGGGCGGCATGTGAACAAACAATGTGTGTGTGTGTGTGTGTGTGTGTGTGTGTGTGTGTGTGTGTGTGTGTGTGTGTGTGTGTGTGTGTGTGTGTGTGTGAGCGCTCAGACGCTGACGGAGGCCGTAACAATATTATTAACAATCCTGACAAGTTTGAACATCCAGCAATTAGTCAGCACGCGGAGACTTCTCTCAATTATTGGAGGGTATGTTTGGTGCTTCAGAACAGAACAGATGCCGCGTGGTGGGTTTACTGTCCAGACTGCACCTCTCATAAACTAATTAGACATAAAGCCCTTTAATTAGGCCATTAATCATCGGAAGGAATCAATGACTGCGGCAGTAAATGAGTGTTTCACATGGCACAGGCTGCACCTCGTCCCAGCTGTCTGTTTTTACAACCTCGATTAGGGCTAAAAGTAGTGCATGTGTGTGTGTGTGTGTGTGTGTGTGAATGGACACTCAGCAGTTTATCTCAAGTGCTGCGTCTGAAATTTCTTCTCTCAGTCATTCATTCATTCATCCACTACAGAACAGTCAGTGCTAAGCAGTAAACTGAGATTACAGACTCGTCGTTTACCCCCTGAAGTGTCACAGAACTGTAATTTAGCCACCTGAGAGCAATGCATCATGGGACATGCCATGGACGCCACATTTCCGAAGCTGTTAACACCTCAAAGTTGGACACTTGAAGGTTCCTGTGAGAGTTTTCGACTACGGTGTTACAGGTGGACACTAACATGCAGCGTATCAGAGAAGAAGAAGATGCGAGGAGCAGATATGGATGTCAACAATGCCGTAATGCTTCAGCTTTGCAAAGGTTGAAGGAGTTGTCTGGTGGCTCTGCCTCTTCCACATGTCGCCTAACCTAAATATCGGCAAAGGCGTGAATGAACCACCTGTGAATCAAAGCGTCCACGCTCTTAATCCTGCATAACTTTAAGCCTTAATATAATCTGAGCGGGGAAATTAGCTATAGAGACCAAAACTGTTTTTTTGTACCAGGCTGTAAACATGTTTATTTCTTATTTTAACATGGGGACTTATGGAGGCTGACTCACTTCTGGAGCCAGCCTCAAGTGGACGTTTGAGGAACTGCAGTTTTTGACTTCTTCGTCTATGAGAACCAGCGATAACTTCAACAATTTGAGCTACAGTAGCTCGTCCTGCCTTTATCCTCACGTGTATCGATGACCCTCGGTTGCCCTTGACTCTGTTGCTGGTTCACCACTTTTCCTTCCTCGGACTGCATTTGATAGACATTGGTTCTGACCCAGTCGACACCGACTTGGAGGACAAAACATTCACTTGCTGCCTCGCTCTGACAGATAATAACCTGTCAGTGGTCGTAATGTTATGACTATCTTTGCTCTAAACTCTCGAGAACCTCTCCTGACAATTAACCAACCGCCGTGTCCTTCCCGAGGACGGCATGAATCACAGCAGTCAAGCCCGCTGATGCAGCCGAACGCTCCAGCCTGAATCCCCCAGAGCTGACGCCGGATCCTGGCGGTAAATCAGCGAGAGATTTCCCCAAAAAGCTCCTGTTTCTGGAGCAACGGGGAGAGAGTTACAGCACGAGTAGCAAGAAAGCCAAACGAATCAGCTGAGGGTGACAGTGAAGAGCTGAGGCCAGAGACTGCAGCAGCAACAACAACAGCAGATGACAGATAACAAGCAGCCGGTGACCTTCAGCCTCGCTGTCTGTCTCATTTCCATTTTACATCTTTCTGTCCTTTACCGACAGCAGCATGACTGGCAGATATATCTCAACACACACACACACACACACACTTTTTCACCTACTGTTTGACACATTCACACACACACACACACACACACACACACACTGTAGCCCCTCCTCATTGCTGTGTGTGATATTAATAGAGATCCTTCAGGGAGATCTTTGCCAGGCGAAGATGTGCCAGTCACGACTGTTCGCTGTCGGTCCGATAACACACACACACACACACACACACACACACACACACACACACACACACACACACACACACACACACACACGCTTCAGTTGGCCAAAACCAGTGTTTTATTAAATCATTATAAATGTGACTAATTACCATATAAATGAGCCATTTAAAGGCAGTTTGATGAAGACGGAGCAAATCTCAAACACCAACACGAGTAATGTGACTAACGTCAGCTACGTTCGAAGTTTGTAAACCGACGATAAAGTTGCTAACGTGCTAACGGGACAGTTTCCCAGAGTGAGCACGCCAACTGCGGACGACTGTCTTACAAAATAAACCCCAAAAAACTGTAACGAGACACGTTTAGCATCAGAAATGACAATCTGTGATTTGTCATGAGTGAATCGTGTGAAATAGACTCTCGTCATCACGTGACTGATCTCCAAATCCAAGTTCCATCTTAAATTTCTTTAGTTGTAGTTATAATTTCTTTAGTTTTTAATGACTGGCTTCTTCAGCGAGTCACGCACGTTTGTCCAGCTTTGAGTTTAATCGTCTCTCAAACTTTCGTCCAATTTACCGTTGAGCGCCTCAAGCAGACTCACTTCTTTCTTCTTTCCGCTCTTCCTGTCTCATATTCGTCTCGTCATTCGACATTTTCGACGCTTGAACTTATTTTACTCGCATCTCATGGAATTCTATTGACGGAATAATTACAGGACGGCATCTGAGCGTCGACTCTTCATTTCATGTCAACAGCACGTTGGTCTAATCAAAGCTGTTTGAAATCAGCATAAGGCTGATGGTCAACGTCGTGAGTAATGTAACCAACGTTGGCGTTACACTGCGGGTTTAACATGCAGACAGGACGAGGCGGTACTCACAACTCTCCTGCAACAACATACAGTCTTCTGATGATGCAAGCTGAATCTGAATGTTTCTTTTCGTCTTGGTCTCAGAAAAGGAGACGACTTGATTTACAATTCAGTTCACAAAGATTTGGAAATGTGAGGTGGGGTACACCCTGGACAAGTCGTCCTGCGATAGACTGGCGACCACCTCTCGCCTGATGAGCTCCCCCGACAACCCTGATAAGGAAGAAGTGGTTTTGGAAAATGGATTTGCACATCAAGATCTTTTTTTGTATGTGGGTCCCTGTTTGTGCCAGAAAAGAAGATCGCCATGATAAAACAATCCAGAAAGAAGAAGGACGTTGCCTCGAATCTTAGAACATAAACATCTTTGGTTTGTAAATTTTGAAGAATAACTCGGTTCAATCTTCTGGTTTCAGAAGCAGGATTCAGATCACGACATGACTGATTAATCTTAGTTAACCGTTTCCTTCTCGTTGGACTGATCTGCGTCAGACAGACGTTATAAACTCCTTCACTTCTTCCAGGAGAGAGCACAGCGAAGCTGCTACGGTTGAATTCAGTCCATGTGTGAACAGAGGACACCTCATGGTTACATAAACAGGTTTCTGCTCCACAGCCTGGAAGAGGATGTGCTCTACATCCTCCTCCTCTTCTCTGTGTGTGTGTGTGTGTGTTGCATGTCTCTGTCAGAAGAGTGTTTTGGAAAGCAGCCGGCGGTGGCAGGAGACGAGCTGCACGCTGCAGGTTTGTGTATCCCAGACGTCAGTTTGGCAGCGGAGGCAGATACTCTGATTAAGCCTTATCTGGAGCCTCTTCTTCTTATTGTGCTTTCAGAAGCTGGCAGCCTGACGCCTTATCACACAAAGACACACATGCTGGATTGTGTATGTGCATCCTATCCCTTCAGACAGGATTACAAGAAAAACACACACACACAAAGATTCACGTTTACTCAGCGCTGATACCTCACACCGCACGTGTTGTTGTTGTTTTGTGTCACCAGGTACTCCATCGAGACGTCCAGCAACCTCGACAAGTACTTCTACATCGAGCTCACTTCCGGGACGCTGATGACGGTGCGCGCGCTGGATCGAGAGGAGATCAGCTGGCACAATATCACGGTCCTCGCCATGGAGATGAGTACGTAACACAAACACACACACACACACACACACACTCTTGATGAATCGCCACCTCATCGGGTCATCGCTGGCTATAATTGAGCCCCAAACACGCCAGCATCCGCAGTAATTATAGATAGAGAGAAGGATGACGCATAGCAGCACTAGAATGAAGAAAAATAAGCTTAAAGAAATACAAGCAACTAAAGCAATGAAAGCTCCATTAGGTAGAAACTGGTATTTTTTTAACACACACAAGACATCTTGCTCGATCAATCCCTGTTTTTCTCTTCTTAGCTCCGTCCGTCAACGTCCTCTTCGGCCTTTTCGCCTCTGCCATTATATCCCCACTTGCACAGCTCCTGTTCTGGCACGACATCGTCTCCGTTTGCCATCAGGATCCTCTTCCTCTTGGCTAACAAAATAAGTTAACAGCAGCTGCAATTCAAAGTAGTTTACTGAGCAAGTAAAACCAAAGAGTCTGCATGGACTGACAAGAGTCCTCAATGCTAAAAGAGTTCACAAACTAAGTTTTAGAGATAACATTACTAATAGTTTAGTGTAATATTACTAAATTACTTATTTAATAATTAATTCTGACCACAGAAGTGCACATCTACAAACAGGAGAAGTCCTGAAGACTTAGCGTAAACATGCAATTGAAATAGTTTGTCACAACCAAAGCTGTAAGATGTAAAGTGACATTTTAAAAGTAAAACAGGAAACAATGTCCTGACGAAAATACACAAGGTAAATACCAAAAAAAGACAAATAGGACAAAGAAAGTGGAAAAAAAAAACTGAAATATACACAAGCGTTACCTTTGAAATGTAATTATTTTGACATTTTGTAGAAAGAAAAAGGATCCCAAATGTCGTCAGATTTATTGAAGAAACCAAACACTCAAAGCCAAATCTTTTCCAGTCTGCTAAAATTTAAGATTCATCTTATCCAGCAGATCTGACTGATTCATTTCCAGGTGGTCAGCATCAGACATCGAGGCTAAAACCACAGGGAGAGCGTTCGGTTCAACGCCGTCCCCGATAACCTCGGACAGGCTATCAGACGACATCAAACTGTGATTTTATAAAAGGACTAAAGCTACAGAGGAAAGCGACTTGATGAGAAGGAGATTCATGGAGACAAAACGCCCTGAAAAAAACAGATGGGTGAATATATTTGCACAAATGATTGTGGAAAACAACTCCTGCAGAGTTTTGTAATGTAGAGCAGGAGACGCCCCGCGGATCCTGCACACAGCTGGTGGCAACGGAAAAGTCACCTTCATCCTCCTCCCTCTGCTTTGTGTTTGTCTGTTTGCGTCTTTGTTTGGTAGACGCACCTAAAAAGGAGACGGTAATTGAATTAATGGCTGATTGAACAACTTTTTATTTTTCCACGGTGGCTAATTAAAGACGGAGACGGAGACGGAGAGGTCGAGGGAGGACGTGAGTAGGAGGAAGATGGAGAGAGAGGAGTGACAGAAACAGTGCGGAGGAGGAGGGAAATTAGCCGGAACAGAATAAAACTGATTGATTTGCTTCTTTTAGTTTTCGTGTGATTATTATCATCATCACACTGTAAAGCACTTTGAACTCTCTTTGTGTCGTTGGTGATGCTGTGGGAGGAAAAGCATCAAATCTGAGAACTTGGATAAAAATAAAAATCATGATATAATGAAAGTGAAGCTGCTGAAATGACAAGAAAATAATCGTGTTACACATTATACTGCATGCGTGATCACAACAAAATATGACTCACTGCCTTTCACTTTCCTCTGTTGGTGAAATCCAACTGATCCAGACAGCTACGGCGAAAATTTTATTTTATAATATAATATAAAGTCCTAATTTCACAAGAAAATATAAATAATAAAATAAAGTTATTTAATAAGAGGCTGCTGAGCTTTGTTTACATTGCCCAGCTCCTGTTCTGGCACGACACTGGCTCTGCTCCCAGTCAGCATTCCCTAAAAACTTCCCCTCTTCTTCTTCTTCTTCAAAAACGCCTGTGGTACAAACACTAACACTCCATTTTCTCCATGAAATATGATCCAGTTTCACCAAAATCAGTGAAATAGTTGGTGGTGTGTGACTTGTTTCGGAAATGTGCAGTTGCTCTGTTCTGCAAGCAGCTAAATGGAATTCAGCCATCGTTTATTTTGTGATTTACAAATCTGCTTAAAGACCATTTGTTTAAAGAAACTCAATCAATATTCACGTTTTAATTGAGCTGCTTCCTCGTGTACTCTAAGTAGATTTTCACACCACTGACTTCACTTCGCCGCGTTGAAGCGTCAGCAAAGTTACTGCACGGTCACCCGGGCCGGACGTTTAAGTGCTTCTCTCTGACCCTCAAACACACTCGCAGAGTAGCACAACGCGGCGTGGAGCTTCGACCTCCACAGCCAAAGTCACGCCATTGATTGATCGATCATGTGATGAAACCTGAGAAAGCAGTTACTACCCACTAATTGCATTTCTATTGCCTATTACACAGCTGGTTAAGATATGCAAATGGCTGATTGGTAATGGAGAATAATAGAATTGTAATCTGAGCGTGAGGAGCTCTAATGTGCCGCGGGCTCGCTGTAAACGAGGGAAAGATTAAGAGAGGCACAAATTGAGCCCAGCAGGAGATGAGTCAAAGAGTCGTTTATCAATGCGTCTTACAGCTTCTGACCAATTCCTGCATCTGCTGTGTGTGTGTGTGTTTGTGTGTCCCTCTGCAGATAACCCCGCACAGATCGCCAGTGTGTCGGTGGCCGTGAAGATCCTGGATGTGAACGATAATTCTCCCTCGCTGCGCTACTTGGAGACTTATGTGTGCGAAAATGCCAAAACTGGGCAGGTACAGTGACACCAAACGTCTGACACGACAACATTAAACATCACAGCATGAAGAATCATGAGAGAGGGAAGGAAAACAAAGTATATTTAGTCCAGTAAGAGAGTTATTTGACTGTTTGAGCTACAAAATGTGTTAAAAATCGACATGAAACTATATAAAACACATGAAGCAATCAGAAAATTGTAATAATCCACCATTAAACATGTCAGCGTAAACAAGGCCAGTCAGTACTGGTATTTCTGATACTTTAAATACCAAATATGAATCAGGACCTTCCCTTCTCTGGGGTCTAACGATGGATCTGTTGGTGTAATCCAGCTAATCCAGACCGTGACGGCGGTGGATCCAGACGAGCCACTGGGCGGACATCACTTCTACTACAGCTTGGCTCCAGAGGCCGCCAACAACCCCAACTTCACCCTGAGAGACAACCAAGGTAGAGTGAACAAGTTGTGTCCAGCTGCAATGCAAGAACAGGATAGTCGTGTTCTGCTAACCTGGACGATCACAGAAACCTAATTTTTAAAATCCAGCTTGTAAGGTACAATAACGTTGACGGCCAGGAGGCTGGGTTCAACTCCCGGTACAGTTTCATCTCTTACAGTCAATGTTTGTTCTGTCGTAAAATGTCTTAAACTATACATCGACCTTCTATATGCAGCACCACTGTGACGTTCTGTGGGAATCCTGTGCAGGTCCCATATGGTCTAGCGGTCAGGATTCCTGGTTTTCACCCAGGCGGCCCGGGTTCGATTCCCGGTATGGGAACAATTTCATTTAATCAAGTAAAGAGTATTCACTCTCTTCTGATGCTGACCTTTATATAGGAAGCTTACAGTAACTGGTGCTCAGTATAGGACCCAATGTTGTTGTAGAATTCCTGGTTTTCACTCAGATGTCCCAGATAACACTCCTGGAATAGTTTCATCTCCTTTGTTAAATGTAAACGCTGCCATACGGTTGTATACTTCGAAATAATGTCTAGGACTCCCATGGAAAGCTCCCATATGGTCTAGCGGTCAGGATTCCTGGTTTTCACCCAGGCGGCCCGGGTTCAACTCCCGGTATGGGAACAAGTCAAACTCTTTAAACCCAACGTGCATTACCCTGCTTACTCGCTACTTCTCCTATATGGTCTCACAATTTAGGCAACTCTTCGTTACCCTTCCTTCTATGACCCATCCGTAACAGATGGCTCACCATGTAAAGTACAATATTCAAGGTATACAGGTCCCATATGGTCTAGCGGTCAGGATTCCTGGTTTTCACCCAGGCGGCCCGGGTTCAACTCCCGGTATGGGAACAGGTTCATGTCTTTAGTCGCTGCAGTACTTTCAAAGCACAACATCCACCCTCTACATTAACAGCAGCTACCTTCTTTGACCCCATATGATTAAATGGCTCACCATGTACAGTACAATAATCAAGGTATAGAGGTCCCATATGGTCTAGCGGTCAGGATTCCTGGTTTTCACCCAGGCGGCCCGGGTTCAACTCCCGGTATGGGAACAGGTTCATGCCTTTAGTCCATCACGCTGCAGTACTTCCAAAGCAGGACATGTAGAGGGTCTGCATTAACAGCAGTTGTCTTCTTTAACCCCATATTATTAAATGGATCACCATGTAAAGTACAATGAGCATATGGTCTAGCGGTTAGGATTCCTGGTTTTCACCCAGGCGGCCTGGGTTTAACTCCCGGTATGGGAACAGAAACTCTTATAGAAAGTTTGAAACTATGTGCCAACCTTGTACATACATTAGTAATGCAAATATGGTAGAGGTCAGGTTCCTCTGGAACACGTTCATTGTGCAATCAGATAAAAAATGTTTGGGGACTTCGATCCGTCAGTCTCAATGTATTTCTACCAGCGTCAGGTTCCTATGGAACACTTTCAATGAACATTCATTGAGCAATCAGAGCAAAAATAGTACCAGCGTCAAACTTTTGTAAGTCAACTGTGGCCGAATAAACAATCTCCATATAACCCAGCTGTTTCTGTACACCAACTCATCCTTTCCCTGACCTTTGTCTCTTTCCAGACAACACAGCATGGATCCTGACACGTCGCGGAGGCTGGTCACAGCACGACCAGTCTGTCTTTTACTTGCCCATCTTCATCTCTGACGGCGAGCAGCCGGTCCAGACCAGCACCAGCACGGTGACCATCCGCGTGTGCAGCTGTGACCAGGAGGGCAACGCCATGTCGTGCAACGCCGAGGCGTACAGTTTGCCCGCGAGCCTCAGCAGAGGAGCACTCATCGCCATCCTGGCCTGCATCTTAGTCCTGCTGGGTGAGTTAGACCGGCTGCTGTGAAGATGTGCGGCGAAGAGCCAGAGAGCTTTTGTCAGATAATGATATTTAATGATATTTAAACTGAAACAATGTCGACTCAAACTCAAAGCCAGGCCTGAGCTTAGTTACTCCTACACCTACACCTGGCAAACTTTAGAGAGCTAATAGAAGATTCGCAGAGAGAAATTTGTTATTTGAGTTTCTAATTTCTCGACATTGGCTTTGCTAAAATGACAACTGTTGCTGGTAAAGTACAATATTTCACATTGGTGTATCGTTGCTTCCATAGCAATGCTTGAACATCCTTTACAACCCTTTGAACGGCACAGATATATCGACTAAAGGTAGCTAAATTAGCGTAGTCATAACTTTCTAGCCTACCATTACAGGCGGCTCAGGTTCAACCCCCTGTATGGGAACTTTTCCATCTCTCTGGGTCGGATATTTGACCCGATCTTCATTGATGGCCACCATTTAAACCTTGGCTCTGGCACCGTGAGTTATCGTGGTTACAGGAACACCCTGAAACTTTAGAATGAAAATCAAAAAAGACGTTTTTGATGTGCCATACAGTTGTATACTTCTAAAGAATGTCTTAGAACACCTGTGTACAGGTCCCATATGGTCTAGCGGTCAGGATTCCTGGTTTTCACCCAGGTGGCCCGGGTTCAACTCCTGGTATGGGAGCAGTTTCAAAGTGGGCAATGTTGATGTTCAGGGGAATGTCAGTCCTGTCTTATTTAATGGGATAAACATCAACCTTGTATATGGTACTGTGTTTCTTCCTGTTGATGTCCCAGGCAAGAAGTCAGCAACTATTGTACTTCTTAGTCTGATATTAAAAATCAGTATTTTCCTCTGTTTGAGAAAGTTTTGTGGGATGCTAAACGATGACCTCTGTCTAGCTGCTCAACTACTACTTGTTTGTATTCCCAAACACTTTATTTTCAATTTTAACATTGCATGAGGAGGTTTTACGAAGTTCTCCAACCAAGAACAGGTCAAATATATAAATTGGGTTTTACAGGGAGCAATTTGGGGTTCGGTATCTTGCCCAAGGACACTAGACATGGAGACTTGAAGATCGAACCACCGATCATCTAATTAGTGAACGACCCGCTCTACCTAATGCTAATCAATCCACCCGTCATCTGTAACTGCTTCATGGTGGTGCTGTAGGCCATGCTAATCCAATACTATTCAAATCTAACAATTGAACTCCAACAACACCATTTTCAAAATATTTTTAGTTTTCACATCAACTAATTAAACACTTGAAAGCATAATAATCACCTTAATTGCATATTTGACATGTTCTTTCTTCATCTTTTGGCTAAAATAGAAACAAAATTGCAATACATTTTTCTCTTGTCTCTTCAAAACAATGAGCTCACATTCGAAGCCAGCTGATTTTTTAACGTCGCCTCTCGGTGGAGCAGAGTGAGTCAACCAGCTGAGCCCTCCCCACGTTCACAGGTCTGCAGGGAGAGATAAAGTGGGTCCATATCAGCCTCCAGAGGGGGAGAAGAGAGTGTGATACCACAGGGCAGCTGGTGCTAATGAACACTAGACTTTTGCCAGGATGCAAAAAGAAACCCATATTTAATCCTGCACCGGTGATATCACGCTGAGAGAGGCCAGAGCCGGCCAACTTTAATCCTCCCGTGATATCTCCTTCATCAAATAGAGAATTAAATGTTGAGTTTGAGATGAACTAAGGTGATTTTTTTCCCCCTCTTGTTCTAATGTGGTAAACATTTGTAGCGTGTGCAGCAGGAAAGCAAGACTCGCTCCAGAGGTGGTAAAATGTTTTAAATATAACCTTGATAACATTCATATTCATTAGTCCGGCCTAAGCAGCACATTTTATGATTGTTCTGCTTCAAGGTTGATTATTTTACACGAGAGGAGCCATCATGAATACTCAAAAAGCAGCACACACACACACACGGCGAAAAGGTCAGGGTGTAAATAAAGTGCTGCAGTGATTTTAATCAAGGCCTACGGTGAAAGTTACAAACAGTCTGACCAGGAAACTGTTTTCTAGGCTAGTTCAGTTCATGGTGGATGCGTGATCTCTAGACTTTCCAGGGTTGTCTGATACATCTCTTTTTATTTCTTTGTCCTCTTCCTTTCATCTTGTTGTGTCGCCTATAAAAACATTCTCGACCTGACAAGATAAAAACTGCTGTCTTTTGTTTTTTCCACTGCTGCTTTTTTTTATTTCAACACAATTCAAGTTTTCTACCGTTAAAAACATGGATCAGATCATTTTAATGAATATTTAGAAAACAACAAATCTTTTAGTGCGTTATAATTTAAATTAGGGTGTGATTAAAACTGTTCAGACGCTTTAATACACGTTTCTGCTTAGATGTACATACAGTACAAGTCAGGCCTGATGGAGACAATGAAATAAGAGGATCCTTGTAAAAAAAAAGTTGTACTATGAACATTGAACTAGCTGGATTTCTATAGATTGATGTTTTTTTTTTAACAATGTGCCTTCATGTTCGACATTTAATGAAGAATCTGTCAAAAGTGAAAGAAGACGTCGACTCCATTCAAGTTTTACGTGTGGAATGATCAGAAGAAAAAAAAAACTGGTCATTTTTAGACCAAAAGTCAGAGTTCATGTCATAAATCTATGACTTATCATCATTCCAAGTTAATATTTTAATTGAACTGTTGATTAATTAAGTGTTTAATCTAGAAAAACTGTGATAAAATGCCTAGCAAAGTCCAAAATGTTCTCTTCGTATTCAATCTGAAATTATATAAAACAGAAGTTTTTAGTTTTGTTTGATTAAATATTGAATATATTCAGTCCAATAGTTTCACATTAGTTAATAAGACATCGCGTATCTGATCTACAAAAACTAAAACGTGCTTCCACTTGAAAAAATAAATCCACTGTAGTTCCTGAAGTCGTCCTTTGCTGACTCTTGATTTTTCCTTTGACCAGTGATGATTCTGCTGATGCTGTCCCTGCGCACGCACCGCAAGAAGCCCTACCTGTGCGACGAGGAGGAGAACGTCCACGAGAACATCGTGCGCTACGACGACGAAGGCGGCGGCGAGGAGGACACCGAGGCCTTCGACATCGCCGCCATGTGGAACCCGCGCGAGGCGCACCACCCCCTGGGCAAGATGAGACAGGACATGCTGCCGGAGATCGAGAGCCTGTCGCGTTACGTCCCCCAGGCGTGCGTCATGGGCGGCGGCGGCGGGGACAGTAACGTTCACGGATACGTGCTGGCGAAGCTCCTGGAGGCCGACATGGACCCGTGCGCGCCGCCTTACGACTCCCTGCAGACCTACGCCTACGAGGGGGAAGGCTCGGTCGCGGAGTCGCTCAGCTCGCTCCAGTCGGGGACGTCCAACACGGACCACGAGTACGACTATCTCAACGACTGGGGGCCTCGCTTTAAAAAACTCGCCGAGATGTACGGCGTGCTGGAGACAAACAGTTCTCCGATGTGGTAGAACACTCACGCCTTTTTTTTTGAATCGGAGACACCAACAAACGAGAAAAACAAAGCGACACAAATAGATAAAACGTGCAGAAAGGGAAGACACACAAAAAAAGGCGGGATGTGCTCACGTTTGCATCCATGACTGTTAGCACTTGAATTCCTGCCGAAGCCTCGATTCTCCACAGCCTTGAAGGCCTGAGATGCAGCAGCAGCAGCAGCAGCAGCAGCAGCAGCAGCGTGAACTCGTTTTTAAATCTCCCCCCAGAGACGGGCTTCAGAAGACGGGCTGGATTGGCAGCCTCGCAAGGCCCGAAAAAGGAACGGCTTCAAAGCACATGTCATAACTCCCCCCTGCCTCTACGATCCGCCTGACCCAGCCACAGGCAGAAAGCCCCCTTTTTATTTTGGTTCAAAGCGATTTATGAGATGAGAACGAGAGAGAAAGTACCTTAACTCACAGCAACACAGGAGACAAGCTCGAAATGCTGATTTAAAAAAAAAAAATTAAAAATACGACCCCACAAATCCGAGCGCGAAACGACGAGATCGGAGGTGTGTTCGTTTTTTTGTTCCGTCCGTGGCAGGTCTTAATTTATTTCTTCGTTTCATGTGCTGTATTTATAATTTTTTTTGCTTAACTTATTCGGGGCACTTCGAAACCGACACTGTACTTAAAACTGCCGCTATGTGATGAAAATCTTTTTAAAAGATCACATATATGTTTGTAACATACATGATGTAACCGCCCATGTTTTCAGCTTCCTGTGCATCTCTTAAATGTCACATGACACGAGCGGGGATGTGTAATCCCATGTGGGTTTGATATGTTGTATTATTGTTTTTGTATCATTCGTAAGAAGTTATATATTCCTGAGGATTTGAGGGATTTTCCGCACATCATCCCAGTAACGTGGACGAGCACACGACACGAGTCGCCTTTCATTTTCCGGATCCACCACCACCACCGTGCCAACCAACGAGTCCGACAACGACAACGAGGCTTGATCTGTCCCGTCGTTGTTTTTTCTGCCACCGTGACAAACATGGTTCAATCCTCCTTCAATCCTGTGGACTTCAGAGACATTGATAATCTGCGTTAAGTGCCAAATGTAAAAAGGACAAAAACAAAAAAAAAGACGTTTTGGATGAAAAATTACAAAACAAGCAAAACACAAACACCAAAAGATACAAAAAAAAAAAGGATTTTACAAACTGAAGAGAAGTGAAGGTACATTTTGATAATTTGATTGAAGTTTACTTGAAAATTACGTGGTGAGTCATGCTGCAGTACGTGGTATGTGAATGTAGATATTTTTTTGTATTCTTGGTAATAAAAAAACTCAAAATTAACGTCGCTTCTTGTCCGTCCTTAAATCCACCTCGAGCTGTGTGAAAATTGTTGTTACTCACAAAAGGAATTACTCTCTGAAATTTCCTCAATAATAAACTGCTTTATGAAACACCCTGAAGCATGACAAAAATATATAAGTCCTCCGAAAAGATTAAGTAGCTATTTAAATTTGCAATCATATGCCGAATTGTCCTCTAAAGTGTTATTGCAGTCGATTCACTTTTCATTACGGTTTCCCCTCAAAGTGTTTAATTTGCTTGACTTATTTTGTTTTGCAGCGATAATGCTTAGCATTGATTAAAAGCTCATCCCACACACACACACACACACACACACACACACACACACACACACACACACACACACACGCACGGTCTGTTGTACCTGAGCCTCGAGCAGCCTCGGCATCGTCGTTCCATCTGATTGCTTTCGCTGTAACGTTTTTACACGAGCAAACGTTTGGGGAATGGAAATCAATCAGTTCTAAGCAGGAGTCCTGAGTTAATTGCTTATGTCAGTCAAAAGAGATTCAGATGAAGGACGGGAAAGTCAAAAGAAAAATGTGAAGTGGGCTGCAAAATAATAAATCCAACCTGAGTTTCATCCGTCGTTAAAACAAAACGCAGAAAGAAACTCTGAAGACGCCTGCTGAGCGGCATTCAGCGGTGAAATGAACACGAGATGAGCCAGGATTTGCATGCATGACACTTCAGTTACACACTGCGCTCTTTGTTTTAAGAACAACCCTCAAAGGTTTTACGATCTTTATGTTTCTGCATCTTGCATCACGCCACAGTTTTGATGTCGGCGTTTCAGAGAAACTCTTTCTAACCTCTGACCTCGTCTCATCAGTCGACGTTATTATTGCGCTAAAGGATGAAGTGAAGCGTGAGGAAGTTTGTTTGTTTCTGCCTGAGTTGAAATATTAAATGTATAAAATAGCAACTTTTCTACCATGAAATACATTTTTGAATCATTAATGCTACACTGACTTGTAATCAGGTGTCTCTTTTATAATATAACCTTTATTTAATCACGAAGGGTCCCTCTGAGATTTAAAACCTCTTTTTCAAAAGGAGACAAGTCAAATTAAAACAGATTCAAGACACACAGACAATATTACAGCACATGAGTAAAACATAATCCATCAGTTAAAACCAAACAGTGATTCAGTCTCTAGGTCTTTGTCTGTTCTCACACTTTGTAACTTTGGGGCTCCGGTGACGAGAGGTCCGAATGTCAGGTCGTGTTCAGGCAGCGCTGGTCCGGTTTCTTCTCCGGCGTCCTCTCCCTTCTCTGCCATGTCTGTTTGTCTCCTCCCACAGCCTGGTCCTGCTCGGCTTCCTCTTTTTTATGCCTCTTAAATGATGATTAATAATTGCAAGTTGTGCCAATTTGCAGCAGGGGGAGGTCCTTCAGCCACACAGGAGAGAGAGACACTTCAAAACAGTGAATCACACACAAGAGCAATAAATTAGTACGGTGCAAAATAACTCAAACATAGCTGCTGTTAGCTCAGCCAGGCGAGTGCTACAGGCGTTTTGGATCAGGTTTTCAGGCTGAGGAGGGGGAAGCAGAGCTGTGTTGTGCCAGAACCGGAGCTGGGTAAGCGAGCAGCTATGGACAGAGGATGGTAAGAAGAGAAAAGAAGAGGGACAATGCCGCTCTCTTTCTTCTGACTTCCACCTCCTTGGTCTGGTTGTATTTGGCTTGTTTGCAGTTTCATTTCTCCGTCCTCTCTCCTCTGTCCAACCTTGACCCATTGTGACATAAGAAACGTTGTTTATTCCGACAAACAGATTAAAAGTGTTTTAATCCACGATAATATAAGATGAAGACAAAACGCTGTTGATTGATTTTCAAGTCTTTGACTGAAAGAAACTTGTTCCAACTTGCTCGACACTCTCTGGGTTTTATTATTCAGTGACTGTTTTTCTCTCAGTTGCCAAACTCTTCAAACGCTCCTTCAACGTCGTCCTCGTCAAAAACAAGAAGGATCTGCGCTCACTGACCTTATTCCCGTCACTCCTCACCATAAATCTCTTGCAGCACGGAGCTTGTGTCCTCTAGTTTCTTTCCTCCTCATTGCCCTTCCCGACACTTGCCCCATCCTGCTGCCTAAATTAAACCTAACAACCCCTCACGCTCACACAGACACCCCATCGCAACCTCCTCCTTCTTCTTTGCCCCGGTGCCAGCCTCTCCTAGGGCCGTTTCCAGGCCGGAGCAGTGCCATCCGAAAGGCACTGAGGGGGTAATTTGTCTTAAGCTCCACTGCTCTTTCTAACAGACGGAGGAGCTCAAACGGTAGAAGATAATAAGAAGCCTTCCAGCTCTAATCCTGCTGAGGGTAAACCGCAGCAGACCCAGTGAATCATCCCCTAATGCGAAGTGGAAAAACACACTCCGCTCTGCTGGAAATTGAGGGGCAGAGAGAAAGACAAACTCCAGGCCCTGGGAGAGGAGAGCAGGTCCAACCCATCTGACATGTGGAGTTAGTGAGCGAAACATATATACAGACCAAAACGCTGCCGGGCTTTCTCACTCTGATCCTCTTCTTATCTCTGCCTGTCTCTCCATCCTCTCTCTGTCAGTCCAACACTTCTCTGCTTCTCTCTCCCTCTCTCATTACAAATGCCCTCCCTGTGCTTCATTCCCTCCCTCACTTGTATTTTGTTTCTTCTCCGTCTTTGTCTTTCCCTCCTCGTCCTCCTCTTTAGCTCAGCTCATGTGTGCAGCCATGGGTTATTTGGGCTTTATCTCGTTAAGCTGCAGCAGAACACGAGAGAACAGAGAGCGGTGCATCATCGGCGTCTCGCAGAGGTTT
This sequence comes from Collichthys lucidus, assembly GCA_004119915.2. Taxonomy (NCBI): domain Eukaryota; kingdom Metazoa; phylum Chordata; class Actinopteri; family Sciaenidae; genus Collichthys; species Collichthys lucidus. The sequence continues at coordinate 4,995,025 of CM014096.1, read as the reverse complement.
ATACTGCAGACACGAGTGCATAGATTCACTTTTAAACAATGAACAGTCATTTTGTTGTCTTATTTATTCTTTGAATGTTCTTTATTCCGTCCAAGTGACCACTACAGAAGGTTTAGTCTTGGTTTCAACACCAACCTTGAACCATTCAATGATGAACTTCTTGTATCAATCACACAACAGACAGCCAAGTTAAAATTCTGGGTTCTTTTCCATGAATTAGAAAGCCCTCCAACAGGAAATCGCTGAATAGTATCTATTCTACAAATCATACTTCTTCCATAAGAGGCTGAAACCTTGTGCAGACCCTCGCTAATAATCGTGACTAGAAGTAACAAATGCATGGACTAGTTTGTCTGCATCTGTTTAGGCATGATGTGTCTGATACTTGTTATGTAGGTGAAAACAGGGCAGATCTAAAAGTTTGTTTTACGTTGACAATAAAAGGACATAATCCTGATCGAAGATAACTCAGAGAGGCGATCCCAAGAACTTCAGTTTAGCATCAGAAATTTTGGATTTTTATGCCCTTAAGACACATTTAAAATTGAGTTAACTGATTGGATTCCTCTGGCCTGATTGACAGATATAATTGGGTATCATCGGCATAACGATGAACGTTAATGGATTCCTAATAGTATTGCAGAAAGGAAGCATATATAAACATGGTTATAGATTTTAAAAAATGTGTTAATTATTTCTGGTTTTAGCTGCCTCTATAAATGCCATTTCATACACTGTCATGATTATCTTGTCGTGTGCCAGCAACATGCGCCACCTCCTAATATTTTAATACATTTTGCTTTGGAAACCTGTTGTTGATGGTGGAAGCAGCAGGAAGGTTTGTCACTATGTGGATTAAGATGATATACTTTATTAATCCCTTAATGGGGAAATTCTTTTTTCACTCCATTTTATTTTGACATGCATTTTAACCCAGACACACACATGCAGTACAAGGGCTCATAGACATGCAAATGTGGAGAGAGATGGTGGAGTGATTGGCAGCTCCTCTGAGAAGCTTTTGCGAGCATTTGGTGCCTTGCTCAAGGGCCTCAAGCACCTCGGCAGGGCCTAGGAGGTGAACTGGCACCTCTCCAGCTACCAGTCCACTTTCCATATTTTTGGTCCATGTGGGACTTGAACTGGCCACCCTCCGGTACCCAAGCCAAGTCCCTATGGACTGAGCTACTGCCGTTTCACAGAAAAACATTTGTTTTGCAGGTTGCTTGTAATATTATGTCCAGTATTTGAAGCCTGTTGCAGGCAGCCAGGTAAAACAATGGATGCATTATAAAGTAAGAACACAGATTCATTTTATGTTATAAACCCACTAATGGAAGCAATGCAATCTAAATTTAAGAGTTGTTAAATGAGATAATTCTGGAACATTTGGATGATAGTAGAGATTGTTACATTAACAACTTAAATACAATATATTTTATGGATCTCATTCAGTTGGTACCATTTTGGAAAACAGCTTTTTCCCAAAGCCACATAATAACAGAAGAGCCAGCATTTAAAAAGCAGCATCCTTCATCCTTCATCCCTCCTCCTGAATAAAATAACAGCGAGATGCAACACAAGCATCCTCAGACACAGGAAATCTATAGGAGACACTGCAAGGATGCCAAGTATTCTCCAGGTAGAGACGACAGCGACACAGCGGAGCAACGCGAGTACACGTTCCGCTTTCTCTCTTGTACCAAGTTAAAATTATTCAAGACGACATTCTTATTCTGCACTTCAAAGTGTGTTTTGATCCCGTACGATTTGTCTCACCGCTGCCTGCTTTGCACATTTTCATTATTAATGGCATTGACAGACACCTTCGCCTCGCAGCCTACATATGTGAATTGAAATAAAGTGACCCAGCAGGTGTTAACTACAGTTGTCAAAGGCAATGGATTAGAAAGAGAAAGCCTAAATTTACCCCCCGCTGGTCTTCCAATCCTTGCTACTTCCTCTCTCATCCTCCTCGCGTTGACCAATTTGTTTAGTTGTTTCCTGCGCCCCCGAGAGAGAGAAACCCTGATGCTTCTTTCCACAGAAAAAAAAAAAGTGAAGCATGATAGCACAAACTGGATCTGACAAATTGGACTCTGCACACAGCGTATTAGTTATCCGGGACCCTTACGATGAATGTCACTTTCTGCAAATAGAAAAACAGCAAGAGGGGAACTGGAGGGAAAGTGATGGAAGAGTTGAGAGCCGGTTGATATGAAGTGTTTGTCAAATCAGAGCGGGGTTGGGATGTGGTTGTTGTGCCTGTGATAGTCTTCTTATCGAGCTGTCAGTCCACTGGATCCCAGCAGGACTGTTTGTTTACCAGGTTTCTTTATTTTGTCAGATGATGCTACACATCCTGGGGCTTAGGATGAGGCTTTGTTGGGTTGTTGTTGTAGAAAAAGTCTAATATTCTCCTGCAGCTCATCCTTGAACCATTTTCCAACCTAGTCCAGTTCTTTATGCACAATTTAGATCATTTATTTTTCCAATGTGATGTTAAAGTTATGGTTAATCTAAGTGTCAGAATAGTTATTTTGCCTTTATGAATTCATTATTTTTTAAAGGCATGAGAGACATACAGTGACTGGCAGTGTTTGACATTGTGTTACACGTTTAAAAAATGTTTTGTTGTGTGTTACGGACCTCAAGGACTTGCAAGGCCCGAAACATATTGAAAGAAAACATGAAAACAAAAGTTGCTACTAAAACAACAATTATAATTTGTATTAATTCAAAACAAACAAAATAAGAAAACAAAAGGGTTGGAGGTTCCTGGCCAAAACAAACAAACAAACAAACGAGAGAGAGAGAGAGAGACCACTGAGCCAGCCAACGGCCGTCGCACCCAGCATCCACCCCCAAACTAAACCTGCCTACAACCCACGACATAAACGAAAAGAAAAGACAGAAAACGTCGACTACCAGAGAACCCCTGAACCAGAACTAAAATAACAAAACCCAAATGGCTCAACGGACTACTGGCATGGGGGAAAACCAGAGAGAGAGAGAGAGAGAGTCCTCTAACCCGGCACAGCGGTATAAAAATTGTATAATCTAATTAGTTTCATGACTAGTAAGTAATATAAGAGAGTCAGGTTGTTGAGGGCTGAGAGTTGGAGTTGATTGAGTTGTTGATCGAACTAAGAGTGAGATTGTTTGAATTTTGTATTTCTGTATAAAAATTTACGTTTTTTTCTTTCCTATCTTGTTAATCGTCTTGTGACCCTTCAGATTTTTCTTCATACCCCTTTAGGGACCCTGACCCAAACACAAGCCCTGGTAGCATCCAAAAGTTAACCCTAATATTTAAAGACTATGCACCTATTTTTGTCTATGCAAAAAAAAAATCATCTGCTTTGGACCAATCAAACCACCTGTGAAGAGCAATCATGTCCCATGTGGGCCATGAGCCAACAGTCTGCGGGTTTTTATTCCAAGCTTTCACCTCAGCGGGCGTCGTCAGTGAAGGTGATTTCTACTTGAAGGTGTGTTAATCAGTTAAATCAGCAGGTGGAGGCTTTGGTTCAGATTGAATCCTGCAGACTCTCAGCCCCACACAGCACATGACCGTCCATCCCCAGAGGCTAAAGCCACCTGGCACATCGCTGAAGATAGAAGACATGCAAAGTTTTGTGCATCTGGTCACGCACACATGGGGCTCCAGCTGTGCACACACACACAGGCCACAGTAAAAGCACATGATGTGCATCTTGTGACAGGAGCGGGATTTGCGTGCACACACACATGCAACTAAATCATGACATGGAGGCAGAGTGGACGAAGCAGTAAATTAAAATAAATTTGCATTAAATGATGAACTTGGCGTTCATCAATATAGAGACACATGGCCCTGGAAACATTTATGCAATATTCATGGACTTCTTCTTCCTCAGTCAGTTTGGTTCAAAGACTCACCAAGGCTGTGAAATCAGGAGTTTTAGCAATAAACCAGATTCATTTTCTCAGCTTGTAGTTTTAGTGATTCAGCTCCACGGCATCTCATATTCTCTGCGTGGAAACTAAAAGAGACTAAATTTAACTAATTTGACTTGACTTAGTTCAGAACATCCAAATTAATCACACATTTTAAAAACAAATTTCACATAATTCAGCAAAAGAAAATGAGAATATTATGAGTTCACGAGCACGAGCAGTAGGTGGCGCCGATTCTCTAGTTGGAAAACCAGAAGAAAACAGCGTCAGCCGAACCTGAAAACACTGATGGGAACTTCATCTCTTTTTGGAGAGGCGGTTCTTTCGGCTCCCAAACAGCTCCCTTACATTTTATTAATTAGTTTAATTAATTATTATTGCCGTTATTATTGTTATTATTATAAATGTCATTATATTTTTTTTTTTTAACATTGTAAAGCACTTTGGTCAGTGCATGCTGTGTAAAAATGTGCTACATAAATAAAACTTATTAACTATTTAATTAATTTACCAAAAAAATGCAAAACTGCCTGAAAAAATGAATTATTAATGTAAAATACATACGTGACATCAAATGTTTATCCTTTATGGCTTTATTTTACAAACACACTCAACCTTGAAAAAAATGCCACAAAATAAATTATAAAGTATAAAAATAAAGACCTAATTAGGCATGGCACCAGCGAGAGTGTCAGGGAGAGGAGACAGTGAGGCACTGAAGTGAAAAAAAAAAATGGCTCCCGAATTTCAAAGAGTCGGCTCTTAGAACCGGATCGTTCGTGACCGACACATCACTAGAAAACACGAGGGCAATATGATGTTTGTGTTTGTTTCATGGATTAATTCTGGTAAAATTCTGGTAGGTGTACCGGGTCCTTTTTTATTTACTAGTAGGGATAGTCTGAACCCCAACACGTGTGTGTAGAGGGCTGGGCATGGGTTTATTGAACTTGTGGTGGTGAGTGGATGTCAACTAATGAGCTTTGGCGGTGGTTAGTGGTTAGGGTTGTGGTCGTGGGGGAGCCTCGGGGGTTTCGCCATTTTTAGGGCTGCATGGCGGGGTTAGCATTAGTTTCATGGGATAAAAACGAATTTCTGTAAGGTGACCAAACTGTTCTGTTCGTCATGCACACCATGTTTGTACAGTAGCCTAGAATGGACAAACTAAACACCAGACTTTGCCTGTTAACAGAAAAAATCTACACCGGTGCAACACACTGATCCTTCATGTTTTGCAAGGTAAGTCTTGGGGGTGGGGGTGACGAGGTCAGACACACTAAAAGTTGTACAAATGTTCACATAATAATCAGCCCGCACATTTCTTTACTGTTTTCTGGCCAATTAGTGCTCAGCAGGAGCCTGAGAAAGAAAATAACTGCGTGACAATGCACAAGATTCCTGTGCGTGTTTGGCATTTTAAAAAAAACTGAATCAATATTTGAGTCTCTCTAAGAAGCCGAGCATCTGTTTCACACATCTGCAGTATAAATGAAGGCTCATTATACTCTATATGTTAATCTAATTTAATTAGATCGCTCCTTAATGAGATTAACTGACTTATGACAGCCAATCTGAATATCGGAAAGGGGACTTGACGAGGTGGAGATCTTCGAGGGGCCTTAAGGGCGGGTCGAGAGGTCAGTCCTGACGGACTACAACATCCGCATCCTCAGGTGGGGGGAGCGGCGAGGCTTTGAAGGGCGAGCGGTGAAGGGCGCGCCTCGGGCTACATCATCAGAGAAGACATGGATGGAGAGCGAGGGCTGTCATAATCAGTCCAGGATCACTTCTGAAAAAAAGCTCGATGCATCACGGGAGCTGCCAGTGTTCATCACTCATCGACACACTTCACGGAAATCCAGCCATGTGAGTGAAGAGCAGCTGCCTCTGTCTGATTCAACCTGCCGGCTAGTTAATCTACTAGATACTGTCTGTTGGTGTGTGAATCTTCATACGTAACAATAAAACACCGATCAGACGACGAGGTGAAACGATTTGTGAGAACAGAACTCAACAGACTGTGAATAAAATCAGGTCAATGACGTGGCTCCCATTCACAACATCTTTATTTTTTAAAGACGTTTGCTGTTGTAAAAAATGTTTTCCCTCTGATGTCCGACTGCTACTCTGTGATTTACAGAGTTTCCTGATGGACAGTGAAGTAAACTGCTGACAACTGTAGCTGCTGTTAGCTCAGTTTGTTAGCCAGGCTGGGGGTGTTAGTGTTTGTACCACAAGAATTTTGGACCACTGGTAAAAAGAGAAGAGGATTGCGAATGCTGGTGTGTCATGCCAGAACAGGAGTTGGGTGAGCTGGCAATGTAACCGGGCTCAGCAGAGGGGAAAAGACTGAAGAGGACGTTGACGGAGGAAGCTAAGAAGACAGACAAGAGTAAATGTGGGACTGACTTTTAGTGGTTTTAATGGGAGCTTGGTGAAATATAAGGCTGAAAGACAGACGCCGAGCTGGGCTGACTGTTGTTGGACTAGTCTGAAGTGTAAATTGAAACCGGGGGCGCCAAGTTGCAAAACAAAACACCCAAATCTTGCATATTGTTGTCCATCAAAGATAAGGCACTGGCACGGTACCATGGTACCATTAATCTTCATAAAAGTAGCCCAAACTATCGTTTAGTGATTGGGTTCCTGGCCATTGTCTTGGAATAATCTAACTTTAAATTGGGGGGAAATAAATAAATCAAACATTAAAAATCTACCGAAAGCCATTCTTATCATCCCAGACAAACAAACCATTGTTTCATCGTCTGTACGGTACCTCTTGGTAACTTACATGCCCTCTATCTCGCTCTCACACTGTAGCTTCAGTCCTACAGGCGGACTCACAATCTCATATTGACCATCGGAGACTTCTGTCGCTCAGTGAAAGAAGTGAAGCGAAGCGTTCCTCTTCACCTTTGGCTCCACATCCCACCAACCAAAAGAAGCAGGAAGAGAGCAGTCGTGTTGTGTCATGGCCTCCCTGACCGACACACGGGAGGACAAAGGAGTTGGTGCATAGTCCAGTGAAACGATTGGATGCAGCTTTGTCCTGATATTTCCAATTTAAAGAAGCATTATGCAGTTTGTGACCTTTATTTCTCGTCCAGGAGGGGTTACGGTAATACAGGCTGAACTTATTTCCTTCTCCAAGGCTATTGGGGATGTTGCTCAAGGGCACCGCTGCAGTTTATACAGTTGAATAACCTTAAAAAGTCCAATCCGAGGCGTGTTTCTATCCGGTATGTGTCAGGGCTGATGTCAGGATGAGGGTGGATTTGGGTGGACAGGCATCCGTGCATCGTGAGAAAGCATCTTGTCAGGTCGCAGCGTACACAGAGCAGCGTGATGTGTATTCCCAGGATTAGACACATTTGTTTTGAGTTGAGTATGACCTCCTTTAATCCGTCATGCCGCCTCTCCAGCCTCCCCGGTGCATTCATTAAGGCCGAGAGGCGTAAACAGATCGATGGCGTCAGAGCAGGTAGAGATGGAGCTTGAAAAAAAAAAAAAGGGTCAAATGCAGAAAGTGCTCAAAAAATAATCACAAATAAACATATGAGATATTCCTCAAGACAAAATACTTTTTAGGATGTCAACATTTGTAAATTCTTCTATATATATTCTAATTATAGTTGTTTTGGATTGATTTTTTTTGTTTGACTGGCACCTTTAATCCCTCAACAATCCCATGGAGTCTTAAATTTGACAGAGCTGAAGTTACGTGTGAAACAAAACTAGAGAAGAAAATTTCTTTTTATTTTGATGTTGAGTATTTTGGTGCTGGTTCCAACCGGGCCCCCAACCAAGCTTACACAATCCTCCATCTGCTGCCAACCCTCTTCCCATTGTAGCGTATGGATGTCTCCACCAGAGATGTATAAAGTACTGGAGTAAAGGAGTGGAGTGGAAGTACAAGTGCTATATCAAAAAACTGACTTAAGTAGAAGTTGAAGTGTTCGTTAAACACCATACTTAAGTGAAAGTACTAAAGTATTCAAAATGTTTTGTACAAGTACAAAAGTACAAGTACTGTTGTTTATATTATTTCAAATGTTTATTAAGGCACAACTTCTAATGTTACAGTGTTACAATGTTCATAGTAGAGTTCTGTGATTTCCCATGGTCTGTGAATGCGTCTGAATGAATGCAGAGCGAGGGGGCGGGGCAGCAGGTGAGAGAGCGCACCTCGTCATTCATCACGTGTCCGGCTGGACGCTACAATAGTAACGAGTAACGACTCAGCACATGTATCCGAGTAAAAGTATTAAATTCATCAAAAATATGTAGTGCAGTAAAAGTGGAAGTTGGGGAAAAAAATAATACTCCAAAAAAGTACAGATACTGCATTTTAGTACTTAAGTACAGTACTTAATCTCTGGTCTTCGCACACATTAGTGCGTGGTGTGTTTATGGTCAGTTAGAAAAGTCAACTCTGCATGCAAAACTCAAGAGTCGACAACTTTGTTGACAGTCGTCAACCCAAAGTTATATAGTGACACCGTTCACCTCATTACAGGTCAATGTAGCATCAACAGGAGTTGTATTTATCGTGAATTCCACTTGATAGCACTGAATACGTGAGTTGCTTTCACTTTAACTTTAACAATTGTCCCATGTTAGTGAGTGTGGATGGTTGCTTGTATCAGCCTCATGATAAACTGCCCACGGTGTGTACCTGCCTCCCATCCAATGTTTGCACAACAGTTTAGCAGGAAAAACCTCAGCGGATAAAAAAACCCATCAAGTTTCTTTTTGTGTGATTTGTGCAAACCGATCCTTTAAGGTTAAGAACGAGTCAAAGCGAGATGTCCTCGCAAGTGACAAAAACAAGAGTGTGTGTGCCTGAGGCGGGGACGGGCTGATGACTTTGACGGGAGGGGATTTAGTAAAAACGGCTGGCTTGGCTCTTTCTCCGCAACTGATGGATTAGACAAGCTGGAGCGGTGCTGCGAAGAAAAGCGGCCTTTCTCCACAGTGAGAAAGTGCAGGTGTTTGCCTCTCTCTCTATATATGTGTGTGTGTGTGTGTGTGTGTGTTTGCCTTGGTGTGTGTGTGTGTGTGCATAATTTTGCTTGTCTGCCTTTATGATTGTGAGCATAAAAAATGCACCGCTTGCAAAAAACTGGCTTGCAGGCCTGTGTGATGATGGCACAATAAAGGTTTCCACAGTCAATACTCGAGTATAGTCCAATCATTTGCACAGGGCCATGCATCGCTGGGAACTATCTGAATCAATAAGCGGGTAAATAAATTAAACTGGGCGATGGGACAGTCGAGGAAATATACTGGCAAATCGCAAAAAAACGGGAATGGAGAGAGCAAAAACATTTCCCTCCTCAGCTTGGCACCGGGAGAATTAATTTCAGTTTATGCCTCCTTGAACTATCCAAACACACGCGGCTGTTAAGAGTGTGTGGGTGGCAAAGAGAGAGAGAGAGCAAACTAAATCCAGAATCACATTCCTGATGTAAAAATATGCAAATGTGCATTTCTACCACCTACAGCAAAGGTCGTCTCCCGACAGCATTGATCCCGCCATGCGCCATCAGCTCGTTTTACAGCCCAGTCGCCACTGATGGCAAATAATCTGTGCCACAAATCTAATTAAGACCCAATCTAATTGAGGATGAAGTGTTTTGCCGCTAGAAGAAACACATTCAAACACCCTCTCGGGAGCAAGGAGATGATCAATGTCGTCTTCACTGAGCTTTTTTTTTTTTTTTTTTGCTGAATTCAGGAAAGAGGAGGAACAAATTAGACGTGGCACCTTTTTTTGAGGCGATAAATAATTCAGGAAAAAAAGAAAAACAAGACGAATGGAGAAGATGCAGGAAGAAACAAAATCTATAGCGGTTGTCGGGAATGATATTAGCCGGACGATTGTGTCTCTCCATCAAACGCAGGCTGGAAAAAAAAAAAAGAAAATCTGGTCCGGTGGGATGTGCGGTTGAAGAAAGTGAAGAGGACAAGTCGACTCATTCGAGGGCCATTCAGGTCAAAGTGGAGGAGCAGCGATTTGAGCGATTACAGGCGCAGTGGGAGAAGAGTTTGCCGTTCTGAGTGCCAGGATTGAAAATGCTGTCCGGGATGTCTCGTGTCGGGGGACGTTACCTTTCCTGCCGTTTGATGGGCTGAAGAAGAGAGAAAACAGACGGGACGAAATACTCCAGTCAAGTTCAAGATTCAGCCAGAAAGCTGAGTGAAAGTTAGTGAAGTGTCGTTATTATACATGATGGATTTGATATTTTTAGCCCATAAACTACAACTCACATATTTCACATTTACTGCTGGACATTCTCCAAACTACCAACACTTGTTTGGCACTAACTAGGTAGACTGTGAGGTTGTTCTTCAGCTCATGATAACACTGTTAACAGGACGATATACAGTCGTCCCTCGCTATATCGCACATGTGTTCTGCATCCTGATTGGCTAAGAAAGAACCGCACATGTGTTCTGCATCCTGATTAGCTAAGAGAGAACCGCACATGTGTTCTGCATCCTGATTGGCTAAGAGAGAACCACACATGTGTTCTGCGTCCTGATCAGGGCCAGTCTGAGCTATGGGCAATGTGGGCGACCGCCCAGGGCACAGTCTCCGTGAGGGGCGCATGAGCGCCCGAAAAAGAAAAAAACCTCGCCAATTTTCTATACCGCTCATCAAGTCAGTGGAGCGGGCGCCCCAGGGAGTGGGGGGTTGGCAAGGCGTATGGTGGAGGTGGACAGACTGATCCCAGGCGGCAATCTAGGACTAGGGCGCACGAGCGGACATGAGGGCGCACAAGAAAAAATTCGCCTCGGGCGCTGTTGTGATTTGCCCAGGCCGCAAATGTGGCCAGGACCGGCGCTGGTCCTGATTAACTAAGGGTGTACTGTACAAAATGCGTGTAAAAAGCTGTATAAAACTGTGTGATTAGAGGTTTAATGGCCTTAAAACATGTGTAATAGTTGTAAAACTCACTTCGCGGATTTCGTTTAATGCAGGTTATTTTTAGAACGTATCCCCTGCGATAAACGAGGGACCACTGTATACAACTGTAATCAGTTTTGCAGATACTTGGAAAACACAAGATGTAAAGTCAGAGGATCACCAAAGTCATTGGGATTCATCCTCTGGACACCATGAATGTCTGTCAACATTGCCACGCTGCTATCATTGATAAAAACAAAGCAAACGATGGACCACAAACCTTTTTATCACATAGCTATATGTCACCAGTACTCCAGTCATTTTTTAAGATGTTTTCATGTCTTCGTGGTATTTTATAGAAGAAACAATAAAAATATGACTAATCCTGCACTCTAATACTAGATTTCCATCTCTTCTGATGCCGCCGGAGTGGAGTGATCCCTGTTTGATACTGTCTATGACCGGGCTTCACTGATTACTGTACAAAAGCACAACTTTATAACTTTATGCAGTGATTTTGGTGAAACTGGGTCATATTTAATACGTGGACAGAAGCTTTAACCTAACATCTTACCAACTGATAATTGACTCTGTTAGCGGGCAACAAACCAGACTTGACCAAGTCCAACAGGTTACATCGTTGTACTCCTGAGGTGATTTACAGACTTTCCTGATGGAAAAACTGCTAAGTAATAAACCTCTAACTGTCGTTAGCTCGGTCGGATAACCGAAGTGACTCAGGAGCCAAACCCGGCAAGAAAACCACCTCGGTAGGCGGCTGTGATCCCTGGCAACCTCAGGTTCTGGAGCATGTGGAAGGTAGACGCTGACACTAGCTAATAGCACCACCTGCTGTACAGGTAGGGCGTAACAAGGGAATATGAGGAAGCAAAAAGCACAATTTTCTGTTTCATGGCAACTTAGATCTCAAAGTGGAAGTTAATTTAACTCATATCCTCATCCTGAAGCACGGCAAGCAAAAACTCTTTGTTGTTGTGTTCAAGGACACTCTGACATCTGACATTTCAGAGTCAAATGTCAAACAGTAACCTTTAAAATGTAGTAAAAGAATAAATTCACATTATCCTGATGTATTGTTTGTCCATATACTCAACAATAAAGCTGGGGAATACAACAGTTTCTGGCAGCTCGGTTTTGGCAACTAGATGTTATGAAAACGGTGCCTGCTGATGGATGTGTAACATATTGATATATAAAAGGAGTTGTGATGGATTATGTATCTCAATTTTCTAGTCCACAGTTTTCCTCTATCTCTACTTTCCATCGCCCTTCTTTTAATATATTTTGTCTCCTTTGACAGGATTGTCAAACGCAATCTATATATAAACATCGCTGGATGAATTCGCCCAAACCGCTACGCGAAGAGAAAAGTGTCAGGGTGGAAATAATGACTGCTTGGTCCTAGAATGCATGAGTCTGCTCTCTCCAAACTGCTTACAGTTTGTTTAGTACCCATGTTGTCATCTGCAGAGGCACAGTACTGAAGCCGTGAAGGATGAGCGGTGCATCACAAAGACGGACGCCAAGCTGATGGCTTGCTCTCCAAACCACAAAGGTCAGACTGAAACAAGCCACTCAGCTCTTCTGGGGCTTTTGCAGATCAAGAGAGCCTCATGGAAAGACTCTAAGAAGTGAGTGTTTACACATTAATACACAATTTGACTTGTATAAAGCCAGTGTGGCTGTACGGATAGAAATGTCCATTACTTTGGTCCAGAGTGAAATATCTCAGCAGCTTTTTAGATGGATTGCCATGAAATCTTTTGGCAAAGGTTTTTTGTTATTCCCAACTCCAAGCGTCTACCTGATGAAGTGGCAACACGATTTAGAGAAGCCAGAGGATGGAAGATGGTTTCCATCCACCCGTTTCCATTTAGCATGGCGTTCCAGACGTTCCTCTCTCCAGCAACACATCCTGGGGGATCCCCGAGGCGTTCCCAGGCTAGATGAGTTCTGGATCTTCTGCCAGTTGGACGAGTGGGAAACACCTCCAAAGGAAGATGCCCAGGAGTCATTTTAATCAGATGCCCAGACTAACTCAGTCAGTCAGTTGTCTTTGACGCAAAAAAGCAGCGACTCTACTCCGAGCTCCTCATCCTATCCGTAAAGCTGAGCCCAGACACCCGGCAGCGGAGGAGTCTCATTTTGGCGGCTTGTATCTTCGATCTTATTCTTTGGCTCACTACCCAAAGTCGATCGAGAGCTTTGCCTTCCAGCTCAGCTCCCTCCTCCCCACAACGGTCCAGTACAATAGCGCTGCAGGCACCAACTCGCCAGTCTATCTCGCTTCATTTTCCCGAACCAATCACTCATGAACTCTTTTGCTTTGAGCAGCAACTCTGTAGATTGTTGTTATGTCGTAAAGCACGACTCAGATCACATTTTTTCAACTGATTAGTTGTTCTAAAATGTTCATTCAAAGTAATTCAGAACAATCAGTCTATTGCAAAACTGAATCATTTTCTGCATTGCTGAGCACATCTTGTGGTGAACAGGTGACGTTAAATGTTACAAAAGAAGCAGCCCAGCAGTGGAAATCTTAAAGTGTCGGGTTAAATAGAAGCCTGCAGACAGACACACTGACACCCATCCTGTGCTTCCCCTCCCCATCACAGCGACAATCCCTCCGAAGATTGACAGAACTCTCCAACAAAAGAGGCCGTTTCATACACAAGCGGCGCTTTGGGCTGTCTAAACTCCTAATTAAGCCTTCTCTTAACGGGGTATCCTTCTGATCCTCGACACCTTTCCTGGAAGATAAGAAGACACTGATGGGCTCGGAGCGAGAGATGAGGAGGGGAAAACCATGTCTACTAAATCAGTAATTAAGTCGGAGCCACAGAGTCAATCGGAGAGGTAAAAAACCAGAAGGATCCTTGGGCGGAAAAACTCGCAAAGTGTCAACCGCCATGATTAAGTCCTTGAAGTGTAATTGCACGAGGGAATGAGGGTATTGTCAGCGTCAGAGAGGGATTTCCAGGAGTGAAGCAGGAGGGAGGGGATGGGAAATGACTGCATGCACAGACTTCAGGTCCTGCAGCTTCAGGGAGGAAGGAAACCGGTTCGGGGCTACGCTTAAAGCAAACAATACTCAAGTTCAAAGAAAAGCACAAAAAGTGCTGAGTGCCCGCCGCTGATAAAGCATACCATCTGTTGTTTACAGACCTCGTGGGCATCCTCTGTGAAGAAAACACATGGGAGCTGTTATATCCACTCAAATTAAAACCCTATTTTTCTTTCTTTACAGACCCCCCGATGAGCTCTCAGTTACCGCTCGAAACTTTGCTTTGCACGCTGGTGAATTCGTGCATTAGCACCGACCACAAACGTCTCAACTTCTCAGGCTTGTTTTTTTTCCCACCAGATGTCGAGAGCAAAGCCAAAACAACAACTTGGAAGCGGTTCAGTATATGTTTGGCTATCTGCCATGCTCATGCCAAAAGGCCACAGCGAGAATATGTCCGTGCGAAAAAAAGGTCTACAGATGATTGGGCCGTGTCGTGACTCGATGTTTTTCCGTGGTGGACGTGCAGAAAGAGGAAATTAAGAAGCGGGAGCGACGTGATGATCGTCATTTCCTAAGCGGGGGAAGAAAATTAAAGGAGATAAGACATCGGTGGAAGTGTTCTGATTCGTGTACACGGAGTATCTCGCTTTAATCTATTCATGCAGATAGGGACTTTGTTTCACGGCATCACAGAGCAACAAGGTTTTAGTTCGGCACATCAGAACACCATAAATACTTCATAACCTGGGTAGGAGAATATTTCTCTGGCATGGAAACATTTTTACCTTTAGTAAAATAAAGATATCAGATAAATTTAAGTGTCTAACAGAAAGCTTGTGTTTTAAACTGAAGGTGTTGGATTTAAAAGAAGTTATTGTTGATGCTGGACACGGCCAGACCACCTTTTGAAACCAGCGGTGTGCTATCTGACAGGGAATGGCACTTCTCGTCTTCACTTCACAGCCACAGGCGGTTGCAGCTTGGGTAAACATGACCCCGTTTTTTGGCAGCAGTTACATCCCTTGCCCTCCAAGTTTCCTTTGCATCATTTCATCGTGTCGCATATTTAAATGTTTCATCTTTCTTTGTTGTCGAGGATCAGATTGTCAGGTAAAGTAATTTAAATGATTCGTTTGAAATGTCACATTCGATTGTAGTGTCATGGGTCGGAACATTAAAACACATTTTCTCTCATCACCACGATTAAGACAAAATGTGAGAGAAGGTCTTGAGCTGCCTAATTACTTTTTTAAAAAAGTGCTTTTACTCGTCTCCAACGAGTGGGTGTCTTTTTTTTATTTTAATCAATTTGGAAGAAACCCCATTTATTAATTCTGCTCTAACCACTCAAATTAGCATAGAACCAAACTCTGAAAGTTAAAATCAACGGAATACACTGACCCCGAGGTCTCGTTCCTGGAAGACGTCTTTTAAAAACCGAAGCTCAAATTGTTCTCGGTGCTCCTCGGTCTCCATGGTGTTTTCACATCGTGACACGTCGAGTTTTTCAAGGTTCGGAAATGTAAAGAGCTCTCAATCAAAACCTTCAATAGGTGTTGGCCCCTGGAAAGAAAAAAAGATTAGCTTCTGAGTTTCACGAGCGGGCGGATTGATTGGTAATGCATGGTGGACGCTGTCAAAATGCAAATGAGGTCCTTTGTAGCCTGGAAAACCTGAAGATGAGGGATGACACACACACACACACACACACTAATTAACCTATCATTAACCGTACCTGCACTCCAAAGCAACGATCGCCCGAGTAACAGAATTGATTTTCCTCCTTGTCTCTCTGCTAAGTGGGGGTCATTTTCTCAGGCTGTCATATTTCAATTCGTTTGATCGTCCGGGCCAACTGCAGGAAAACAAGAGCTCACACATACGTGAATCATTTTCTCTCATCTCATTCATTTGGGGTTTTTAAAAACAGGGTTCCCACACCTTTTTCATGAACAAATTGAAGCACTTTCAAGCACCAGTTTTTCCATTTTCCCAGCACCTTTAAATAGGTAGCCTACTAGTTGTGTTTGCCATGATGGTCATAGGAAGCGCAGCGGTGCCACTGTATGGCATAATAATATGGGTCTAATTAGCATTATTTCATATGGTGGTAGATTGACTGTTTTGATTTTTAACTAATTGTGAATTGGCTTGTATTCTCAGCTTGTGAGCGGTGTATTGTGTAACTACCATAGCGCAATAACAGTGACCAACAGGTGTGGATAGTAGTCTACTGTTATTTCTCGGCAGAACACCAAGCGAGTATGATAACTGAGTTCTGCATGTAAAGGTTCTTGGTTTATTGAGATAGACATCACACAAATTTCAAGCATTTTCAAGCACTTCACAAAAAATTCAAGCATTTTCACAACCTTTAAAACACTGAATTGAAATTCAAGCATTTTCAAGGAATTCTAACACCCGTGGGAACACTGTAATAAGGATTTTTTAATATCTCAAACCTCAGATGTATTAACATAAAAACATACAGCAGAGATACTTGAGGAAATGAAATCTTGGCTGTCCTGCTTCTTCTGCCTGATGGCTAATCTAAAACTTGGCGTCATTGCAGTTTGGTATCAGTACTTTTATTTCAGTAAAGGGTCTAAATACTCCCTCACCCTCTGCAGAGTGTCATGTTTATAGTGGTAAAGGGTTAAATAAGTATCCCCGGAGGAAGACCTTGCTCTTGTTGGACTTTAACCTCAGAGAGTATTTCCTCCTCGTACTGTAACACCTCCATCTTCTCAACTTTGTCCTCTAATCCTTTCAAATATTAAACTTTTCAGCTGTCTGACATACTGTAGGAGTGTTCTCTAAAAAATTGATATTGCTTTTACTCACTCCGTTGCACACTGTCACCCAACACTGCCTCCTACAAATAGGAACCATAACTTCTTTTCTTTTTTTTTTCTCCCCCCAACATGAGGAAACGAAGTCTCATCTGCTGCCAGGCTTAAACAGATGACGGTCTCCAAAAGCTTATGCCAAGAATCCGTGATACATCCTGGAGAGCGCTCGCGTAAAATACAAGAAGCTGCGATACAAGAAAACAGTTCCTGACATTTTATACTGTTCCGGTGACAAAGCCGGAAATCCTGATTCGAATAAAAGATGCAAATGATACAGATAATCGTACAGGTGAGGATTAGAATACCTGAGTCACAATTTCATTTCTTAAACCGGAGTTTAAAGCAACATTATGTAGCAGTTCGCCAAAATCAGTGAAATAGTTGGTGGTGATGGTAGAAAAGTGACACAATGTTGCTTTAACAGAACCTGTGGACTCAATTTTAACTACCCAAACTGTTAACGATGGATGGATGGATGGATGGATGGATGGATGGATGGATGGATAGGATACTTTACTGATATTATATCCTCACATATATATTGGTTAAACCTTGGTAAAGTAACTACCGCTGTCAGAAAATTGTAGAGTAGAAAAATAAAGAGACGTGAATTAGAAGTACTCAAGCTAGAAAGAAAAGAAACAAAATTAGAAAAACAAAGAAAACAACACATCGTTTTCTTTCGGCTGTCTCAAGTCACCATTTAACATTATCTGCTGAATGACATTCACACGTTATTAAATCCACCGTCAGTCAAACATTTTATTTCCTTTTCCAAATGCCAGTCCTGTTTCTGTTGCCGGTAGCTACAGTCTTCTCCGGATAGAGCAGATCAATAAATTGAATTTCAGTCCCGCACACAGGCAGAATAATATACCTGCGAGACTCGCGGTAATTCAGTGACACGCTACATAAACTCTTCCCATGCAACAATCGCATTTCCATAATGTTTTCATTTCCTTTAAATAAGAATTCATGAAGCCGAGGAAATAAAGTGTTTTAAAGAACCACCAGCAGCTTGTTTGTGTGGAAAAGTTACAGCTTTGATTCGAGTTTCTTTCTGATAATGAACCACCGCTCCCAGTACACTGCAGCATTTACCCACCGAGCTGTTTTAAAGCAACACAGAGGAACTTTTCTCTCAGTAAATAACTGATTTTGAATAATTTTGATGCTTCACTGACTTATAATCAGGTGAATAGTGTCTCATTCGTACGTCGGGAGAAGTACGTAACACACCACCAACTGTTTACATTTTAGCTGAGTTTGGTAGCCTGAACTCAGAGCACCAGAGGAGGGTTATTGTTTGTACCACAGGCATAGACAGCAGGGCCAGTGTCGTGCCAGAACAGGAGCTGGGCGAAATAAAAGGCTGAAAGACAGACGCCGAGCTGCCATGTCTGCTGTTGGTGACCTGGTTGATGTTTGGTTGTTAAAAAATAAAGTTGTTGCCTCGCTAGAATTTGCAAAAGTGACGCAATCAGAACAAATACACATGTACAGCTGTCCTGATCGACAGGATAAAGTAACATAGGGGTCATTCAGTCGCTGATTTTGAGCTTTAAATGAAGTCAGTGACGCTTTTTAAAAGGTTAAAAATAACATTTCCATGAGAAATGAAAATTTAAAATGTCTTGTGGTGAGAACAGGTTGATCCTTTTGTATTAGCCATGCATAAAAGCATGAAATCAAGTAATTACAGCTACAAATGTAATAAATATATTTAAAGTAAAGATGATCAGGGTGTGACGTGTTCATAGTTAGCGACTGCCTGTGAGGGAATAGAGGTGTTTTACTGCAGTGGCGTCAGCTGCAATCGGCCCCAGGAGAGTGTTAATTACCTCCCTCACACTATATCAATAAATATTTGAGGAGGAAAGAGGGTTCCCGAGGGTAAACCGAGAGAGTCAACTTCACTCAACCATGAAATACGGGACTACAGTAAATACAGCTACAAGGTAAATACAGTTTTTATCTCTTTATGGTCAGTTTAAGGAGGTCATCATGTGTATATAACCAAATAAAGACCGCTGGAGCAACTTTGTTGTTCAGATTCTTTAATATTTCACCAAAAAACAGCAGCTGCTTGCGTCGTCGACCCCGACGGACACAAACAGGAAACTACAACAGGAACTTCACGGCATTTTACAAACACACAGGCACAGAAAAGACAAGCCTCCTCCGCTCTACGATTCTCATACGTTGTCAAGTTTTTTTTGTAAAAAATAAAATAAAAATAAAATGTCGCACAGGGCAGTTTTTCATCTGGAAAATTAAAATACAAGAAGACGGGGAGAAGATTCAGAAGTGTGATGATGAGCAGAAACAGACGTTTCCGTCCAGAAAAATATGAAAAACCCAAACAGCTGTTGTGTATATCCTTGGTTTTATGCATGACAGCTTCCAATAACGATTTCACCACCTACTGATCAATAATCTCGTAGATCAGATGCTATAAGGGTGGGGGGAAAGAAACGAACAAAGCGAGGTGCATTTGTTCCTCCATCCCCCCACCGTTCATTCATGATGGATCGGTGGAGGGAAAGGACTAAAGACAGGTTCATTCATCATGAATGAAGTGGACCTGGTGTGTGGATAATCACCAGGAGCATGTTGGCGCTCAATTTAACCAGCAACAATTTACTCCAAAAACCCCCAGAATCAAAGAAACTGCAATTCCTCGTTGTTTTTAGGTTCAATAAAACTCGTGACAGATGATAACGAGTGACTCGGAGGTGACCTCCGTGAAAGCGGGTTTTTGTGAAGATCCACAGCCGATGGAGGGTTTTTGTGTCGGACATCTCCTAGCAACCGCATCCGAGTGCTTTCACAGAGGTCAATGGGAACAATGGCTGTGAGCAAAAAAGAACATGAAGAAATGATAAAGACATAAAGAGAATTGTTGTGGTGTGGGCTCGGATCCAATTTCAGATTCAGTGGGATGATTTTTAGAGTATGGAAGTCCAGGATAAGCCAAATTACTGCAAAATCTGATCTTTAGAAAGTGTGGTGTCGAGCTCTGCAGACGGTTTTTGGTTTTAGCGTTTGAGATCTGGTTTGTTTTAGCAAAAAATATTCTTATTTTCTTTATGGAATGAATGCTTTAAAAGGTCTGTAATGACACCTTAAAGCAACACTGTGCAACTTTTCAGATTTTAAATCATTTTGATGCAGGGGAGTGTTATTGTTTGAACCGCAGGTGTAGAGAGCAGAGCCAGTGTCGTGCCAGAACAGGAGCTGGGAAAGCAGGCAATGTAACTGGGCTTAAAGTGAGAGTGAGCGAGCAAGAAGCCACCAGACAAGAATAAATCCGGGACTGACTTTCAGTCTTTTGGTGAAATAAAAAGCTGATGTCAACATCTTTGTCTGAATTTTTGGTGGCAGAAAAACCAGTGCTGAATGCTCAGAGCTAAAATATATCAATATTTCAACTTTCAGCTAAAGAGTGTCGCACTTCCATTGTAGTCTCATAGCATAAGTCTGTCAGTGCATCAACGACGCTCCTGTGCAGGAAGCCTTGAGCTGTAACACTGATCTGTTGAAGAAATCAATAGAAGAAATCTCAGACTTTGTGTTGCTTCGGTGAGAGGTGGTGAAATCATTACTGACATGGGATGGCAAACCTACAGAAGGCCCAAGCGGTCACACACTGATACATTTTATTTCCTCCGTTTCCTCTTGTGATTTCAATTGTTTCTCAAGTTATTTATGTTGAAATAACAAATGTTGTATGGAGATTTTAAGCTATCAAGCCAACGAGATCTCTAGAAAACAAAAGTCTAGTATATTTGTTGTATATTTGGTTTTAATACTGTCGTTATCGGAGGATAGAAGTTCCGCTACGTCATGAGATCTCGAGAACATTTCTGATTTCAACATGATGACTTGAGATTTTGACCAAAACAAATGGAATTAACTCTTTATCATGAGAAAATGTTGACAATATAATGTTGCTGAACCGCTTAAGGCCTCTGTACAAACCAAAAGAAACAATAATAATAAAAAAAACAACAACTAAAGACTAGTTCTGCTCATTTTCAAAGAAATTTACTGCTGAGTAAAATCTCAGATTTAAGGCGGTGAAATCATGCTGATACTGAAAAAAAGTCACCCTCAGTGACTGGATTATCCAAAGTTTAGATGTATTAAATAAGTTGATACATATTTATATATAACATTTTGGTACAGTATATAATTCTTCTATATACTAAATACCAAAACTTTCTTTCCTTATGTTGTGTCGCTAACACACAGCGAGCTCTCCGGATCTCGAATCAGACCTCCGAGTTAAACACAACAACAAAAAGAATCATTAAAAGACGAGGAAATTACAATCGTTCTGTACATGACGGAGGCCGCTATACAAAAGAGTTCACCCTGTTTGTGTGCACTGTACACTGAATTGCTTTAACGATACAGTAAACGGACAAATTGCTTGCCTCAACATATAAAAAGTGAAAACAAAGAAACAACAATCCATCTCCGCGGATGCGAGAGATATTCAAAAAGCAGATAAATCGATACGGTCATCATTAACTGGAACCCTGCAGCGCCCGCTCACTCCTGACCCGTCACTGACCCGTTACTCACACAAATAAACACACACCATCGCGCTCGTTTGAGCCCGTATCCACCAGCTTTCTAAATTAAGGAAGTTGTTTGGATGAAAGGGAGTCGATAGTGTGTGGGCTGAGGGTCCGGGTCAAAAGCTCGACAGTCCGTCTTTAAAAAAGGGCGACGGAGGATCGGCAGGTCAGGGTGAAAAGTTGACGGACGGTTAACTAAACGATGAGAGATAAACATCCACGGGGAAACATTAATATGGATGCTCTGCAGAGGAGAAAAAGAAAAACTACAAACGTTTGCCACCTTGAATGTCCCAATTTTCCATTATGACATTATGCTATAGGAGATGGCATGGGCTGCACGAGAGTGGTATCGACCTATCGAGTATTTTTAACCATTTCCTTGTTTCTAAAATAGCTGTTTACGTTTGGTAGCCAGAATCCTACCAGAGGGCTGCACAAAGTTTCCCACCAAGCGGTGTCTTCAAATTATTCAAAACCCCAATGAAATTGAATTTACAATGATATGAAACCAACAAAAGCAAGAAAACAACAAATGGTTGTGATTATTTTGCTTGAAGAACTTCAATGACTCAACATTTTGGCGATGATTCAAACTTTTCAAGCCTTAAGCCGTGTTGTGCTGGCATGAGTGAACGATAACAATCCGTGTTTTGTCTTTTCTTTCCCACCTGGAGCCATCAACCATCGTTGCAAACAGAAACAGTTTGTATGATTGTATTAAAAAAAAAGAAAAGAAAATGAAAGCTTGAGTTTCCCAGGTGTTTCAAACAGAGGCCAGACGTGGATCCTTGCTCAGGTAATTCTCACAAAACGGAGAGCCGCCAAGTCCGAAAGTCCAGCTGGAGACGCCGCTACACTCAGCTAAACAACACTATGATAACTGATGTACTTCTACAAACCACAGACTAAGACAGGCAATCCAACCACTGAGAGCGTCAAATCGGCCCCTTAGCCAAAAAAAACATATCAGCTGGCCAAGGAGTAATTCCCAAAGCGTGTAAGGACGGGAAAAGGACTGTTGGAGGAACGTCAAGTTTGTATCTGTATTTCCATTCTCCCAAATAAAAAATTGGCAGACCGTTTGCGGATCTCCTCCCTGCCCTCTTTTTCATCGGTTTCTCTATGTTGCTCTGTAGTTCCCATAGATGCCCATGATGTGAGTTTAGTCCCCTCTCCTGAGCAGAGTCCCGCCCTGAGGAGAGACAGGGCCAATTGGGGGAAATCCAAGGGCAGTCCGCGGCAGTCCGAGCAGCCTTCCCCCAACCCTCAGCCGCAAGAGATGACCGTGAAGCGTTTGGAGATGCAGGACATGTTGTGCAGGACAATTCCCAAGAGGAAGAGCAGCACGCAGGCCACCAGGATCACCGTGCACACGCCGGACCACGTGGAGCCCTTCCCGCCTCCTCCAACCGGCCCAGTAACCCTCCGCTCGCCCTCGCCGCCCTCCAGCCCCACCCCAACGCCTTCCAGAGACATACCCAAGCCCAGAGGCTGCTGCTCGGGCACCGTCACCACCGTCACCCCCTTCTGCTGGCTGCCGGGCAGGAAGCGACATCCCAGCTCCCCCGGCAGGCCGAGAGCCCGATCCTTGGAGACGGGCAGCGGCAGCATGTAGCAGCCGTTGCTGGGGAGGCGGATGAAGACGGGCGTGTGCTCGGAGGCGTGTGGGATGGCGATGACGGTGATGATGTCCGGGTCATCCGGGAGCTGGGAGACGGACAGGCCCGGTGGGAGCTTGGTGACACCACGGCACCAGGGACAACGGATTTCCTTCTGGGTGCTGCGCATCTGGGTCAAGCACACTGAGCAGCATGTGTGCCGGCAATCCAGGAGCTTGGGCCGCCGGCGGGGGCTGTAGTAGTTAAAGCAGATCTGACACTCCAGGATTGAATCTTGGGAAAGAGTCTCCATTTTTTTTAAAAGATTTCGTAGGTGGTCACTGGAGAACGACGGCAAATTTAAATCAAATTCGTTCTGTAAGAAAAACTCCAAGCAAAGCTAAAAAACTGGCTCCAATGCTTGATCTTCAACCACCGTCCACAGCTTCACAATGACGTCACAGGTCTTTGGTGGCAACATGGTCGTTCATCTGCAACAGAAGAGAAAAGAAAGTGTTGTTGAGATGATGAGGGCAGCAACAGTAAGACCTTAAATACCTTCAGTACTAACGAGAAAGGGCAATAGTTATTGACATGGAGAGATTTAACGGTGCAAAGTGAAATCAGTGGCTAAAGCGAAGACTCAAGTACTTCTATACTTAAACTTGCTTGATTTTGAGTATATAAGTGTACTGTGAGTGCCCAGGTGGTGCACCGATAACGGACGAAAAGTTGAGTCTCCTCAGTGGTCGCCATTCTGGTTAGGTAGCGGAAAGGGAAAGACCACCAGCTATGTGAAAATGGTGGGCGAGGAAGCTTTTAGAGCTGAAGCAGTTAAGGTGAAAACCACAATATACAAACATAAGTTGTGTATATGTTTATATGTTGGCAGCAGAGATGTATAGTAACGAAGTGGAACTACTTAAGTACTAAAATGCAGTATCTGTACTTTTTTGGAGTATTATTTTTTTCCCCAACTTCCACTTTTACTGCACTACATATTTTTGATGAATTTAATACTTTTACTCGGATACATTTTTCATGTGCTGAGTCGTTACTCGTTACTATTGTAGCGTCCAGCCGGACACGTGATGAATGACGAGGCGACATTGAACAAACTGCATTTATTGCTGAACGGTTTGGTTCCAGGACTCGGTGACTGTCGGCCGGAACCACGCCAAAAAACCAACTGAACAGTCCCGGTCTCACATCAACCTCGCTCGTGCGCCGTACGTCATACACCAGACTTACCCAGGTGCGCTCTCTCACCTGCTGCCCCGCCCCCTCGCTCTGCATTCATTCAGACGCATTCACAGACCATGGGAAATCACAGAACTCTACCATGAACATTGTAACACTGTAACATTAGAAGTTGTGCCTTAATAAATATTTGAAATAATATAAACAACAGTACTTGTACTTTTACTTTCAGTACTTGAGTAGATTTTTTTTTTACATACTTATACTTGCAATACTTAAGTACAAAACATTTTAAATACTTTAGTACTTTTACTTAAGTATGGTGTTTAACGAACACTTCAACTTCTACTCAAGTCAGTTTTTTGATATAGCACTTGTACTTCTACTTACACAGATCTCAGTGTTACAGTGTGTTCATTCCTAGTTATGGTTATTTATAGCATTTAAATGATCTAAAATACAAAAGGTCACGACTTAATTTTCCATGTTTTGATGCATTGGGAATGATTTGAATGGGTGCTTTTGGGTTCAAGAACATGTTGGTTTAATCCTTTAAACACTTGTAAATGACACCAAACATCCAAGTAAGATAACCAAAGCGAGTCAGAGCCCTGAACGAGGGTCAAATAATGCATTACGGATGATTCATTATTATGTGCAGCACACGTTAAACATATCAGACCCCAGCTGACTGCAGTAGGGGCGGGTTCACGAGACCCTTCGCCTCGGTATCTGTGTTAAGTATTTCTAATTTGTAACATTCTCCTTCAGGCCACAGACTCCATAAACAATTTCTTCCTCCGCCTACTCTTCTTGCATAATCACGTCTACCGTGTTAATCCATGCGGGAGCTGCGATAGTTTACTCTTACAGATGATTAAATCCCGTCAAAATAACACAGAGGAATACCAAACAGGGCCGAGACGACTTCTTTTATATTTCCGTCCAAATTGCAGAGTGTGAAAACTGCTGAGGAGGAAAGACGACTAGATTTCTCTTCGCTGCTGTCTCAGAGCCGACGTCCCTCCGGGCACGACAGCTAGAGTGAGGAGTGAGACAGATGGAGTGGGGTAGACGTGGTGATAGAAATGAAAAAAAAAAAAGGTTGACCACTGATTGTCCTGTGACACTGTACATCTCACTCCGTTATCAAAAAACAAGATCTCAGGCAATTAAACTGCTCATGGCGCCCTGTGGGGGGACGCCGATGTGGCAATGACAGATAAGAGTGTGTTCACAGCGGGCATGCTCGGAGCAGTATATTCAATCTGGAGTCCTTTTAGTTTAGAGGACGGTGGTAAAAAACTGCAACAAGACAAAGTTTAGTGTTTAAATCTGACACAGATCCTGCTTATCATATCTTATGAAGACATTTCATCAACCTATCCATCGATATCGAGTCCAAGATGGAGCTAAACAAGGTAACCGAGATGTCTTTGTCCCTAGAAACTTCCTCCATTTGTTCCTAAGGTTTTCCCAGGCCACATGGGAGCTATAATCCCTCCAGCGTGTTCCGGGCATGCCCCGGGGTTTCCTTCAAGGTTGCCCTGACCAAAATACCTGCAGAGTAGGCGTCCAAGAAAAAAAAAGTCTGAGCCAACTGAGGTAGCACTTCTACTCCAAACTCTTTCCAAACAGATGAAGTCTTCAAACTATTTTCAAAGCCATGACTGATTCCCTCTTTTCAGGGCTCAATGTCTCCAATCCTCTGGATACAGACCTTATTAAAACGCTTCCAGTTACAGACGGACGTGACCAATCTACGTTAAATACAGCGCTGTCATCAAAATTCAATGTTTCAGTCGGTACATTCATTAAGTCGAGTTGAGACACCGGCTCATTACAGCACGGCCTGACCTCATGTGACTTTGATTAAAAATGGATATTGTTACCAATCATGCAACACCAGGTGGTTAGTCTCTGTGTTTTTAGGACAACATAGACTTTGGATATCACCCCCAACCACTGGGTCGCCATGGACTAGTACCGGTCAGTGGGCATTTGTTACCAGGCTGCACAGAAAGAATGATTAAAGATAATTTATTATTGATTAAAGATGTTTTATTTTGAAAAATGCCGGCATAAAACCATCGTCAAGACGCATGCACCGGTCACGTAATACGTTACCCCCAAAATTACGGAGTAGACTGGACATCTGGGTGTCATTGTCTCCCATCATACCCTCGATGGCACCAGCTCGTTGCAGAGAAACAGCTCAGGGCTCCGACTTTACTTGTTTTTATGGCGGTTGTATCATTTTATTTCGTCATATTTATTCCCCACAACTTGAACCTTGGTGCAAACAAGGCTGACGGATCGCTGATCACAAGATGCTTTTCCTCAGGGTGAAATATTGGTGTGTCTAGTTACGGTAATGCAACAGGAAGTGACCTAACAATGCACAAAATCAGGCGAGTACTCCAGTGAATCCTCGTTTACAATCTACAGTCTGTGGTCGTCAGCATCTTCCTCTCCAGCCTCGTGCACATCTCCTTCCTTTGCCCTTTAGCGTTAGCACCACCAGCCCCGCGGGCACAAAAAAACGCCAGACGCTCTTGCACTGACCTAGTTTCTCCTTTCACACCGTTACCGAGTCAAAGTGGAGGAGAATTGCAGAGAATCGCTGGCAGTTTTATGGAGAAGTGAGGAGAGAGAGGAATCCGAGCGCAGGAGGCAGAGAAAGAAACCTGCCCTTGAGGGGGCGAGACAGCTCGGGGTATTACTGAATCCTTTTCCCAAAGATAAGGATTAGCTTTGATCTGACATAAATGCTTTGTGGCTCAATATTCCCATACACCCTTCTTCCTTCTTCCCTTCTGACTGAAAAGCTTTCCCTCTCTTACTTTACATCAGTTCTTCAGCGAGTAATTTCTTTCCCTTTTCCTTCCCACAACATTTTCTATGTGTTCAGGACTTTAATAAATCTGCACACAAAAAAAAAGAGGCAATATTAACCACAGTGATGATCGAATCACAAGAGGCAGCAGTTTCTTCTACGTGGAAAGATTCATTTCCGACATCTTTAAACAAGTTAATTTTGTGCTTTGCAAAATCCAAACTCCGGAAATTAAACTGTATGTTGAACAAATTATCGATTCTACTCAAAGTGAGGCAACATCTTCATGTAATTCCTCATGTTAGTGACGTTTTAAACAGAACAAAGAGTTGATTACGGGCCTCGCAGCGTACACCATGAAACCCTTTCAGATGATCCAGAACATGATGACCCGCCTGGTGTTCATGAAAACTCCAAAGGTCACGTTGATCCGCTGTTCTTCGTGTTCCCGATCATGAATGACACCTGGTTCTGACACCCGTACGCTCAGGGCAATCCAAACTTTTCTTTTCCATTGTTCCCCATTGGTTGAACGTCCAACCAGTTCCTACCAGATCATGGGCTACCTTCAAAAACCTCCTGAAGACCTCCAGATCTTTAGAGAGCTCTTTCAACACTACCAACAACTGGACATGCTAAATCTGTCCCCTTCTACAACTGTACCTTGATTCTATATGTCCTTGTTGCACCTTGTCAGCAAACGGTGGCAGTTATGGCATTAAATGATGGATTGCTCATCAAAATAACTGCGGAACAACTAATTTAGTCGGATTTTATTCAGTTCCTTCATACTCAATGACACCGGAGTCACCTGGACGGAGGAGGTCATCTGAGGTCACGATGGAAACACGACGACGTGCCGTCATTTCTCTCTGAATCTAAAGAAAAACAACAAGGAGCGCTGTGGGGCCATGAAACAACAGCGAGGAGCTCGAGGAGTAAACAGACGCTGCAGCTTAACAATATGATTTATCGGTTCAACTGAGCTGTAACCAGGGCAACCTGGCTTCCCGGATAAAAGCTCAGTTTGTGACCCATTTATTTTTTTTATCGCACTAACATAGAAACCCAACAGAATACACTCCTTAAAGGGAAGTCCAGCAGAGGCCGGAGAGGTGCTCACCTGGTTACAAATAGAAGGATTCAATTCAGACTATCGGCTCTGCTTATTGGTGTTTTTGTGACATCATAGAGGGGGGCAAGGAAGGACGTATGATTTAGTAATGACGCAGAGTGATTGAGCGGCGGGCTCCACCACCCGGACATGCCTGTGGTCCAGCGGGAGTAACCAAACACACACACACATATATATATATATATATATATTTATATACATACATTCCCTCAGGGCGTCCACACACAATCAGCCGAGGAGAAAGTGCACTCGTCCCAGCAGACACAAGTTAAAAATAACCTCCACAGCTCCACCCAGCTCCGTGTAATAAACTACCTGGAAGCAGCACGCAGGGAGGAACTTGTTAAACCCGGAGGAGGTTTGAAGCGGTGAAATGTCAGCAAGATGTAACTGTTGTTGTAATGCGTGTACACGCTGGTTCATTAAAGGACATGGATCATATCGAGCAGCTACATGAATGAGTTTTTTTAATTGTGTAGTATCAACTACAACAACTCAACTGACAGCAAAACGCCACCAGGCACGTCTCCATAATGTCGTACGAGTGTAAAAAAAGAGTGTTTAGATTTTTCTAAATATATAAACATGCAGTGTAGTTAATCATCTGCACAGTGTTTTATTTTGAAAATCAACTGACAGTATTAAGAATATGGTAAATATTCTATTGTGTTCTATTCTATTGTGTTATTCGATTTGATGTTGTGTTATTCGATTTGCTATTGCGTTAATCGATTTGCTGTTGTGTTATGCGATTTGCTATTGTGTTATTCGATTTGCTATTGTGTTATTCGATTTGCTATTGTGTTATTCGATTTGCTATTGTGTTATTCGATTTGCTGTTGTGTTATTCGATTTGCTGTTGTGTTATTCGATTTGCTGTTGTGTTATTCGATTTGCTGTTGTGTTATTCGATTTGCTGTTGTGTTATTCGATTTGCTATTGTGTTATTCGATTTGCTGTTGTGTTATTCGATTTGCTGTTGTGTTATTCATTTTGCTATTGTGTTATTCGATTTGCTATTGTGTTATTAAATTTCCTGTTGTGTTATTCGATTTGCTATTGTGTTGTTCGATTTGCTATTGTGTTATTCGATTTGCTATTGTGTTATTCGATTTGCTGTTGTGTTATTCGATTTGCTGTTGTGTTATTCGATTTGCTATTGTGTTATTCGATTTGCTATTGTGTTATTCGATTTGCTGTTGTTATTCGATTTGCTGTTGTGTTATTAGATTTGCTATTGTGTTATTCAATTTGCTATTGTGTTATTTGATTTGCTGTTGTTATTAGATTTGCTATTGTGTTTTTGAATTTGCTGTTGTGTTTTGCACTTCAGGGCCACCGTATAAATGGAAGGTACTTATATAGTGCCTTTCTATTCTACTCAAAGCAGGACATATCTCATTCACCCGTTCATACACTGATGGCGCAGCCTTCAGGAGCAATTGGGAGTTCAGTGTCTTGCCCAAGGACACCTCGAGATTCAGACTGGAGTGGATTGAACCGGGGCTCGATCCGCCACCCGATAGAACAGAAGGCATATCCGCGACTTCGCCCACAGCTTTCTGAAGAGCTGTTGCGAAGTTAAAAATCTGTGGCTCTGGCTGGACATTTGGATGCAGCCTCTATCTGGTGATAACAATAAATTGGTGTTTGTTGACGACCCACCAACACACAAACAGACAAACACAAAGAAATGACTGAAAACTCTGAGACTGACGTCCGTGCTCGTCTGTTTTCAAGATATTAATCCATCAAAATGAAACAACTCTTTTCCAATACACTCTGTCCTCTACTCCCCAAACGTTTTCAGCTATCTGTCCGTCAGATATAAAAACAATCGGAGTTGGTGACAGATTTCAAACACGGCAGAAACAAAGAAACTTTCCATTTGATCTGTGGCATCATATTTTTAATAAATATCATCATGGGTATTGCATATGTTGAATTCATGCTAATTGGTTGTTATTTATGTACTCCAAAGTGTGAAATTCATCTTAATATCCTTGTTTTAAAAGCCAGGATCTAACAGAGCGGTTGATTGATCTTCATGTTGGGATTTCTGCACGTATAAATGTTAAAGGACAAGCAAACATGTCCCCCTCTAAGTCTTGACTGTGCAGCAGTGCCTGGATGGTTTTTATCCTCGACAGTCGGCTTGTGTGTGTGTGTTAATCCAGGACTCATCAATTAACTTAAAGTGCAGCTCATTTTTCATATATACGCTTAATGTTAACTGCGCAGGCGAGAAGGACAAAGAACAGTCTGTCCTTGAGTACAGTCTCGGCGTTAAGTATGAATATGTGTGTGCTGATGAAGTACTGTGAGAGGACTGAGTGTTTGGGTTTAGGGTTAAGGTAAGAGTTAAGATCAGAGGAAGGAAAAAATTATATAAAAGCGTCGTAATCAGCTGTAAATAATCGGAAAGGAGTCGTCACAGCAGGTTTTGACGTGCTGTAAAAACTCTTTTAAATCATTTCTTAAAACACATTTTTATAGACTTGCTTTTATGCGATGTCATCGCAACGTTTTTATTGAAATTTATTTGATTTTATTTATTTTCTTAGGCGATTGCTGATGGGGAGCGAAGCTGGTGTCGTGCCAGAACAGGAGCTGGCAACATAACGTAGCTCCGCAGCCTCTGTGGACATAACGACAGGTGAATTAAACATCTGGTGTAAAGTAGGAGGCTGTTAAATCTTATAACAGGGCTGCTCTTTGATATATATATTTGCCTTTGAATGTACTTTACTATGCACCAACACCCAGTATGACGCCTGATGCATTGTGTATGTATGTGTGTGTGTGTGTGTGTGGCTCTGCACAGATGGAGCTCCTGATAGAGGCCTGTGCAGCCGACCACTGCGGGAAACATTATGGCAATTATCAGGCTCAAGGAGCCAGTGAGCGTCAGAGCTGACAGAGGCTGCTGCTGGATGAGCTTGGGGCCCCACGGAGCTCCCCGAACGTGATTTTAAAACCCCTGCACCGCTGGGACAGCAGAGGAGAGTCGCGTCAGTCGCAGGTTTCATCGTCTAAAGTCAATATTTGAACACCGAAATAAGTTTTTTCCTGACTGGACAACAAGTTCACCTGGGAAAATAGAAAGGACAGCAATGTCCTCAGATACAAGTTATTCTTTTGGTGAGAAATCTAAACAATCAGGCTATTTGGTGAAGGTTTAATAGAAGAACCCTCAAACTGAAGTGTTCTTTTGGACTCATATTGGCTCCAGTGTTGATATCTGACGCCCACATTAAAGCAAAAGCAGCATTGTTGCATGAAACCTGTTGATTAGCACGCTGACCGGCACAGTAGATTCAAACACTGTAATCTTCCATGAAACCTTTCCTCACTCCCCCTTTATCAAAGTTCATCGTCAAGCGTTGAAATGTCAGCAAGATGTAATGCTGGTTTTTTTCCAGGTAGTATCAACTAAAACGACTAAATTTACAGCAAAACACCACGAGCACGTCTCAAAATGTTGCATCCACGTGACTTAAACACTGTTTAAGAAGCGTTTTCCCCTCCAGACTCTGTTAACTCGCTTGTTTTTACAATTTATGTGCACAGGATGTCACACTGTGACATTTGAAGTAGGGATGCAAATGATTAATCGACTTTAGATTAATTGTCGATCAAGAGATTGCTCGATCAAAATAATTTAATCACGATTAATCGCTAGAGGGCGCTAGCGCTCTACTGAAGTAACTTGAACAGAGCGAGAAGGAGAACATTACACGCCTCACGAGACCGGGGTTGATAACAAAAATGAAGCGGGCGAAAAGAAGTGCGGTATGGGACCACTTCAACATAGTAAATGGAGGCAAAGAAGTTAAATGTTCGCTGTGCAATGCGGTGTTGAAGTATAACAGCTCCACCAGCTCACTGAGTTAACATTTGAACACCACGCATGCTGCTCTCCTGCATGGCGCCAGTTCACCTGCTCAACCTACAATCACAGCTACACTGGGAAGGCGAGTGTGTGATGAGAGAAGGGCGGAGGGCATTACAGAGAAGATTTGCAGCATGATCGAGAGAGATTTGATGCCAATCAACACAGTGGACGGTGCAGGATTTCAAGATCTCATTGCGTTCATAGAGCCAGGTTACAAAATCCCTTCGAGGCCATCAGTTACATCTCGCGTCGAAGCTCGCTTCGAAAAAAAGAAAAGTGAGCTAAAAACAAAGCTTGCTACTGCTACAGGGGTAGCCTTGACAACTGACTGTTGGACGGCGCTAACAACGGAAAGTTACATTACAGTTACATGCCACTACTTTAATGCAAAATGGGAGCTGAAATCTGCAGTCCTGACAACGACGAGCATGTCCGACAGACACACCGCCGACAACTTAGCAGAAAAGCTTAATGACATTGTGGAGACGTGGGGACTTTCCGGTCGCGTTACGGCGTGTGTGCACGACAATGCTAGAAACATAGTCTTAGCAAACAATCCCACAAGAGTCAGCTGGAAATCAGTGGCGTGTTACGCACACACACTAAACCTCGCTGTCGATGATGTTGAGGATTGTTGAGCTAGTTTATAATTTATTTCTTATTTTTAATTAAAGAATGTGATGCCTTAAAAACATGTCTGCTTTCTTTTCCTAATGCATAATTACTTAAGGAATGTATAATATAATATACAATAATAAAATATAATTATAATGTAATGTAATAACTCTACTACTAAGCTGATATTTTTAAAGGTCCTATTGAAGCACTGAAACTCAGGTGAAAAACGCTGCTTATCAATTAATCGAAAGTCGATCGATAAGATTATCAACTAATGATTAATGAATTAATCGATAATTTGCATCCCTAATTTGAAGACTCCCTGTCACCCTGTTTAGAGTGAGGTGTGTGGATTATTCAGAGAAACACAAACAATGTTTCTAGAAAGAGATTTTTTTAATGTATATTTCATCCATTTTATTGAGGTGGAGGCACCAGATGTCTCAGTGAGGTGGTGTCGTAAAATAATGGCAGATAAAACCAAAGTTTTCCTCACAATAAGGATCCATGCACCAATGTATTTTAGGAAATCATGAACATTTCTGAATTCTTAAGCTACAACACATCACAAAAACCCATTTATCTAATCATAAATATGAAGCTTTGAGCCTTTATTTCTGTGCAGGTTTCATCTATTATTGAGAAACTAATCCAATGAAAATTTAAAATCACAATAAACGTCAGCCGTGATTTGTGACGAGAGAAGAACAGCTGCATTTTCAATAAGTAAAGAAAGTGGTGACCTTTACGGGCACCTTTAAATCATACGTGTACGCTACAGATGGAATTATTATTTTTTATTTTAAAGATTAACAGACTAACACACCTGCATGTGAGCGACAGGCTGTCAGCGTACTGCTGTTTCCTTCCTCCATCAACCCTCGGCAAGGAGGTCACGCAGAGTCCAAAAAACTCTCATCAGCAAAACAAATCACCTCCAGCCGCTCGCTCTCTGATGAAAGGCATCTCGACCACAACTGAGAAATTGTGCAATTTTCAAAAGCAGATGAAAGCTGTGATTTTTTTTTCTCTCTCTACAGCGGCAGCAGCAGCAGCCTCGGAGGCCTGATCTCCATCTGCAGATTTGAATAAAGATCCCGCCGGAGACCTGAGATAAAGGAGAACGAGGCGGGATCGCCCCATCCAAAAACTTCAAACAACGCCGACGCTTTCAATTAGGCTAATCTGCAGCTGCGCTCGTATGCAAACGAGGATGATTTCAAAACTATTAGCGGCGAGGACAACGCTTTCACAATAAATATCGCCCCCCTGCAAACCAGGATGTCTCCTCTCGAAGCATTTCATAAGTAAAAGTGGTCTTTAGATGACTCATAACTTTAACTGTAGGCAGTAATGTGCCTTTTTCCCCTCCTCTCATGCCAGAAATCATTTTGTCAGCGCAGGTCTCATTTCTTCAAATGGAGTATATCTCGCTGCAGGAATGAAACACTTCGATTCACTTATTTAATAAAAGAGTTCACCGCGGAGAGGGTGATGAAATTTACTGCTAAGGACAGGCCTCGGGCTCCGTTACTCCAGAGGAGACGAAATATCAGAGACTTGGCTTGTGTGGCCAAAGTTCGCCCGCCCAGCCGGATCTGTGTTGGCGTCTTTGCAAGAGCTTTAGGTGGGAAATAAGAGTCATTCCTGGCGAGGCGTCACCAGGTTTAACGCTGTGCATCTTTCTTTTTTTTGCAGCTCCAGCACGGAGCGGCGCAGCAGGCGGCGAGCGCACCCCGACCCCGGGTTCCTCCGACTGGGATGATTCGCACATCGGTAAAGAGCACAGCAGGAGGGAGGGGGAGAATAAATTCAGCCTGATTAGACGTTAATCACAGTCTTCTGCACGTCTAGCGACACTTTCAACTAAATTTGGCGATGCAGCATGTTGCTAGGAGACGAGCGACGTCATATCGCGACTCGAGACGGCGCTGCGCAGTTTTTAGAGTCGCCCTTAGACTGGTGTCACCGTTAACGCTTCGGCGTCTTTCGCCGGTGCTTCAATGCGTTAATTACGGGTGAACCCAAACAAATGAGGCAGGCGACATCACATCTCTCACACACACACACATCTGTTTTCAGGAGGAAGTTGTCAGGCGAAGTCACACAGCAGCAACTATTTCACTGATTCTGGTAAAACTGGATCATATTTTATGGAGGAAATGTTTTCTGGTTTTCCCTCTGATGTCCTCCGGCTGCTCCGCCTCAACTCTCTGTGATTTACAGAGTTTATGACGGACAGTGAAGTAACCTGCTGACAGCTATAGCTGCTGTTAGCTCAGTTTGTTAGCCAGGCTGGCCAAACTGTGAGCTCAGAGCACCGGGGGAGTGGGGAGTGGAGCCAGTGTCGTGCCAGAACAGGAGCTGGGCAAGCGGGCAATGTAACCAGGCTCAGCAACGTGGTCCAACGCGTTAGCGTCGGTATCCAGCCTTCAGTAAACATAAGACAAGCTCCAGTGACGACTTATCAACATCCACCCTGAACAAATACAGCCATGCTCCACCCTCTACCTGCAGCAGCTTCACCTGAGGCGACACACCTTCAGATAAACCTGCAGCTTGTTTTCTTACTTAGACACCTGATTAATGCCATGACGTCATGGTTACGAGAAAAGTACAGTGGTCTCTCATTTCAAAGTCTTCTTGACCCATCCATCCACCTCCACCTCCACCTCCACCCTGTGGCTCCACGCTATGTCCTGTGACAGGAGTCATAATTCAACCAGCAGCCAGAGGTCCTGAGGTGAACGTGAGCGCAGAACGAACAAACAAACTGTTGGTTTTCGTTCTCGTGGCAACAGTTTCATTAAACTGGTTCACACTTTGAGCAGCTACTGCTGGAAAGAAACAAACAGGTGAGATATAATACTAATCAGCGGTCGTCCGTCAATCAATTAGAGTTTATTTGTAGAAAAACACAAACTGAGGAACCACCAGAGGCAAAAAAAATAAATAAAAAATTAAATAATAAAATAAAGTCAATTAAAACAAAACTAAATAAAAGCAAATAATTTTAAAAATCTATAAAATAAAAGCAATAAATAAAATCAATTTAATTAAAATACAGTTAAAGAAAAATAAAGGAAAATTAAGTCAAATAAAAATAAATGCTAATAATGATTAAACTACAGTGGGGAAATAACTGGATTAAAAAAAATGCTAATTATTAAAAATAGACAAATAAAAGTAAATAATTAAAATGTATAGACAGATAGACAATCTAAATAAATAAATTATAGTAATGATAAAGTAATCGATTAAAATAAATAAAGTTCCAGTAAAAGTCAGACTACAGTAAATGGTTGTCGAAACATCACAGATGTAAAAACCTTTTGAAATTAATACTCTAAATGTTAAGTGTTACATTATTTAGTATGAAAAGTGGCTTCACTGAGAATGATCGTCTGTTTTATTTAATTCCAGTTTAACCTTCATGCATTAAAAGAAGTCCTCTTTAGATGGTGGCTTATTCAGCTACTTCACATTTAATGTAATTAACTCTGAACACCATCACTGTGAATATGAAAAGACTCGAGGAGCTGCTCGACTGATGCGAGCTGTTGCCGGGTAAAGAAAGCTGAACAAAAAGTCCGACTGCACCAACAATCACAAGATCTTAGAAACGTTATGGAGCGGACGCGACGCGCATCCTGTCCTCAGACTGTGTGTTCAGTAATCCACGCTGTGTAAACAGTCGGCCCGCAGTCGTTAAACAGACAGGAATCAGCACAGAGGACAAACAATTAGTCTGCTTACATTTCGATCTGAGATCAGCCGTATAAAGAGGATGTAAGCAGTCTTTATCTGAGCACACTGCGCTGACACAACAGGAGATTAATACGTGCAGTGTGTACGGTCTTTTAAATGACAAATCGCCTCGTGATTTAATTAGAGTTTGGTTCATGGTGCGATAATCCGATCACAAACAAACTCTTAATGCCTCCAAATGTTTCATTTTCAGACTTTTTCCATCAGAAAACTTAAAATAAAATAACCTCGGCTGTCGTTTATTAACATTATTATCTGTTAGATTACGTTTCAGAGGAAATGCGTCCTGCTTGGACACCCTCTGTTCAAACTCTCTCTCTGTTCGGCTTCAGCAACAACAACAGCAGCAGGTTAAGGTGAAAAATGCAAAATGTGTCAATCTGGACGGATGAAAAATCCAAAAAGAGCCTTAGTGAGGACAAAAGAAGCTCATGGTTTTCTTCGTGGAGCCGTTTACCAATGTTACTGCAAATCAATAACAAATGTATGTATTTCAAGATGTGTGATAATATTGGACTGGATGAAGTACTTTGATTTCTTGAATTTGCAGACACTCAAGAAGACACAAGAAAAGCCAGAGCCTACATTACCCACAATGCAACTCAAACAATCAAACAGTCTGAAGTGTTTCAGTGAGATTGTTTCACTAGCCTATGGACAGTAAAGTGCCGTGAACTCACTTAGTGTTTGTACCACCGGGAAGAAGAAGAGGAGGTTTACAGGTCTGTGTCGTGCCAGAACATGAGCTCTGAAAACTGGAGGCAGGAGTTATATTTTAAATACAGACCTGGTGTCGTTAGCTAGTATCTACATACTTATTTGTGTGTTAAACAAACAAGACAACAACTAGTATTCTTTGGCAAGAGCTAGCCGTTTCCCCCTGCTTCCAGTCTTTATGCTAGGCTAAGCTAATTGCACCCTGGATGGGTAGCATGATTGGTTAATCAAACATGTACGGAAAACATGTCTAAGAATTGATTAACTTGCTCCACAGACTGCGTCTTAATTATCAATGATTGCTGCACACAAGTCCCAGTTTTTTACTCTCCTCTTGGAGAAAGCTTTCTTGTTTCCAATAATTCCATCTTTCAAGAAATGAAATACTTTTTTTTATTGTAATCTTAAATCCCTTGAGTGCAACCCAATTAAGAATATTTAATCCTTCTATTTAAAGTGCAAATTGAAATCCTTAAAAAAAAAACAGGGAAAACTTGTGGAAACAGCAGCACAAGATAGAAGAAATCATTAAGTAACAGCTGTAGAGTCCCTGGAAGGACAAAGAGAAGCCGGCCGGTTTGTAAAATACACATTAAAGTGCCTCAAACGTGCATTTTAAGAAGGAGAAAATGAAGGATAAAAGCCTGTAAACGAAGGGAGTATTTTCTGTAAAGTGTCGAGCCGAGATGTGTGGTTACCGGCTGGAGGACCACCCGCTACTACAGCTCCAAGTTTGAGAAATGGTCGTGATGTCTTCCATCAGCTATTTTCACACCCTCCCTCCCTCCCTCCCTCCCTCCTTTCCTCCCCTGTTCATCTCTTTTAGTGAGACAGACAGCGCAGAGGCTGAGGACACGTTTGACGCTCAGCCAAGGAGAGGAATATTTCACAAAGACCGATGTCAGCGCGGACACCTCCAGCTGGCGAAAAACACAAATGGGTCGATGCGCTGATTGGCACATAGCTGCCGAGTCACGGGTCAGGTCCTCTTCTGACGGACTGAGACAAATCCATCAGGACGGACCACATAGTG
Organism: Collichthys lucidus; assembly: GCA_004119915.2. NCBI lineage: Eukaryota > Metazoa > Chordata > Actinopteri > Sciaenidae > Collichthys > Collichthys lucidus. Next base: position 4,956,907 of record CM014096.1, on the reverse strand, counting down.
ATACTATAGGTGCTGGCAGGCAGGCAGCCTCGCACTAATTTACATTTCTACAGCGACCTCACGGTCCCTCAACTGCTGCACGGCCAGAGCTGGAAGCAGAATCTAAAATATTCGACAATTTCTCAACTAAATTAGCTACAACTTCCATTAGGAGGTGTAAAAGTAGCAAATAGAGGTCTCAAGAGGTTCAGATATGACAAACATAACATAATAATAACAGTTTTTAAAATAGTCGACATGTTTAGCTGTGTTCAGCTGAGTGTTGGATGGAGAACCGCTCAGCAACAAACCAGTTAGGACGTCAGAGCATTAGCTGCTGTTCAAATTTAGGAAAGTTACAAACGGGTTCAGCCAACAGGCCAGTACACAAGAAAGATTGCTCAGACATGAGCCAATGTTCAAGCCTGCGCATGTCAATCATGAAGACTGTTGACTGAATCCCAAGTCCTCTTGTCCAAGAATCCATCTGGACAGAAGTGTCTGAATCTTGTTCAGTAAAGAAGATTTCACTGCTGTAGATGCATTTCTAATCATTGCATAAAATCCTGAAAGTTCTGCACCCGGCATCTTGAATTCTTGGTGCAAGGTGGTCATAAAACCCGGTCTGAGCTGTGTTAAGTTCCAATAAAATCAAACATATTTAATATTTTCAGTAGTTTTTAGTCTTGGCTCGGTTGTTCAATCATGTGAACAATGTAAACAACCAATAAGGGCGCGGCCTCTATCACCATTATGATGCAGGTGATTGGCTACACTGCTGTAAACACAAAGAGGACTTTGGCAGGTGCACGTTGAAAGGAGCGAAGGTGCTTCAGGAATCTGATCTCCTGGGCGCCTTCCTTTAGAGACCCCAGGAGATCCTGGGCAGACCCAGAATCCACTGGTGGGACTACGTGCCCCATCTAGCCTGGGAACACCTCAAGATCCCCCAGGAGGAGCTAGGATGTGTTGCTAGGTAGAAGAACGCACCGGTTAAACCCACCCAAGCCCATATAAATCGGAAGATAATGTATGGATGTGGGGTGAGCAAGAGTGCCTCTTGATGAGATCTCCCGTTTGTACCACGATCGAGTGGAGAAGGAAAAACTGCAGCGCTCGAAATGGACACACAAACTGTTCAGTTTTTCTTGTAAATGTCCACCACAATCTAAATAGAGACCCTGCGAGATCCTCAGTCTTTGCAAAAACTTTGTGACCTTTGACACGCCGCCTTTAGATGTGAGAGGGTTCAAAGTTTTTTTTAGCGTGGGCGGAAGTCAAAACCAAATCCAAAGAAATAAAGACAAAGAGCTGGAGGTGTGAACGCGTAATTATTCACACCAACACGTCCTTAAAGCCTCTGCTCTTCTTCTACAGAAAACAGGTTCTTGATGTATGGAGACAATGAATCAGATTTGAGCTCAATTCCCCAGAGGAAACTTTGTAATTCCCACATTTAGGACAGGCCTTCGACAGTCTGTCTTCCAATCATGCTGCAGAAAATCTCTCCTGATGTTGCAGAATAAATCGGCTTTGATATTCCTGCAAGACTCATCCCTGCATGGCGAGCTCGCAGTCTTTAAAGGCAGCGTGTCGTCGGTGCGCCTGACAGCTGAACGGGGAGGCTGTGATGCCGACATGAGGGACGACAACTCCGACATCAAAGCCCTGCAGCACTAACACACACACACACACATATGTATACATATATATATATATGCACATCTAAGCAGATTACAGTTATTCATCAGCAGCTTACACGAGCAAGGTTACAAGTCGGAACACATATACACCCACGGTGCAGCTCATTTGTACATGAAGAAGAAAAAGAAGGCGCCTCTCGGCATCCTATCGACGCTCACTTAAGATAATGGGGTCTGTTGGGGAGGATATAGATTGGAGAATGAATCTCAGAGCTTCTGTATCCCGGTGAATGGGCAGGCGAGGCAGATAAAGGGCTTTAGAAAGGGACAGTCCTGCACCCGTGGTGGCAATTTGTCAGGATTAAAGCTGGATAGTGTGTGTGTGTGTGTGTGTGTGTGTGTGTGTGTGTGTGTGTGTGTGTGCCTGCCTGTCGCAGTGTCAGGTGTTGTTCATTACCTCGAGGTCGACGGGGAATCGGAGCACTGATCTGTGAACATGCAGAGGTTATCTGAGGTTATCATCCTCTGAACAACGTCATGGTCGATGGGTTTTTATTTATCAGTTATTAGAGTTGTTACCGGTTAATTAATTAAGAATTTAGTCAGTAAGAATGACAGGAAATAGGAAAACGTGTCCAACCAACAGTATAAAAAACAAAGATTTTATATTTCTAATGATAAACAAACACAAAAGCGGCAAATGATTTCTTATCATTTGCTTTATAAATCTCAATTATTAAAATTATGTGTCAATAGATTAAATTATGAATAATAAAATAATCTAAATAACCAACTTTCTATTATTAGAAATATTATATATATATATATATATATATATATATATATATATATATATATATATATATATATATATATATATATATATATATATTTTTTTTTAGGTATTATGTCAATAATTACAAATTACTTTTTTATATATACACTATTTTTCTGCTTTTTAAGTTACAAACAAACTTAAAATAAAATAAACAATACTTACAATATTGACAAAGGTTATCTGTAATAATGTGTCTCATTATGTTCATGTCCGTACTAACAAATCTTACTAAATGTGAACTTTTACATTTAAACTCTGCAAACAAAATTACAGAAAATAACTTTAATAACTCAGAGAAAATATGTAAAATAACAGTGTTTCTCTACAAACCCTGAAAGTCTCAGTTCATTTAAATCATGCTATTTTACATTAATTTACCGTTTTTTGTCATTTGTCTATTTTCTTTATAATTTTTTTTAATGTTTTGCCACCACAAGCCTTGATATGGTTATGACAGGTTGTTGTACATGAACTCTTATATGGATATTTCACAATTTGACATGACAAAAGTTAATTGCTTGTCATCAGTTACCACTAATATAAGCACAATGTCAGACTGCTATAGATGGAGAGAGGAAGAGGTTTACATCTTCAAATTAAGATTGTTATGAATATATCGTGCAGTGTTCTGTGTGAACAGGATTGAGATGGTTGGTGAGTGGAAAAGAGAAAGACTGAGCAGCCTCAGAGAGCCTCATATGTTCAGGTCTTTACATCCACCTGAGCTGAATCACGCCCTCCGACCTGCACAGACGTCAAACACACGGCATCGTTGGTGAACCTGTGATTACCTCCACGTACGTTTACTCAACATGTTGCTTGACAAGAGCCCTGCAGCAGAGCGAGCGGGGAAAAAAGAATGTCAAACACAAAACACACACATACTGTACATACACGGCGGCGGACACGCCTGACCTTCAACGGCGTCTCCTGAGGCCAAACATGTGAGAGGCTACCTGTATTCAAAGCAAAGATCCCTGACGGCCTTCTGCTTTCAAGCTACCTCTAATGGAATTGGTTCGGCTTCACAATACTCTCCTTTCTGAGCAGATTCAGTCGATTGAATGAAAAAGCACAAACCGACTGGTTTCCTCAAAGTCGCCAGACCTTCAGCTGTTCGGAGCCGTTCAACAACACGTAGCCAACGTTAAAGGAACATCCAAACCTGAGCGCAGACAAAGGACACGCCATCCTTCCCAGCCGCCTGCAGAGGTTAGGAAACATGTTGATGTTGTGCAAATAGATTTCCCCCTCGTTTTTCCTCCTACACGCTGCGACACAGAGCCATTGTGTCAGATAAATTCATTACAGAGGCTGTCTCTCATTACGGACCACACATCTGAGTGTTAAAGACAATAGAGAGCAACCACATTGACCCGAGCAGGCCAGGAAACGCGTACAATATGCGGCTTATACAAAAGATGTGGCTTTTCTATTTTATTTTTTTATTTTTATTTTTTATTTAGCAAATTATTTTCACCCCCTCATCATGAAAAGCACACAAAGAAGTTTATATAATGCATCTTTTAAGTTGAAGGCCGTCCATCTGGCTATCCAGCAAGGAAATAGAGCTGCTGCAGGTAAGCTCGGCGTTAATGAATCCATGGTGAGACCTTTTACTGCCATGTTACAGGCACTGTATCAGTTCAGGTAGATAATTAAACATTTACGGTACAAAATCTTTCTGTGTAAATGTGTAAATATCTAATTTCTCAACCTGGATATCAGTGGGTGCGGCTTATATTCAGGTGCGCTCTATAGTTCTGAAAATATGGTAATTGTTAATTAGCGGTTAATGACAGATTAAAACTAATGACAGAAATTTGCAAAATGCTAAGCTGCTAGAAAGTATATTTAGTGATATGCTAAACCTTAGCATCTTATCTTTAGATCAATGCTAGAATAGCATGCTAACATGCTAAGTGTTAGCATTTTACCTTTCAATAGCATAACAGGCTAAACTTTAGCAAATTGCTTTTAGATTAGTGCTAGAACAGTACAATAACAACAAGCTTAGCCCCTTATATTTAGGTTTATGGTAGAACAGCATGCTAACATGCTAAGTGTTAGCATCCTACCTTTAGATTAAGCTAGAATAGCATGCTAACATGCTAAGTGTTAGCATTTTACTTTTTAATAGCATAACAAAATTATAAATTAAATTAAACTAATTAAATTGCTTTTAGATTAATGCTAGAATAGTATAATAACAACAAGCTTAGCCTCTTAACAAGCTAAGCTTTAGCATCTTTAATTATAGTATAGCATGACGGGCTAAACTTTAGCATGTAGCTTATGGCTTGATGCTAAAATAGCGTAACAAGAATAGCTTAATAGTATGTTGCCTTTGGATTAATGCTAGAGTAGCATGACACTAGACAAGAATGCAAACATGCTATATTTAGGCCTGTAAAGCTAATTTTTAACAGTTTAGCTGCATGTTAGCCCCTTATAAACATGCTAAATGACAATATGTTAATGTTAGCATGCCACCTAGCCTAAACATTACATCACATTAGCCTCAGGTATTCTAGAAACATTCTAGGTCAGTGAATTGAACAATAAGTTTAATGAGCGTCCTGGTGTTGACAATCATTAACACTTATAGAGGGGTCATGTTCGGTGCTGTGTCGGCTTGATTGACAGCTGTCTCTGTTTATCTCCTTTAGCCGTGGTGGTTGTCGCTTAGTTTGGCTCCACACAGGCCAAATTTTGAGTTTTGTGCCTGAAGCAGCTGACAAAATGGGTAATTGTGTGTAAACTCACACCTCAGGCTTTAAAAAGCCCTCGACACAAGGGGCGACGTCACGGATGCTGCATCGACGTTCGTCTGCAGCTGATGCTTAAAAGTTAGTTTACAGGTGTGTTATTTGTCATTTTCACATCTTTGCCACCTTGTTTTGGTTTCGTTGCATCTTCCCGTCACACTCGCACATCACACTGTGTTCTCTGACAGCAGCACAGGTGTGGACGGACTCTCTCGAGCTAAATGAGATACAGTAACACCTGGTGTAGCTTTTTGCACAGTAGCCTAAGTGTTAATGACTCGAACAGTTGGTGGGCAAATTGACAGGATAACAAGCTCCGACGAAGGCCCGCTGAGTTAATCAATGCCGGTGACATCCGATGAGATGCTCGTAAAGAAACACACACAAAGAGACAGTCAATGGGAGGCAACAAGAAGCCAGTCAATGGAGAGTACAATGCAAACTCAGCAGTTGAGAGCTGAACAGGCTCCAGCGTCGGGCACAAAAACAGGGTCGATATACACCGACTCGCCTGTGCACAGGAGGAGTTTCACAGCAGGAGCATCGCCGGGGTTGCTACAGAGGTCATAAATCAGCCATCCAGCATCGTGTGTCAACACTCAAGACGGACTCTGGGCATGTTTCAATCAACGGGCGGACAGACAAGCTGACAGCATGACAAAAAACCTGAAGGCGCCCAAGGACTACGAGACACCGGAAAGAATGACACATCGAGCTTCAACAGCATGAATGAACGTCTGGAAAAAGAAACAACATGTGCGAATCCTGCCCTGATGTAAGGAGATTCGGGTCAGATGTCTCCAGAGCTGCTCTAACATGCTGTCACACATACAGTACAGTACAAAGGCTCACGGACGGACTCATGAATATTAACCCAGACAGATCTGTCATCGGTCCCCTCAAAAAGCCCTTTGCTCCCTCCATCTGAACTCTGAGCTACAAGAGCCGTCAAGGCTACTTTATCATGTGGTCACATCTCATCAAAGCAGGGAGAAAAAAGGAAGTTTTAGTGAGTTGGAGATTAGATTATAAGGAAGGAAAAGAGGATGGAAAGCTCATTTTTTAACCTTTGAAATTGTTGTCAACACAATAATCTCTCCGCAATGTCAACATGAAGCTTTTAAAGTTGACAAGAAACATGAGGATAAATCAAAATCTGTAATTTGGTCCGATGAGTCCAAATCTGAAATTTTTGGTTTCTACTATCGTTTCTTTGTCAGATACAGAGGTGAACGGATGTGGTGTCTACATGTGTGGTTCCCAACGTGATGCACAAAGGAGGAGGGGGTGATTTGGTGGTTACGCTGTTGGCGATTTACTCAAAATTCACATTTAACCCCCAAATACCACCAGGTACGGATGCCACCGGAGCTATATGTGACTGTTCTAGTCAATGTTTCAAACCCCACCAGCCTCGCCATAGTCCGGTTCAGAAGCGTCCCAGAAGCGGGCCTTAGAAGCACCTAAGCCAAGGGAAATGAGCAAATCTGAGCTAGTAAACAAAGTCTGGTGGGCTAACCGCTTCTGAAGGTTTGAAGTCATGTGGAGGACGGACCAAAACAGCGACGGAGACATGCCTGGTGGGATTGTGGCGCAAACCAAGCGTGGCTACCATTCTGCAGCGACATACTGTCCTGTCTGGTTTAAACTCTGGACCATTTTTCAACAGGACAATGACCCAAAACACACCTCAAGGCTATGTTAGAGCTATTTAACCGAGAAGAAAAGTGCTGGAGCGCTGCCTCAGACGAAGAATCTGCAGGGATCACCTGACATTAACACATTTGAACCATTTGAACTGTTAGAATGGAGAACGCCAATTTCCACTTGTAATTTCATAGTTTTGGTATCTTCAGAGTTTTTAAAATAAAGACTGTGTCCAAACTTTTGACTGGTATTGTGCGACCGACAGCGACCAACTTGAATTACTAAAGATCTCGAAGACGTGAGCAACGATTTGGATGTTAGTCGGAATCAAGCATTTAAAATCCCATGATGACTGAGCAAACTTTATCTGCTGTTTAAGAATAATGTGATACAATCAAAAGCTCCGAGGCAGCCACTAAATGGACCTTGAGGAGAGATTGTTTTTCTTCCAAGGTCAAGAACGAACTTTAAAACTCAATTATGTGCAAATCTCCACAGCTTTAAAACCAGAGATCATGAAATGACACCAGTAAGCTACAAGTGAGCTAATTTTAGCAGATATAACAGCTTAAAATCAAGCAACACTAATGGTTTAACATTGGACACAGCTTTCATTAACAACATTTCCTGTGGGAGCGCAGAGCAAATCTACAAATCTCTCAATTAGCGAAGGCAGAAACTGTCGTTCCTTCTGCTGGTGCCGGTTTAATTTGATCTAACGAGCATAATTATACACGAAAAGCTCTGCCTGGTCCGGTATTAAGTAAACACAGCCACAGGAGATGCAAAAACACTCATTTTGAGGCCAAATTTGGACATCCGCAGTACCACGATCCAAACATAGAAAGTGTGCCGGCAGCCAAAAAACATGAGCTCAATTCCTGTAAGACGTCAAGGAAATGCCACTCACAGATTGTGTGATTACCAAAACCTGCAGCTCCCGAAATAAAAACTCCACCTGCCCTACGGTCAACCGCCGTTCTCCACCTGTGAGTTTTTGGCATCAAAGTTCCCCCCAGTATTTCTTTTTGAAGGATTTGTTTGATCTGACTCGCTCTTTTTTAGCTCAAGCCACCCCAACGAGTGGACAGATTATCATCAGACGTCTGGGGGTCAGTCCACAAAACTGGCCGAGGTCAAACCTCTGGACGCAGATAAAGCTTTTACTTTTTAATCAAAAAAACCAATCCCCCAAAAGCTGCAGTGTGACGCGGCAGCACTCTCAGCCCTAATGCTGCAAAAGTGGTTAAATTATAAGAAAGGGTAATGGCAGCACTTTCAAAAAGGCACCTTAAAAAAAATTATGATTTTCCTTGAAATAACCAAATTGCTCTGGTAAGAACTCAGAAATTGGCTGGTTATAATCAGTGGGGCTTTCAAAAAGAAGTCCGTCTCTATCTGGAGGCGGCGTAATGATCCAATCGCTCCCTTTTCCTGTGAGCGTGAGAGGATGTGTTCGTAACACGCGACTTTCATTTGGAGGGAGTCCATGTCGACTCGAGTTTGGTTGGAATGAATGAGACACTCGCCGTGCACAGACTCATTTTGTGATTTGAAGCTGATAAACCGGCTGCATTTTCACATTCAGCTCTAAAAAAATCCAAAATTCAATCAAGTTTACATGTGGTGTTAAAATAGAATCTGTATATGGTTGCGTTACCTCGTCATTTACATCTGATATAACTGTGTCGTAGCTTTTTAGTACTTGTCCCAATCTTTATTAAGACTCTACTTCGGTGGTTAACTCTCTGGCTGCTATTTACCTCTATCTCTTTACACGTTTCCTGTAAAAATGGTCATACATGGAGGGATGTGTCACGGATACTGTATGCCATTTACAGTGCGCAAGTGCGCTATGAGCTAATATAGGTGTCTACCTTCCAGTGAACACATTTAGACCCAGGACTAAACCAGTAGTGTCCAGTCTGGCAGGGAATACAGCTGTAGCCTACCGAGGTGGTGAAATAATAAGTAGCTGTATGGAAATACAGGGAAATACTATCCTGGCTCTGTCTAAGCTTAAAAATAAACCTAACAACACCTCTACAGCTTGCTAATTAACAGGTTGTTTGAGCAGCAGCTTTATAATTAACAGCTCAGACATGGAGCGACAGCTGTCAATCTTTTCCCCAAGACATCAAACTAATAATTTATCCCAACTTTATCCAATTTGCACGTATAAATGTTTAAACACTACGGCACAAAGCCACTCCAGGTGGACTTCTTTCTCAGCACCTGAAAGTAAATCCGGTCCACCGAGGGAGCAGCTACCTCGACACAGATATATCAAAACACCTGTGGGGCCCTCCTCCTGTTGCCATGACCACCATCAACACCGGCAAAGTCACGTTAGCGCTATCGTCACCGGCTGCCGACGGGGACTCGGCGCTTCCTAAACAAATTAGCCCGGAGAAAACTGCTGAGGCCCGAACGCTTTAATTACATCAACCTGAAACCAAATTACAGCCCGACTGCTGCTGCTGCTGCTGCGTGTAATAACTAATGCACATGAAACAAGCGCTCTTCCTTCCTCCTCCTCCTCCTCTTCGTCCCACTCCATCATCAGTTTGGAACATTTATATCGGTGTATTCATTCCCAGGAGAGACGGAGAGAAATGTCAAGACATGGGAGACATGGCTTATCCTCCCTCCCTGGCCTTTTCCTTTCTCCTTCTATCACTCCCTCCATTCTTCTCGCTCGCCTCTCCTCATTCATTCTCCACCACGCCGCCTCTTTCTCTTTTTATCCTGTCATCTACATTGTGAGGCGAGCGTCTCGCCGTTCGTTCCTCCCGAGCCTCGGCTGTGTAAGCAGAGCGGCCCGAGATGAGAAGCGTGAGGTGCCGTACTCGGAATAGTGAAGCACAAAAAAAAAGCTGAATGTGATTTTAAAATTCTGCCTCCGGCAGAGAAAAATTCTATATCTATCTATATATCTCCTCGTCGTTTAAATGATCGACGTCTGATTTAGAGACTGTGTGATGGAATTAAAGTAAACAAAGACTAACTGAGGTTTTCTAAAATTAGCAGTCTGATAAATGAAGTTTTGGACGGAGGAAGAGCTGAAAAGATACAGAGGTGTCAAGAAACACAAGATACTACTACTTCGATAATATCTAAATATTATATTATATATACAGTATATGAAATACTGAATGTTTCACTTTTAACACTACTACTATGAATACGTCTACAAATACTTCAACTGCTACTTCTTCTTCTAGTACTTGTACTACCACTACTTCTCATAATACTTCTTCTAAAACTAATTCAACTACTTCTACTATATCTACAACTGCTACCACTACTTCTACTACTTCTCATACTTCTACTAATTCAGTTACTACTACTACTACTTCAACTACTACTGCTACAACCACTTCTTCCTGTAATACTTCTCCTAATACTACTAATACTTGTACTACTAATTCAATTACTACTTCTACTAGTACTACTGCTTTTACTTCAACTACTACTTCTCGTTCTATTACTACTACTTCTACTAATTCAATTACTATTACTACTACTGATACTACTTTTACTATCACTACCACCACCACTACTACTCTTTTTACTTCTACTACGTCTATGTCTTCCACTTCTTCTCCTAGTACTTCTACTAATACTTCTACTACTAATTCAACTACTTCTACTATATCTACAACTGCTACCACTACTTCTCATGATACTTCTACTAATTCAATTACTACTACTACTTAAACTACTACTGCTACTACTCCTGCTACAACCACTTCATCTTATAATACTTCTCCTAGTACTACTAATACTTGTACTACTAATTCAATTACTACTTCTACTGGTATTACTACTGCTTTTACTTCAACTACTACTTCTCGTTCTATTACTACTACTTCTACTAATTCAATTACTATTACTACTACCGATACTACTTTTACTATCACTACCACCACCACCACCACTACTACTCTTTTTACTTCTACTACGTCTATGTCTTCTACTTCTTCTCCTAGTACTTCTAATACCTCTACTACTAATTCAATTACTGCTACTACTTCTAAGATAACTATTACTCCTCCTCCTCCTCCTCCTCCTACTACTACTACGTGGTTCTTCCCGTTCTAAAACATTCAATGCTTCAATCCAAAGAGTTTCCATGATTCTGAAAACATTGCAGAGTCCATGACCTGCTGTTTACCTGTTTGAACTCAATGAAAAGTACAGCAGCCTCGTGAAGGCGAGTCATATTGTTTATCTTCAAACCATTACAGCGCCATCCAGGCACTAAGGCAATTAATTACTGAATTATACCATGCTGGTGCACGATGAATGCAATAGGCCCTCGGGGCTTTTTTCTCATTACCAGGTACACACTGTCCTACACAGACGAAGCAGGGAGAGGCTTTTAATAACATTTAGTATTCAGATTAAACTGTTGTTTGCAGCCCAAGCTCCGACTTCCAGGGTTTGGGCTCCAAAGTAGGATCAATTTACAATCCAATTAATTCAAATTGTGTGGAAACATGCTCACAAGGAGGAAAACAATCGTCCATCCCATTAAGACGAAGACAAAACAGGGGTCTGGAGCAGGAAAGAGGTGGACACCTTTGACGATTAACTACTCCATAAATACGCCAATAAAGGAGGTCGGTTACAGGAATAAGACCCTCTACCTAATGCTGCGTTTCCACTGTCAAATGGTGGATTTATTCCAGCTCGCCAAATATTTTATTCTCATTTTAATAAATGAAAAAAACTCCATACAGTTCATGCATTTAGATGGAGCTCGGCAGAAGTGATCAATACGTAATACGTCTACCTCACATCGGCCTTCGGTCCTCTATTAAGGGAAAGAAAGACACTTCACATCGAAGTATTTCTTCATTGTTAATGTTACATCCACAGAGTACAAGCTGGCTCAAGGGGGGACATTTTAGATATTAATAACAAAAAGGAGTGAATAAAAACAGTGTTACGAGTCGGATGGTCACCAGTGGATTCTCTCTCTATATATAAATCAGACGTAAGCTGCCAACTGGAGAACGCAGTGCCAGCTTGTATACCTGAAGGTGATTTCGTGCCCGCAGTTTAACGAGGAAAACATAAAAAAAATAATAGTTGCACATAAACTAAGAAGTGGGCAATGAGGTGTGATAAACACGTCCTGTGCCACATTAATTTGGATAGTATGACCTGAAATGTGTCTTACAATGATCAATGATTTGTTTTTTTATTTGATCGTAATCGACCGTCTTTATAAAATTCAAAACTTTTTACAGACTGGTCCATGTTTAGTTTTAAAAAAGAGACTTTTGCTGCCATCTTAAGTAGCTGTAATACGTTACCGGTAACATAAACAATGTAAACGTTTGACTAATATATATTAATCCAACAATGCAGATTGTTTAGTTGTCATGAAGACGACTCAGTGTTCATCATGTACGCAACCAGCTGTTATCATGTGACCAAAGATCCCATTGAGCTCCATTCACAGGCTGTTAGATGTGGTCGAAAGCTCTGGAAAAGGTGAGAATAAGTGTTTTGTTTTGTTAACTATTTCCAACGTACGACTACATTTTCCTAAATATAGAATATATCAGTCGATATCAGTGATCATACAAGTAACAAATGGAAAATCAGCTACTTAAAGATGATCTACTCAACACAAGTTAAATTACAGCTTCACTACCGTGTAGAGTGGTTGAATTTAAATGTAATATACTAGTTTTTGTCATTCCAACCATAAATAGACAAACAAGTTGATATAATAAAAAAATGTGTAAATATAAAAGCTTTACAACCCCTTGAGTTGTTAAATATAAAACACAAATGATGTTCACCTGCAGATTTATGCAATATAAAACATTTTAAATAGATAAAAGACAGAAATAAAGACCATTTATTGTCATTAAATTTGATATATATGTCTTTAAATTCACAATATTCAACTGTTTGAGTCAAATAAACGATTATCTGCAGGTTTTATTCAGAAAACAAAGCTATTAAATATTTCTTGCTATCACTGTTTCTCAGCTGTATTGTGTGGGGTCAGTTCCCGCTACGCCACATGTGACCATCAACCTCCCCACTGGCAAGGTGCTGGACGAAGTCTCGCCACCAGCTGCCATGGAAATCCACCGACACCGAGACGCCTAATGTGGCAGACGGAGGACAGAGGGGGGATAAAAAGCTGGCTGGCTGTCCCAGTTTGTCATTTCTGTTTGTGTGCTGATTCAGACTTAAAAAAAATAGGTAAAGCAAAAAAAAAAGAAAAGAGGAGGTTGGAGCTATTGAAGCGCTTCCTCTTGGCAGTAAAGACACATTAGAGGCCCAGTGGAGGATTTGTGATGGATGAAGTAAATGGGATGCTGCCGCAGACTCCCTGACGACCACGATATATTTTTTTTGCTTTGCTATCTTCAGAGGAGCATGTGTGAGATATTCCCTTTTACTGTATTATATATATAAATATTAACATTTATGTGGGACAGACTAGTCTATCAGTATCGACACACGTGACATCTAATTTCAACTGCCAGTCTCCGAAAACTGTATCCTTTCTGGATGGAAATTGAAATTATTCATTCAGCACCCTCCGTCGCAGCCACCCGTGACTTGTTTTACGTCCAACAATGATCCGTGTGAACGGCTGCCAAGCAAATAAATTTGGCTACGAGGCCGGGCTTGTTGGCATCGCTGAACAGAGCGAGCGACGGTAAATCCAAAAAGCACTACGTCTTTATTATGATGTGAATTGAACGGGACGACGTGAACGGAGTACCTTGTTTTTTTTATCTTGGCATTGAAACTATCACCTGTCACGAAAGTTAGTCAATCACACACGAGGGGGGTTAAAATAGATCAAAACATCCGACAAGACTGTAAACTGTGAAGGATTTTACTGCTCCATGTGATAAATATAGTCATTAAATTAAGTTTTTAATCCACAAATCATTTGTAGACAGCTAGTTTGGCTCCATTAAATCACAAATAAACATCCATCCGCAATTTTCATCAAACTCTGAACAGCGTGCCAGCAAAAGCTAGACATGGCGGTCGAACAGAAGCGTTGCGTTAACGTGTACGTCATTTTTCCTCCAAAGCCTCTTAATCATTTCCAGACTTAATATTTTGGGACTAAATAATTTCCAGATATATACAGACTAACTGCCGCTGTTATTGGCTGACCTGAATGCTAACGCAGTGCTAACGCGATAACGTTGTATCAATATGCCTCCAGTTAGGATCGTGGTTAGAGGATAATTTCATTCTTGGTTTAATGTTATTTAGGTTTTATTTTTGTTTTTATTTGATTATAGACATCAAGGTAATTATGAGAAGACAGCAACATCGCAACAAACAAGCCTGGAAAAAGCTAACGCTTTAGCCATGCTAACGGAATTTTTTGGAGGCAAAACTGAAAGTTAGCGCCTTGCTAAACTAACTAATGTAAAGATTTGTTTTGTTTTGTGAGTGTATTTATTAAATTATTGCCAAAACTATGAATTTGAGATCCAACATGTGACAAAAAAATTCATTAATATTACTTAAAATATTAGTGAAGCCTTTTTTTGTTTTTATATGCTAACATTTGACATATCAAGTTAGCATGTTAACTTTCACATAATTTAACATGCTAACTTAGCATGTTTATATGCTATATACTATAATAGCATGAAGCTAACATGGTAATATTTGGTTTACCAAAACTTTAGCATGTTAGCATTAGCATGCTACACGTCACGGCGTTGCTTCTTTGTCTTGTTTCACCTGTGTGAGTAGTATCAGGTGTGGTTAAGGTGCACAGACACCAGATCAACTGAACGGAGCAGGTAGCAATAGATGTCTATAAGCGATAAACCGATTTAAATCCACCTTGTCATGACCTGTAGTGGATGTTTTTACCGGAGTCTGTGGGGCTACATAAAAATTCAGGGGCTCACTACAGTCATGAAAGCTAACCCAACCATAGCTGACATTTAACTCCAAAGTGTTGGACAAACTCTGTGCTGCCCCTCTAAAATCTGATAAATTCCCCTGCTGCTCATCTGCCTTTGAGCCTCATGCCGTCTTTCCTTTTATCTGCCCTTCTTTCCTTGATCACTCGTCTCTTTCTCTCTCTCCTTTATCGCTGGAGCTCATTGCCAAGTCTCCATCAAACTCCCCCAGACCCTTTAGGGGTTGTGTCCTTGTGCAACAACAATCTAAATCACGACGGGCATGTGTTGTGACTCCTCTACCCTACAGACTCAACACAGTGTGCAGCATTTTTCTGCGAAAACTGTCCCAAAACAAGCTCCGCCACGTTGAAAACGGGGGAGGTCACCCTGGAAAGAAAAAAAAATACATTTTAACAAAGACCTCCTGGGATAACAACCATATTAACAACTCTCCTCCTGGGCCACCAGCCTGCCAGAACCAGACAGAAAAAGCATGGAAATTATAAAAAAAAATACAACCCTGTGTACCCAATCTGACTGCAGCTCAACCAAACCGCCACCGCAAGCCAATTTTATTCTACAAACTAGCTTTTAGATTCAATCCACAAGTCAAATCTAAAAGTAAAATTAGACGCCCATGGCTAGGAGGTTTGTACAGAGGCTTACATGGTCCAGAGAATGGAAACAAATGGAAATAATAGCAGCGGTGGATTTATCTCCTCGTCGCCTCTGTATAATCATTAAGTCGCCATATGCTGCTCTTATTCTCGTGACGCTTTCATGAAGAGCGGCTGTCACAGATTGTGTCGTGTCCTTGTAATAAATAACGAAGGTGCGTGCGAGCTGGCGAGGCAGACAGTCGCAGATGTTGGAATAAAAAAGAAAAAGTGGGTCAGGTGTCTAAGCTGATGCTAACGGCACGGCTACATGATCAGCGAGCAGGCCTAATCAGAAAGCAGGCAGTCAGAAGAATGGGTGGTAATAATTTGTAATGGTTTCATCTGTATGCAAAACCAGCCACGTGACAGCTGCCGGCTCCCACCTGAGCGTGATATTAGAAGAAGCAGCTCATCATTCAAGGTCAAGAGGTCATGTGGAGAGTTGTCTACCGCGTTGTAAATGGCTCCCATATCTCTGTCGATACCTCACAGAGTGAGGGTTATGTACCGTGGACCTTCACAGCTCAGTGGTGTTGCACAAGCTCATCCATCACCTTTCATATCTGCCTCAGATGGGTCCATTGGCATCTGATCAAAAGTGACACATAAACCTCAACGAAACGTCGGATCATGGCGCCAAATCTCGTTTTTTTTCTTTTTTACGACGCGCCGCTTTCTTTCCCCCGCTGTAAATCGTCCATAAACAATCCAACTCGTCAATCATACCCGGATCATTTGACCAATCACAGCGGCACGCCCCCTCGTCAAATTAAACCTCCGCACCGACGGATAATGGCGACAATTATCAACGCTTAAAGTTAAAGAGTCTGCTCTGGTCTTTTGCTCGCTCGTAAAACCCAATTACATGCGAGGTTTACGAACAAAAACAACATTTATTAACGCCTCTTTAAGGGTTATAATGCACATCTGCAGCTTCATGATCTGTATTCTAACCCGCATGTTTCATAAATTCTGCAGTAAACTGTCCGTGGATGTCCCAGTACGGGAGTGAGGAGACGTAAAAACAAATGAAACCAGTGCAGCTGATAAGCCTGCACACTGGTTAATAAATACAACGGGTCAGGTTTTATAACACGGATGTATTTGTTTGAGACTTTGCACTTTTTACACATACTGAGGCGATTTGAATTTTAAAATCATTGTGAATTATTTATAAGCAATTAGTCTGCATTAACCCAAATTAAAATGTACAGGATTAAAACTACTGGGGTGCAGCAGGAGAATAAACAATTTTTTTTTCAACATTATGATTACATACGTATGTTGTTAAGCCACATATTTACATATATGAAACGCATAATGCAGGATTATATGTGCGTGTAATTTGGTGACAAACCAAATTAAGCTTCTTCTCGTCTCTATTTTGCAGCATAAATTGCGAGCCAGACTCAAATTTAGAAGCTGGTTACATGAGATAAACAAAGCCAGAACACAACAGGTTAGTCCATGGACAGTCTCAGTTTTAGAGACATTTCAGGCTGATTGTGGATCAGTGACGTCAAGCTGTGTTTTTCCAAAAATTGGAAGGACTCAACTTGTTTTTTTAGCAGCTAATACAGACTAATGTCATTTTAAAGAATGGAAAACGTGTTTGGACTTTATTTACTGCACCAAATCTGATTGAAATGAATAGGAGTTGTGTTTATTAAGCAGCACAGCTTGAACACAACTTTGTTATACTCAAGAAATTACAGTTTTGAACAAATAAACATTTATTGTGTCTATATCTGTCCGGCTGATTGGCTGCTATCAAAAGATTTTGCTCAAAGGGAAACAAAAAGTGTTTTTTTGGGGCAAATATTTTAAAAACTCGTTAAAAACCCACGTTTTCTGCGTGGATCCGTCTCCACTTTGACAACAACAAACGTAAAGCTTGTTCTGTTTCTCTCCACGCATCAGCCCTTTGAGATCCCGGAGGTAAACCAAAGTCATTGTCAGCGAGGTCAGTAGAAAAACCAGAGTACTGAGGTGTGATGGCACCATGCAGGTTTTGTCCTCGGGAAGAGGGGGGACGTATGACCCAATGACGCATGTCTGACACTAGACTGTAGGTGACTCAGAGAGACCTTCATCCTGCAAAGCTGGAGCACGCTTCATGCACGTCTGCACAAAACATCCACACCTACCGAGGTACTTATTTACTACGGTGGATTCTTGCCACTATCTGTATTATCTGTGTGGAGATAAGGAATGCTCTGAGCGCTACAGCAATAAAAAACAAGACTCGCCAGTCTGAACACATCCATTTTAAAAAAATTAAAGAAGAATATTTACAGATGAGGATCTGTTTTGTGTTATTTCGTCGTGCAGCTGTGTTTTGAAAAAAACAGGATAGCGACTGCACAGCACACGATGTGATCACACACAGCTGGTCTATAGTGATTTCTCGTAATTACACATCCAATATTTGCCGTTTGTTCAAATGCACCGAAAGAAAAAAGTGAAGAAGAGATGAAGCCTTTTTTAACGGCAGCTGCTCCGCCTCAATTCTCTGTGATTTATACAGAGTTTCCTGATGGACAGTGAAGTCAGCTGCTGCCCGGCTGTAGCTGCTGTTAGATAATGGTAGCTCTGTTTATTAGCATGGCTCCCTGGACTGTGAGCTCAAAGCATCGGGGGAGTGTTAGTGTTTGTACCACAGGCGTTTTTAGAAGAAGAAGAAGTGGGGACGTTTTTAAAGGAATGCTGACTGGGAGCAGAGTTAGTGTCGTGCTAGAACAGGAGCTGGGCAATTTGGCAGTATAACAGGGCTCATAGACATAAAGGCAGAGGTGAAGAAGATGCTGACAAAGGGAAGCTATGAATAGAAAATCAAAAAGAAGCCGCCAAGGTAAATGTGGGACTCACTTTTAGTGGTTGGTGAAAGCTTGGTGAAATAAAAGGCTGGAAGACAGACGCCGAGCTGGGCTGACTGGGCTGATTACAAACTGGGGACAACAAATCACAAAAACACCAATTTCTCTTGAATGTTACTTTAACAGTACAATAGATATTGTTAGTTCCCACTGTTCTCGGTTTCATGATTGTAAAATGAACATATTTTGGTTTTGGATTGTTTGCAACAAAAAACAAAACAAATTTTGTGGCCACAGTTACGAAATAATAATCCATAGAAGAATTAATACCAAAAATGAGTTGCCCCGTTGATGATATTGGTTAGTTATTGGCTGGTTATGTCCGTGACAAGAGACAAACCTACCTCCAATAGATTTAGCATCATGTACGTTGCACATAAATGAACGTACGTGAACTGCAATGTCCACAGATACAATCCAGCTTTCATTCAGTCAGTGTCACGTACACAGTGAAACCCCCTCTTCCTCCTCTCGGCAGATCCAAGTTTTTTTCTTCTTTTCATCAACTTAATGGATTGTGAAAGCAAGGTAAATGATTTTCCTCTGACAACAGAGGATGCATTAGCCTTCACCATTCGTCACTGTTTACAATCCATCCTGCGAAGGGAAATAACGGCATCTATCATTGGAGGAGACACCCGCAAAACAACGAGAACACCGGGGGGACGATGATTGATTCAAATTGGATCTTTTTCAGGAGGACGAAGTGAGCGCAGAGAGAGAGACGCCAAAGGTTTGCGGCTTTTTTCCCCTGAAAACTGTCGTTGAGGATAGATGGACAAGTCAACGGGTGTATCAATACGCATGTATGTATGTAAAGCAGCCTTATTTTAGATAGAGCAGTGAAACAAATGGAGTGTCGGGCAGCGGGAAAGAGGAACACGGCGGTATTGGCACACGAGCCTTGATATCAGGAAGCTAAAAACACAATAAGTGATTTAAATAACACATCTACTGATGTGCGCAATTCTCGGAGAGCGCCTCAATTTGTGGGATAACCTTGGAGGTCCTAACGTTGCGAGTTACTTCTGTCATCTTCCCTCAATTGCCACTTTAAACCTCATCCTCTCCTCATCTCTTCTCTCATGTTTCCTTTATGGCAAATTAAATTTACCCGAGCGATGAGGGCCTCTTATTTCAACGCCACCCTCTCCCTCAAGCTGAGGAGAAACCTCCACCACCCTCCAACTGGCAGATACTGAGACCTTACCTCATTACAGAAGGTCAACGCTGGCACCCCATCAATTGTCAGGAAGCTCTCAAAAAGAGCTTGAAATTGATTCATCGCTGACGGCTCTCTCAGAGGAGCTCGTGTGACAAACATTACAAGTAGAAAAGGCATAGACGCAATGTGAGGAGGAGGAGGAGAAAACATGAGCTGAAGTATGCATCAATATTTGGGGTGTCACAATGCGTCAAATCCTCAATTTGATCTGACTTTGAAAACAAACTTTTGCAGCACTGACGGCTGTGCTATTGTTAGACTGTCGAGTTTGTATTTAGATCAACAGTTGGTTGGTTTTATTCCCTGAAAACGTACACACCTTCAAATTATTCATTAAAAAGATAAGCTACGTCATCGCACCTATTCTCCAATGCAACTTTAAACCCCACCAGGAGTGTTTCAGAAGTATTCTGCCCTCCAGACTTTGTTAATTTGGTCAGATTTGGTAATTGTTCATGGTTTATGTGGGTAAATAGACCATGTAGCTTCTCTACATGGCAGAGGGAAACCTTCCCCTCTCCATCTTTGACTTAACTGTTAAACTGAACTGTCGACATCCAATTAAAATATAATATTTATTATTTTTTGAGTAGTTGAGTACCAAAGAAAAACAAGTAGCCCAAACAGATCAGAATCTTGGTCATCTTACTTCAATAAAATAACATTTAATTTGAATTGTTTTGTTAGAAATGTAACAAATAATGTAAATAAATGAGAAAAATGTATCAGCACTGGTCTCATTTCCAAAATACCATCAGATATTTGGTCAAAACAAGGTACTGATATTGGAAGTTCAATGTAAAACGATGAACAACTGTTTGTGCATACATCAACAAACAGGTTTATCGTGTTACACGGCGTCCCTCAGGGACCTCACACTGCATTCTCTGCTGATACCGTCTATTTAAGAGGTGTAAAAGTGTGGATGAGAGCCAAAAGTCTCATATGTGCTGTACAAGAGTAAACAAACTGTCTATTTTTGTGGTTGTCGTGTCAGTCTGAGCGAGTGTTTCCTGTCATTTCCTGTTTTGTTTTGCTCAGACCTGGCCACTTCCTCCTTCGAAGACTTTATATCTGCGCAGAAAGATTGTGAAATTAAACCTGCAAATGAACACAGCAAGAAGTCGGCGTTACGTGTCCTGAGATCAAACCAGCAGAGAAGCAATGTTCACATTAAAGCAGGAGAACAGGTAGTTACATGTAAATCATGAACCCTGTCGTGCATCTTAAAACAACCAAGACGACGTCAGAAACTTCAGAAATCCCAGAGCTAACCTGCTGCAACAATATGAAGAAAGATTGAACTCTATGAATCAATACAGCAAAACTCCTGACACAAATTACCCAAGATCCCGTGAAAGGCCGTTTTCTCCCAACAGATGGGAACCAATTAGCCACCTGACTCCCAGAAAACACTTGGGCAGCCGTGTGGAGCCAAGATGCAAATGAAGCAGAGGGAAAGGTGGAAACGGACCTGCCAACGTCTTGGGAGAGGAGAAATTAATGAAGGAGACAGAGCGGAGGTGTGGTTTTGTAAAAAATGGAAAGAGAGGAAATGATGTATGGAGGGCACGCGGAGCTGGACTGAAGGTCCCCCGGAGAGGTTACAGGAACGACGAACAGAGGGCAAGAATATCTGCTGATGGAGAACGTCGGCCGACATCCACATCAGCTCGACGTATTCAATTTGAGGCTAACATGAAACCATTGATCTAGTTAATGAACATCTTGTCGTGTTCATTAAACTGATGCACTGAGTAGACCAGAAGCTGCTAGAGCCGCAGAGCATCACAACTTTCAAACACAATTTTGATGCTAAAAAAAGTCTTCTGTAAGCTAATGGAACCAACGATACCATACGCTACACATTGCGTAGCTGATTTAGACGTGTTAGACACACTCTCAGACATGTTTGACGTATGCATATGATAGGTGGCAGCCCTAGAAAAAGTCTTCTTTGCATCTGTAAAGAAAAAAAAAGACTAGCATTGTGAATCATCCTGCTTGAAAAAGATCTAAATTCTATTTCTGGCCATAGCGCCCAGCCTTACAATATATTCACCTCATTTTAAAGCATGAAAATCACCAGAAGTGGAGAAATAAGGTTTTCCAAAAAAAAAAAAACCTGCAAGGGACTGAAAAAAATAAGACGTCGGTTTCAATTTGCCACAGAATAAAGCTGCAGCCTTTATGGATGCCAAACGTTGGCACCAGATTTCTAATATCTCACATCTCTCCAAAGAAAAAAGGCTGGAATAAGATGCCAAAGTTACCCTTTAAGGACAATTTCAAAGCTCTGAGAGTGTCTAAAGCTCCCTGCCTCTTTAAACTCAAAGGCAATGTTTACCTTTATTCCCTTTGACTGCTCACACAAGGTATCAGGCGGCTGTTGAATAAAGCCAAGTAAATATTGGTATGTGTAGGTGATATAAGGCGACATATCCCCCCCAGAGATTAAGCCGTTCTGGCTGCCACGGCTCTGCATGATCTGCTGTTCTTTCAAGAAACGAATGGAAATCAAAGCAGGGCAGGGATATCCCTAGTGTTCCTTAATAATATGTGGCATTAATATGAAATCTTATTGACTGTGTTTTAAATCACAGAAGACAAGAACAGGTTAATTTAATGTACACGAAAAAAAAGATAGACTTGTGTCCGTATTCTTGGCAAGTCAAACACCTTTTCAATCAATGGACGGGATCTCACAGTTTCCATTTTGGGAACCCTTTTTTTTTTTTTGCAGATGGTAGTGTTGGTTTTATCAAACCACGACCTTCACCACGCACTTGGGTGTTTTACAGCCAAGGGTTAAGTAGCCTGGATAAGAATTAACACCTCCAAGACTGAAACCATAGTTCTCTGCAAAACAGTAGGAAGGAGTTCAAGTAGCACGAAATGGACCGGCAGATTGGTAACGCTGACGGTGTACTGGAGTGTTGTGGGGAAGGGAGAGCTGAGGAGGAAGGCCAAGCTCTCAATTTTCCAGTCTATCTACGTTTCAATCGTCACCTTGTCATGAGTTTTGGGTGGGGACCAGAAGAATAATAACGTGGATGCAAGTGGCCAAAATGAGTTCCCTCCATAGGGTTTCTGGGTCTCTGAGTCTTAAGAGTTCCTTCACATCGAAAGGAGCCAGCTGAGGTGGTTCAGGTATCTGAGGTGTTTCGAACACATCCAACTGGTAGCAGATCCCCAGGGCAAACCCATAACGAAATCCCTACGTGATTATTGAACATCTAATTCCAAGACAATGAACATGTATCTGCTGCTTTGGATGTTGGATTCCCAGCTACAAGAACATTAGTGAGGTCCAACTCGAAGTCCTGGCGTACAGTTGCGGTTCACCCCAAAAGGTGTTAGAGACCTGTGCAGGCCATTCAGCTTCTTCCAAACTGAACTGGGACAACCATTTCTTCATGGACCCGGCTTTGTCATGCCAACACGGGAAAGGGCCAAACATAAACTGTTACCCCAAAGTTGTAAGCACACTATTGTTAAAAAATATCACTGTATTAAGACTGCCCTTCATTGGAAAAGCTAGAAATACACCATGTCCATGTACTTTTGGCCATAAAATGAAGCTTATCTAACTTGTGTTGAGATTTTTCCAATCATGTGTAAGCCAAAACTCTCAAATACTGACCTTAAAAAGGGTGAATTTTTTGCAGGACAGTTACTGCATTGTATCACTTTGTGCAGACGTTCATGATATTTGGACCACATGAGAGTGTTTCATAATCTTGCGCAAGTACATTGCCTTATCTTGCTCCAACAACCTGAGCAAATTAAACTAATTCATTTAAATAACTGAACTCTAGACTCTGCTCAGTCTGGTGTTGTTCTACATGTGTTCTTCTTAAAACAAAAACTGCAGTGTTTAATTGAAATGCCTCACAGGCTTTTAAATTACCGGGAGCCCGAATCTATGAGAGGTTTAACAGAATGCTTTTTTGTTTAGCTTTATTTGTCGAGGTGAGATTGATGCTGTTTGGACTCTGGAAAAATGAGTCATCATCCAAGAATTAGGAACAATAACAAACAAGGATTTATGGCTAAATTCCTGTGTCGCCTTTGTGTGTTCTTAATCTCAAACTCAACACGCGTTAATACACTCAGTCAAATCCATCACATTTCACTTAAAGTGAAGAGTGCGATCAGATTTGTTTTGACTGCCACGTTCGCTCGCTGCCAAATCCTCGAACCTGGCAGGTTGTCAGGTTCCCGCAACTCTGTCCAATAAATAAGCAACTTGTGAATTCATGGGATGTGTTGTTTAGAGGACTCGACCAGTGTGAACTTTAGCAAGGCAAAAAGAAAAATGCAGCTATATAAACATTACTGCAGTAGATGTGGAATTCACTGAACTATTTGTCTTCTTGCATCCTTCTTGACCTGTTTGTACTTGTCTTTTTACGAGTCACCAACACGGATCCCTGTTCAGTTACAGTACGTGACAACCGCTGTAAACGCCATGTAAATGTTGACATAAATGGTGTACTTGTTTCATACTAGATTACAGATCCAGAAGCAAAAAAACTCCAAACAAACCACATCTAAGTGACTCTTTTTATTGTCAATTGATCTGAAATAAATGTAAATAAAAATGAATGCTATATTTTATACTGAAAACGTTTTCTGCTTACAGTATTGACCGTAAAAATAAATGCCCTGAACAATAGCTGTTGTTAGGTAACGTTAGCAAATTTTAGTAGTGACCCGTTAGCATACGTTAGCTACCTTTTGGCTAACTTATGTTAACTCCATTTCTTATAATGCAACCAGCATCTTTCGTTAGTCACTCCGTGTCTAGAAAATGCCCATGTCTGTTAGCTGTAATCTCACTTTAGTAGTGACACATCAGCCAACGTTATCTATCTTTAGTGGTGATACTTTGGCTAACGTTAGCTTACGTGACGCTACATTACGTTAGCTGTGCCGTTCAGATTTTGAGCTCAGAGATGTGTAAACTTGGTTAAATGCCCTTGAGGTTCAAGCTTTTTAAAGATCTCGTTGTATATTCTGAGGGTGATTCATGCTTAATTAAATTATCTTTCACCATATCAGGGAGTGTCCCAGCACTGGGAGTTGTGAAGGAACTGGAGGGCATTAAGAAACCAGTAACTAATTTTTGCCTCGAGGCCCCCAAAGCAGGTTAGACTGGTCGTGATCGCAATCTTTAAATTCCTTGTGTTGTCCAAACAACACACCAAACCCCAAAGCTAATCAGTAAACAACCACAGGAAACAGAGGGAAGGGACAATGCTTGTAAATGTTTTTTGCTAATTAACTAGTTGATCAATCTTGTAATCCCCCTGATTGATTGATCAACTGATCTGAATACACTCGTGTTGTCATGCAAACTAAATAAGTCTACAGTGGATAACATCCTGTGAAACTGAACCGGAAGTGAGGCAGACAATAGGTGTTAAGTTGTCACCTATATACAACTGTAAGGACGCATACAGTGGCCATAAATACCATGCCTATCACAAAAACACACAGCAGTAAAAAGGTTTA
Source organism: Collichthys lucidus (assembly GCA_004119915.2). NCBI lineage: Eukaryota > Metazoa > Chordata > Actinopteri > Sciaenidae > Collichthys > Collichthys lucidus. The sequence continues at coordinate 4,931,836 of CM014096.1, read as the reverse complement.
CTGACATAAACTCTCATTTAACACAGTAATCCTGCAAGCAATTACGTTAGCAGAGAATTAAGTATCAGTTGACAGTCCAGCAATTGCAAAAAAAGCAAAGCGGATTACAAGTTTTTTTTTTTTTTAATTTACAGAGGACAAAAAAGAGCTACGTACATGCAGCATAGAGTCCGAGTCAAATCCTACTGATTTGACTGACATTGTGTAACCTTTGTAACGTAAAAAACAGAGTTTAAATCCTGTTGATCTACACTGACACTACGTCACACACCACCAACTATTTCACTGATTTTGGTGAAACTGGATCATATCTTGAATCGAGAAAATGTTTCCGATTACGGTAAAAATAAAAAGTAAAATTTACTCATGACAAATTAGCAAATGTTAGCTTAGACAGTAAAATAAACTGCTGTTAACTATAGCTGCTGTTAGCTCACATTAGCCAACTTAACTAGCAACATGTTAGCTAACTTAAGCAAACTTTACTAGCGACATGTTAGCTAACGTAAGCAAACTTTACTAACGACATGTTAGCTAATGTTAGCTTAGAAACAGTCCAAAAAAACTGATATGAACTTTAGCTACTGTTAGCTAACGTAAGCAAACTTTACTCATGACAAATTAGCAAATGTTAGCTTAGACAGTAAAATAAACTGCTGTTAACTATAGCTGCCGTTAGCTCACATTAGCCAACTTAACTAGCAACATGTTAGCTAACTTAAGCAAACTTTACTAGCGACATGTTAGCTAACGTAAGCAAACTTTACTAACGACATGTTAGCTAATGTTAGCTTAGAAACAGTCCAAAAAAACTGATATGAACTACAGGTACTGTTAGCTAACGTAAGCAAACTTTACTCATAACAAGTTAGCAAATGTTAGCTTAGACTGTAAAAATAAACTGCTGCCAAACTGTAGCTGCTGTTAGCTCAGTTCGTTAGCTGGTCTGCTGTTAGTGTTTGTGCCACTGGGAAGAGGAGGTTTTTAGGGAATGCTGTGATTGGGAGCAGAGCCAGTGTTGTGCCAGAACAGGAGCTGGGTACACGAGCAGTGTAACCAGGCTCGGCAGCCTCTATGGAGATAATGACAGAGGCAGAAAAGACCGAAGAGGACGTTGACAAAGGACGTTAGGAAGAGAAGAGCGAGCAAGAAGAGCCGTCGGACAAGAGTAAATCTGGGACTGACAAATCCATAGAGGACGATGAAGATCATTCACAGGGTCAAAAATCAAATCCAAAACTCAAACAACACACTGCTTTGAGCAAAGCATTAGACGTCCTGTGACAAATCTGGCTTATCAGGTCTGATTCTGCATCACCGGAGAGAGGAAACAAGCCTGATTGACAAGTAAAGAAGCTTTCTGACAATAAAAAACAGAAGATAATGGAGCACAAATCCTTTTTGTAGGACTGCAGAAGTGAGGAACAGTAAAAGTTTTTAACCCCCGAGACAATCACCACAACAAAGGGTGATAATGAGATTAGGTTACATGAAGGAGGAGGTTCAGGAATCCAGATAACAACACAAAGAAGGTCAAAAAAAAGAAAAGAAAGAGGGGGGACCTTAAACTAAATTAAATGCTCTTTAATTTCCAAGCATGCATTTCAATGCAAAAGTGTGCAGACACAAAGAGATTGCTGGTCCCCACCTCTCACTGCAAAAAACACACAAAGAAATGCAACTTTGTTGCGTTTCCTACGACCACACTCGGTGCAATAAATCACCCTCTTTTTTGTAAGGATAAATCAGGAGCTCACCTTTTGTTAGTTCCCGTGTTGGATCACAGCAGCTGTCCGCTGTCCTTCCACCCCCTCTCTGTCTGTGGGTGTCTGTCCGCTCCTCTGTGCATTTATTCGGGGCAGCAGCAGCAGCGGCGGCGGCGGTTGCGAAATTGTTGATGCGCGCTTCGCCTTGTTTGGTGGGCGGCGTGGCTGCTCGCTGTTTTCTTCCTCAAAAAACACACCGAAAAAAAGCCCTCCCACTCCGGCTGCACAGGCTCAGCCTCCCTCCTGGGCGCGGATACGCCCTCTCACTGGAGGAGGAGGAGGAGAAATGTTGCCCGTGTGTACGCGCGTTCATCCGGAGGCTTCAGGTGGAAATAAAACCATGTCACTACAGGCTGTGTGTGTGGAGGGTAGGAGAAGGAGGAGGAGGGGGCCCGTGGTGTGATGTGATGTCTGGCCGGCGGTGAGCAGCCCCAGCAGGCTAGATAGGAGTCCTGCTGCACCGCTGCGCTCCGCTGGATCCGACTGCGCTTTAAAAAATGTCCATCCTGTGACATGATATGGCTTTTGTGGTGTTTGAGTTTTTAAAGCAACATTGTGTGACTTTTTTCCCCATAAAATAACACATTTAATTAATTAAATCACGTTTATGAAGCTGTATACGTAACTTTGTGATCACCTGCGAGAAGTACGTAACACGTTATCGCCAATTTATTTCACTGATTTTGGTGAAATTAGGTCATATTTTATGAAGAAAGTGTTTCCTGCTTACCGTAAAGACACTAAAATAAACTGCCGTGATATGTAGCTGCTGTTAGATAATTTAAGTAGTCTTGCGTTAGCTAATTTTAGCTCAGTTTGTCAGCCAAACTAAAAATAACACATAAAATTACGTTTATGAAGCTGTATACGTAACTTTGTGCATCCGGTACGATCACCCATGAGAAGTACGTAACTTGTTACGGCCAATTTTTTTCATTGAAATTGGGTCATATTTTATGGAAAAATGTTTCCTGCTTACCGTGAAGACACTAAAATAAACGTATATGTTATATGTTGTAACGTTAGCCCAGTTTGTTAGCCAGGCTGAAACTGGATCATATTTTATGGAGAAAATGTTTCCTGCTTACCGTAAAGACACTAAAATAAACTGCTGTGAACTGTAGCTGCTGTTAGATAACTTAAGTAGTCTTACGTTAGCTAATTTTAGCTCAGTTTGTCAGCCAAACTAAAAATAAAACATTTAAAATCACATTTATGTGCATCCGGTACGATTACCCGCGAAAAGTACGTAACACGTTACAGCACAAGTCACGAACTGTCAATTTATTTTTACTGATTTTTATTGAAATTGGGTCATATTTTATAGAGAAAAATGTTTTTGATTACCGTAAAGACACTAAAATAAACTGCCGTGAACTGTAGCTGCTGTTAGTTAACGTTAGCAAACCTTAGCAGTGGCACGTTAGCTTATGTTATATGTTGTAACGTTAGCCGGGCTGAAACTGGATCATATTTTATGGAGAAATGTTTCCTGTTTACCGTAAAGACACTAAAATAAACTGCCGTGAACTGTAGCTGCTGTTAGTTAACGTTAGCAAACCTTAGCAGTGGCACGTTAGCTTATGTTATATGTTGTAATGTTAGCCCAGTTTGTTAGCCGGGGTGAAACTGGATCATATTTTATGGAGAAATGTTTCCTGTTTACCGTAAAGACACTAAAATAAACTGCCGTGAACTGTAGCTGCTGTTAGCTAACGTAAGTAGTCAGTATTTTATAGATACACCTAAGATGAGCTAAATTTACGTTAGCTCAGAGCAACACGGGAATGTTAGTGTTTGTACCTCAGGTGTCTTGGACCACAGAGAAGACGAGGTTTTCAGGCGAATGCTAACGGGGAGCAGAGGCAGTCCAGAGTGCCGTTCATGTTTGAGTCCCAATGAGACACATGCTTTATGTCTTTGGCCTGAATCCCCCCTCTGGTTGACCCACTTACCCCTGTGGTTGGTCCAGGAGTCCTTCTGGTCAGCCTAGATGTGTCCTTATTCACCAAAGTGCCTAATGCCCCTCTGGATGATCAAATCATCTCTTTTGGTCAGCACAATTGCCCCCTCTGGTTGGCCTATTTGCTCAGCCAGGTGCTTTTATTGCCATCCAGTTGTCCCTCTGGTCTCCCTAAATGCCCCACTTGTTTACCCAAATGCCCAATGATCCGATTGCGCCTTCTGTTGTCCATATTTCCTGGAGCAGAAGGAGTTTAAATATAGAGAAAGTGTATTATATTTAATGTCAATATAACATATTCATTGCATTTATTAAATATAAAACACCAAACATATATTTTAATCATAGGAGTCATCCCATCTGCAACGTACGTCTACGTAAAAGGAGGGTTGTGTCATTGTAATATATTCAGAACAACACTCAGCGCTAATCGGTTCATTAAATACGGCGAAATGACTAATTCATTAAACAAGCTTTAGAAAGCTTTTGTATGTTAACACAGTCACGCTGTCTTCAAATGAACCATGGAGATAATTATGAACAAAGTCACCGATGGTTAAATATTGTGAGTATTTTAAAATTTTTGACACATTTTCTTGAACAAATCAAAAAACATTCGATGAACACATGGCACCATGTGGATATTTAAAGCATTTTCTCTTTATTTTCAAATATTCTGCCTGTATAATGAAGTAAATATAAATACACTTATTTTCTAAAGGACTTTTACGTGTTTGAGAAAGAGGTTGCTTTATCGAAGCTCAAAATGACGTCTTCGTACCACGTAGCACGAGAATCCATCTTACCAGGCTTCGAGTTAGGTGCTTGTGTCCGAACACAGTGGTTACGGATCAAACAGCGTCCTATCAGGAGGTAATGGCAGCCAAGGCGTGAACTACTGGCGTGGTTTAATGCTAGGTATATGTGACGACCAAAGGCTGTATAAAACATGGACGTCGTATCCGTGACGGGTTTCTGAAGAGTCACTGAGAAGCTCAGTCTGGTCGTTTCCGTCTTTACAGTCCGACCTCCACCTGGTCGCTCAAACAAGCCACCTATAACAGCACTTACCTGTCCACGCAATTAATCCTGCATAACTTTAAGCCTTAATATAATCTGAACAGGTGAGTTGTTGACAGTCACGTTTCCACTTGGTGAACACTGGAGGCTTTTCTTGATGTTTTCGCTCTTCAGGAAGAGTTTGATTGTGTTTCATGGTTCATTGACGCGGTTGGTTGAAGTTCAGCCGTGGTAGTACTTCAGTTTCGTGTAAAAACAGTGCGGTCAGGGTAACACCGCACCAGATTTGTAACAAAAATGTATCTAATGTTAACTTTAATGACCTTTTTTTGGAAGATTGCTGGTTCGAATCCCCCCACTGTGATCAGCTCCAGGCTCCTCCGGTGTGACCCCCGATGAGGACATGAACAGTCATGTAAAATGGACGGACCTTTTTTTAAGACTGACATTTTTTACAGTGCGTGGCTGCTCTGTGAAGTAAACGTGAGAGTGTTTCCTCTGTGATAAGTCAAGTTAGGACAGATTCACCTTATTTAGACAGAGTATTGCACACAGCTACGGACAACAGGGTGTGTAGAGCTTTAACAGCAACACGTAGAGCGCTCTGCCAGTGAAAATGATATTTAATATAACAAACCAGACGAGAGTAGACTATTCCCAAATCCTCCAAGGTGATAAAAATATACGATGAAGTCGGTATTAATCCTCGACACGATCTGTCGCTGCTCTTCTGGGAGTTGTATAACGATCTGTCTGCGACGGAGCTACAGTTCGCCCTAAAAATCATCCGACTGACCGGAGTATCATTAAAATTAGTAGCGATTTTGGGGTTAAATTATTAAAAAGGAACCCCGAGGATGCGTTTAAGGTGCTATATTTACATACACGGGTGTGTTTGAATATCTTAAAAGCTACCTGAGCTGCAGGCCTGAGCTTTAGTCCCTCTGGAGTTCACTGACAGTGCCGCTGCAGCGTAAGCAGCCTTTTGATGTATTTGCTTTAATTATAGAGGATAATGAATTTAAATTTGTGATGCATCAAGGCTCTGAAATGGCAACCCCACCCCCAGAGACACGTAAATGCCTGATACGGCTTCGGGGCTCCAAGGGGAGTTTGGGAAATCTTCTGCAAGATTGAGCTGATGGAAATAGATCGAGGCCTCTCTGAAATGCTAATGTTGACTTTTGGTGCCTAATTCTGGCTGCAGCTCATGGGACGCACCGAGCTGCAGCGTCCCACTGGTTCAGTTATAAAGCGAGATAGAGAGAGAGAGACTCATTCCCAGGGAGAGTAACGCTAACCTTTAGCTTACCCTCAGATAAACGCTGCACATTTTGTTCAACGCTAACAGCAACAAATTGTGCTTCCGAGATCAATCGGGTGGAATAAAAAGGGAAAACGTTCGGAGAGCAGAAGAGAATTATCCCGAGCACGAGTTCTGCTCTCCGTCGACATCCATATTCTGTCCGCCCACGTGTTAGCCCGAGCCGCCGGCAATTAATTAAAGCAACCACATGCACCGCTCAGCCGGCTTGTCAGGCCTGCCAGTCATCAGAGCGGTGTGACAATGATCTGACCATCACCGGCTTAATTGGCATTCGGAGGACACGCTCTGCTCCTTGACTGTAGACTGAGTAAACACACGACATTCAGGCGGGATGCAACCTTCAGTCCTCATTTCACTTGATCAATAACCCCCGCAACACCATGTCTGACGCGGAGAAACAGCTGAGCGTTGTTTAACCTTCATGTTTATGTCGAATGGACAGGTTTATGTTTTTACAGCTTCTAAACACTGAACAGTGCATAGAAATTTATATTTTTGTCATTTAGCATCTGTCCATAGAGGCTGCTGAGCCTGGTTACATTGCTTGCTTACCCAGCTCCTGTTCTGGCACGACACTAGCTCCACTCCTGTGGTACAAACACTAACACTCCCAGGCAACCCGGCTAACGAATATTAGCTAATGTAAGCTAATGTTAGCTAACAGAAGCGATAGTTCACAGCAGTTCATTTTACTATCTCTACTGTTCATTAGCTGACCAGCTAACAAACTGAGCTAACAGCAGCTAACAAACTGAGCTAACAGCAGCTAACAAACTGAGCTAACATTAGCTAACAGTAGGCAACAAACTGAGCTGACATTGCTAACAGTAGCTAACAAACTAAGCTAACATCAGCTAACAGCAACTAACAAACTGAGCTAACAGTAGCTAACAAACTGAGCTAACAGCAGCTAACAAACTGAGCTAACATTAACTAGTAGCAGCTAACAAACTGAGCTAACGGTAGCTAACAAACTGAGCTAACATTAGCTAACAGCAGCTAACGAATTGAGCTAACATTAACTAACAGCAGCTAACAAACTGAGCTAACATTAACTAATAGCAGCTAACAAACTGAGCTAACGCTAGCTAACAAACTGAGCTAACGGTAGCTAACAAACTGAGCTAACATTAACTAACAGCAGCTAACAAACTGAGCTAACAGCAGCTAACAGCAGCTAATGAACTGAGCTAACGGTAGCTAACAAACTGAGCTAACAGCAGCTAACGAACTGAGCTAAAATGAGCTAACAGCAGCTACAGTTGTCAGCAGTTTACTTCTCTGTCCATCAGGAAACTCTGTAAATAAAAAAAGCCCAGTTACATGGTGTGAGAACAGATGTACAGATGACAGAGACACTGTTCAGTGTGGCATCAGTCTGTAACAGCTTCAGTGTCACACGGTGGTTTCTATTCAGCTAATCATCCTCGTGCTCCTCAGTCGTCCAGTCCGTGATCCATCATCGGGGACTTTCCGATGATGAGGAGCTCTGAGGAAGGAGCTGCCACCTGCTGTGGCAGTCGATTTGGCATCAGCTCTTACATGTATTCATGAATTAAAGATGTTTTCTGAATGAGCGACTCCTAAAACACTCTTTGCAAACTTTGTCTTCCATCAGCCCCAAAAAGGCTTTTTGCTCCTCCAAGTGCATCTTGGCTCTTTTATGAAAGCCGTGGTCCAAATATTTGTCCTCTGCAGCTGCACATTCACAGTTAGTCCGAGCATTCATAACGCTTCTGCATCTTTCGGCTCTCAGGAACAAAAATATATATTTAATTCAGAGCGTTTACAGCTTATTCAATCGCTCCCCTCGCATCTGTTCGGTGTCTGCGATCAACTCATCTTTATTGTCTGCTGGTGTAATTTCTGTCTGTCACATTCAGACGACCTGATGTTACAGCTGATCTATAATCAGTATAATTGGAGCAGCCCGCCAGGTGTTTTTTTTTTCTTTAATGTTTCTACACATTACGGGACAGTCGCTGTTTGTCATGAGTAATTACTGCTGATTGCTGTGAGGAAGGATGTGTTTGCATGATGATCATGATTGTTGCTGTTGTTTATATTTCAGGGTCATTGTAGAGTCACTGTACATGCCGCACTGGCATTTGAGCATTTGGTTTTGGACCAAGCAGCAACCTGCATGAAACCAATGTGGAAGTGCCCAAAAGCTGCAGTTCCTCAAACGTCCACTTGAGGCTGGCTCCAGAAATTAGTCTCCATAAGTCCCCATGTTTCACAGCAGAAATAAACATGTTTACAGCCTGGTACAAAAAACAGTTTTGGTCTCTGTAGCTAATTTCCCCGTTCATGACAACTGTACTGAGGTTGAATTTATATACAACTCACCTGTTCACATTATATTAAGGCTTAAAATTATGCAGGATTAAGAGTGTGGATGCTTTGATTGACAGGTGGGTGTGGTCACAGGTGATACCAGGCGTCAATCAATCCACGTCTTTGTCGATTTTTAGATTAGGAGGTGAAAGGTGGAGGACAAAGCCATCACACTCTTTAGAAACCTGACATGATGTCACGAACACGCCGTCCATTCGTTAGCCCGTCAGTGATTTCTGCCATCTGAGCGAGTTCGTAACACATCGACCTTTTTTCTTCCCCTGTGTTTGTTTTCACACGACCAGACAAAGATCAACCGAGGATGCCGTCAATCACAGAGGTGACGATCTGTCTCCGTCGCTGCCTTTAAGTATGAATGAGTTGATATTATCACAGAAACACGGAGCGCTCAACATTCCTGGAAAATTAGGTCAGCTGCTGAACGAAGCAAAGACTCCAAATGGGACTGAGGCGTGAGATGAAAAGCTGCTGGCACACTTTGTGTGAAGGTTTTTTTTTTTTTTTGCGCTCCTGTCGACTTTTCGCATCACAAAACATCAACCACCTGGTACCACTTCAGGCTGAAAGGAGAGCAATCGGAGGAGGGGGGACGGGTGGTGGTGGTGGAGGTGGAGGTTTCTTTTTCTTCTGCACGATCTGAAGCATCAGAGAGTGTGTGACTGTCGTGTAATTGGTTTCATGAGCCCTGACGGCACACAGACAAATCCTCAAGCATGCAGTGTTTTCAGCGAGTAAATAAAGGTGATTGTGATTTCTATGAGACTCTTCAAAAGGATGCAACATCCCCGACTCACCCTCCTCCTCCTCCACCTCCCCTCCTCTCTGTCCTCCCTCTCTTTCCCCATTATATACACTGTGTTTCCTGTGCTTCCATGGGAGCTCCTAATTGCCTATTGTGCTTGCTGCTCAGCTGTCTGGGTGATGTGCAGTGACAAGCCGCATCCTCAAAAAAAAAAAAAAGTGATGTATACTCCCGAGGATCTCCGGGAAGAGCTTCATCTGTCTCTCACATGATTTCTCTCCCACACAAATCTCCTCCTCCTCCTCTACGCCCGTAAAGTACGTATGTCAAGTGGAAGTGTAATGTATGTCGAGCATGCAAGCCTTATTCCCGGGGCAACGGCGTGCAAAGAAGAAACAGTTGAACAATTTGTCAGTTCTTGCCGCCGTCGCCGATTCTCGTCCACAGAAGTTTGTTCAAAGTTTGTTCTCAGAAACCGTCAGATGTTTTCTGTCTCCACTCCAATGAGTCGAGGGGAACGAAAAAAAGAGTGGAAGAAGATGCCGGTGAAAGTTTTCCTACAAATTATCATGACAATTCTCATCATTTGTCAGCTTTGTCGACAGAAAACAGAGGCGCAGTTACAGTTTGCTTACAGGATGTTTGGCTTTGCTCGTTCCCGTCATGGAATAATGCAACAGCAGCGCTTCACAGGCTGTAGAAATATATGGTGAACTACTCAGAAATAACAGAGTATGATGTTTCTCTTAAATTTAAAGGAATATTTTGGAAAATACACATTTCCAACAGCTGATAAAAGTAAAAATTGAATTAGAAACTTAAATCTTAACTGAGATTGAGATAAATAGATATATCCTAAAAAAATATCAAACATGCATTAAAATCTGATGAGCTTGGAGTGAATGTATTGGTCTAGAAAAGTTACCAAAGCGACATTACAGAGAAGGGAATAAGCTGTCGCCCACACAGCTTTAAAGGTCGACTCTGGTGGGACTCGAACCCACAACCTTTGAATCACTCCTCTATGTATTCAACTAGAAGTCCAACGCGCTATCCATTGCGCCACAGAGCCACACACTCACACAAAGAACTCACACAGATTCTGGCTTTTCACAGTCAACTTGTCTGCTCTAGGCCTAAAAGAACAATAATAGATTGGGTTGAAAACAGATAATATCCTTTAGTATGCAGTGTTTGTGCAGTTTTGTCTCCTGTGTAAAGGGTTAACCAAACCTGGGGCTGCAGTAGTTTAGTCTGTAGGGGCTTGGCTTGGGGAACCGGAAGGTGGGAGGTTCAAGTCCAGCAATGACCACTGTACCAGTCTGACCTCATGGGAACATCTCTTGAACCCTTAACTGCTCCCAGGGCACTGCTATATGGCTGCCCACCTTTCCACTATAGGCCACATAGAATGTTAACCTTTTGAATCATACATTATATGTATATATCTTTTTTCATAATCCAATTGATGACACTGATGATTGCAAAGAGCATTCACTCATTTGCAGACATGAAACAAGCTCCCAATAAAGTAAACCAATGGACGATGGAGGTTTACTCTCTGCTCGCACACAACAGTTCCCAACTCTACAAGCTGACAAGGACTGAGTGAATGCTGCATTAACACGACTCACCGGTGTACGATGGATTATGGGTTACTAAAGAAGAAGTCTGCGGTTCTTAGCTGCAAAGTGGGACAGGACTCGTTGACCCGTTACGTCGTGTTTGGTCTAGAAATGCACAACTTGCACCTGAACTGGGACACAACAAACAAGAGTCTGTGACACAGGTTAAACACTGAAGAGTGTAACTTAGTCTCAGGTCTTTTCATGGATGATCTGATTTGCTCAGTTCAGTCACTGTTTTTTTGCTCCTGTCCGGATTAGCTTTCTCCATCAACATCCTCTTCAGTCTTTTCACCTCTGTCTGCCAGGCTGCTGAGCTCAGTTACATCGCTTGCTTATTCAGCTCCTGTTCTGGCACGACACTGACTCCCCTTCTTCTTCTTCTTCTTCTTCTTCTTCTTCTTCTTCTTCTTCTTCTTCTTCTTCTTCTTCTTCTTCTTCTTCTTCTCGGTGGTCCAAAATGCCTGTAGTGCAAACACTAACACTCCCCTGGTGCTCTGAGCTGCTGGAAGAATTTGACCTCATGACCTCAGTATTATTTTTAAATCCTTGCCACAGATCTGATGTCAAGTGCAGCTGATAACATGCAACAAAACGAAATAAAACAACCAAGGTCAGCAGAGAACATGAAACGATGCCTAAAGGACAAAAAGGGTAAAGTCAGGCAGCTGCACAGAGGAAAAAGAGTAACTGTACAACAGCCACAATTCATCTTGGTTCCCAAAATCCAGCAGACTGAAATTAAAGCTCATCCGTTAAATTAGTGTAATCAGTGAACCTCTCTTCAGTGGCCCATCAGAGGGATCTGCCCCCCGTCCCCCATCTGCTCCCTGCCAGCTCCACTCCAGTGCTACCTCGAGCCTGCAGACTGATAGGACCCCGCAGGCCAGGCACCAGGTTCAGCCACCATGATGAGGACATTTACATTTTAAGCATTTGGCCGATGCTCATATCGAGAATGATTTACAGCGAGCAGGACCCAAGGGCAGCGGCTGACCTTGTGTGAATCACTGTGAATTGTTGTTTTGTGTGTGCTGTGCCTTCGCAACGCGTGTTTGCTCGTTATCAGACATCAGGAGACGAGCCGGATGTTTTCCCGTGACATCACGTGTGTTTTAAACTCTTTGTATCTCTGGAGCGAACTAATCAACCAGAGCTGAAACACAATGAAACGTGTTACTGAGGCCTGACTACCAAAAACTGTTTTTTCTACCAGGCTGTGAACATGTTTATTTCTTATTTTAACATGGGGACTTATGGAGACTGACTCATTTCTGGAGCCAGCATCAAGTGGATGTTTGAGGAAATGCAGCTTCAACATTTTCAGATCCAAACACGTGATTTGAGGCATAATACGTAGCACTGTGCAGTTGGTTAGTTAGTGCCAAAATCTGCCCAGGGAGATGCATAAATGAATACTGGATCTTTGAGTTTGGCCTTTTTTCATGTGGCTAAAATACATTTTATTCACGGCAGTATATGGCACTGTTTCTTTGCCAGGCCCTCTTCTCTGTCTCAGTTATTCAAGCTCCAACAGTCGAAGGCTTAGGCATACTGAAATAAGGATGTCCATTTCTATAAACCTTACCATCTACAGATAAACTAGAAATAACCTTAAAGTTTCCCATACTGGGCTGAACGTTTTATCTCCGGACCGACCCGCTACCTGCTGGCAGGATTTCATCCCTGCGAGGAAAAAAGTACTTTCCACCACCTTCAATCACCTTCAGCTCCAGATCAGAGGAGGATAAGATGATGAAGAGTAATGTCTTACTAAATCATCACTTTTCAAAAAATGGACCACTGGTGGTGAAATAATGAAATACATTTACTGAAGTTACAATTTTAAGTAATCTACCTGAGTATTTAGTATAAGATCTTCTCTTATCAGGTCATTTTAACACTATAATTGAAGTATTGTATTAAAGTTTTCATTTTATTACAGATAAAGTTGAGATATTGTCAAAAATACTGCAAAATAAGGTTGTTTAGGATTCAGTTACAGAGAGAAATCTTTATATTATAAACACTTTTTAAAATAGTTCAAACTAGCTACAATAGAAATGCTGTTCATCAAGAATAATAAGTCAAACTCTGATCCTCTAGTGTCACTTCTAGACGCCCCCAAAGTCACCCAAAAACACCCAGGACTTGATACTTTGAGCACATTAACATGATAATACTTGTAAAAGTACTTTTACATGGAGGTATTACTACTTTTACTAAAGTAAAAGATCTGAATACTTCCTCCACCACTGACATGGATGCATAAACCTGAAAAGCAATCCCAGAAACGCACATCAACGGCAATCAAAGGCGATAAGCTGACTTATCCCTCAACTGACCACCTGAACGCCGCCTTCACTTCACACTCGAATCAACGAGACTCCCCTGGTCCCCTTTTTTTTTTATCCAACCCCCAAAGAATTTCTTTCCAAAAAAAGATGGGGGAGGCACCGCCGTCACCACCTTCCACTCGAATCGCTATCACCCAATCAAATCCCCTTTTCAACCTCCACTCGATGAGGCACAGATATAGGAGTTAAGGTGACCTCATTCTGAATGAGGCCGGGCTGAGGCTGTATAATTGGATACACTCTGACGTGAGATTGAGTTTATCCCAGGTAAAAAAATATATATATATTTTTTAAAAGCCCTCGCTGACCCACTTTCTCCGAGTCTTTGCTGCGAGATGTTTGTGAATGAGAGTAATCACTTTACGGAGGCTCAGGAACAACAAACAGCTTGTTGCGGTGACGTACGCACGCCAGAGGTCGAAGTCGTCTTCGTGTACCTTTGACTCCTGCGAAGGACGCGAAGGACATGCCTGTTTTTGTATTTTCAGCATGACTCCACAGGGTGAAGTCGACTGACCTTTCCTCTACAGGTTGACGTTTGAGTGAAAGGCCTCCGGCTTTATTAACCTCCAGAAAAACTAGTTTGGTCACTCATGCACAGACAAATACCAAAAAGTCAGCAGACAACATGTGAAACAAACACTGCCACGACAACAGTAGAAAGTCTGACACACAATCTGACACATAATCTGCCTAGCCGCTAAATAATAAGAATAATTAATCAATTTATTAATGAAACCACCAACTATTTCACTGATTTTGGTGAAACTGGATCATATTTTATGGAGAAAATGTTTTCTGGTTGATGTCCTCCGTCTAATCTGCCTCAAAACTCCAATTTACAGAGTTTCCTGATGGACAGTGAAGGGGAGAGGAGTCAGTGTCGTGCCAGAACAGGAGCTGGTCAAGTGGACAATGTAACCGGGCTCAGCAGCCTCTGTGGACAAAATGACAGAGGCGTAGATGTTGGAGTCGGCCTGCTTGAACTCAACTGACGAGGCTCAGTTGCAAGAACATTTCAGCTGACAACAAATTGATGTTCAATCCGATATAAAAGATACAAGTTAACGACACCTACACCATGCTGTGTGTGTGTGTGTGTCTCTCATTGATATTCCCGACACTGAAAGTCTCAGATTCGGCGTCTCGTCTGACACGTCTATCACCAAATCTGACGTATCTCCAGAGACGTCGTGTGGTCTCAGAGCACTTTTTTGTAAAAGATAAGACTCCCTCACTGTATTAAAGGACGACACCGGGAGTTACAGTGGTAAGGAGCTTTAAATCCACACAGTTTGTGTCTGTATCTCTGCAGACACACTTCCTCCACGCTTCAGTACATCTCCCTCTCTCTCCCTATTATTCACTCACTGTCTCACTTTGTCTCTCCTCCTGTCTCCCTCTCACATTTTTTCTCACTCTCTCTCTCTCTTGCTTGCTCTGTCTAATTAATTCTCTCATCTTTCCCAGGCTGTGGGTGATCAATGATCTCTCACTAATTTAGTTGGCAGCACACGCAGTCCAAGTTGGACTGCTATGCAGTGTGTGGAGTTAGTGGTAGCGCTGGCGGTGGCGGTGGTGGTGGCACGTGCAAGAAATAAACTGACCTCTGAATATATAGGAGGCTGTATTAACATCTCTGTCGAAGCCTGGAAATGAAGCAGAAATTGAATTTTGAGGCCGACCGCTTCTTATTTCAGAAGGCTGACCTTCAATTCTAATACTAAGTGGAGACGGATGAATATATTATATGTTGTGTATACCGGCACACATACACACCGACGGCAACTCAAACTGCACCCACGTCTGCAGAGCTTTTTTTTGGAAAGACTCCCACGGCGTCCGGCGGTCTAATGACCTTCTTATGAAACCATCTCCGGGGAGAAATTTCATGCATTTTGAGATCCACCAAAGCATGACAGTAAATGTGTGCACTTTCACACCTGGATGGTGCCTCAACCCATCGGCTCCATCTCCCCCACCGCTGATTTCAATTCAACTCCACTAATCCATGATAGAGGCGTAGCGGTGGTCTCCAGAAATCAGTGGCCGGGTCAGATATTTCCTATCCGTGAGGGATTATCTAAGCCTGCTGCATGGAAAGTAGAAAACATTGCATATCTTGTGCTAACAGGCGGCCGAAAAAGCAAGTTTTTCCATGCGGTTGATGTTTATTTATCGCAGTTAAAGGGATAAGCTAATTTTATGGGGAACGTGAGCCGAGAGAAGGAGCCTCCTCGAGGTTTGAGCATCACAGATTCAATTCGGTATCGACGATACTCCACCACCAACGTTCACGCCACGAATGGGTGTACAGTAGAAGTCTGGGAAGAGTTTTCTCCTAGCGGACCACATGGCAGGAGCTTTTCACGCCATCTGTGCTTCGGTTTCATCGTCTTTAGTGGAAAATGTAACAGGGATTATCACAGGAGAGGCACAAAGAGAGAGAGGACATTTAAAAGGACATTACAGTATCTGACAGTATGAAAGCTGCATATCTCAGCGAGTACAGCTCAGTCTGTTCTGTACTTTGTCGCCTAATAAGACATGATTATAGAGCGAGGCTTTTATAAAAATGACGCGTTGAGGGAGCAGTGTGTGGGATTTTTAGTGGCAGTGAACGGTGTCATCGCTGATTGAAACCCCTCGACTCACCCTCTCCTGGTGTAAGTGTACAAAAGGTCAAATCTAGAGCCGCCGTCGACACTCCTGCCGTATAACTTTTCTTGAGTTAGGTGTGTGGCACCCTGTTCCTGATTGTTTCCTGAAGAGCTGTCCACCTGGTTCAACCCTCAAATTCACAGGATGCAAGTTGAGGGTCTCGCTTACTAAAGTTTGGGTCATTTCACAGTTTGCCAACGTGCCTCTCGGTGTTAAAGTTGTCGTCAGTGATTGAACTGATTTGTTTTGTGAAGGTTCTCAGTCGTCCAGGTCTTTGTTCTTCGAGAAGAGTTTAAACCGGGGCAGCTGGACTTGGTTTCAGAATCTTTGAAGACGTTGCAGTTCTGGCGGGCTGGTGGGGAAACCCAGGTGTTCAGTCTTGATGGGATCGTTAACAAGCAAGTGTTCACACCTGGTTCGTTGGTGCTCGTTAGTTGTCTTGACGACAGTTATCGGAGTCGTTAAGCCGTCTGGTGTGAACCATCGTTAAGGGCAGGTGTGAACGATGGTCGTTGGAGTCACCAGAGGCCAAGCGTGAACAACTACCCTGGGTCAACAACAAATTATTATCTGGATATCTTATAATAGACTTTGAACTTACACTCAACACTTAAACACACATTACACCATTACAGCTGATGGTTTAATTTTTCAGATTGAATTTGGCTAGTGGGTTAAACAGCAACCAGCAATGTTATTGCGAATTCATCTTATATTGGGCTCCACTTGCATTTACTAACAAATATCAATATCAATCCTAAGTATCAACAATACATTTAAAATCTCACACATGGTGCACAGGTCGGGGTGCTCCTTGCTCCTCGCCTCTCCAATTTATCCTCTGGGGCACTTTCAGTGTGTTTTACATACAAATACACTTTTCTAAAGTATGAATAAGAACATTAAAGAGTGAGAAACAGGAGCAAACTCTGTCTTTCCTGACTCAAACCTTCTTGCATCAGAGTATTAGCTATTAAAAAGGAGATGCTGCAGGCTTACAGGCAGGTGTGAGTGTTTCTCCACCACGTTACATAACCTGCTCATTCCTCCATCCTGTTACTGTTTCCTAACCATCCTTTTTTTTGCTGCAAATGAGCTCGAGCCACATCTGGTACATGTTTCTGGCAATTAGGCCCTGTACGGGAACATGACGTTCTTTCGTTTGCCCTCCGAGGGGCCTCCCTCCCTCCTCCACCCGCTTACATGTGTTTGCAATCTCCCTCTTCCTGAATTTGGTCGTCACAAGCATTCTCCCTGTGGTGTTTGTTTGGGTAACACGCCCTGCGTTCAGGCCTATCCCTGTGCAGAGCTCAGAGTGGAAAGCCCAAAACAGCGTTGCTGATTACGTCCGGGTGGAGTCGCAGCGCGGCCTAAACCAGGAAAACAACTCTGCTGTGTCTCATCTTAAGGGGATCTGTTAAGCCAGTAAATGTTGCGATAATAGTTGCGTGGATGATTGATAACCACAGCTGAAAGCTTTTCAGCAGCTGTCTCGGCTAAGTAATCAATCTAATGTCGGAGATGACGTTCATATGGAAGCCTCCACTTCACCTTTTAACCTATTGGTCCGTAAGGGAACTATTTATTATCCGAATTTAGTGCAAATAGTATTCAAGGTTCATCCAAGGACCTGTAGATTGGTGTGCCGTCTGCAGTCTTGCAGAAGTTGTGTAGGAAAGAGAGAGCTGAGCCGGAAGGCAAAGCTCTTGATTTTGACATTGCGTAGTGACCGAAAGGTCAAATGTTGGACGCGTTCCAAACAGACCCAGAATCCACTGGAGGGACTACCTGCCCGCTGGTTGCTAAACTAGACCATCCTACCCGAGGCTAAAGCTCACAGTGGTGAGTCGAGGCTTGACAGTTCATGATGAATCTGAGGGGAAGCACGGTAAGCTGTGTCAATCAATCAAAGTAGAAACTTAATTTGAGCCTCGGTGCGTTCACCAAGCACTGTACGCGTAGCTTAGAAATCAGGGAATCATCGATCATTTATAGGAATTTAACCTTTTTCAGTGAAGGGATATTCTGTGGCCCTAGAAAGTAACATGAGCTTGGTTTTTATCGGCATTGAGAACAAGTTTCAGTTGAGACCAGGTGATCAGCGGCTTTAGGAAAGGTTGACACGCAGCAGTAAATAACAGTATCATCAGCGTATGAGTGAATATTTCCCTGTAATACTTTAGAGTCAGACAATAAAATAATATCACACCATCAGCATCGCCCTCTGATATAACCCCGCTCCATTAAATCCTCCTTTACTCCGATCGGTTTCTTTCACTTCCTGCGAAAGCCGGACTACTCTCTCTGGGTTCACCGCCGCTGGCTGCTCTATAAGTCCCGAGGCCTGCAAGGTGCACTTTATAAACACAGGTCATTTGTCAAGTGAAAGACATTAAAGTGTAAAAAGCTCCGGGTATTAAGACCGCAGAGCACAAGCTGATCTATCTACCCCTTGAAACGCTGAGCCTGCAGCTCGGCTCGCTCTCTGGCTCGGCTCGGTGATGGACCTGTTTTACAGCTCCGCTCTCGGTGCAGCTAACAAGTGGACACGCTGAACTTTAAGGCTTCTGCTTCCCTATCGGCTCGGTCATTACAGTACATGAAGCCTGGAGACCTTACGGCATCTTCATTTTCACAGTACACTGACCCAATATCCTGCAAGGCCACACTCGGTGTCTAGAGGACGAGCAGACATGATTTCCTTAGTGTTGTTGTTGTTCTGATGCTCTCTGGTGTGTATGAGAGGACGCTGCTCCCCAAAGCTACGCGCCGCATGATATTCTGAATCATCCAAACGAGGCAAAGGAAAAGAAAAAATAGGCACCCTTGACATTTACGTTTGAAGCCTGTGAGCAGCCGTGCATCACCTGCTTTTGCATTTGACCTTCTCAATGAACACTTGTTGTTAATGTAATGTAAAATAATAATGGACTGAAACAGGATGTGGGTTTTTTTTGTTCCTCATTTTCCTCTCGTGTCAAATTGGGACTGTTGTACGCAAGTTTCTTTCTTTGTTGTATAAAAACAACTGAAACAACGTTTTATTTAGTTTATAGATGGAAAGAGCCACAACTGGCTCCCAGCTAATCCAAAAATCAGCAAAGACCGACACCTACCTGTCAATCAGAGCGTCCTATAAAGCTGTATAAAAATTCACCCTCAGTACAGTAGCTACAGAGACCCAAACTGTTTTTTGTACCAGGCTGTAAACATGTTTATTTCTTCTGTGAAACATGGGGACTTATGGAGACTGACTCACTTCTGGAGCCAGCATCAAGTGGATGTTTAAGGAACTGCAGTTTTTGGTACTTCACTTCAAAGCTACAGAGCTGACAGTATCCAAAAACAGAGGCCAAAACATCCCCCCGATAAACTCTGCCCACACCACGTTAACAGATAATAATAATAATATCTTTATTTATATAGCACCTTTAAAAACAAGTGCATTAGAGAGCAGTGGTTCAAACAAGTTAAAGAGGTATGAATATATATAAGAAGGGGGGATAAAACTGACATCAAAAAGGCTCCGTGCTGAGGATAAAAGGATAAAAAGCTGACTAAAAAAAGACAAAAAGACGATAATAAGAAAGGTGTCATGCGGCCCGCCTCAGGTTCACAGATGATCCATGTCTTCGCAGAGTTTTAGATTATAGGCAGGACATCCAACGCCACAGATTTGGATCACGTGTGTCCACATTGGGACTCTAGATACGACACTTCTGGTGAAATGAAACAACTCTTGGTGAGAGTCCTCACAGATATCACAGACAGATCTCCGTGTGAATGTAGTCAGCGTATCGCAGTCAAGGTCGTGTTCCACCATGACGGCTGGCTGATCTACATTTCCTCCAGCTGCAGCTCGCTGCTGCCAATAACAGCACAGCACAGCGTGACCTTCGTTGTGTTATTGCCTAATTGAGTGCATGCACCTGAGTGCAGGGGGAAATCAAACCCCCAACCCCCACGATGTTAGTGCCACTGAGCTACACAGGACCACCCTTCTGCTGAAAAATGACCACGCTGACTGTATTTATACTCCTGAAGGAACTTTGTGCAGACTCACTTAATAACACTCTGATTTTCTCAGTGAATGTGCCAGTTTTCTTGCGTCTGACAGTGCAGATAGATCTGTTAGCAATGTCTTTTGTTACGGCCCAAAGAGTCGACGTGGTCCGCTGAGTGACTGATGCTGCCCTCCTACCTTTCGGTCCAGGGTGGCGAGCCGAAGCCGTCCCTCTAATTGGGCGTCTGGATGACAGAAGGGATCCCTCAAAGAAGCATCCATCATGTCCTTCAGGAGCCGCGGAGAGCAGACGGTGCTGTCACGACACAGGTCGAGTGTTTGTCTCCGTGCTGAAGGAGAAACGACGAGATGATAATGTAGATCTTCACAAATGTCCCCAGTACACTTTAACATACAGGCTGCAACACTCTAGCTCCAGATCTACCACCAACCTTTAGTTCTCTATGTAACGCAGATGTTTTAAGTATGATGTGGTTACAGTTCATGTACTTCCACATTTACACTTGATTTTGTGTACTGGACCCTCAGTAGTCACCATTTTTGGTAGCTTTGGTATTCTTGTAGCTCATTATGTTGATATTTTGCACTCAAATGTTGGTGCTAATTCTCCGTTCGGTTGCAATTCAATAAAGAAAACAAGCGGTAAAATGTTGAGATCGTCATTTCCTGTACCTGCAGAACAGCCGTACTCGAATTGAGACAACACTACCACGCCGAAATAAGCTCACTACTCCAAAAAGTATAAAGTGTACACAGTATGTTCTCTTCGGTGTTTTCTCCTCCGTCATCAGGCTCAGGTTCTGGCACAACACCAGCTCTGCTCCCCATCAGCACTCGGGCCTGTAAACCTCTCGGTGATCCAAAACACCTGTGCTACGAACACTAACACTCCCCCGGTGCAAGCAGCCCTTGATAATCTGCACAGAGCAGCTCGATCTGACATCTGAAATAGAAAATTTCAAAATAAAACACCCCGTGCACACTGCTGGTTGTAAAAACAGCCAAAAGGGAAACAATTTAGCACATTTGTAGCATTTTTTTTACACATTTCAAAGAAAAATGACAAAGGAACGAATGACCATTCACCTGATTACAAGTCAGTGTAGCATCAACAGGATTTAAATCAGTTTATGGTAGAAAAGTTACACATTGTTGCCATTTTGATGAAATATTCAGCTAAAAGAGGCCAAAATGCTACAAATTTACATGTTTATCCTTCTAGGTTTGTCACTACACTTATTATATTAAATTCATTCATTCCTTAACAAGTCGTGGCTTCAAAATAAACCATAACAACACACTATTCAAACACTTCATGCTGGCTCTCAAAGGATATAACACCTGCAGAAAGATTGCACAGGTATTGACTCAATACTTTACCGGTGTAACTTTTGCTCAAGGTTATTTCTATATCTCTGTGGGGAAAAAAAAGAGCAGAGTGCACCGAGAGGAAACTCTCGTTGTGTTGTGATACCACTTAGTCATCTCTGAGACGCCTGTTGACGACGAGCGTTTCCAAAAAAAAACGCTTGAACCGTGTGGCACGCGCTCCGCTGTTTTCCAGGAAAATCCGACTTGACAGCTTGACAGGATCACTCCGAACAGTTAAGGAGGCAGAATGGATGCTCTTAACCTCCCACGGCTCTTAAAGGCATCTCGAGTAGAGACGCTCACCCACACAGACTGACATTAACACAAGCTGCTCAAACACACTAAGAGGAAGTGTTGAGGGATGTGCTCCAACATTTGTTTTAGCCCTTTATATATCTGTAGACACAAAGATACATGTGTGTGTGTGTGTATAGACGGTGCAAATACATAAATACAAGGTCACAACTACAGCAATAAGCCCAGCTCGGCATCCGTCAACGTCCTCTTCGGTCTCTTCTCTGTCGTTATATCCATAGAGCCCGGTTACATTGTCCACTTACCTAGCTCCTGTTCTGGCACAACACTGGCTCATCTCCTGAATGTAGCATTCCCTGTAAACCTCCTCTGCTTCTTCTTCTTCTTCTTCCCGGTGGTCCAAAACACCTGTAGTACAAACATCAACACCCCCCTCGGTGCTCTGAGCTCACAAACTAACAGCAGCTACATCTGTCGGCAGTTTACTTCACTGTCCATCAGAAAACTCTGTAAATCACAGAGAGTTGAGGCGGAGCCGTAAAGCATTACGTACTTTTCCACAGTTACATCATTCACCTGATTACAAGTCAGTGTGTAGTCTGTAGTAGGGGTTGCACGACTTCAGATTTTTTTTTTCAGATGCTTTGCAATAATCTGTATTGACTATGACTATATTGAATTTGCGCAGAACAGCATAAAGTAAAAACAAGCAGCAATTTAGCTGTTAAATGTAACAGTAACATATCTACACGTAAATCTACATCTCCCATAGTGGAAAACAAAATACTGAACAAAACAATTTGAGAGGAAAACAACACAACACCTGCAAGCCGAGTCATCGTCACAGTCCTGCTCAGTCACAGTTTTCGTTTCTCGGTCCTGGTTTGCAGGAACACGCGCTGGGTGAAGGCTCGCCCGCTGTCGAGTGATGGTTTTACCAGCGAGTGAAAAAAATCCTCTCGCTTGTCGCTCTGTGAGGCGTCCTTCTTGTTTGCATCAAAATATGAGATTAGTGCAGCAGGGGCTGGCTCAATACGTGGCAGCGGCAGCTAGTAGTGGCATTTCCGGTGCCAGCTGCCACCGGAAATGCCACTACTAGCTGCCTCTGCCACGAATTGAGCCACCCCTCTCTCGATTAGCGACTAGTCGACGTCAAGCTCTAAACGTCATTGTGGCGTATCGAAGTCGACTAGTCGCTAGTCTGTAGTTCATGGTTAAAGTTACACAGTGTCACTTTCAAAAGACTGTGCCATTGGTTTCACTTCATTAGTACTTTTTTTTTTTTGGGTCACTGTTTTGCAGTCAATGATAAATGAGTCAACTGAACATTCGACCTTTAATTCAGTAAATAAACACAACATAGCACCTTTCTAACCAAAGTTATATAAATATGCTAAAATAATTTGCACTGAAAATAGAACTTGTGGCTAGATAAGGAGTTTTTTTTGTGTGTTATTGGTGAACCAGCTTTTTAAAAGAGGTCACTGAAATGATGAAAACATCCGTATTTGTGTGTTTGACGCTCATAAACTCAGGATGTTTCAAGAGCTTCAGGATGCCCGAGCTGCTACGTCTTCATCTTTTTATCCTTAAGAGGACATTTCGCTGTTCATTTACTGGAGTACATCAGCTCCTCTGAAGGGAAATCATCACTGCGGGATGTTTTACCCACAGAGACCTCAACTGTTTATGCCGTTCTGTATGAAATATACGTGCCTTCACCTCCTCCTCTAGTTTTATGTGATACATGCAGCATATCTGACATCCCGCCACCAACCGACTCATACTGTAAATCCCCTCGGGAGCCAATCACGCTGAAGCTTTTCACATTTACCCATAATGCCGGCGTCATGAAGATGGAACGGCAGCGTGAAAGAAGGAATCAACTGGATATGAGCTCCGAGACCGTCCACGCCGTGCTGTCTGTCCATCTCCCCCACCACCCCTCCATGAAACTGACGAATCTGAGGGGAAATCATGTGTTGCGCTCCAGCGCCGCAACTTTTCGCCTCATCCCATCTGGCACATTGTTAGCTTCAAAGAACCTCTGTTATCCAGAAATCAC
Source organism: Collichthys lucidus (assembly GCA_004119915.2). Classification (NCBI taxonomy): domain Eukaryota; kingdom Metazoa; phylum Chordata; class Actinopteri; family Sciaenidae; genus Collichthys; species Collichthys lucidus. Next base: position 4,908,302 of record CM014096.1, on the reverse strand, counting down.
TTAGGAGGGGTTGTTGTTTTGCAAAAGCTCCGAAGCGAAGGCCTTTCTTCCCCGCCTTTGAAGACAGATCTCCTCATGGACGACGAGGAGAATAAAAGCAAAGCCGAGGCAAAGAGAGAAGTTGTTTGCAGACACAGGCGTGCTTCAACTTCCACAATCCTCTCACACGCGCTCTGCGTCCTGGTATTTACCTCCCCCCTCCAGCCAGGAAAGCTATTACTGCTGCACGTGTCATTACATGTTTCATTTGGAACAATGTCAGTAAAGACTGCTTTCATTACGTGGACTCAAAGCCCTGCTGAACACTGCATAAACTCTAATGGTCTGCAATAACGCGATCCCTTATTGATTCAATACATTTGTGTATTTTTTCCCCCCCCTTAGGGAGCGACGTTATGTATTATCAGTCAATAATGGGGTTCGCGGTCGCCTTCGGTGCTTGACAAGAAATACAACTACTCTAGTAATGTCCTCTTTGACTGTTAATTCAATATAGCGTGGAAAGAAATTCACAAAACAAACGCTTTAGCTGACGCGATCATAAACATCGGGAAGAGTCGATACCCATGCCAGCAGCTTCAAGACGTCTCCATGTGACTTCAAACTTCACCACGAGCTCGTTGGGATTTTGCCAACACAGGTGGCTTGTTTGAGAATCCAGGTGTCATGGAGCCCTTCTCAGCTCCACCAACACTCAGGACTGCCAAGACCAGAGCCATCACGCCGAGTTTCACTTCAGACACCTGTGGGTGACATCACGGATACAACATCCACCTTTGATTAAACATTTGACGCACTGGAAGTCAGATAATTCATCAAAATTTAAACGAGTCGTGGGAACATTTCACTTAAAACGACAAATATCAGCGTCTTGGTGTAACTACAGAGAGAACCTGGAGACATTTAATAATTCATCCACAAGTTGTTAAGATATTTCAGACTTGCTTAAAATGAGACATTTACACTTGAAACCGCTCATGAAACTCTCAGCAATCAGACGTAATTTAATCTTCTCCCATTTTGTGCTGCAAGGCTCGTCCCTCCATTTATGTTACTGTCTGCCAACAGTAAATCTTCTCTGCCTTATTAAGAGAAGCTGCGGGACAGATTATAAGCCACTCCGTTATCAAAAGGTCACAGGTTTGATCCTCCAGAAAACCACCGTCAGACCACCGGTGACTCACCTGAACACGACGATAAACACCTTAACATTCGCAGAAAGTCATTCAAGATAAGCCCGACAGTTTAAAAAAGGTCTTATGCAAATGTGTGATCGCACACCGGCGTGTTTTAATTAATTATGTGCATGCCGGAGATGAAAACCGTCAGATGTTTTCTTCAGAGATGAAATTGGGGTGTTGTAACTGGCTAAAAAGGAAGATGAAGAAACCGGAAAATAAGTCGTCAGACTGCAGGAGGTTTTACCATCTTCCAAAATGTCCATGTTTTTCTATAACTTATGAATTATTCATGACTTCTATCACTGTGGGAAAAGAAAGCTGTAGGGTGGATGGTGTAGTTTATGTAGAAATAGCTCTATCTAGTGGAAAAAATACAGTTACTACATCTTTCTCCAAAGATTGTTGGTGCAGCAAAGATTACAGGCACAAAACAAGAATTATTATAAATCCGTGTTTATTTTTAAGGTTTATAAATAGTGAACATAGTGACTTATTACAATTTCATTTAAGTGGAAATAATTTAAATTAAGTGCACATAATTTTTCTTGATTTTAAAATAAAGTGTTTTCACATTGTGCTCTTGTGCAAATCAGCATCTTGTGTCATTTCTACGAGTTCCTGCAGAGAAAAAAACAAACAAAATGAGACAAATATTTAATTTGTGCACATTTCAAATATCACTGGATCTGTTCATAAACGCAATAAATGCAGCTGGAAGAAGATATTAAAGATATATACATTGTTGTCACCAGTAAACTATCAACAATCAGCTGGATTTAGTAGTTTCAAGTCATTTAGTGCCTGTATTTTTACACTAGATTACAGAAAAGTGAAATGTCAGAAGCAAACCTTGTGATTGTGGTTGTGATTTCTTGTGTTTATTCAAGTGTTGTGATCTGGTTTCGCTCTTGGAGCCGTCACTAGGCGTTGCAGCTTTCCATGACTTGTCTGTGGGATGATAAAAGTTGAGCAGTTACAAAGAAAAGGCAAAGAGTTATCATCCATCTTATATGACGACAATCAAAGTGAGAGCCACTTGCTTGCCTGTTTGCCACCTGTGTCTCAGGTAAACCTGATCCATGATACTCCATTTGTCCTGGAGGGAATTCGGCATGGCGCAGTTCTCATCCATTTCTCGGATGGCGTTGCCGTGGGGACAATGGCGAAGCCTCTCCCATGGGATAGACTGATGCTGTGACTCATTGGACAAGTAGTTCTTTTCTCGAAGCTTTGGGTACGACGCCGCGGGACATTTCTCCAAGTTTTGTTTGGAGGCCAGCGGCCGCTTGGGATCATTAAACTTCCTCGGATCATCAGCTGACCTCCATTTCGGCCCAGTGCGACATGAGCTGTTCTCAGAAGATTCCCCCTCGGTGTCGTGTCCGTGACAGCCACGGACGTCAGGACTAGAAGCTTTTCTCGTCGGACGTTTGTTGGGGTGAGATCTGCAGGCTTCACACTTCGGTACAAGCGCATCGTTCCTCTGTTGGAAAGGAACGGCTTTTCTTTTCAAGGCCTGACCCTCGAGCCCCGAACCGGCAGACATGCAGATCCTGCACTTTGCCAAACATCTGTTGCAAAGTCGCTCCCTCTTGGATGCATAAGGCGTGAACGCATTCTCGTTCAGTTTCCTGTTAAGGAGGCATTCGTGGTCGGAGAGGCTTTGTCGATCTACCTTGCCTTTGGGTTTGTACCTCTCTTTCGGCTTGCGAATAGTCGGATGTTCTTTGTACTCCAGCTCCAGTTTTCTTCTTCTGGAAGGCACATCCAAACTATGGCTGCTCAGAGGTCTGTTCTGCTTCTTGGGAGTTTGTGGCAGCTTGCTACAATAGTAGACGTTGTCAAAGTCAGCGAGCCAGCTCGTCGAGGGAAGGTAGGCAGGCAATGATTCGAATGAAGTGTCCTGGTGATCCTGGACATTTGTTTCTCGTCTATGTTGGTTTCTACCTGCATTGAGAGGGGAATTATCCAACAACAGCAAATAAGGTGCATGAGTCACCTTTGCTGTGTTCATAGTAGTTTCCTCTGCAACAGGAACATCCATCATGGGGCAATTATCAGCTTCAAACAGCAGCTCATCCACAGGACCCTTTACGGCAGGGACCTCCAGTTCATCCTCCGTCAGGGGAGGCATCTCAATCATAGAGATGACCGCTTCTATAGGAGCCTCCTCGTTGACCGTCAGCTCATCTGCGACAGCCAGCGTTTCATCACGAGACTCTGTATGCCCACTTTGGATCAGCGATTCAGGGGAAGGGATCAATGTGTCCTCCATCGACCAGACCGTGGATTCCATCTTCCTCAGCTCATCCAGGTACTTGGGATCAAAAGGCAGGTGAACAACTTTGAAGTGAAAACTCTTGGATGTAATACTCAGATCCTTCTCACTGCTCATCTCCTGAACATTGCCATGAACTGCTACTTGTGAACCACAGTTTGAGGTGGCGGTCACGGAGTCCATCTGGCTCCTGGGCTCCTCCAGAGCAGGGATCTTTTCACCGCTACTGGGTGACAGGATATCAGGACAAGTTTGGAGTGCCTGCTCTGACTGGTCTGCAGGAGGGCACAGTCCTTCGTCCTGTAGCACTTGACCCTGGAGGATGGAGCTACACTGGACTACATCTTGTGAAAAACCGTGGGCTACTTCTGCAGTCTCGTGAGAGTGCAGGAGTTGCAGTCCCACCGGAGTGGTGCAGCATTCGATCCTCACCTCCTCTGTCTGGATCACAAAGCTGCCATTTGGTGGCGCCACTGTGGTAGAAGAGGACACTGTGTCCTTTAGCTCCAGAGAATGATCCCCCTTATGCACAGCCACGGCTGGTGAGAGGGACTGACAGGTGTTGGGGACACTTGGGCTGTTACTACGGACTTGGAGGCCATGGGAGGCCTCGCCATCGCTGGACCCTGGGGTGCTAGTCCTCTGGGTTGGAGACAGCGGCTCAGTTTGAACTTCAGAGCTGGTCATTTCTCTGGGCTGGCCATTTTGCTGGTAGCGGAACCTGCGGGAGTGATAGGCCATGGTCTGGTAATACTGAGGGTTAAGCATGCGCCTGTAGTCCATCAAATGGAGGTGGGTATGGGGTACAACAAAGCCAGGGGGCTCCATGTACGGATTTGATTGATAGTTGGGAATCACTGGCATGCCGTAACCTTTAAAAGAAGAAAGTAATTAATACTTTTATTTAAATCAAAGCACTTCAATAAACAAAATTATTTCAGTTTAAGCTGCCAACGGTTTTCAAAACAGATGTGCAATGTCCAGCTTAGACAAGGATAAGATAACACCTTGCACTAGCCTAGTGAACCGATGTTCAATAATGGATAAAATAAAGCAAAAAAAAAATACACACTACAGCTCTTGGCAGTAGCAATTAGGTTGAGTTGGATTTCAGACGTATGCAAGTATGGGCAGAAAACTAGTCAAAGCACTACATGCAAAAATTGGGTCACTGGTGCAGCAAAATAGGACACAAAGATGACAGTTTAAAAACAAGAGTAGTCAGACACTATCAGTTCTCTGAGGCTGTAAGATAAAAACTCTTTAATGATGCTACAGCAGGCTCGAATACACAAGGTGGAGAACACATTACTCAAGTTGTTATCCTATGGGGACAAAGCTGGCCTTCTTGGGCCCAATGGTGCAATGAGTGGTGTATTTTAGCATATGCTAACATCTTACATGATCAAATTACCAAACCAAACCTAAAAGATTCAAATGTGTAGAAACTCTGCTGTACACAACATAAACAGCCTTAGAGAGCAGCGATTGTTGCTATACAAGTAGCATTTTCAAGAAGAATCCTCAAACTGAGACACAAGGAGATACGAGCTTTGGTGGACTCACCTAAACCAGGGTAACCGTAGTACGGGTTGTAGGACACAGGCATGGGCACTGGTACAGGCCACTGCAGACTCTGCATGGGCATATAGTGCTGCGAGGGCTGTATGTAGAAGAAAGGTTTGTGGTGTTGGGGCTGCTGCTCCTCAGGACGTGGAGCTCCTGAAGGCCCGGTAGTCGGCTGCTGATGTGGTGGATTTGGACCTCGAAGGCCCAGACCGTAAGAATGTTGCATGGTAGATGTGGCTGCATCCATATCTGACAAAGAGACGAGAAACGAGTCAAACTAGCTTTGTTCTTTGTGGGGAAATTCGTTCAAAACACTGAATCTCTTTCAAGATATGTTTTAAATTGGGAATCAAAGGCGTGGACTCGTGACCTGTCCAACCCTCCACTGATTGGCTACATTTTGCTTCCAGGTGACACTTGTCCAATTAGAGGTTCAGTTTCCCACTGAGATGCATCAACTCACCTGAGCAAAGGCAGACAAAGCTTGGTGCCTTGAAGGTAGAGGAGGTTTAATTAAGGACAACAGACCTGCAGCTTGTCTGAATCATCGGCTATAGAGATGTTTGTCTCAAAGTGGCACAGTGGTTCATTTTTATCATCTTTGCGCATCTTGAAAATGCAAAGCACATATTCACATATTCTGTGCTGAGATCCAGGTTTGACCCCTGAAGACCAGTTTTTATAGACCGTATTATCAATAAGGAATTACCAAGAAGAAGAAGAAGTTACAGTTTGTGTCAACTCAACAAGAGTACAGATACATGTTTAAAGCATCCATTGACACCCGAAGCTTAGTAGATAAAAAGGCTGCAACTTATTTTCATTGTCCGTTGCAACCCGATGCAATTTTCTCATTTAAATGATCAATGGTTTGGTCTATTATACGCCAGAAAATAAAGCCTACGGTGATCTCTTCAAATGTTTGGTCCAATCAGCAGTACATAATTAAACTATATTCAGTTTGCTCTGATAGAAAACAGAACAAGAGCAGCAGGAATCAACAAATCTTTTGCGTTTCAGCTCGATAAATGACTTTAATCAAGTAAAAGACTGATTTCCATTCAAATGAATAATCTGCCATGTGCTAACATCTGAGGAAAGTACACGAGACACAGCCCAGGCTGAAAATCCCCATCGCCTCTGGCAGGAGGCCATCACACCAGAAGAATGGACTTCCCTCTGCAGACCTGACATGTTGAGTAAAACATAAGATGACGAAGAGGATGATACAGCAACCGTTGGATGTGTATCAGGAGGAAATGAGGGAGGTGCAATCTTTACCATCCTTCACATCAGCGCCAGCAGAACAAAGGAGATGGTGATCGACTTCTGGAGGAAGGTGAACTTCCAGGGATTGGATATGGAGATGGTGGGAGGATACAGATACCTGGATGTTCACCTCAACAGTAAACTGGACAACACGGATGTCCTGTACAAGAAAGGTCAAAGTCGTCTTCACTTAACGAGGAAACAGAGGTCTTTTGGAGCATGCAGGACTCTGTTGCGATGGTGTCTGCATCATTATGACTCAATAAACTGGTGAGGAGGTCCAGCTCTGTCCTGGACTGCCCTCTAGACTCCATAAAGGAAGTGAGGGAGAGGAGGATGTTTGCAAAGCTGACATCCATCAGGAGTAACTCCTCTCACGTCCTGCATGAGGCTGTGGTGATCTTAAACAGATCTTGCAACAAACTGCTACTCCCACCATGGAATCCCACTTTCTTCTCGGATTTCTTGATATGAAACAATCTGAGCATGCAAACCAAACAGCATGATGTCAAAGGATTCAACACAAAGTTTAAATAATGACAATATTTTATTATTAGACTGGCCCCAAACAGTTGCACACCATCGTTCAGCCCGTTTGTGAAATTCATTAAATCATGAATAGTGCACGGCAGCAACACTGCAGAAACTTTTACTTTTTTCTTTCTTTTTTTAAACTTTTATCCAACAAAAAGACACCGTGCAGTGCATTTCACCTGGTGCTCTAAATATTAACCATCCTGGAACAGTTACACCTTTTTTTTTTTTTAGGGGGCGGGGGGCCTGAGGAGGAAGAAAAAAAAACATTTTATTAAAACAGATTTAAGACAGATTGTTTAGACACTGAAGAGTTTGTTTCACCTACAGTTTAACATTTTCAACATCTTGGTTCTCCTCTCATCGTAGAGCCTGACAAAGAGCAAACAGAAATAAAATCACATTCAGAGAAGTTCATCTTTCTTCAGGAAGGTTAAATCCGTTTTTCGATCCGTGAAGACGTTTCACCTCCTCATCCAGGAGGCTCTCTTCAGCTCTGACCGACTTGTTCTGGGATGAGGTGAAACGTCTACAACAGAGTCTAGTTGCCCTCAGATTTAACCGTCATTGATGACATTCAGAGAAATAATTATTGCCAAATATTAACCTCTCTCCCAGTGTAATGGTGGCGGCTCGTCATCATCGTTGTCCTCATCTCTTGGCCTGTGGTACATCACTTTCCTCTGAGTACTCATCTCTGGTACAGAATAGAGCACAAATTAAGAGAAGCATATCTTTTTACTAATTAAATCTCAGATTTCCAAATAAATTTAACTTGATTCTGATTTGTTTGCAACACTGGACGTAGGTGTCATAAGTTTCAGGCTCCATCAAGAGATTTGAATTAGGCCGACTCCAGAAATTGACTTTTTTCTACTCAAGACAAACAGACAGATTTCATGAATCATCTTTAACGTCTAGAACTGAGTCAGTCTGTAAATATAGCACAGCCCTCATTTGGCACCTTTGCCACGATAATATTTGAAGCTGGCTGTGCTTTGTTTTGGGAATTAAGCTCCCAACATTAGACTGTGTGGCTCAGCATTTCAAACATTTAAAAAAAAAAGAGGGTAAATTAATGAATCTGCTGCTCCAACTTGGCTGCAAAAAGTCTAATTATGCCGCACGAGCTGTTTGAAACTTTGAGATCGAAGTCTCCTACGAGACATTCGAGCGGCTAAATTTAACCTTGTCTTTGCAGAGAAGTTGGCGGTCTCCTCCTGGGAATCACAACGGCGTCTCCCCACCTGCCTTGGTCTGACACGGTCACGTCTTCCTTGCAGAGTCTGTCTATGAGAGAGTTCAGGACGCGTATCAAACACGATACAGTTAGACTAAAAACACTTGAGCAGAGACTTACCCTGACATGTTCGGCACTGCAGCTCACTGCTCGTCATCTCTCCGACGTCACCGTCTTCTGGCTCCTGCTTACACAGATCATGACCTTCCTCCTGGTTCACCGGATCGGAGGGATCTTTGTATTGGCCTCTTTTATACCAAGGTTTTGCAGAATGTCTCAGCGGGACAGAATGAGGCCTCCTGGGTGCCGAATGCTTCCTCACAACCACTCTGACAGGCTGCTCGCACCCTCTTCCATATCTGCTGTCGTCCTCAGAGTCTCCGGCTTCATCCCTGTACATCTTGGAGCTGTGGACTTTGCTCCTGCTTGCCCCTTTCGCGAGGCTTTTCCCGCAACAGGCGCACATAAACCTCTTCGAACCTGGCAGCCAAACGTCCTCCGCGTCTTCGGCGGCTTTCGGTGACCCGCTTGCGACCTCTGCAAGCCTCCTGCCCGCGTACACGCGTTTGGGGAAGAGATCCGCATCGTCCAGATCCGTGGAGAACATTTCATCTCTGGAGGAAAGCTCGTCTAGAGATGGACTGAGGACGCTCATCCGCTCGTGGGTGGTGTGCATGGACAGGTAGTTGTAGTAGTATGGGGCAGCAGGGGAGGAGAGGTGGCCGGCTCCGGCATCTCCAGGCGTTAAAACGCTCTCAAAGGGCAGCTTGAGGATCTGGTAGTTTCGATCAGCTTTCTGAGGTTCTGTTTTTGAGGCTTTGTCGCCACCTTTAGCATCTTTGTGCGCCAGCAGCGATGGTGTCGAGGCCGGGATTGGATCCAGTCTTTGCTTCAGGAGCTCTTCAGCACATCTGGGATTAGTCACGGAGATATCTGACTGGATATCCGTGACTTCTGCTTTCTCCAGAGGGAGGAAGCATTCATCTGTTCCAGGCTGAACGAGCTCCGAACACTCCTCATGAATAGAGGAGCTATCGAGGGGCAACTCCTCTTCCAATCCGCCCGACCAGCATCCCTGAGGGCTCAGGCCATCCAAGCTCCTTTGGCTGGAGTCACCGTCGTACACGGCCGTCGTGGAGTCACTGAAGGTCACAGCTGGGGACTCCACGTGGCTGCCGTCAGACACCGAAGGCAGGACGTGACCTAGCTCTTCACCTTTCTTCTCTTCACCTGGAGAGAACATCCCTGAGGACTGCGAGGCGACGCCTGAGTCCAGCTCCCTCTCTGCGCCCTGCAGCTCGCCGCCTCGAATCTTATCCAGGCATTCGATGAGCTTGGTAATGGCGTCGCTGGGGTCGGTTTGAGCCTCCGAGCAGGCCATTTCTCGACGGCTGGGGGGCTGTGGGTGATACTGCTGGCGAGGAACGTCAATCCAGGTGGGACTGTGGAAACGAGGTTCAAACATTCGCCTGTGATCCATCGGATATATCGGGGCATGCGGGAAAACAAACCCAGGGTACTGCATGTACTGGTACGGGTGCATGCAAGGACGACCAAAGTTAAAACCTGGGATATAAAGAGATAAGCTTTTAGGCAATCAATGCTGGTTTATAACCCCCCCAAAAAAACAAGATTTAAACATGCTGATACCTCCAGGCAAACCATAATGACTGTACGGGTGGTTCAGCTGCCAGTGCTGGAACAAAGGTTGGTAATAAGGTTGAGATGGTGGCTGGACGTAGAAAAAAGGTCTGGGATGTTGAGTTCTTTGTTGTCCGCTCCCAAATGTGTGTGTTTGTTTGCTTCCATCTGCAGGAAGCAGCAAGTTCAACATTATTTCAAGGCAAACGTACAAATCTTTACTCAAAACGACGAGTTCACACAGCTCAGAGTAGGGATAAGAAAAGTCTTTACCGTCCATTTTCTGTCTTGTCGTCGCTCAACCTTTCAGAAATAAAACCGTCAGAGGGATGAAAATGACAAAATAAACATCCCCAAGCTTTCTGTAACAATTAAATTTAAGCTTTAAACAGTCAAAAGACAAACACAAAGTAGAGACGCTTCACTCTCGGGTCCACATGACGTCCTACTAACAAAAGGACAAACATCTCAGCTCATTAGTCATATAGGAAACAGCTGCTGCTCTGCCTTCAATTGCAACAGGACAAATCAGCATTTGGTTTGAATGAAAACCCTGGAAAGTAAATAAAAGAAAATAGAGGATCACACTCACTCTGCATAGTTTAAAAATGTTAAAGCCTCATCCTAATATTACAAATATATACAAATATAAATACATATAAAAATATAAATATATATATATATATATAAATATAAAATATATTTAAAAGTATTTTTTTAAATCTTAAAAAATATATATAAAAAATAAGAAAATAAAAAATATATATAACATATATATACAAATATAAATACATATATATATATATATACACACACACATATATATTTAAAAGTATTTTTTAAAAATCTTTTAAAAAAAGAGAATATAAAAAATATATAACATATATATATAAAGATTGCTTGGTGTAGTATTAAACTATTAAAAGTAAGAAAATGTTAAAAAATATATTATATATATATAAATGTAAAATATGAAAATATAAAAAATTGAAAAAAATATATAACGTATATAATAATATAATAAGTACATATAAAAAATACAAAAATGTATATATATAAAAATATATATATATTTAAAAAGCGTAAGAGGACCCCGCTCTATATGTAGATATAAAAAGGTAATTATAAGGTGATAAAAACATTAAACATTATTGAAAACAACAATCATTCATACTAACACATCACTCTAAAAGTCACATTGAACCTTTAAAACATCAGCATGTCTTACCGCTCTCTGCCTGCAGTGTCTCCGTCTGTCAACCAGGTGTCGCTGTTTCTTCCTTTAACCACCGTTGAGTTTGAGGCGCATGCGCAGTATCCTCAGTTGGCCTCTGGTTCTTTGAGGCGCTGATGATGCTTCTGTCCGCTGCTCCTGCTCCTGCTCCTTCTTCTCCTTCTGCTCCTTCTTCTCCTACACCACCGCCACACTTGGACGGCTAAACTCGGACTTGAGGAGGAGCTGCTTTATTACTTGGTACACTTTGTGTTTGACGAAGAAGAGCCACGGAGACGGTTCGCCGTGCGGAGTCCGCCTACACTCACCGTTCAGGTAGCTTCATTTTAGCCTAATCTCGGTGAGGGTGCTAGCGGCATGATCCGCTCTCTAACCCGGGTTGCTGCTGCTCGGAGGAGGCTTGTACCTTATCCTTCACCCCTTATGAAACACCTCCACAGTCTGAACCCGTGTTAGAAGCGGGCACAGCGGGTAAAGAGGGGTAAAAACAGCCGCTAGCTCGTCTCAGTCCGGTGAGCTAAACTCCTAACAGGCCGCTGCCTGTCTTACGGCTGCTTTTAGCCGTGTTTTAGCTCAGCAGACCGGGTTTATTTTGGACACTGACACCGCCAACCATCACATCGTTTAAATAAAACAAACTACAGCCACATGTATATCTAAAAAAAAAGAACATTTTAGCCCCAGGAGCAGCCCGTTTGTTAGTTAGCAGTTAGTTAGCGGTAAATATGACTCCGGTTAGCTCGCTGCATAGCCGTTGAGCTTTTAAAAGTGAGCATAATAAACATATATATTAATAGAATCAGCTGTAAATGAGTGTTAGAGATCTGATTTATCACGTGTCCTCGTGTCTGTTTTCGTGTATACATAAATAAATAAGATAAATGTAATATTAGCTTCCGTGTGCTAACTAGCTGAGGCTAGGCTAGGCTAAGCTACGATGCTGAGTTAACGGAAGATGTTGTCCCGTGTTGACAGCTGTGTCTCTGGGCGAAAAGGGGACACTAAGATCGGGTCAGGGTGGTGGTGGTGGTGTTGTTGATGGGGATCATAACCACTCATCACCCCGTCACCCTTCCCGGCAAAGCCTGAATCATGGTGCCGTGGAGGTGTTTGTTGTGCGAGATATTCAGGTGTCAAGCTTGATGAAACACTCAACATCTGTTCATTTATTATCAGCTGTGGTCTCCAGTTGCAGCAGCAGAGTCACTGTTGGTGTTGTTGAAGCTGGAGCTAAATGAAGGCATTGGTGGTAAACGTGGCTTAATGGCTCTGTGTCATGGTAACCTGCCAAAACAAAAACAAAAAAAAAGTCATTTTAGGATGTGAGCTCAAGTCTCAAATATTGTCTGATTTTTGTGTCTGCTTGATTCAAACACAGTCGTAGATTTTTAACACGTGGCCACCGGCAGCAGGTCTCCGTACAGTCAGTTTGAGCTTCTCTGCATCAGGAATAATCAGTTTAATTTAAATTAAAGTGAGACACTTTGTTAAAGTATGAATCTGTTTTAGAGACGGCGAGATGGAGCGGGGCGACTGTGGCTCCCTGTAAGTCAGCTAAATGACTAAATGTAAACGTAAGATCTAGGTCCAAAAGCATGTTAACGTTAAGACAACGGAAGCCCGTACACCTGTAGTTGGTTGTGGTGGTAGTGGTCGCCACCACTGGGATCATCACCACCTAACACCCTTGTGGCCACTGGCAGGTCTCCGTAAAATCAGTTTGAGCTTCTTTGCATTAGAAATAATGAGAAATATCTTGTTAAGGATCACTTAATTTAAATTAAAGGTGTGAAGTGAGACCCGTGGTGTTAAAGTATGAATCTGTTTTGGAAGCAGTGAGATGGAGGGCAACTGTTGCTCAAGAGGTAAAGTGGGTCGTCCACTAATTAGATGATCACTGATCGAACCCCAGCTTCTCCAGTCTGCGTGTCAAGATACTGAACCCCAAATCGCTCCCTGTAAGTCGCTTTGGATATCAACCGAAGCCCGTACACCTCAAGTTGCTGCGGGACTAAAGGTGTATTCAGACGAGATGTGCATGCACGTTTTTCTGTTCATTTGAATCAACGTTGTCCGTTTAGTTCGCCAAAAAAAAACGGGAAGAAGTTTAGCCGCATCCAGCTTTTGGACAAATGCATCCCGACGTCACGTTGTGGTCACCAATCAGACACTCAGATTGGGTCAAACCTCTGATAATGGAAACCCTAAACTCTCTCTGCTACTCTGCCTGTTGTGTTTTCCGTGAATCAAGCCTCGCAGTTTACGCTGCAAAACAGTGACACCAAAAAAAGAGTGAGAGAGCGAGCAGTGGTTGAGTGACTTGGACAGCGAATGAGAGTGAGGGAGCGCCGGCATCGATTAAAGCCGGTTAATTGTCAAAATAAAAAGTTATTTTCTGATTGTTTCACAGCGGCTATGTTCAACACAAATGGACACACACCCAACAGCACCGTAGGACCATCTCTGTGTTGATTTGTACCTTTTTAAAATCATGACGACCTCATTGAAAAGTAAACCACAGTATGAAGGAAGAAGCTTTCGCCAGTTTCAGTTTATTTCAGAAGCCGAATGTCATTGTTGTTCATGCAGCTGTTTTCTCCTTCGAGTGTTTCAAGTTTTAATCTGAGTTCTTCTTGTTTTCCAGACGAGCACTGATGTAGCAGTGTCGCAAACGCCTGTTGTGCTCTCCTTCTACCTCTGCTCCCCCAGTGCCTCACCGCATCACCTCAGACGTGGGGGAAACGCCAAACCAGGATCTCCCTCCTCCTCCTCCTCCTCCTTCTATCGTCTGGACCGGAGAACATCCTCATCTCATCGTTCATCTCCAGTCGAGGGAAACAGCTGAATTTTTTTCCACATAGGAATTGAACACCTCCACTCGGGTCAGTGGAGGTGTTGAAGATCTCTCTCCCTGTTTACCCTCTTCAATCTTTTTCAAAGATTATATATATAATTTTTTTTTTCTCCTGGTTGGCTTGAGTCCGGTTCTGCCGGCCCGCGTGACTTTTCAAAACTGGGGCGCGATTCATGGGATGCAACCATGTCGGATCTCAGTGAGCGCAGGCCGGTCAACACGGACTACGCTGTCTCCCTGCTGGAGCAGCTCAAGTTCTTTTATGAACAGAAATTACTGACTGACGTCGTGCTGCTGGTGGAGGACACGGAGTTCCCGTGTCACAAGATGGTCCTGGCTACGTGTAGCTCCTATTTCAGGTGAGTGTGTCGGCCGGCCCGCCGCCTTAAGTGTGGAGTAACTCATCGCATGTTGGTGATTTCGTCGGCCGCGCTTTGTTGTATAGCTCGTCTCCTACAGTTTCAATAAATAATGCACCACGTGTTGGGCTTTTGTGTTGAAAGACGGCAATTACTCTGCTCTGTCTTGATGTCTGCTTATGACAAGGTGTAGGTACACTTGTTATGACCTCCTACAGTTACCATGAATAATGCACCGCGTGCTACCCGCTCTATATGTGGTGTTTCCCTGCCCTCCACCGCAGTCGTCCCATCTCTGATGTATCTTCTACAAGCAACCTCTGACCTGTAGTTCTGCGGACGTATCCCTCAAGGCCCCGGGGAGGCCTCATTTGTACGCACAACATTGCATAATGAAGTGTGTGTGCACTGCGGTGGATGTGACAGCAGCAGCGGCAGCAGCTCTGGGAATAGTCCATCTGTACATGACAGGAGCTCATGCTGCATTTGAACACCCCGTCAAACCCTCCTTCCCCTCCCCTCCTCTCCTCCTCCGCCGCACACTCGCGCATGCATTCCAAGAAAAGGTCCTGACAACTTGATGCCTCGCTCACACCCACCTCTCTCCGCGATCTTCTCCCCGCTGTTTCCCACGCACTCGATATCTGGTGCGAACATGCAAAGCATTTTCCCCCCCGGGGGGTTCAGAGGAGGGGGTTTTGCGCCACTTCCTCTTATTCACTTCTCTTATTCTCGTCTGTTGCCCTCCCCTCCTCTTTTCCACCTCGCTTCAGGGGGAAAAGAGGGTGGCGGTGGGGTGAGACTCTGGAGAGAGAGAGAGCTCGTGTTTGGAGGGGAAAGTCTGGTCACGTAGGTCTTGGTGAGAGATGAAGAGAGAAAAAGGGGAAGAAAGGGGGAGTCTGCAGGGTTGCGTAATACAGCCTGGCAGGTTTATCCCCCACTCAGAGCGACACACACACCCCAAAAAACCCAAATACTCCACCGAGCGGGAAGAACTGCTCTGCAGACACACCAGTGTATTCACTAATCTCAGGTCAGAGACTACTACGACTACAAACCGATCGCTTTAAGAGCCGCAACCGATCAATGGTGCCACTATCGATCAACCTGCTCGTTGTTTTCTTCATTGTTTTTGTTTGTAAATCGTCAAGAAATAATAAAAAGATCACAAACGTCTCGTTTGGTTTGACAAAACTCATCATTTGAAACCAGAACAAGTAAATGTTTAACGTTTTTTGCTTCAAAAATTAATTTGATCGAAGTTAATTTTCTATTTATTTGTTTATTTTTCTAATTATTTACAAGAAAGTTCAAAGAAAATAACGGCAGCAAATCGTCAAGCGTGCACACAGAATAAATGAGGTCGCCTGTCGCCGGTGAAGAAATTTAACACTAGATACCACAATGACACATTTTGAATTAACATGGTTGTTCCCTCGGACCTGGAAAAAAATGATTTGGCAGACAGGAAGTGATGTTTGTGAGTCTCCTCTTTGGCATAAACACAGAAAGTAGTTGGCATGTGCAGCGACGTCGCCGCCGACAGAAGATCTAAACACAAACTGATGAAAAAACAGTCTCACCTCATGTTGCAAAGTACCAGTGGAAGCCGATAACGCTCGTACAGATCAATAAAATGTGAGACATCGACGTGAGAGAGGTTAAACAGATTTTGTTTTCTGGTTTCTGAAGAGCCGACAGCTCATCAGTGCCAGTTTCACAGTCTCAATATGTTCCAAATGTTGATTTAGAGCCGAAACCATTAACAGAAAATCAATAAAAAATCATTTTAGATCAATTTATCGTTATCGTAATTGTTCTACAAAGAAAATGACTTACGACGATAAAAAGCATCTTCAAAATAAATTTTCTGACATAAAAACTTTAATATCTTCAAGTCTTTACATTTATTAATTTAGTAGCTTTTACCTCAGATGTACGACAATATTCTGGTATCTAAAACATGTGGTGCCATGTTGGTATTTACAGAAACGCCCAGCTCTTAAAGGTTTGGTTTACTCGGAAAATGCGTTCGTCTGATTCTGGTCAGTAACTTTGTCTGTTTTTGGAGCCGCTTTGGCGAGAGGCCAGCCGTCATTAGGAGGCTCTGTTTATTTAAAAAAGAGAGAGTTTGGACAGAAAAACAGCAAACAGGCCTGAATATAGAGTTTTATCACGCACTGCACACGAAAAGGGCGACCTGTTTTCTTTTAGTAAGAAGAAACTCCAGATATTTGCAGATAAGATATATTTTGTGGTCTTCCTCGTTTGATAATGTTCACGTGTTGTTGTTGTTTTGTTCGTGCAGGGCGATGTTCATGAGCGGCCTCAGCGAGAGCAAACAGACTCACGTCCACCTGAGGAACGTGGACCCGGCCACGCTGCAGATCATCATCACCTACGCCTACACGGGAAACCTGGCCATCAGCGACAGCACCGTGGAGCCGCTCTACGAGACCGCCTGCTTCCTACAGGTCGGTGCCAACGAGTCATTTACAGTTTTATTTCTTGTGTCTGTCTCGAAATTTATGCTGCAAAAAAGAGACACAAAGAAGTTTAATTGGTTTGGTGTCCAGAGAAAGAGCTAGCAGTGGTTGAGTGACATAGACAGTGAATGAGATTGAGTGAGCCTCATAAAGATTTCTGACCGTTTCCTCTCGTCTGCTGTCCCGTTCAGGTGGATGACGTCTTGTTGCAGTGCAGAGACTACCTGGTGAAGAAGATAAACGCTGAGAACTGCGTCCGGATGCTGAGCATCGGTGACCTGTTCAGCTGCAGCGAGCTAAAGCAGAGCGCTAAGCGCATGGTGGAGCACAAGTTCCCTGTGGTCTACCGGCAGGAGGCCTTCCTCCAGCTCTCCCACGAGCTGTTGATAGACGTCCTGAGCAGCGACAACCTCAACGTCGAGAAGGAGGAGACGGTGCGCGAGGCGGCAATGCTGTGGTTGGAGTACAACATGGAGGCACGCTCGCAGCACCTGTCGTCCGTGCTCAGTCAGATCCGCATCGACGCGCTGTCCGAGGTGACGCAGCGCGCCTGGTTTCAAGGCCTGCCGCCCAACGACAAGTCGGTGGTGGTGCAGGGCCTCTATAAGTCCATGCCCAAGTTCTTCAAACCTCGGTTAGGCATGACGAAGGAGGAGATGCTGATCTTCATGGAGGCCATGTCAGAAACGCAACACGAGGGATATGTCATGTCTGGGTCTTTGCCTTATACGGTAGTGTGTTACAGCCCGCAGGCGGAGAAAGTGTACAAGCTCAGCAACCCACCGGGTGATCTGCAGAAGGTTGGAACCCTTGTTACACCGGACAACGATGTGTTCATTGCCGGCGGGCAGATCCCGCTCAAAAACACTATCACCAACCACGGCAAGAGTGGGAAGTTACAGGCGGTCTTCCACTCGGTCGATAGTTTCTTTTGGTTTGATGCCCAGCAGAACGCGTGGGTACCCAAAACCCCCATGCTGTGTGCCCGAATCAAGCCCTCGCTGGTCTACTGCGAGGGCTACATCTATGCAATCGGCGGCGATAACGTCGGCGGAGAGCTGAACAAGCGCACGGTGGAGCGCTACGACTGCGAGAAGGACGAGTGGAGCATGATGAGCCCGCTGCCCTTCGCCTGGAACTGGAGCACCTCCGTGGTGGCACACGACTGCATCTACGTCATGACCCACGACCTGATGTACTGCTACTTCCCCCGGGCTGACACCTGGGTGGAGATGGCCATGCGCAAGACCAGCCGATGTTTCGCCTCCGCCGCCGCCTTCGGCGACCTCATCTTCTACATCGGCGGCCTCCACGTGGTCAGCAACTCCGGCATCCGCTTGCCCACGAGCACCATCGACGGCTCCTCGGTCACAGTGGAGATCTACGACGTCAACAAGAACGAGTGGCGCCTCGCCGCCAACATCCCCGCCAAGCGTTACTCGGACCCGTGCGTGCGAGCGGTGGTGCTGCTCAACTCGCTGTGCATTTTCATGCGCGAGACTCACATGAACGAGCGCGCCAAGTACGCCATCTACCAGTATGACACGGAACTGGACCGCTGGTACTTGCGGCAGCCAGTGTCCGAACGAGTGCTCTGGGATCTGGGCAAGGACTTCCGCTGCGCGGTGGGGAAGCTGTACCCCTCCTGCCTGGAGGAGTCCCCCTGGAAACCCCCAACCTACCTCTTCTCCCCCGACGGAGCCGAGGAGTTCGAGGTGGACGGGGAGCTGGTGACTCTCCCTCACGTATAGCTCTTAACCTCCGCTCCCCTACCTCGCCGACTGAACCAGGAGTCTGTAACGTTGAGGGATGAACATGAAGGGGGGAGGGAGGGCAGATATCTGAGATATGAAAGGGTTTGACGTTCTCTGTGTCGTGGAGGGATCTCTGGACTTTGGCTGATGGATGATGCAGCCCCCTATAAAAAAAGAATAAGAAAATAAAATAAACAAGCTTGGAGAGTAAAAAAAAAAAAAACATGCCCCTCAAGAATACTAGTAATCTGAATTTTTTTTTCTTATTTTGTCAGTTGTGACATCTGTTAGATATTATTACAAGTCTGTCATACTGTTTCTACAATGTGATAATCTAAACGTCAGCTGATTTTTTTTGTGATGATGATGAGGGTGATGATGCACTTAACTGGTAAACCTTGGAATGACAATGGCAACTGTACCAAAATCTCCCCTCCTTCCCTCCCTCCGATCGTGGCTTCTCCTCTCTCTTCCTCCTCCCCTCTCCTCCTCCTCCTCTTCCTCCTTTTCTCTCAGCACTCTATGAAGGAAGACGCTGCTGAAAATCTGTCCTTTAGAGCGTCGAAAAGGAGGCTCTGTAAATTACTAAATGCATGAATACAGCGAAAGATTTGTATCGTGTGGATCGAAGGTGGATATGTTTATATGCCGGCAAGAGTTTGAAGGTTCATTGCTGATCATGGAAATAGCAATTATGGCTGGAAACGTGCACACGTTCATGTCGTACTCGACAAAATAATCAAAAATTGCTCTCCACAAGTTCCCAAAGTCCGAGCCGAGCAGTTCCCCCAAACATATTTATCGTGTCGGTGGATTTAAATGGCTCGCTTTGCTTGAAATTTTCAAACTCGATGAATCTAAACATAGAGATGAATAAATGGACAACAATGTTGACTATTTATTATTCACCTCATATTTCGAAGCAGAAAACTCTGTCCGGCTTCTCAGCTGTCAGGATGAATTAGCTGAATTTTGGACGTCAATCTCTTCGACTGTTTCTGAGCAGTTGATCAGATGTGAAATTTATCGTTAGTCGTGCGTCACTGAAATCGAACTTCTGCCTTCTCAGAGCCGCCTTTTCAAAACACATTTAATCCTCTAAAGTCAGATTTCAGAGCGTTCCTCCTTTTTTAAAAAAAGAAAGAAAACAGCCTCCATCTTTCTTCACAAGGCCCCGCAGACGAGAGGTTTAGTTTAGTTTTTAGTTTTTTCGTGGAGGGGGTTGGAGGGCTGACGGGGGAACAAGTGAGAGGTGGAGAGGGTTTAAAAAACAAAAAGAAAAAAAGAGAGAGAGGGGGTGACTGCAGGTCCGGTCACTCCCGCCACCTCTCCTCCACCACACCGCTCGGTCCTCCACCCTCCACGATTATTACAGCGCCTCCACCGCCTGCCTGCCTGCCTGTCAGTCTTCCACACAGCTAGCAGTTTACACCTCACTCCATCCATCCATCAATCGTCACATGATCATGATATTTTCTCTGCAAACACAAACTCCACTCTCAGTATAAACATCAAGTTTTGGGCTCATGATTTTTTTTTTTTGTTTGTTTTTTATTTCCAAGCTGCTGAAATATATATATAATAAAAATATATATTTTTCATAACTGTTTTAGTGTGGGGGAAATAACCAGGTCTATTTTGTATTAGTGTCTTTTTTTTTTTTTTTAATTTAATATCAGACATTACTGTAGTGTGACTGTGGGTAGATAATCCATTTTTTTCCTATCAGATCTTCGAGTGAATATTGAGGAATCTTGCTGCTGATTGGTTGTGAGAGGAGAGCGAGTTAAAGAGAGAGAGAGAGGGCTGGCCCAGGGCTGTTGCTATGGAAATCGTCTCGGCAACCGCCAGCAGTAGCGGAGAGCAGGTGTGGCGGGTTTGGGTATGGGGTTGGGTAAACGGGGGCGGGTTCAGGGAGGGACGGGGTCTTACTCCTACCTTAAAAACATGAGCACAGGTGCTTCATGACAAACCTTACTAGCATGTTTGGCTGCATCATATTCCTTTGGCACTGTATTTTGAATGAACGTTAATTTATTAAAAAAACATACCAAAAACGTTCCTGAAACCGACTCCCTGCTTCTTTTTGTGCTGAATTAAATTAATTTCAATTTATTCATTTGAAGGTTGGTTATTGAATGTCTTGTTCATGTTGCTTTTAGAAGTTTTGTTTAATTATTTAAGAAAATTTAAATTTTAACTAGAGATTTTGAGTGTTTTCTGCCCAGCGACCACATTTCCCGCCAACTCCACAGTCCACCAATCAGAGCAGAGCATTTAACCACAGCTGTGTCTTTGTAATTCGACACTGCTCAAAAGAGAAACCCTGAAAGTTCACCTTCAAACCAGTGGCCGCCGTTTCCAAACTACGTGTCGTATCAAACAACCGAAATGACCGTAGGCGTCCTCAACTTGTTGAGCATGTTCACACCAAATTTGAATGGCTAAAGGTAAAAAATGTGACCAGTGGAGATGAGTAAAGATCAGGTCCACATGGGCTCCTTCTAGAAATTGCCGTTCTCGGTTTAAATGGGAGTAGAAATCTTAAATCTTTAAATCTTAAAAATTATTTCTGTAGGACACGGGAGCCAAACAACCTGTAATCCGACTGCATTTTTTAAAAAAAAGTTTCGTAAATGTAAAGTTACTAAAACCTTCAAGAGCCGAGTGTTACTGCAAATACTAACACGGCATGTTTTAGATATCATATTGTCATACATCTGTGGTATCACTGGAAAAGCTACTAGTTAGTTTCATTATTGATTAATCTGCTGATTATTTCACATTATTCCATGATGAATATAAACAAAACAACTGAAGATATTAAAATTTATGTCAGAAAATGAATAAAACAGGCAAATATTGGTATATATGAAGTATGAAGACTATATCTGGTAACTTCACAGCAGAAATAAACATGTTTACATCCTGGTACAAAAACTGTTTTGGTCTCTATAGGCGTATAAGACATGGCGAGCTTCCTAAAGTCACAGTGCATGACTCTTATCCAGCCAGCCAGTTGGCTTATGAATGATTAATCAAAAGAAAATCAGTCGATGAATTGTGTTTGTGTGAAGTCCTCGCCCCCGTCACTCTCACACTTTCGGTTTGGATCACAAGGTGTGAATTTCTGCCAGGTCACCGGGTTCATGTGTCCCTGTGAAGCCGCCGCCAAATTGTTGTCAGACAGCCGACCACGTGCCGCCGCCACCGCCACCACAACAACAACCTTTCCCTACAAAACACACAGCGGACACTGCTTTGTTTGGCTGACCTACATTTGTACCCAGACACAAACCCCGAGGGATAAAAGACAAAAAAAAAATGTTCCCGTAACGTCGACTAAAAATAAAAAGTCTGCAGCACATTTTAATCATTTGTTTTTAATACAGCAATATAGTGGAGTATCACTTTCCTCTCAAATACATTAAAAGCATCTGTCAAGAAAATATTCTGTGAATTTGAGTTCATAATACATTCATATCTTTTAAATACAAAAATGATCATCAGAGGATAAAAAAAAGGGAACAAAAATCAGACGATACCTTCTGACAATTAATCCAGAAATCAAAAAGGGAACTCCAGAAATGAGTCAAAAGCATGAACAACAAGAAAAAGAGATTTAAAGACGAAAAAGGATGACACTCGTTACAGCTGTAAAACTGGACTGGACTGAGCATGCTCACTGGACCACTTTTAATCCAACTTATTGTTGAATTATTTGTAGCACGGGAGGGAAAAAGATCCCGTAAGCACCTCATAATTACAGTTAAACGAGATAAAGAGTCACATAAATACAATATAATGGCTGCTTTGTGCAAATACACACAGTGGTCCACAGATTAGGACTTGTTCCAGTGTTGTCATGACAAAACATGGGACATTTATGAGTTCATACACAACAAATAAATAAGATATCTGACGTTACACTATGTTCAGATTTACTAAATATAGTTCTCCCAATATATATATTTAATATGTTCTGACAGCAAAGTACAAAAAGGCCTGGGTGAGGGTTACTAACACCCCGTCAAACACACAGCCGGGTGCAGGTTTCTTCATAGTTATTTATAAGGGAGGTTTTCATCACGAAATTCAGGCATTAGGTACACGAGGATCTAAGTAATAACATTGTGGTTATTGTAACAGTTTTGGGAGGGGATTAATTATTTAAGTGATGTATCAAGCTAAAAAACATTTCACACATTGTGATAATTTGCTATTTTATTTAGTCTAAAATTATTTTTTGGGTGGTTTAGACGTCTACGGAGCCAACAAACTAACATAATGTTAGCAGATTAATCAAAAATACAACTAAATACAATATACTATATGTTTAAAAGAAACCGTAAAAATAAATATAAAGCTTTATATTTGTGTTAAAGCTCTAAACTTTCAGCTAGCTATCTCACTGAAGCTAACTTTAATAGCTAACTAACAAAACACTTATTTTTTTCTCCCCTTTACCGTTAACAAGTTAATAAAACTAATTAAAACTGAACTTATTTTACTCTTGACACATAATCAGCTATATTTCCTGCATTACACATTTTATTTTGATGTGTGGCTAGTTAGCTTAACTGAAATAGCTAGTAGCTTGTTTAACATTTCAGCTAGCTACCTCATTGAAGCTAACTTTTGTGATAAAAAAAATACACAAACCGTGTTTAACATAACTATAGGTAAATGTTAAACATTCACAATACTGTACTGAATACTTCTGTAGCATCACAGTAGCTAAAGTTTATTTAACTTGCTGGCTAAAAAGTAAGAAAGCAGGCTAAAAAAAAAGCTAACTGTCAGCTAGCTAACACTACTTGGAAATATACAGATATAAAATTAACAATATTGGAGTTTATTGATCAATCTTTGATGTTTTTATTAATTAATACCTCTTTTCTCATAATAACAAATAAACTAAAATGTTCAAGTAGCATTTGCTAGCTACCTTTGTTAGCAAGCTAACGAAACTAAATAAGTAGTACCGTCTCCGTAACATTAACAATCTTAGTGTATGATTTAACACTCTTCCGTAATGATGTCGAACAAACTAAACTAAAAACATCCAAGTAACATTAGCCAACTAAATCTGTTAGTGTTTTTTTGACAGCTTAATATATATTTTACTCAAATAATTGGCGATTAAAGGAAAAATATGAAGCTTTGTGGTTATTGTTTGTATATTTGTAGCTTGTACTACATTTTGTCAGTTCGGGGCTCCGTAGGCGTGACATTTTTCACTGTTTTCTGCAGCCGTAATATGTATTTTTATGCAATTATACGTTTGATTCATGCTGTTACCAACCACAATGTTACTACAGAGGCATCACTGAACGAGTCAATTTAAAAACAAACTGTTAAAAAAACTGGTGCTGCAGCTCATGCTGTTGGGTCAAATCCTGCGACACAGATTTAGTTTTTCTTTTTTTCTTTAAACATAATTTCTCAGTAAAATAGTCGGCTATATAGACAAACTCTAGAAATATGCAGCAAAGAGTTGAACACCGCAAACCCAACGACAGCATCATCAAGTGTCTCACAGGGAAGCATCCAGCAATACAAAAACAGGCGCCTTGCTGAAACTTCTGGGTTTTTTTTTTGATCGATAAGCGCCGGCAGCATCACAGTGGATATGGACCGTACGGATTAATGCCAACGAAGCGGCGACCCAGACTTTATCCCACGCTCGCATCCTTCATAAAAACCAGCTCTCGCTCCGCCGACTCTCCAGCTTCGACGGTCGCCAGAAGATCAGAGGAGGGCTGGTGGTTTTTTCAGGGTTTGACCTCCGTGGCGGGCTCGGTACACGGCGCGTTGGTTACAGCTGCAGGCTGGGCCAGCGTGGAGAACCAGGAGGTCATGGCCGACTTGGCGCTGGTCAACGCTCCGCCAACGGACTGACCTGAGAGCAGCAGAGGTGGAGAAGACTTTACTGAGAAAGCAGGTACTCCCAGACATTTACAGACTCAACCATGACGCTTTTAGATTATTTCTGCCAGTTTCTGACCAACCTCCAACTATTTTGTTCACAAACATGCAGCTATGGAGATCAGTGATGACTTTTTTCCGTTACACGGCCATGACTTGCACTTAAGAACAGGAACGGGAAAAAAACGGTACAAACTATTACGTGTACTGTTTGTTATCGTAGGGAACGTTAGGATCTTTCACAAATAAGATGGAGAAGCTAATGGCGTTAACCAGGCTACAGAGGTAATATGGAGAGCGTAGCATCACAGAGCTTTCGAAGGAAACGCTGGAAAGGCCGGATTTGGACTCTTCGACCTTATAGGCACGTTTCCTGACATACTATGAGCTTCTATAATGTGAATATTATCGTATTAGGGCCACAAACATTCGTTACATGTGATGATTTGCTGCCTTTTTACCAACAAAAATCAAACGATAAGGTAAATAATCTAAAGTTGACATCCTAGTCGACATATTTACTGAAAAATCGTGTTTTTTAGCTATTTTTTTAGGCATTAAAGAGTCTTATTTTGGTGAAACTCTGAGCTTTCTTACCTACAACCTTCCCCGTCTGGACCACGCTGCGACTGGTGGTCATCATGGCGTTTCCGATCTTCTTCCCTCTCTCGCTGTTCTGCACCGAGCTGCGAGGAAAGAAAACACAGAAGGTTCAACCACGCACCGTGTGTGCATGAACTCACCTAACCTCACCTCTCTGTAGGGACTCTTCCTCCTTTCCAGGAAACAAACTACACAAAAGTGCTGCTGCTAAATGTTGCAGCAACTTGTTAAGGGAGGCTTGCGTAACAGCAGAGGTGGAGTATCTGTTGATGAGAGCTGAGCTGAGAGAGCGGAAACAGGCCGGCTACGTTTCACAACAAACCGACGTCTCTATCACACAGATCACCGCTGACCCGACGTTCAGCACGGACCTCTGACTCACAATTTACGCTGCTAAACAGAAACACAAAGTTTATTTTGATTCGTGTCCGGCGGTTTGAGTGAGCAGTGGTCGAGTGACGTAGACAGTGAATGAGAGTGAGCGAGCACCGACTTCGATAAGGTCGAATCGGAGAAACAAAAAGTTATTTCCTGATTGTTTCACAGCAGTTATGCTCCTGATGCTGTCACTCAAAGATCTAATGATGTGGAAAACACATCTGAATTGTCCGCAGTAGTTTTTTAAAAATCACAATTACAATTTGTTTTTGTGTAAATCACTACGGCTTTATGTCCTTAGATGAGCACAGCCTATCCAGGTACTCTCAATTTGATATCATAAAATAAGAAAACAGCTTTGTTGTTCAGCTGTAGGAGCCCAAATCCTACGGCTACTGTAAAAGTGAAAGTAATACACCAAAATTACACAACAAAAACAACCAAACATGAGCAAGTACACAAAGTTTGGCGGGAAAAGCGCTTCTGGAATCCTCCTGGTTGGGTTTGAAGTTGCGTTGGGAGCCAACCAAAAAGCATTGTGGCGACACAATGACAAATAGGTGCCCGTTAAGAGTTTTGGCGTAAGGGTTGATGAGTGATGTGACATCATTGTAACCTGACCCGTGTTTCTAATTATTCTATTAAGCGACCTTTTAACTACAAGAGAAAAAGGAAACCGGGTTGGTTTTGGCTCCACTTCCTACGTTACTTTGTGGTTTTTACGAGGTTCATTTTTAGAAGGTAGGTCCGATACGTCTTGTACTGTCAGTGATCGAACCACACGGGCCAGCCTTTGCTCCCCATGTGCATCAATCAATCACTTCCGACCGGGAACACCCGACAAGAGGGGCAGATTTTGAGAGGTTCGACCCGTGAGGTCAAGCCGAACTTTGAGGACAAAATGCCTGATACAACCGTGATAACAAGATAATCTGTTTTTATTTTAGTGTGTAAGTAAGTGTAAGCGAAGGTTGCAACCATCCTGATTATTCAGCGACTGAAGTAGAAACATCCATGAGAGCCAAGAGTTAATCTAAAGGAGACGTCCGGCATATGAAGTCTGTCATTGAAACCTAAAACCAAAGAGAAATGTGTGTGTGCTGTCATTCCCACACACACACACACACACACACACACACACACACACACACACACACACTCGTACAGCATCAACATGACGCCGCTCTGTGCACAACGAGCCCGGCCGAGCATGAACTGGCACCGAGACTCGCTGCCTCTGTGGAGTCAGACGGGACGTCCCGCGGCGCCGTCACTCACGTCGGGACACCCGAGTGGATCGACCAAAACATGCTGCGGTTGCTAGGCACCCGTTGCTAGGATCAATAACCCGGCAGCAGTCCAACCAGGGGAATCTGTCCTCGCCGTGCCAACTTCCCCTTTTGTCTTTATTTTCAAAGTAAGAGACCGGCTGTTGTTCATCCCACGGCAGCGCTGAGAGGCTCACTGTGGATTTTTGTGTTCATTCTTAAAGTTACCACTCGATGTAGGATTAATTATTAGACTAAGGCTCTGATTAAGTAACTTTTCTTTAAGGATGAAAACTTTAAGTAGGTTCAGTTTCATCCAGCAGCTTTAAACAAACAAACTTGTTATTTATATTAATATTTATTTAGTTTCATCATTTTGAAAACATCTGCAAATCTGCAAAAACAAACGCCGCTCAATAAAAACACTAATCCATGGCACGATTTAAACTTTTTTAAACATTTCAATATTAATCATGTTTTGTTTGATGTTGTTTGTAAAAGTTAAATTCATTTAAATACACTTTGATAGAAGAATCTGAATAATTAAGTAGAAGACTTATTTACTTATAAAGTCATTTTTATTTTTGGAGTTGACTGTAAAAGTTTTGTATATTTAAGGAAATCAGAGCGAAATGTTTGGTTACGCAAACTAAGTGAACTAAAGTCTAGAACTGATTAACAGGTCTTTAAATCCAGAGATTAACGACTGAATCTTGCAGTTAACAATGTCTTTACATCTTAAAGGAGATCAAACTCTCATCAATAATCTTTATAATTTTCTAAATATGATGCAAAATATTGACAGTTTTGTACTTTTAATGTTTTATAATATCTTATATAACCATTTATTCATCATGATTTTGACCTCCCGTTGGCTGTGAAGTTCCCAAAAACTGCAGTTCATCAAACGTCCACTTGAGGGTGGCTCCAGAAGTGAGTCAGTCTCCATAAGTCCCCATGTTTCACAGCAGAAATAAACATGTTTACAGCCTGGTACAAAAAACAGTTTTGGTCTCTGTAGATAATTTAGTACGAGTCAGTGTGACATACATAGCATGGAAGAAATGTCACTAAGGTTGAATGTTGGGTGGAAATGTGGCTAGAATAACGGAAACACTGAGGTAAATTTAAACAGACACCACTCGACAATCTCACGACAACAAAGCGAGGTATTTCCCCCGAGCCTCCGTGCACACTGTCAGCTCAGAGAGGAGCCCGGCGGACCCCTCCATCTCGCTGGCCTGACCCAAAGAAACAGATAACTCCTTATGCAGCGCCGTGCTGACAATGAAGAAAGAGGGTCCGCCCGCAGCTCGTCACGTGACTCGTGGAGAACATCTCCACCAACGCTCGCAGCTCTTTGTCCGACACAGATGACGAGGGCGCAAAAAAAGGGTCGGCTGTGTTCAGCTGAGCGGAGTGGACGCACTTTCCCCCTCCAGCCTCGAGCAGATGGAGCTTTCTGCTGTCCGCGACAGATGACGGGCGACGAGGCTTCAGAGTCAGAAAAATGTCTTTTAACCGAAGAACCAGCTGTAAAAGTTTAGTTCTAGTATCGACGTGGTTTCAAACTGATCAGCAGGTGGCGCTAAAAACAATTCACGACTTTGCAAATGTTTCTCTGAGGAAAAAAAATGAACTTTACGCGTGCTTTGAAATTAATTAAAGGTGCATCACAATATTTTATAATGTATGGTAAAATATTTTAAAAAGTAAAATGTATTGATTTTTCATTTTTTTAAACAACTTAATTGATTTAGAAATCATTTTAAAAATAATTGATTTCAAAATATTTAAAAAAATGTTTGAATGTTTTTTAAACGTATGTTAAAATATTTAAAAAAATATTTTGATTTATTCAGAAATTTGTTAAAAAAAAATCACTGTATTGAATTGTAATGATTTTACTGATTTAAAAATATTAAAAAAAACAATTTAGTTAATTCGCAAATATTTAATTTTATTTATTTGATAATTCTATTGATATAAAATTTGTTTAAAATGTATTTTATGGATTTAAAAATATTGTTTAAATGATTTAACAAAATAAGTTAGTTTAACTGTTTATTTAATTTTACATAACTTCCTCATAACAACTTCTAAACATGCGTTATATCTTAATTATGATGTATTTAATATCAGATTATGATGTCCGGCTTATTCTTTGGATTTCCATCATCACATTTCATCAAACTTCTTTCTACGACAGAGTTCAGAGCGGCCGTGTCACTGAACACCTGAAGGTAAAGTGAGAGCTCCGAGTGTTACAGCCAAGCAGTCGTGTCCTCACTGTAAAACTAAGTTTGGGATGGACACACTTGCCTGTGTGTGTGTGTGTGTGTGTGTGTGTGTGTGTGTGTGTGTGTGTGTGTGTGTGTGTGTGTGTGTGTGTGTGTGTGTGTGTGTGTGTGTGTGGGCATTTATCTGACGGGGTAACACTAGTCGCGGTGCTCCAGCTGTGGACGGAGTCGCCTTTCATCGACGCTCTCCTGGAATGAAACCGGAGCCGAGGCTGAAAACGTCTCCGGCTCCGTTTTTGAGAATGAAACTCGCTCATAATTAATGACTTCAGCCGATACGAGACCCTCGCAACCGCAAACCACAAACACTCCTCCTGCAACCTTCAACCTGAGTCCAGCGAGCTGCTACACCCACCACACAAACACAGCATGTAGCAACACACTAAGTAACTCAAAGTATTCACAGCTGGGTGATAGGAGAGCGCCGAGCATGACAACGTTTGGTAATTTAATCATTAGTGCTCTTTAAAACTTTTTAACTGATTTAAACAACTGTTTCACTTTATTGTGAAATGCAGCCCACAAATCAGTCTTTTATTTTGAAGGGATCCCTCATGGAGGCTGTCTAAGTAAAAACACAGCAGAACACTGAGCATGGGGAGCACTAATAATTAGTTTTATATTAATATTTAACCTTATGTTCATTTAATTAATAATAATTTAAATCAGCCCAATTTGTACCAGTCTTTTATTTTGAAGGGATCCTTTAATTTTTGTTTAAGGACTGTCAAAGTAAAAGCACAGGTGTCTGTGTTGGTTTAATGTTCTTAAACGACTGAATTTATCACAAACTTATAACTTTTTTAACAAGTAGGACGCTCATTTACTTTAAAACTTTAAACTTGACCACTTACGTGGTAATTTATTGTGAAATCCAGTCCACAAATCAGTCTTTTATTTTGAAGGGATCCTTCACGGAAGAGGATTTAAACTATTCTGTGTGTTTCATATTAATATTTAAACTTATGTTAATTTAATTGTTAAATCAGCCCAGTTTTTACCAGTCTTTTATTTTGAAGGGATCCTTTAATTGTTGTTTAAGGACTGTCAAAGTAAAAGCACAGGTGTATGACGGCAAAACACTAATCAAGGGAGTTGGTTTACTGTTCTCAAACGACACTAACTCCTAACTTTAACGAGTAGGATGCTCATTTACTTTAAAACTTTAAACTTGACCCTGTATGTGTTAATTTATTGTGAAATCCAGCCCACAAATCAGTCTTTTATTTTGAAGGGATCCTTCACGGAAGAGGATTTAAACTATTCTGTGTGTTTCATATTAATATTTAAACTTATGTTAATTTAATTGTTAAATCAGCCCAGTTTTTACCAGTCTTTTATTTTGAAGGGATCCTTTAATTGTTGTTTAAGGACTGTCAAAGTAAAAGCACAGGTGTATGACGGCAAAACACTAATCAAGGGAGTTGGTTTACTGTTCTCAAACGACACTAACTCCTAACTTTAACGAGTAGGATGCTCATTTACTTTAAAACTTTAAACTTGACCCTGTATGTGTTAATTTATTGTGAAATCCAGCCCACAAATCAAGTTTTTCGCTGTCTTTTATTCTAAAGGGATCCTTTAATTGTTCAGCATCAAGGAGGAGGACTAAAGCTAATCTGAGCTCTTTAAAAACTTAATTACTGCTCTCAGATTAATGTTTTTTTTTTATGCATGAATCAACAGAACACTGCCAATGCTTTCAAAGTAAAAGCACAGGTGTCTGACAGCAAAACACTATGCAAATGTTTTTAAAATGACTGGATTAACTGCTTACTAAAACCACAAGAGGGCGGCAACACGCGTGTTTTGGTGGATGATCATGTGATGAGAGATCAACATTCTGCAGATTGAGCAACTGCACCTCTCATCTTTTGTTTCTGACGTTAACGTCGCAGTGTTTTATACCGCCGACGTGATATCGTCACATGCAGAGCGAGGAGAGGAGGGAAAACTCACTGTGAGAGTCGTAGTTTCACGTCAGCGACGCTGTACTGGCCCTGGAACGGGTGTCTACAACAGAGAGAGGAGAAGCAGAGGTCACACAGATGCAAAGATGGCAACAAAAAACACAAATATTATGATTCATCAGCCGATTTATGCACATTTAAAAGCCTGAAATCGATCCGATTTTGTGTTACTCTAAACCAGCGTCATGATCACACTCAAAAGCAGCTGATCTGTGGTGACGTTGACACAGAATCATCTCTATGCTGTGAATTTTCAAGTTTTATTTATTTATCCGTAACTAAAGCAGAATTTTTACGTCTTACACAGAAATTTATCTTGTTGTCTGACAAACATCCGAGTTTATTTCCAAGTCAAAAGTCTTCAGAGTTTCCTGAAATCGGCAGATTTCATGACTCCAGTATGTTTGTTTTGAAGACTTTCGACTTCTCGTTGCTTCTGATTAAAAGCGTCAGAGGTCGCTCAGTGTTTCGTTAACATCTAGTCTTAGAAATCTTTGCTATATTTGATCAGCTGATGTAAAAATCACTCACATGTTGTGTTACATCCTGAACGATCATGCTTTTATATCTCGCAGACGATGACTCACATCTATCTCATCTGCTGTGCACATGTGGAGCCCTGCAAGGTTAGGATCGTTCCTCGTGCACGACTGAAAACGCTGTTGAACGCCTTCAATAAGCAGCTCAAGACACATTTATTCAAACTGATCTTTGTCTCGCCTGCTGTCGAGTGTTTTCATGTTCTGTTTCTGTTCTAGACTCGTCTGGAGGTCGGCCCTCCTCCTGTCCACCTACCCCGGGGTGATGGCCGTCATGGCCGGGTGCTTGTTGCTGTACCACACTCTGAAGTTGTGGGTGATCTTCCAGGCGGTGACGAACGGCGCTCCGTAATCGGCCAGCAGCCTCTCGTTATCTGAAACAAAGAGAGAGAGAGAGGCGGACACGTGAGCGGCAGCAACTCGATTTACTGAGACAGAATGAGTGAGAAGATTTAATGTAACATGTCAGGGTGACGTGGCTCGAGCTGTTGAACCCAAGACGTGGATTTAATTCGAGGGTTTTGAACTCAGATCTTAAAGTCTGTCACAGTTTGCTTGATGAAACTTATCTTGGCTAAAAACACAAAGAGGAAACAAAGTCGGACTCGTGTGTTTTCTCTTTTGTTTGCAGAGTTTTATCTTAGAAGGCAGAATTACAAATAACGAAGGGAGGCCAAGTGATTACAGGAGCAAACAGCTGGAGATCGCTCATGTTCGAAGTCTGCAGGCGATGTAAGTTAAACTTTCCAGTGATTGTTTTATTAATAAAAAGGTTCTTCTCCTTAAAGCGAAGCACTACACTAAGACTTTAATTGAGATCAGACATTTAAAGACTTCACAGCCTGCAGACACTCTGGATTCAATTAAACTCCTCGTTAGTAATTAAACCTTTTAATGAAGAAGTGAATGAAGAAGGAGGTGAAGCACCTTGCTGTAGTGCTGAGGACAGTAAGGAGTGGAGGTAGAGGGTGAACTGGGCTCTGATCCACTCGTCTCCGCCCTCCCAGCCCGTCCCGTCCAGGAAGACGTCGTCACGGTTCTCCGTCACGTGTTTGACGAGGTAGTCGGCGAAGCGCAGGTCGGCCGTCGTCAGGCTGAGGATCTTCCGGAGCTCCGGGTCCTGGATCTGGATGCCGGCTTCGTCCACCTACGACACAAAACGTAGTTTAAAACCTCACGACGCCTGGTGTGAAATAAAAATACGTCACACGCGCAGGGACGTACGTCCACGATGGCGTCGCTGAGATGCCTCTGCTGCCGGAAGAGGATGTTGGTCGCTCCGGCAACGAAGCCACGCACCGTCACATCCGACAGGAGGTGATGCTGCTGCAGGGCCATGTAGGGCAGGCAGAGGTAACCCTAGCAACAGAAAGCAAAGGTCACACACACACATAGATACACGGTGTGGGTGTTAACTCTGAGTCTGAGTGTTACCTTAGTGAAGATGGGCAGCGGCAGGCCGTACTGATCCTCCTCCAGACCAGACACCAGACCCTGCACGACGCCTCCCTGACTGCTGGCGGATTGCGGCTGCACGGTGATCGGCGTCCCCGGCTTGGAGTCGAAGGCGTCCAGGAGCTCCGGCTGTGTCTCGCTCCCCTCGGCTCCCTCTTTACGAGGGCTCTCCTCCAACACGCTCGGGTCCAGAGTCTCCCAGTCGCTCTCGGAGGACTCTGGTGACGGGCGTGACGGAGGCTTCAGGAGGTGGTTGTCCCCCGGCGCAGAGCTGCTCCCAGGGGACGGAGGCTCTGCTGCAGGCTGGGCGGTGTCCACCATGTCCAGCTCCAGCGTGGTGTTCGCGATGTCGGTGACGGACACGGAGACGAACTCCTCGGCTCCTGAGACGCTCTCCACCAGACTCAGGTCCTCGGACACGCTGGTCTTGGGCCTGTAGTGGGACGAGTCGACGAGGCCGTGCTCGATCATACCTGCAGGAATCAGAGAGAAGGAAACTTTATCACTTTTAATTCAAATATTACAACATTTGAACACCTTAAAGTAAAACCATGAGACCATTAATTGTTTTGCTGCTACAGTTTAACTCGATAACTAACTAACCAGGGCCAAAGTTACTGACTTTACTGTTTGTTTGCTTCACTTCTTTACTTCTCTGCTCGTTTTTACAGTTTTCAAATTGTTGTTTACTCTTATTATTTACTCGATACATGCTGATGAAGCCCCATGCTGCTCAATGCATGGTTTAAAAACAATATATTCACACCTTCTTCTCTCATTTTTAAGCTTTCCTCGACTTCAGTTACCACATTTAATGACGATGTGTGTCTTCTCTACAGAGGACAGCAGGTGGCAGCTCTGTTGGCTGACGGGAACTGACCCTCGTTCTCAAAACACATACATATTTTAGTGTTGTGTTTAGCTGTAATACGAGAACGTTTGTAAACAGACAGGACGTCATTTTCTCCTGCGAGATGCCCACGACTCAGGCTCACTACAGATCTGTGAGTGTTCCTGCTGACCTGGAAACAGCGACAAAACCGTCATCAGAGCTCCGACGAGTTTGTTGACAGGAGCCACGTAGAACATGACCTGCGAACGTGAGAAACAGACGCTGAGTTTCATTTTTTAAAAAGCTTTCCCGGGCAGGAGAGACAGATTTGTCGTTTGTCATCGTACCTTTTTCTCCAGCAGGATGAGCTTGAAGAGGATGAGAATCTGTGGAGGCAACAAGACGAGAGTTAACAAGACATTAAACAAACTATAAGGCGCTTTAACGCTGCAGCTCGGTGTGTGATTCTCTACCTTGTGTCGAAAGTGAAGGATTAAATCTCGTGGTGATAAACCTGAGGACAGAAAACAGACACGAACATAAACAAAAATATCTGACTCAAAACGAGTCAAACTCTGTTTTTTATTTAGTATTTATGTGACTTTAAACCCACCGAGATAAACCTGCGACCCCTCCAGAGTCGACCCCCTCAGAGATCCGTTCATGTGGTCGTACAGCTCCTGCA
Source organism: Collichthys lucidus (assembly GCA_004119915.2). Taxonomy (NCBI): domain Eukaryota; kingdom Metazoa; phylum Chordata; class Actinopteri; family Sciaenidae; genus Collichthys; species Collichthys lucidus. Next base: position 4,873,945 of record CM014096.1, on the reverse strand, counting down.
GGAGGAAACAGGAGGTGAGCGGAGGAGGCGTCGTCGACAGGAGGAGGTGGATCACTGACGGACACTCACCTTTAAGATGGAGATCTGCGAGAAGTCTTTCTCCTCGAAGTAGGCGTGCGTGATGAGCTGTAGCTTAGCTTGAAGCAGGCCGTACAGAGGCTGCGGATCAGAAACAAACACAGGTTAGTGTGTGTGTGTGTGTGTGTGTGTGTGTGTGTGTGTGTGTGTGTGTGTGTGAGTCATCAACAGCCTGACACATAAAAACATTCTCCTCTCAAAACAACACCACGTGCTTCGTCGTCTCTTCACCGGGAAACGTTCAGGTCGCTCGTCCTTTAAACCGTCCTGACACAAACCAAAACATCGCTGACAGTCCAGAAACAAAAACAGCTGAGATGTGGCAGCAGGTGAGAAACTTTTACTAAAGCTTCGTACGTCTGCAGCAGGAGAGTCACTGAAGTAAGATCGACTTTATTGATCGCACAGCGGGATGGAAGTTAACTTTTCAAAGACATTACAGCTCATTTTATTTACATAAAACATCTGAATACTTCCGCCAACGCATGAACTGACCGTTCTAACTGGTGTTTAAACCCGACAGCCCAAAACTCAGAGATGTTTAATCAAGCTGCAGTCAGTTTACGGCTCAAAGACGACTTAATACAGATTAATCACCTGTTAATCGATTAATCACCTGTTAATCGATTCCTGAGGTAATAATCTGTGTGCAGGGCTCCACACTGAAGGTTGGCAATCATTGGTAACTACTTTTTTATATTGCTACTTTATTTGAGACAGCTGCAGACAGGAGAGAGCTCGACATGCAGCAAAGGAACCGGGCTGGACTCTAACCCGGGTCGGCGTGGTGAGGATTTTAGCCTTGATACACGGCGGACCAGGTGAGCTACGAAGGTGCCACAGCAACTACTTTTTAAATAGATAAAAACAAGGACAGCAAACCAAATGAAATAAACGCTGCACGCGCATTTGTGCGTTAACTCGTGTGATGAAGAATCTTTTTCTGTGAACGACAACAAGCTGCTCTGCTCTGCTGACACGTCAACGGATTAAAAAGACTGTGAAGCTTTTAAACGTTAGTCTTGAAGTGTCGAGCTCTGCCGTGTCGAGGTTACTCTGAGTGCATCGACACACATTTTTCTTTTCAGATTTTTTCTTTTGTGCTCTCGAGCTGATCCGGGACGTCCCCGAGCTGAAATTTCACTCTTTTGATGATAAGACGCCGATTCTGCTGAATGAAGACGAGAGATCTCGTTAAAAAAAAGTCACGCCTGGATACTTTTACAGGTCAGTCAGCCCAAAGAACGAAGACTGTCTGACTGAATGTTGAAGTTTGTACATGTATGTGCACAAAGAGCTCGTTTGAGGACGCCAGAGATGACAAACTTCATTTAAATAGTTTAACAAGTGACACCAGATAATAAGAATACTGATGGGAGCTGATTAAAACCTGCAGACAGAGCAGGACCTCATTAAAAATTCGACTGTAGGACATTTAAATCTCTGTTTGAACTCGTCTTGACTCTTTTATCACCTCATGAGAAGAGACGACGGCCGTGGCGCCTCGGTGGATTTCGTTCTCGGACGTTAAAAAGCAGGAGAAGAAGCCGAGCGACACAAAGCTTCATTCATTTCTCCGGCATGTCGTGTGACTCACCACTCGGCTGAGGACGCAGACGCTCTTCTGAACCGTCTCCCGGGTGACGTCAGCCTGTCGGACCTTTAAGGCCTGAAGAGAGATTGAAAATATAAAAGAGATCAATATTTATGAAAGACGGCAGAGCAAACATCACGAGGCCGCCAGCGTGTGATCTCACGCTGGAGTTTTAATTTCCTGTTGGCTTCGAATCAAATCGAGAACACACACAATGTCTATGTGGCCAAAAGTATGTGGACGCCCGACCTTTACACTGTGATTGTTGACACGAACACACAAAGCTTCCTCCGTCTTTTCTCTTTTTCTGAGCCCGGTTACCCAGCTCCTGTTCTGGCACGACACCAGCTCCTTAATTAATGCCACGCTCACGTGGATTCATGCGGACTAATCAATAATTAGCTTCTCGTTGTCCAATCCTTCATGTCTTCTTTAAATGTGCGGGAGCTACGTAACATCCGGACACGGCAACAAAGTCTTTCTGCCTCTTTACTTCTTATTTCTACTCCACCACATTTATATTGTGATTTTTTTACTCCACAATAGTTGGTTGACGGCTTTGAGTATTTAGCAGGGTCTATAGTAACTGCTGTCTACATACTTTTGGCCACATAGTACAAACATACAGGTAAGAATGAATTTATTTATATTCATAACTGACCTTTGCTTCTATTTGGCGATAACAGGAAACTCCGTAGACGCACTTCATGTCCCCGCTCAGCGGCGGCAGGTGAAAATACACAGTGTCTGCAAGACAACAAGAATTAGTCACATTAATATGCACGATATAAAATATGTGAGCTGCAAAACACTGAAGATCTTCACGACGGCAGCGTCTTTCATCCAAAACACTTCAAAGCCGTCAAACTGGACAGACTCGGTTTATTTCTCACCTGTCAATCATCTCTATTATCTTTACACCTCACTGAGGTCTGAGTGAACCGAACGAGTTATTCTGCATGTTAACTACAAGCACAGCTGATTTACTCAGACACTTTTATTGTTTCTGGTAAAGTGTGCGTGTGCAGAAATGCCAAAAAATTAAGAAAACGTCAAGTAAGAGGTAAAAAAAAAAAATCAGCTGATTTGCTGAATATTAAACTGTTTTCTGGATGTTTGGACTGTTGGTTGGTGAATGACGACATCACTCACTATTTTCTTAAATCTTTACAAACCAAATAATAAATCGATCATCGGAGAAAAGAGTCAGCAGATAAATCATCATGAAAATATCGATTAGTTTCAGGATCCCTCTTCTAAACGGATCGATTTTTGGTGCGTTCAAAGACACTCCGGACTGATTTATTGTTTTTGATTCCTCGTGTACAAAGCTCTGTTCCTGAAGCTGACGCTCATGTTTCAGATATTAAAGACGTTTTTTTGTTCTCATCACGTGAGCATGTTTTCAGTCCGCAGGTTCATTTTCACACTGTAGTGAAATAAAAAGACGTCTGAATCTGAAACCTCGTGTGTTTTTATTTAAGCTCATTCCTGTACGGCCTGAAGCGCCTTTAGAAGGAGAAGCTAGTTAACGGCGATCGAAATGCCACAACTGTCGGCCCTCGTTCCCTCTAAAGAGAGGCCGGAGAGCGTTTTCTAACACGGTTAACAGCTCCCTCTGGATGAGACGACAGCAGAGTCAAAGGTCAGACTGTGCACGTCAGAGATTAACCAGAGCCGGGCATCGACGGGGCATCTGGACAGAGGCCACAGCTGCTTTCCGCCAAAAGAAGAAAATACAGCCTTCGACTCTGCTGCTGCTGCTGCTGCAGGGTTTAAACTCTGCTTTCTAAAAGCTGCACGAGGACACGAAGAAGAAGAAGAAGAAGAGTCATCTGAAGGGAAATGAGACTGAAACAACAGAGAGACGCAGACGCTGCTTTCACTGCGAGTTCAACATTATCAAAGAGGAGTGAACATCTCTGAGCTTTTAGACTGATCAGACTCCCAGAATCTCTCTTCGGTTGAACATGTCGTAAAACTGCAGATCAACAAAAAGTCTTTCATTTTTATTTTGCTGCTTCATTTCCTCCTGTTGCGACAACAGCACACTCCGACAGCGTCATTAAAATGACAACTCGCACCGACGTTAAACATAAAATGGGGTAAAAGGGGGAAGCTAACAGCTGGATTACGGAGGAAGTAAAAAAAATCATCACTCAGGATCCTCTAGCTGCTTTGACGTGAACTGGTTTAAATTGGGGTGAACTTCATCTACAAATATTAAAAACAAAACACACGTTTGGTTCTTGGAGTGTAGCTGCTAGAAAATCAGCCTGAAAATCTATATACTGCCCCTTAACGCTCTTCTTTTGGCTTTTATGGGAGAAACAATGAAGGTTCAGTGCAACAAGGACAGATGTGTCATGTCTAGTCGTTGGTATGGTTGTAGAGGAGGTCATCTCTCTTCAGGAGGTGTTTAAAGGTAGAGAAGGACGCCCCTGATCTGGTAGGACCACCGACCAGGAAAGTTTGATTTGTCCTGAGTGTACGGGTGGCAGAGCCAGAGCTCAAGTAGGTAAGTGCAGAACTGGATCTGAATTTAATGCGGCTGCTACAGGTAGCCAGTGGAGCTAGATGAGGAGTGGGGGTAACGTGGCTGGGACGCCCGTCAGAGATGACCACAGGCCTGATTTTAGTTCAGCTGTGAACGAGCGGGCGACAGAGGCTTTTTGTCTTTTGTTTTCACCTAAAAAGGCTCCAACATGGCTCCTAAACTGCTTCAAAAACAACCGTGCACGTTTGTTTTTTTACAGAAAGACGCAGGAACGGTGCCATAACTGTGTTTGCATGACTTATTGAATACAAGGTGTGTGCAGTCTGTTAATCTTTAGTCGCGTTCCTGCAGTTCAACACGATCCGTTTGTATTCCCTCTGTAACCAACACCCAGTCGCATCAGCGTGGCTGCTGCTGCTTTTATGAGCCGCAGTGCAGAGGGAGTCACTGTTTCTTTAATCAGCCTGTGAAACACACAGCGGAGATCGATCAGACAAACACTGAGCCACCGGTCACACAGAAACTCTCCCGTCCTGTCCGTATGCTACGAGTCGACAGTTTTTAGTTGAAAGTCTGGCACAGAAAGTGACTCAGCAGCAGTGGTGAACCGCAGGACAGTCACATGACGGCAGCCACAACAAACGGGACAGTTCGCCTAAACCTCGAGTACTTCTCTTTTCTTTTGTGCACAGAGCAAACGTGAATCGCCATCGTCCTGACTCGGTTTCTCACCGAACACACCCTCGAAAACAATCAAAACAATCCGCTGAAAACAAAGTCCTCCAGGTGGAGTTTTCTCTGTGGGTTAACTCAAAGAAATACAACCCAGGAGGTCCAGCTATAGGAGGAGATTGATGCGTTTTTAAAAGGTTAAAGAGACTCCTTTAGTGCTACGACAGCAGACGATGTAAAGTGTATTCATACAGCTTTGGACCACCGGAAAGAAGAGAAGGTTTTTAGGGAGTGGAGCCAGTGCCGTGCTAGTTCCATGGAATCGTTTGGCAGTTTATCTATCGATTCTCTTATCGATTCCAGAAAGCACAAATTACATTGCGTAACTTCCGCAAGAAGTTACACGATGAACATGCAGAAACATCTGCACACACGACATGCAATATTTTTTAAATGAATGTCGTGTTTTTGTCAGCCAGGCTATGACCTCTGAGGTTACTACGGAAGGTAACTCTGGTTCTTGTGTATTTGCCACAGTTACACATCGTTACTATTATCCAGGCTGTGGGCCTCTTCTGACCTCCTGTTGGTTTTGAAAGGTCGTGATACTTCTAACTAAACAAAGTTAGATGCTGATCAAACTGTTCTCCTTTTTTTTTACCTATATGAGAATCGATAAAGAATCGAATCGTTAAGCAGAATCAACAAAGAATCAAATCGTTAAGCAGAATCGACAAAGAATCGAACCGTTAAGCAGAAACGATAAAGAATCGAACCGTTAAGCAGAAATGACAAAGAATCGAATCGTTAAGCAGAATCGATAAAGAATCGAACCGTTAAGCAGAATCGACAAATAATCGAATCGTTAAGCAGAATCGACAAAGAATCGAACCGTTAAGCAGAAACGATAAAGAATCGAATCGTTAAGCAGAAACGATAAAGAATCGAACCGTTAAGCAGAATCGATAAAAAATCGAATCGTTAAGCAGAATCGACAAAGAATCGAATCGTTAAGCAGAATCGACAAAGAATCGAACCGTTAAGCAGAAACGATAAAGAATCGAATCGTTAAGCAGAATCAACAAAGAATCGAATCGTTAAGCAAAATCGATAATGGAATCGTAAAAAATCTTATCAATTCCCTTCCCTAGAGCTTTACCTAAACCCATGAATCAACACACACACACACACTGCAGGGTGTTTGTGGGTGTGACGTACCTTCCTGGTAGTTGTGCGCCCCGTCAGGAAGAGCCAGGAAAGGGAGGTACTTCCACTCGCCCGGCAGCACGTTGCTGTCGTGACCCTCATCGGGCATCAGCGGCGGGTAGGAGAATTCAACCTGAAAAGATGGAAGGGAACAAAGTTACAAACTTTAAAACTCTCAGTCATGTCAAGAGTTTGTCCCGTAGGTTTCCTTCTGCAGGACGCTGTAATCGTTGTCTGTTAGCTCAGAGCACCGGGGGAGAGTTAGTGTTTGTACCACAGGAGTTTGGGACCACCATAGAGAATGCTCACAGGGGGCGGAGCCAGTGTCGTGGCAGAACAGGAGCTGGGTAAGAGGACGTTGACAGAAACAAGAGCAAATCTGGGACTGACTTTTAAACTTTTAGGCTTAAGTTTTAAACTCTTTTCTGCATAAAAATTAAGCTTAATGTTCGTTATCTTTTCTTAATTATGTTTCCACTGCCGACTGACAAAGCCCAGCCTCCCGCCAGGCGGTGACAGTTAAGAACCTCGGACTATATTAACCTGAAACCTGCCGGTCCTGAAACACACACTCGGAAACAATGATTCACTCTTTAAAAGGGACGAGCTCCGGCACTCCCCTCAGGGTGAGGCGCTACTACTGACTCTGCAGCAGCAGCAGCAGCAGCGGTGATGCTCTTAATAAAAACACAGCGGTGACGCCTCAATAAGCTTCCTGTCAGAGAAGCAGATGGGTGGCAAGCCACTAAAAAAAAAAACTAAAATAACAGGAGGGAGGGTGAGGAGAGTGAAAGAGAAGACAAATTAAAGAGCCAGGAACTCAATCTGATACCCAGCTGGAGATCTCTGACCCCTATCAGGTAACAGGCCCCAAACAAAGAGTGTCTGCTCTGTCAGCCTCGTTTAAACATCAAAAAATATCTTTGTATCTGTCGAGCAGCAGCTGCCGAGTCGGCCACAGAAGGACAGTCGCTCTATCTCCAGATGGGGAGCAGCGACAACAACAAGGAGGAGAAGGTGGAGGGGGAGGAGGAGGAGAAGGTGGAGGAGGAGTGTTCAGGTTTTACGGCCTGTAAATTTAATGACTTCTCCAAGCGGAAGAGGCGATAATGAGAAGAACGGCACACTTTCACTAATTAGCAGGCGTCAGACTTTTGTCATGCAGGCAGGTGAAAGGTCAACGTGTCTGAGAGAAATGTTAATGTCCGTAAAACAGGTTCACACTGAGACCAGAGGAGTGTCAAAGGGTCTGCACGAAACTGAAGCTCTGTGGAGGGAAACTGGTTTATATAAAAATCACTGATACGACGTCTCAGATTGAAGCTTCACGTGAAGAACCAGCTCAAAAACCTTGGTGTCGCTCTTTCTGGCCTCAGTTTTGAGGCTGACATCAGAAAAATGTTGATTCATCATCTGAAAAATATAAATGTATCAATTAATTCACGCTTTTATCACCTTGAGGATTGACTATCGAGATGCTCTCTTGTCTGCGGGTCGCCTACGACTACGAAAGGTGGCGTGTAAATAAATAAAGTATTTATTATAAACTGTATTTTAACTGCTATGACAACGTTTTACATTTCAGAACTTAGTTTCTTGAATAAAAACTTTTTTTTTTTTAAATTCTTCAAATTAAGAAATCAAAAATGTTTCATTGTGGCGTCACCTACAAGCTCTTGCCGCCACCATATTTGTAGTCCTGACATGGAATCATCGGCTAAATGACGCCTGGTTGCACAACCAAACCACCTGTAACGGCACCCACCTGTCAATCAAAGCGTCATAACTTTAAGCCTTAATATAATGTGAACAGGTGAGTTGTGTATAAATTCACCCTCAGTACAGTTGTCATGAACGGGGAAATTAGCTACAGAGACCAAAACTGTTGTAAACATGTTTATTTCTGCTGTCTAACATGGGGACTTATGGAGACTGACTCACTTCTGTTTCAACAGTTTTGGGATGTGGACCGATGTAACGACGGCTACAAATAACAGTGGAACAGGAGCAGCAATCCTCGACATATAAGAGCCACAGAGTCGGTTTTTTCCTTTCTGTGAATCTTCCATGTGTTTTGGTATTCTCGTGTTTATTTTATTTTACAATAAAAGCAGAGAAATTTCACACAAAAACACCTGAAATCAATCCCTTCCCGTTTCCCACACGTCTGTGCTTGAGTTTCAGGCCGCTCTTCTTCTGCCAAACACTCCAGGTCTTTCAGGTTTGATGGGTTTTTTTAAAGATCTCTGCACAGAGCAGCTCTGTTTGGATCTGCCGGACCTTCCAGAGCATTTGTCTTAAACCAGGTTTTGGTTCTTTGGGTCGTCGTCCTGCTTGTAAGAGACTCGTAGGTTGTCCAAAAATTTTGGTTGGACCTCAGTTTTCTGCATTTTAAAGTGATGTGCGAGTGTGATTCTTAAGTTGCAAGCAACTGTGAAATGCCACAGGTGAGTTTAATGTGTGGAATATCTTCGATTTGTTTTTTTCTGATAAATAAACGTAAGTAATTGCAAAAAAAAAGTGCTTTATATGAGAGAAACCTGATTTTTTTGCTGTGTTGATCTAGATAACATCAGGACGGGGGTTAAATAAAGCCTCGTAACGTTGCTGACGTTTCTCTACATGAAGGTCAGGTGTCGCAAGATGATGTTTCTCATCGAAAAACACATCTGAGACGGAGGAATTAGTCTTGTTTGGACTTGTCGAGGGTTGCAGGGATACTCGGGTCTGCAATGAGGAAGACAAGACTCAAACATCCTCTGTGATGCACTGTAAAACAAACAGCACAGATTAAACACACACATCCTGGTGTTAAACGAGCCGGATGGACTCTTGTGTTGGCTGAACAAACTGATGTCCACAGTTGGCAGCAGAGCACATGTTATATAACCCAACAGCTGATGTTAGACACAACCTCCCTGCACTGCATGGCAAAGGCATGGGGGGAAATTATTAAGCCCCCCATGCAGGGTTATTAATGCACTTTAATGCCCCCTTGGTGAGGGTGTCGGATCACAGTGAAACACAGTGGACATGTTTGCAGGGTTCACCTACCTGACAGCCCTTCTTGTGGTGGAAGCCAACCACCACGATGTGAAGCACCGGCCCCTTCAGCTCCTCTCTGCCGTGAGGCTCCATCCTCCCTCCCGGGTGTGTGTCTGGGTGTTTAGGGCAGGCCCTGTGCTGTTTTTAGGCTGATGAAGCCGCTCTCTCCGTGTGTTTTTAACCTCCCCCCGTGAGTCGATACCGTACGCCGCAGACAGAGAAGCACAACACGGCGGAGAGGAGTCTCTCTCTTCCGCTTCGTGCAGAGGAAAGAAAGGAAGAGCCAGGAGGAGTCACTGCCCAGCACTTCCGGCTTCGTCTGCGATTTAAGCTAATCACGCATTTTTAGATAGATAGATAGATAGATAGATAGATAGATAGATAGATAGATAGATAGATAGATAGATAGATAGATAGATAGATAGATAGATAGATAGATAGATAGATAGATAGATAGATACACTGCACATTTCTTCTTTCTAACTCACACTGCCAATTTGCTCTATATACTTTTGTACAATATATTTTATTTACTATTGCTATTTTGATATTTTATTATACATAGTTTGTTCTTTATACTTTTATTCTTAAGTTGTTGTCTATCGTCACTGTGTGTAATCAGTTTAGTATTTAAAAAAGTGACTTAGTGCCAAATAATGTAAATAATTTACGGTGTGTAGTAGTTGTGGGCAGTGGAGGGGACTATCTTGACCTTCACTCTGCGCTCTTTGTTACAGTACAACGATGACGTCATGTATTGTTTAGGCGCCACCGTGTGGAAAACCGTTAAAACGAATCACACACTTTAATGTTTTTAATTTAATATCTGTTCAGTTACATGTTTGTGTTTAAATCGTTGATTTCCAATCAACACTGAAAATATTAATAATAATCAAACGTCAAACAAACGATCTTTGCTGTTAGTCGCTCGTTGATGATCTGGGCTCGATTGCTTCATTGCTCTCGTCTATCGATTGCTTTTGACTGCGCGCGGAGGAGAGGAAGACGCACATCATGGCGGCTACTCCGGCTACGAACCCGTCCCAGCTGCTCCCGCTCGGTTCGTTACCGGCTAAATAACGTCTAATAATGTCGCTCTTATGTTTTTATATCAATAAATATCATCTAGCATTAAAAGCCAGAGTGCGGTGTCTGAGCTTTGAGGCAGGAGTTTAGATATCTGCGATGTTTGTGTTAGCTCGTACATTAGCATCATGCTCTCGTGATGGTGCTAAAACAAATTTAAATAACAATTAACTAAATTATGTTAATATTTGTTTCGTCTTTCAATGTTTTTCTTGTGAATTACTGTTTATTCTTATTTTGAAAGGTCTGTTACAGAAAACTATCTAAACATGTGCTTTTATTTTGAAGGATCACACAGTCCAATAATGTGAAATAACTGCAGTTTAGTCGTTTATAATTTACTTTAAATAATAATTAACTAAATTATGTAAATCTTTGTTTCATTGTTGACTATTTTTTCTTGTGAATTGATGTTTAATTTTATTTTAAAAGGTCTACTTCATGAAAACGTGCTTTTATTTTGAAGGATCACAGTCCAAAAATGTGAAATACCTGCAGAGCTCAGTCATTTATAATTTAATTTAAATAATAATTAACAAAAATATGTAAAAAATTTTGTTTCATCTTTCACTATTTTTAATCTTATTTTGAAAGGTCTGATACAGAAAAGTATCTAAACAGGTGCTTTTATTTTGAAGGATTAGAGTCCAATAATGTGAAATAACTGCAGTTTTCAGGCTGAACATCAACATTAAATTAATATCTTGTGTACTGGAATTGTTGGTCAGTTTAAAAAGAGACATTTGAAAAAGTTATTGATTTAAATGTCAGTAAATGTCCAAATATTCTAATTTCAGCTTCTCAAATGTGATTTTTTTTTTCTGATATCTTTAGTCCTCTATGACAGTTGAATGAATATCTTGTGCATTTGGACTGTTGGTCAGTTAAAACAAGACCATGTGAAGATGTCACGTTCTGGGTTTCTGCATAAGTCGATACATCGATTATTTTGATAATTGATTAATAATTTTAAGTCATTTTCTTTGTCACATGTGACTTTCTTTAGTCCTCTGTGGCAGTAAGCTGAATATCTTTGTGTTGTGGGCGAAACAAGACGTTTAAAGGACGTCATTGCGTCTTTAATCTCACGTTGTGTTCGTCCTTTCAGAGCTTGTGGATAAATGTATCGGCTCCCGGATTCACATCGTCATGAAAACTGACAAAGAAATCGTCGGCACCCTGCTGGGCTTCGACGACTTTGTCAGTATCCTTTTAACACATTTTACTCACGTTGAATATGCTGCTGTGATTTTTTTTTTTTTTCTGTTTGCCTTAACTCAGTGTTTCAGACATGGTGCTGGAGGACGTGACAGAATTGTAAGTGCACTTCTTATTTTTATATTAATCAGTTATTTTTTTAAGCTGACTAAATAAACTCATTCTTTGTGTTTTAGTGAGATCACACCAGAGGGAAGGAGGATAACCAAACTGGACCAGATCCTTCTTAACGGCAATAACATCACCATGGTACGTAATAATCCTGCACGTCTGGGACGTTTCCTTTGATTCGTTTAGACAGGACAAGGCGCTGTGGGGAATCACAGAGACTCTGTCTGTTTGCGTTAAACGTAACTGCTGTGAAACCTATTTCTCCGATTAATCTGCTTTATCGATGCCGGTGCTCGCTCGCTCGCTCTCATTCACTGTTCATGTTACTCGACATAAGACATAAATTGTGAGTCAGACTCAGATTTAGAAGCTGCTACGTGAAATAAACAAAGTCAGAACACAACAGGAAAGAGTATCAGAGTTTAGATCTCAGGTTTGCCCAATCGTGACGTTGGGTTGTGTCCAATCAAAAGTCGGATCCCGTTCAGCTTTTCTGCTGCAGATCGTTCATTTTTTGGTGTTTGGCCACAGCCTCTGAACCTGACTGTGTCCTTAATGGTGTTGTTGTTGTAGAGCTTCACGGTTTAATTTATATTTTCTGTTTTGCAGCTCATACCCGGAGGGGAAGGTCCTGAAGTATGAGAATCGTCGCTGAACACTGACACAGATTTGTTTTGTGGATACAAACTTTACTTTGGTCGATGACTCCATCGTTTTGTTCTTATCGGATCGTTCCTTCTTTATGTTGATGGAAAATATTTTTGTAATAAGAGTTCTGTTTGAGTTAAATCGAAGTGTGTCATGAATCACTTTTTTGTTTACAAATAAATGAGAATCCAACAACAGTTTGAAAAAAAAAGTTTTTATCTTTTACTGTTTTTATTGTTTTTTTAATTCATTGTTGTACAACTCAGGTACAAAACTAAAGTGTCATAATACCATAGCAGTGTTAAAAACCTTTACTGTGTTTATCGAGATGAATAAGCAGAATCGGGAACTGATTTTTATCGTTGCTGAACAGAGAGAGTTGATTGATATTGAATGCATCCTGATGATTACAGAATCTGTCCCTGAACGCCTCCTCCTTCAGTACATGGACGGTTTCTCCTCTCCTTTCGGGTTGGTCACCTTCTCCAGGTTCTTGCTGATGATGTCGTAAAGTTCGGCCTGTGGTTAAAAACGTGTAGAAAGACGGTTTAAAGTTCTCCTCTGTGACAGGAGGCTGCTCAAATCTAACTTAAGATCTGTCTGACTTACGTAGAAGCCGCGGATGTCCATAACGATGACTTTGATCTCGGAGTAGACGGTCTCGTCCTTCTCGTGGACTAACGAGCGGTAGTCCATCTGAGGGAAGAGAAAGATGGGCTTGCTGTCAACAAATTCCATAAAAAAGCCAGATAGTGCATTTGTTTGGGACTATTTTCAGACGTGGATTAATCCACTGGTGAGTGGGATTGAGTCTAAATAGACTAAAGTAGAAGTTCATGATCATAAAATTGTTTCTGGATCTTTTCTTTGGGTTCGTTGACACTGTCAAATCAGACTTACACCTCGACTCCGTGAACACTCACCACATGAGTATCTTTGGATGCTTTTGCGACAGCGTCTCCTCTCTCTGAAAAGTACCTGGATGATTCAACAGAAATGTCAGTTTTTAAAAGTGTTGGAGGGTGAATAGTGAAACTTCCAACCATTAAACTTTAAGAGCTAGCCGGGTCATATGAGATACTGATCCATAGTCAACATCAGTTTAAGTGTACGTGATATTTGGAATACTTTCACCACTATACCTTCCTGTGAAACAGCCCTTTTAAAAGGAAAACTGAATATCGATCAACGCTCTATTCAAAGTCACCAAACTTCAGTGACAAAAACATCATTTAACCTTGCAGAATATGGAAATTGCTCATCCACCGCCGCCTCGATTTGTTAGTTTGTGTTGTGTTTCTTTTAGTTTAGTTTAATTGCTGCAAATGGAGGCAACGGTAGACGAGCAACTCCCTGTGCACTGCAAGGTCAAATTAAGCTTTTTGCCAGTGAAGTTTGGTGTCTTTGGAAAGAGAGTGATATAATCTGTTACGACCCAGCTCGTGAGGAGAAAGGTAGTAACGTAAAACCAGCTCTAACCAACCTAAGCAGTGAGCACTGTATGACATGTAACACAGCAAGTATGTTATTTAAACCCACTTCAGACTCCCTTTAACACTAAAAACCATTTGTATCCAACCTACTTGTTGATGTTGACCTGAAAAGTCTCGACTTTGGTCTTCACAGCACCGATTCTCTCCAAGATTTTCTCCTGCGGTGAAAAGAATCATTTGCAGTTCATTCAAACTTCACCTAAGCATGCATGAACAGGACGAGAAAAAAAAGAGTACCTGGACGGCAACACCAAAGTCATTCCCGTCTTCTATTTTTGGGATGAGGTGCTGAATCCAGCAGGAGATCTACGGCAAACAGAAGAGTTTAATTTAAAACATTCAAACTTTTTTTTTTTTTAGAGAAGAAACTCACTCGAGAGATTCACTTACAACGTTGATGCTCTCTCTGAGAGCGACGATCTCCGGCTTCACCTTCTCCAGGAGCGCCGTGATCTTCTCGTTCCCCTTGATGTAGCCACATTTAGGAGCTGAGGGACAAAGAGGAGACACGAGGCGTCATAAACACAGTGAACACCACAAAAAAAAAAAACATTCTTATTTTTACCTTTCTTCTTCTTCTTCTCATCCTCTTCATTCTTGTCTGTCTCCATTTCCTGTGAGATCAATCACTTGCTCAGTTTATCAGGTACACCAAGCTTAAACTAACCTAATAAAACTACTGTAATAAATTATTTAAAGGTCCGGTGTGTGAGATTTATTTTAATACTCATTTAACATGGCATACATGTTTCTACAGCAGCCCAGAGCAGAAAAAACTAAACACTGACTCTAGATGGAGCCTATAATGTCTGGGAGGGTGAGGCGAGAGGGTTGCAATCAGCTACAACATGCACTGAACGTCATAAGCTTCATTACGGGAGGATTTATTGCAAAACACTCGCGTTAGATTGCATCAATTTTTAACCAGGTATACTAAATAAACGGGCAACTTTTAGAACATGCACCATGTCGGCATACGTCCTGCCGTTATTTGCCTTTTTTTATTTTTGATCGTGATAGTAGAAACAATGCAGGGAAAGAGAGAGGGGTGACATTCGATACACTAGAAGGGTGCAAAAAGAAGAATGATCGCACAGAGTTTTGAGCCTCTGAGGATGTAATTTGTAATCCAGCTAACACAAAACAGCTGATTGCAACAGACCTTTACTGTTAGGTTGTGCTGATTCTTTATTTATTCCAATTACCAGACAAAGAATGAAGTAAAACACGCAGCAGGAGAAGCAAGGCACACATTTCTGCAGCTGCAGGAGTGTGTCACTAACGCCAAAGCGGCCGCTGAGGTGTCTTATCATGTAGTAAGTTTAGTTTTGTGTAAACAGTGTTGGGACTGTACCTCCTCCTCTGGGGATGGAGGGTCCGGTATGGGGATGTCAAGGGGAGCGTGCAGCGAGCTCATGTCTGAGATGTTGAGGGCATCATCCTGCAAAAAAAAAAACACACACACAGACAGAACATGGTGAACGCCGTCCAAAGTTCACAGGTTGAATATCATGTCGCTGGTAAAACAATGAAGCTGCTGACCATGAGAAAAGCATCCAGCTGCACGATCTTCAGGGGGATGTAGTTAGAGAACAGATTATCTGCCTGGAAAAGACAAAAAGTTGAATTATGCTGCATGTTTTTAAAATAAAAAACAAAAAAATAAACATGTGGATGAACAAACCTCCTGATAGAGGCCCTGGCGGAAGATTTCCACCTGCAGAAAACAGGATAAAAACATTTAAGTTGCTGACTCATGTTTTGAAATCCATCTTTGAAAGATTTACTTTCGTTTTCCTCTCACACTCGGGACTTTCCGTGTCTTTAACCAAATGCAGCTCACTCTGTTCTGAACGCATCAGCTCTGAACATTTCACACACATAAAAAAAAAAAACTAACAAGCTGCTGTTTGTAATATTTAAAGTATTTTAGCATGTAGCATGTAGCCCCTGTGGCAAGTGAACGAAGCGCGAGCACGTCGGTGAACTCACCTGTCCAGCGCTCGCGCGGCTGATCTTCAGAGTGGAGGTCTTAGACATGACTCAGCAGGTTTTCCTTCACCTGTTGCAGACAGAAAACGAATAACGGCGTGAAGTTTTCAGGTGGAATCAGGCGTGTGCAGCAGAGGACGATGTGTCTGTGTGTGTGTGTGTCTTTTTTTTTATTTCCTCATTGAATTTACTTTCGATTTCAGGTCGGATGATGCAGCTTGCGCCTCCCACTGTCCTCCCTCCTCCTGAGAGAGGGTGGTTTCCTAAATGTGAAGGGTTCAGAAGACAGCAAAGGTGCTACATCTTTATTAGTGCATAATAAATCATTAAAATAAAGGTAAATATCCTCAGTTCATTGCTGAGTCACGTGTTGGTGCAGTTGAAATAAACTATTTGTGCAGCAAACATGCAGCCCAAAGAGCAACCTGTCTGTCTATGAACAGCAGTAACACCTGTAGACAATGGTGGAAATGATGCTGAAATCTATGGGGGTAATTTTGTCTCAAAAAGATTTGAATGCGTACAATATGATTTGAATGCGTACAATATGATTTGTATACATATGCATACATTTATAAATATCCAAATACAAAATACAAATATAAAAATGTGACATACAAATAAATAAACGAATTTGTATAAATAAATGTGGATTTGTAAATATATTTTCGAGATTTGAAAATAAATGTCCTTGACTTTGTGTGTGGAGTCAGCATTTGTGGATCCATTTTTTGCTTTTCTCGCGATGACGTAATTTTGAGACAATCCTTCCGCTCACCAGATTCACAAATAAATGCCACCAGATTTGAATACAAATAGCGGTACACCCTTCACCGAACATCCAGCAGATGGCAGTGTTGTGCAACGGTGCAGACCAAGGTACTTTTTATTATTCTGTTTCTGGACATAATGGAGAGAAGCTGAAACCAGAAACGACTGTTTTTTTCGTTTTTGATAAAAAACGAAAAAACGCATCTGCCTCTACAGGTTAGCGGCATGTGCCTCAGATAGTGGTATTTAGTAGTGGCATTTCCGGGAAATGCCACTACTAGATGCCGAAGCCACGAATTGAGCCAGTGTGCACGTCGCAGGTCCACACACAGGACAGTCTGTGCAAAGCGTCAGTCAATTGAAAACCGGACATTTTCATGAACCTATAAAGAATAAAAACCTCAGGAGCCCCAGACAGGACGTAAAAATGTCCGGCCAAAAGAGGACGTTTGGTAAAGAAATAACTTTGTCAAACGGAAGAACTTTTATTTTGAAGAGTACCGGGCAAAGAAGCGTACGAGCCCCGCCCACCACTAAAACGGAATATGGTAGTGGAAATTTTGTTTTTGGTGATTGGAACAGAAAACGAGAAATTGAGCCGAATTTTCGTTTTTTCGTTTTTTATCAAAAACGAAAAAACGAAAAAAACAGTCGTTTCTGGTTTTAGCTTCTCTCCATTATGTCCAGAAACAGAATAATAAAAAGTACCTTGGTCTGCACCGTTGCACAACACTGCCATCTGCTGGATGTTCGGTGAAGGGTGTACCGCTATTTGTATTCAAATCTGGTGGCATTTATTTGTGAATCTGGTGAGCGGAAGGATTGTCTCAAAATTACGTCATCGCGAGAAAAGCAAAAAATGGATCCACAAATGCAAAAAATGGATCCACAAATGCTGACTCCACACACAAAGTCAAGGACATTTATTTTCAAATCTCGAAAATATATTTACAAATCCACATTTATTTATACAAATTCGTTTATTTATTTGTATGTCACATTTTTATATTTGTATTTTGTATTTGGATATTTATAAATGTATGCATATGTATACAAATCATATTGTACGCATTCAAATCATATTGTACGCATTCAAATCTTTTTGAGACAAAATTACCCCCATAGAAATCATACAGCAGGTTCTGTTGTGTTGTTGTGTTTATACATGAAGTAGATATTACAGTGGCATGAATACTGCTGCCCCCAAACTATAAAGTGTGGTAGTTACAATTACAATTATAACAGCATCAATAATAATGTTAGACCAACAATAACTGGATAATATAGTATATATACTAACAGTAGTAGTAGTAGCATTACAATGACATAGGCATCTGCTGCCCAATGAGTACTTTTACATTTTATACTTTTTTATTACTTTTGTAATTTTTAGAACTTTTAAGGCATTTATTTTCCTTTATGTATTATGTATTTTTACAGTATTGCTACTTTTACTTCAATAAAGGATCTGAACATGTATGTACAAAATATATATATATATATATATATATATATATATATATATAAAGTTTGTTTTTTTTATGTTTTTTATGTCATGTTTGCGCCTACCTGTCATGTCCCTTTAAGTGTGTGTACAGTTGAGAGCATAGTGAACCAGAGTCAAATTCCTCAATAAAGCGATAAAAAGCTTTATAACAATAAATAAAAAAAACAACAAAAAAACATTAAAAAAACAAGTTGTAGAAGAAAATAAAATCCGCTTTTATTTTGAAAATCCAAAGACTCGTACAGGAAAATAGCGCCGGAAGTCTGGACGTCAAACTTGGAGTTCCGCATTTTGAAGCTACGTTTACATTAGCTTCGAGCTTCACACACACACACACACACACACAGAGCAGAGGAGGTCAACTGTGAACCGATTATATTAATTAAAAAAATAAATCTTTATTTTTAAATTAATGTCAACATAAAGACTTCAGGCGGACACGCGGGACGGAGGGAATAACCGTCGAAGCTCGCGACGTTCAGCAGGTTTGTAGTTTAAAAAAAAAAGTTTCGGTTTCAACTGACGAGAATTGTTGTTGTAAACTAACCAACACACAACCTGAGAGGTTTAACGGCGAGTTAACGTCTTTAACGGCTAGTTAACGTCTTTAACGGTGAGTTAACGTCTTTAACGGCGAGTTAACGTCTTTAACGGCTAGTTAACGTCTCTAACGAGGCTGTCTGTCGGTGTTTGTTGTTTACTTCAGTCTATGATTAGCCCTGGACTTTCCTCAAAGTCATGTGGTGAATTAAAAGTGAAAATGTTCAGGACAAGTGAAACCAAAGCTTCGTCTCCAGACTTAAAAAAAAGGCTGCTTTCAACATTAAAACGGTAATTAAAGTGTTAAAGTCTTTGTTAGTTTTAAATCTTTAAATCTGATAACGTACAATTCACCTGCATACTCCAAGGTTTTATAACATATATGTCTAATTCCTTTAATTTATCATGCTACTTTTATGTAAATATTCATTTTAACTGTTTTCCTGCCTCGTGTGCATTATTATTATCTTATATTTACTATGTTTTCCATTTAAAATGCACCATGTAGAGTGTATATATACAGATTTTTAATTACTTATTTATTTATATTTATTGTATCTTGTGCGGGTAGTGCTTTTTATTCATTTTTTTTAGTTTATTGTTTTTTTTATCCGTTATTACTTTATTTACTTTTATTTATTTTATTCTGTTATCTACTTCATGTTTCATGTTTGTGTTATTCATTGTGTTCTATCTTGTTGAAAACCCTGTGTTTGCTAAGATCCTGCTGTATAAATAAAGTGGATTGGATTAAAAGAGACATCTGATGGTTTGCCAGGTATTGAATCGTGTGGAATAATATTGTTACATCCTGTCAAACTTTATTCTTGACTTCAGGTCTAACACTTTTACCAAAACTGTTTTTTTAATTTTAATTTTTATTTTTTTCGACCGTCAAACCACGTTCACGTCTTTCAGAAGAGAAGCAGCTTTTTTGTTGACTTCTGTTGTGCTTAGTTTAAAAAATGTAGTCTTGATATTTAAGGACGTCAGTTTAGACTTTGTGATCAATATTTTTCATTGTTTTCTGACGTTTTCTGGGCCATACAACTAATCATTTAGAAAATAATCTTTAGCTTTTGCACAGTGGTATGTTTTCTTCTGCTTTTTATTGAGCACCAAACTTTCTCCTCCATGACAGAAATGAGCGGCAGCCCTGCCTCGGTCCAGATGGACGAGGTCAGGAGGAGATCCCTGTCCCTCCTGTCCTCGTCAGGTAATGCCCAGGACGTGAAGGCCGAGGTCCAGACCATGGCCGGCATCCCTCTGCCTCTGTCGGAGAAGTACCGTCAGTTTGGAGTGGAGGCCATGCTGAGGGAGAACACGGCCGGACGCAATAGACAGGAGGTGAAGTCTGAAACTGGACGACACACCATGAACCCTGAACTCAACTTTATCTCTCTGCTTTCATACATGGGTCATTGAAAGTACCGCAACAGTAATTAACCTCGATCCATGTCTCAAACTATGCTGTGTTGGGTCCCTAAGGGAATAAGGCCTGGACAGTCCTTGAATTTGCCTTGAAAGTTGTATTATAAGAGAAAACAAAAAGTGTTATCCGACCACTAGAGGGCAGAAAAACTACAAAATACAAACACAGAGTGTCAGTACAGTACTCGCACATACACATGAGATGATAAAAATGTATTCATTCATTTTAAATGTTTAAATCCAAAGTTTTTCTCTGAATCAAGAATCGACTGATGTGGGATTGTGAAAACAGTCGTCCTCAGTTATAAAAGCTGTAATGGCAAAAACAAAAGACAAAAAAATCATTAAAAAAATACATTTTATGTGCCAATATTTACTAGAAATTGTTAAAAAAAACTGTACTATAATAAAATAAGTTCTTATATGAATGAAAAATACTTAAATATTTTTTCTATAAAAATAAGCTCTTTTCTTAAATGATTCAGAAACATAAATATAGGCTCTGACTCATTGATGGAAACCCCGGCTGGCATTACTAATCGCTCTTCTTCTTCAGGTTCTGGAGTCTTTGAGTAGACTGGTCAAGGCCTTAAGTATCCTGGAGAAGTACGGCTGCAACCTAACGAGTCCCACCAGGCCCAGATACTGGAGGAGTGTCAAGCACAACAACCCTGTCTTCAGGACGACGGTGGATGCCATCAAGGTTAGATCGAAGCTTCTTGATTTTCTTGTAGAAAATATTTGTTTAGTTTGTAAACGCTCTTGAACAATCCTCGTTTTTCTTCCACAGGGAGGCCGGAGAGTCCTCTACCTGTACGGTTACACCAATCAGCAGGTCGATGGCCTCAGTTTCCCCGATGAAGTCACCGAACCGGACACGGAAAAAGTTGCTGCAGTGACGCTGGAGGTCATGACTTTACGCACAGAGGTGGACATGCTCATCAAGGTTTGTGTTTGTTTGTGCGCAGTCCTTGTTGTTGTTGTTGTTTGTGTTTAAAGAAAACTCAGTGTTCCATTTCTTATGTCTCTGTTCAGGGCACTCATCCTCACCTAGAACACTTCCAAGATGTCATCCCATTTATCACCCAGCAGGTCTGTACCAACGTTGAGTTGTCAGCACTTGATCACTCTGTGTGAACTGTTCAAAGACGCAAGATATAAAAAGCAGCTTCAGGCAACGAAAACAGACACAGGCTGTCATCAGCGGTCTCTCTTTGAACCCAGTCAGTCACGCATTTATTCGCCCTGAGGTTACAAATACTGAAATTTCTTTCAGTATTTGTAACCTCGTCATCCCTGATAAGCCACAATACGAGCAGGCAGATAAACCTTTTTGCTGCAGATATATTTATTTACCTCCAACTCTCTCTTTTCTTTTCTTTCCGTGTTTATTCAATGAAAATCAGTTTAGAAACCAGACAGACTCATCAGGGACAGATTTTGTGATGAATTTTGAGTTGTAGTTGCAGCACAATGACAGAAAAATTACCTTCACACAGCTCCTGTGTTAAACACAGAGCATACACTGTTCATGACGAAGAGTGTTGACTGTGATGCTGGTTTCTTCAGGAGAAGCCGGTGAGTGACTCTGCAGACGAGCAGCCGGTAGACAAACCCGAAGTCCTGTCTCCTCTACCTAAACCCGCTCAGCCTCTGAAACCTTCGACAGGTGAGCTGCAACACACCTCACTGTCTGCTCCTTCACCAGTGTGCAATTAAAAACAGATTAATTAAATTAAATATTAGGTTTGATTAATAAGTTTCCTTCTTTTTGATGTCCAGCCTCTCCTGTAGCGAGTGACTGTAACTTGTGTGGCGGTCCCTCGTCCCTCGTTTGCCCGTCCTGCGACAATCAGCCTTTCTGTGACGCATGCGATGACCTTTTTCACCGCCACCCGTCCAGAGCCAATCACAAGAGAGATAAAATCCATAAAACCAAACCAGGTATGCTAAAATAAAAGAGGAAATTCAAAAGTGAAGTTTGTTTTTGTTGCTTTTAACTCATTTTTTTTTTCGTGTTTGTGTGTAGAAACCTGCAGCATCTGCGGGATCTCCTCCGTTCACGCTCAGTGCTCTACGTGCGTCCAGAGGTTGTGTCGGAAATGTGACCTGCTTTTCCACTCTCACCCCGACCGCAAAGGACACAACAGAACCAATATCACACCAGCTAAAACGTGCAGGTGAGCAGAACAGGAAGTTTAAACCAGGTTCGCTTCCTCATTCGGCAGCGTTGCGGTCCAATTATCAGAGCGGGTGGTGAGACCGTTTGTGCAAAAGGAAGTAACACGATGATGAGTTAGGCACAAAGACCAAGCTGCCACGACCGTCAGGCGGTTTCATCTTCAGTAACGCTGAATCTTCAAACTGGATCCCGCGTTTTAGACATTCAGACCGAGTGCTGCTCCATGTGTCCGGGAAGAGGACCAATCAGCGCCAGGCGACCACACATCCAGCTTTACACAATAAAACACTACAAGTAAAAGCTATCCATAGCTGTAACACCAACGTTGGTGAGGAGCAATCATAACAAACTTTAAAAAACACGGTTAGCTGCAGAAAACACTGAAAATAAGAGATCCAGGCGCTCCGTGTACAGAGGCTCAGCAGCCCAGGGTTTGAATCTGACCTGTGGCCCCTTGTTGCATGTCATTTTCTCTCTCTCTCTCTCTCTCTCTCTCTCTCTCTCTCTCTCTCTATCTATCTACTTTCTTGGCACTCTTCAGCTGCGGCTATAAAATAAAGGTTCCAAAAAAAACACCCAAAAAATAAGAGATTTAAGAAATAAGACAATCGTTGTCCTGTGAGATGCAGCCAGCATCTCTTAGTTTTATGTTTGACTAACTCTTATCCTATAAATACAAGTTAAATGATGAGTTTACATTAAACTGTAAATGTTTCTTTGTCTCCAGTCCGTCTCTGTCGCCCTGGGAGTGCTCCCATTGCACCACAGTGAACGAGATGCGAGCCGTCCTCTGTGCGACCTGCGAGCGGCCTCGACTCGCTACGGCAGCCTCTAACGTTCAAGAAAGCCTGATGTCCGTTCCTACGTCTCCCAACACGGGTGAGACTAAGACACACATGTGAATAATAGTTAACTTTAGTTCTTAAGTTACAAAGTGACTTACAATGTGCTCGACCCCTCAGAGTGGCAGTGTAAGAGCTGCACAGTTGTGAATCAAGGCAGCAGCATCCTCTGTGAGGTGTGTGAGCGCCCTCGTCTGGCCACTCGCCCGCCCGTCGCTCCGGTTCTGTCCAGCCCAGGATCTCTGTCTGACTCTGGGTCAAAGGTTTGTCTCACTGTCCCTGGTCTTTCGATCTCTAGTGTTTTGTTTAAGTACGTTCTCATCACACATGAATCATTTTGTTTCTTTCACAGTGGATGTGTCAGTTCTGCACCTATGTAAACACCAAGCCGGCTCTGGTGTGCGAGATGTGCAACCTGTCAGGTAAAGACTCTCCCACCGGAGTTTCTCTGCCCCTGTCCCTGCAGCAGACTCCGTCCAGCACCAAAGATCAACCGCAGCCGGTCACGAGGCCCCAACCGAAGCCGAGACTCAATACGGATCTGAGAAGGCAGAAGACGATGAGGGAAGACGGCCTCGCTCTCATCCACCAGATCAGAGTGAGTCAACACTGAAAAATGTCACGAAGCTCACATTTTCTCTCGTGAACAAGTCTCCGCAATCCACCGGCAGCTCATTGCTAATTATTTCAGCTCTTTATCGCAGATGATCAACAAAAAGTTAATAGAGAAAAATTCTGCTCATCAAATTAATATATATTGTCTTTTTAAAAGTTATTTATAAAGAAAAAAGTCACTGGTTTCAGTTCAAATGTAAGAAGTTGCTTCTTTTTTAGCTTTATATGATTGTAAATTGAATATTTTTAGGTTTTTAACAGATTTATTTATTTATTTGCAGGTCAATCTTAACATGAAATGTCAGAAGTGGCCTTTGAAATCAAGAGAACAGCCAAATATGAAGTCTTTAAATGTCTTACTTTGTCCGACCAACAGGTCAAAACCCAAAAATATTTAGTTTCTCATCACATAAAATAAAAAAAGTCAGAATAAAGTAAAAACATTCTCCCTGTTTTGTCTCCGTAGGAAGCAGAGAAGTGCGGCATCAGTCCTGAGGAGGTGTATGCGGCCATCCTGTGCTCCAGCAGCAACAACACTAAACCCTGCGACTGGGTGACGTCGGAGCTGCCTCACCTGCTGGATGAAATCTGCGCCATGGCGGCTTCCGTCCAGCTAAACTACAAAGCGGGGGATTGTGGGATACAACCCGCGGTGGTGAGGGACGGAGAGGAGCCGGAGCAGAGCAGCGTCCCCGGTGAAGGCGTGAAGCTGTCCAGAGCCGAGGCCAAGCTGGCCTGGCTGGCAGCCGGAGGAGACACAGACAGAGCGGTGAAACAGCTGCTGAGAGACCGACAGCACAAGGTGGGAAAACAAAACATTAATACTAATACATTAATATTAATGTATTTGTATTATTATAAAATGAAGCATCCAGCTAAAAGAACCTCAGGGTCGTTCACATGGCTCCTGCTGTGTACCTGTCGGTGTCAGGGAGTCTTCAACTTTGATGCTGAGTTCAGCTGAAGTTCAATGATTTCTCCTTTTTCCTCCCGTCCGGAAGAATCACACTCTTATCTCAACCTTCAAACTTATCCACAAAAAGATACACTCCCCGCACAAACCTGCCGTTATAAACGACAGTTACTCATCCGACACACGCCTCCCTACCAAAGCTTGTAACAACTCACAGCTGTGTTGGTAACTGTAGGGACATTTCTCCTTGAGCCTCGGGCTGGTCAGAGTTAAAGGAAGCTTTCATGTGTAATCTTATCCACTGAACTCTCTCACACAAAGGCCGACTGAGGAGCCCTGACTCTCTGCGTAGGGAGTCATGACTTTGTCCTCCTGCCCTCTTTATCTTCACTATCTTATAGAGAGTTACATAATCATGAAAGTCTCAAAGTCACATGCAGCAGAGTATTGATCCTAAAACTCAACAACGTCATTTGAACTTTACGTGTACCGTGCATGGGTGATAAGGTTGCAAAGAGGGTTTGCTCCATTCACACATTTATATCTTCCTCAGACACTTCTTTCTGTTTGAGTGAAGAGTGAACGTCATGCCCGCTCGTCCACACACAGCTCACATTAGCTTCGTCACGCATTCATCTTGACACCTACATCCCATAAATCAACAAAGTTTACGGTAGATTAAACGATTACAGTGTTACAGTGGAGTTTCGCCACTTTGAGCTAATGTAGCAGCAGAAGAAGGGGGATGTGACCAGGAGGAGGAGGAAGACGTGTAGTCGCTCAGTTTAGTTTCTGTGTTTTTAGTCGCTGTATTCACCAAAATAACATCAAACACAGAAGATCTATATCCCAACATCCTTCATAGGTTTGTGTCAGGGTTCTATCCGTTAATCATTCTCTTTGTTTGGATGTTTTGAGTTTGGAAAAGTTGTTTCTCGTCTGTGTTTTGTTCCAGCTCTTCACTTAAGCAAAATTTCACTGGATTTTCTGGCTACGTCATGAATTTGTTCCCTCGAAATTCAGCCTGACGTGTTTCACATCTCCACAAACTCTCAACTAAATCTTATGTACTCTCCTTCCCTGTTGTCTATGCTTGTGTTCAGATGAAGGAGCTTCACTCTCTGGGCTTTAGGGACTCGTCTCAGTCTGAGGAGGCCCTGCGGCTGAGCGGCGGCGAGGTGAAGGGCGCCCTCTCTCTGCTGCAGCGCCCCCTCCTGGAGCCTTTCCACCAGCGTATTTGGACCGACCAGCCCGAGCCGCCGATTGATCCCAAAAATCCAGACAAACAGGTTCGACCGCAGGGCAGATCACACACACAGCTGTGTTGATACATGTCTAATTATATTCAAGGTGTGGTGTTTTAATTGCTGTGTTGTTCTTGTTTGCTCTCTGCAGAGGATGTGCAGGCGTCTGCTGGCGCTGTACGACCTGCCCAGCTGGGGCCGCTGCGAGCTCGTCCTCTCGTTGCTTCAAGAACCGGACGTCACCTACTCTCTGGAGGACGTCGTGCAAGCCGCGAAGGAGTCGCACGACAAAGATTTCATCCGCCGTCTCCTCAACAACGAGTGCCCCTGCTGTTTCAGCATCTTCCCCCGCAGCAAGGTGGGCGGGTCGGGGACATGACGGCGGTCTGAGCTCGATGTTCAAACACAGCACAAGCCGCTAATCTCGTCTTCTGCTCTCTGCGTTTCAGATGCAGTCTCTGACTTCCTGTCAGTGCTCCGTGTGCCACGAGTGCTTCGCGATGCACTTCACCGTCGCCGTGAGAGACAAACACATCAGAGACATGGTGTGTCCCGTCTGCAGAGAGCCGGACATCAACGACCCCGAACAACTGGACAGCTACTTTTCCACGCTGGCCATACAGGTACACACACACACAGAAACAAGGGCTCTGATTGGCTGCTTCAGTTTAACTTTAAACTTTAAAGGAGGATTAAAATAAATCTTAAAGACAGCAGATTGATTATTAATGTTGCTGCTGTGTGAAATATTAACAGCTGCATGAATGCCTGGAGCCGGACGTCTACGACCTGTTTCACAAAAAGCTGACGGAGCACGCCCTGATGAAAGACCCGAAGTTCCTGTGGTGCTGTCACGTGAGTCCTTCGTCCCCGCCGCTCTTCTCTGCTCGGAGGGTTGTGACATAAATCCAGAAATGATCGAAACATAAATAACTTCACACGACGATGCGTGTTAACATGAAGTCTGGTCCAATCGTCCTCAGTGCACGTCTGGATTCATCAACGAAATCAATGAAAACCAGCTGAAGGTCACCTGCCTGTCCTGCCACAAGAGTTTCTGCGCTCAGTGTAAGAAACCTGTGAGTATGAACGCATCGTCCCTCACGTCCAGAGGCTGAATCTAACGCTTGATAAGACTCAGTTAACGTCCTCTCTCTCTGGTCGCAGTGGGAGTCTCAGCACCAGGTTCTGTCCTGTGAGCAGTTCCAGCAGTGGAAGAGGGACAACGACCCCGAGTACCAGAGGCAGGGCCTGGCCGGCTACCTGAGGGACAACGGCATCAGTGAGGACACGAGTCTCATTTCAGTTTTTTTAAGTGTTTACACACCGGTTAACTTTCTGTGTTACAAACAATTGACTGCAGCAGATTAACCAGGATGTGTCGTCTCTCCACAGCCTGTCCTCACTGCAGGTTCCAGTACGCTCTGACCAAAGGCGGCTGCATGCACTTCAGCTGCTCCCAGTGCCGGTACCAGTTCTGCAGCGGCTGCAACAACTCGTACCACAAGGTGAGATCAAACCACGCCACGAAGACAGCGTGAAGACAGACACCTTTATCTCACCAGCTGATCTTCTAACGTTAGTGCTGTTTACTCTGGCAGACGGCGTGTAAGACGCCTCCGTGCAGTTACACCGGTCTACATGCTCATCATCCACGTGACTGTCTCTTCTATCTCAGAGACTGGGAGCCGGCCAGACTGCAGGAACTGCTCAAGGTACAGACACCAAAACAACTCCGTCTGTCAGCTTAATGAAAACACATTTGTAGAAAGTTTAATTTATTGTTTCCCCGTCAGATGAAGGGCGTGGAGTTCAACACAGATCCTTCGGCTGGAACTCAGACGGGTAAAGCAGCTTTTGTCCATCAGATAAAAACATCTTTAAACATTTAAATGCTTCCTCTTGGCTGCCTCAGGCTTCAAACATTATTTACTGAATACATAAACACAAACATACACATTTCACTGACTCTGTCTCCTCCTGTGCGACGCAGACTCTTGTCGTGTGATGGAGCAGAAAGACGAAGAAGGCCTGCCGGTCGATTCGCCGTGTGGCATCCAGACAAAGCCGGGACAAGCCGGACTCTGCGAGTGAGTGTCCGACCACGATGCTAACGGAGGCCTGCGCTCGAGTTTCACTCAGGATTCAGACAAAACAGTTATGTTTTCATCGACACAATGAACAAAAAATCCTGTCCCGTCCTCATCTTCAGTCTGTCGTCTCCTGACGTGTTCAACAATCGGTTAATAAGAAACACTGGTAAAATAAGTAGTAACGTATTCGAGGTGGGTATTAAGGCATTGAAAAGTCTGGAAATATCTGGTTTAAGGACCTTGAAAGTGCTTGAATTCTGCTCTGAGAAAGCCGTATCCAAACACTGTTTGAGTGAGAGGAAACTTAACCAGAAGGAAAAGTCTAAAGCTGGAGAAAAGAAGATGGAAACTCTCCTCGTGGACTAAAACTGAAACATGAAGCTTTAAGCGAGCTTGTTTCATGTATCTAAACATGTTATGATAGAAAAACATACTATAATCCAAAATATTAGATTTCAACTCCTCGTTTCGGCACCAAAACTTTGTATTAACTGGAACTTCATTCTGGTTCCAAATATTTAATAACAGCTCATCGAACTTTTGTCAAAAGTGTGTGAAGCACTAAAATCTGATCTCAGATGTTACTTCTGGGAACTTTTGAAACTGACAGAGAAAGATGTTTAGTCTGGGCTGAAGTTCAAACTGCAGGAGTCAAACTGTTTATCTTAGTGTGCGGGCAGGAAGTTACACACTTCTCTCTCGGGGATGCTGCACTCACCACAGCTCTCACGCAGGGAGGTCGTCTGTTTGTGCATTCTTTCCTTGTCGCTCATTTTAATCTCCCTTCATTCAGGAAGCAGGTTTAGGGCAGATGAGCTGATATCTTGTTTTGTGAGTTAAAAAGTCCTTCAAGAGGAAATTTGATGCAACAAACCTCCTAAATTTAGGAACAAACGTGACTCAAAGGAAGAGAGAACTTCAAGTCCAGCTCCTCGTGGAGCTCTCTCAGGTTTGGAGTGGCTATAATTTCTGTTTTTAATGAAAGGCTTCACTCGTACTGAGTTTTATTTTGAGCTGTCAGGCCTGTGTAACTGTTTTGTTTCATTCTCTCACGCCGTCGTTTTTACAGAACAAACTCACTGTAACACTCCCTGCTCAACCCCAAACAGCTGACAGACACTAGACACACCTTAGCAGCCTCAAGAGTCGAAAAAGACCAAAAATAGAACAAAGTATCGACTTAAAAATGTCAGTATTGTGCTCACAACTCGTTTCTGCTGCCGCCTCAAAGTGGCCCCCCCCAAAAAAATCAGTTATTGCAGGTTTAAAGTCCAAGCTCTATAAACATCGATGCATAAAGATACGCGTGTTTGTGTTGCTGCAGGAAGCACTACAGGGAGTACCTGGTGAGTCTGATAAACGCTCACTCTTTGGACCCGGCTCTGCTCTACGACGCCCACGAGCTGACCCGGGCCTGCGAGAGATACCAGGTGGACACGCAGAGAGGCGAGAACGAGGAGGACGACGCCTACCACGCTCGACAGCTCAAGGTGAGATAC
This sequence comes from Collichthys lucidus, assembly GCA_004119915.2. Classification (NCBI taxonomy): domain Eukaryota; kingdom Metazoa; phylum Chordata; class Actinopteri; family Sciaenidae; genus Collichthys; species Collichthys lucidus. The sequence goes on along the minus strand of CM014096.1, from coordinate 4,844,668 downwards.
GTCGGGAAACTGTTGTCTGCTCCGGTCCTGTCTGTCTTCACTCGTGGAGATTTAATCATATCTTTGTGTTTTTGCCCCTCACAGAAACTGATGGAGGTTCCTCTTGGAGACAAAGTTCCTCGAAACAAATAAAAGTTCCTCAGCAGAACGTCTTCAACAATCGAGCAGTTCTGAAACAAGACCTGTGGTTTGCGGCTCTGTCTCTCTGTGTTGTTGTCTCCTTCGTCTGTCACCATGATGAATCATCTGCTCGACCTGTTTCTCTGATCTTCATCTCAAACCTCTCTCTCTCTTTTTGTCTTCGGGCCACACTGACACATTTAAAGACGGCGATCTCTGGAGATTAATGATTTATCTTTTGCACTTAAAGGAAACGTATGTTCGATTTTTATCTCCGAGCATTGATTGTAGCAATACCGTGTGAAATCACGCAAACAACAGAAGAGTTAAACATCAGCCTCGTCTCTCTGAAACGTATAAATGTCAGACTGTTGATTTTCTGTTTCACTTTGTAAACGATGAAAGATAAAGAAATATTTTGGATTTATTGATGCATAAATAATAAATGAGACTGCACTATGACCCTGTGAGTCACTTTAAATCATTTAGTCACACTACACTAAAGAAGTTTTGTGAGCGACTTTCACTCATTTCTCTGCTATACTAATAATGTACTTGTACATGTTTATGTATAAAACTAAACCTTAGACCAGATCTTTCTTTAATAAACACCCTCTCAGTTTAATTTGATCATCTGACTCACAGATTAACAAGAAGTTACAGATCCTAAATGAAGCAATAAAAACACAAAATATGTGTGAAAATGATCAAATCTGTTTCATTATCTTTAATATTGAAGCAAAAACCTATTTGGTTACCAAAAAAACTACAATAAAACCATTTAATAGTCTTAAAGTAAGTAAGTTTGGATGAATTAAAGTGCATTTCTACATTAATAACTCAGCTAAGGAGAAGCTTGAAGGTGGCTCAACACACACACACACACACGCTTAATTTGCTTAATTTGCTTAATTCTTTAATGCAAACTGGATAAATAAATACATTATAACGAGCAGGTATTGCACAGATTTACATGTTAATGCACTATCGCTACTTCTAATGTAACAAAAAATAATAGTTTTACTTGTTATATTCCTAAAAATTAGACTGAAACTTTAAAATAAAACTTTTGAAGAGGAGCAAAACAACAAACAGTGGCATGACAGAGTTGTTATTTGAGTTTTGGCGTGAAAAGGTTAAAGTGTGTTTTTGGTTGTGTGCATGTACACATATACGTGTGTGTGTGTGTGTGTGTGTGTGTGTGTGTTGTCGCCCCCTGCAGGCGCGCACACACACAGCGCTTTTCTCATAAGTCACGTGACTTCTGGGAAAAGGAGCGTCTGCTAAGAGGCAGCAGAGTCCGGAGCTCAGAGCCCGCAGACTGAGCAGAGAGAGCAGGCACCGACAGTCTGCAGCACGGCGCAGCACGGCACGGCACGGTAAACGAAACTGAACTCCACTTCCTTAATTTGACATCTCAGCGGCTCTGCTATAAATATCACGACACCAGGTGAGAGAGATCTGCGCGTTTAAATATAGAAATGGGATTTTATATTTATATAAATAAATATAGTGTGTTTGTTTAATGTCTGGACTGGAGCTTGAACCACACACACACACGCACGCACACACACACGCCCACACACACTTTAACACCTCTGAACATGTTTTTTTCTGATTATTCTCGCAGTTATTTGGTGTTTATGTTGGACAAAGTTGCTGCTGTAGAGAGGAGACGTGTTGTGACATGCTGCAGCTTCATGCCGGATGTTTATTTGCTGTGTTTGTGTTTGTTTTTCTAGTTTTCTTTAATAAAAACAACAACAACAACAAAGTCATGGCAGCAGGCAGAACGCGCTCCACACGCAGACTGCGCTCCTGGATCGTCGAACAGGTGTGTATGTGTGTGTGTGTGTGTGTGTGTGTGTGTGTGTGTGTGTGTGTGTGTGTGTGTGTGGGAGGAGGTGAGGAGGGAGGGGAGAAGGAAAGGGAAAGAGAGAGAGAGAGAGAGAGAGAGAGAGAGAGAGAGAGAGAGAGAGAGAGAGAGAGAGATTGAACAAACAAACTGTTCATCAGTGATGGAGGAAGTATCCAAAAAATACAATTACAATTAGAGCAAAAAGTGACAGTTCATTAACATTCATAACCGAGAAAAGTCGATAACTAACGTTCTGATTTTGTGTTTTTGTTACATGTTTGATGAGACGTCCACATTAACACACAGTGCAATCAAACGTTTGGACACACCTTCTTTATTTTTGTTTATTTTGTATATATGGCTTATAATTATAAATCAACAGTACAAGGACAGGAGAGACCGGTTAGGGGAGTACCGTTTGAATATGAATCATTACTGAGCAGAAAACCAAAAAAAGATGTTATGATATTATCTGTATCAGTGGGGAGGTGTCCGAGACAGCCCATTTTTTAAAGAACCAACTGTTAGAGCTCCTCGAGGAGCCTTTTCTCTGACCCCCTTTTTGTGTGTTGCACTGTTAAACGCTCCTTCTTGTACAAGAATAATAAATCCAGCATAAACTTTGATACTTTGAATCCAGTCCTCCTTATTCAAGAGTTAAATTCCCATAACATAGACTTTAAACTATGAAATGACACACATAGAGTTCAGTCATCGTTTATGATCAACGCGCAGCAGGCGGACTGAAACATCGTGATGCGTTTATCAGCAGCAGCAGGGAGGATTTAAAAATGTGACCTTTGACTGCTGCCGAGTGGGAAAATGACATCACAGTGTGTCTGTTGCAGGTCAGCAGTGGGAAATATCCGGGCCTGGTGTGGGACGACGACGCCAAGACCATGTTCCGCATCCCGTGGAAACACGCCGGCAAACAGGACTTCCGAAAAGACGAGGACGCCGCCATCTTCAAGGTTCAATATGTGTTTCTGGATTCAGAGTTCATGTGGCGATCACAAAACAAAACAAACCTTCGAGCTCTCTCTCTGTTTCTGTCGGCAGGCGTGGGCCGAGTTCAAAGGGAAGCTGACGGACGGGGATCAGGACAACCCGGCGTCCTGGAAGACCCGTCTGCGCTGCGCCCTCAACAAGAGTCCGGAGTTCGACGAGGTGATGGATCGAGCCCAGCTGGACATCTCGGAGCCGTACAAGGTCTACCGCCTGGTGCCCATCAGCGAGCAGGGTGAGCCTCTCACACAGCAAGTTTAAACACCGCACACGCCGCGTCAGAGCCAGCCGTGACTGTTATTCAACCCGCAAACAAAAACTTTTCTAGGTTTTAAATCGTCGTAAACTGAATATCTTGAGATTTTTGAATGAAACAAAGTTTGCAAACAACCTGCAGAAGTTCTTCATGGAGCACATTTCAAAATAAAACCAACAAAAACATCTAAAACCTTTGATCGCATACAAATAACTAAAAAAAATACTCAAGTACTGCATCTTCTACTTCTACTACTTCCTGGAGAAAATAATGAGGGGGTGAATGCAGAGTGAAAATACTAATCAGGTGTAAAATGAGTTCTGAATTAGCAATAAAAATCTGCTTTTACATGAATGCATAAGCCACAGTAATCTGATATATCATGTGTTATAGTTGGAACAGTCACAGAGGACATCTTACATGTGTTGTAAGTATTCAAATCTCAAATACTCTGTCCTGCATTAGAGATCATACATGGATTTTATTTAGGAGAATACTTGGAAGTATTAAAAGTACTTAAATGTCCCTAAAAGCTGCAACATTCAGCAATAAAACTATCTCATTTATTATCTACGTTTAATGAGTCAAAGTCTCAGTCATGTTTTTGTTGTAACAAAACTCTTCGTTTATCACTAAAATCCTGCAGATAATTGTTGATTTATTATCAGTTTTTCGTGGTCGTGTGTTGGTTGAAGTCGTCGCTTTTTTTCCGCTGTGTGTTGTGATTGTTCAAAGACTGAAAAACACTCAGTGGGTCAGACGGTAGATTTGAGTTACGCTCCATGTTTGACTTCGCAGACTCACGCCCTGTTCGTGTGGAAACATCAGCAGCGATTAAAATCTTATGCAACGTGACGTTCTGTGGTGCAATGACGCTTCCTGTCAGCGCTCCGTCTGTTTCTGCTCGGAGCACCGCTGTGTTTTCCACACGCCCACTTCTCTCTTCTTCTTTTTCTTGTCACGTTATCACTCTACAGTTTTCGTCTTTTTGTCTGTCGTCTTCTTCTTCTCCTCTGCTTCAGAGGGGCGTTCCTGGATTCTTCTGAGTCGTGACTGATTCAGCGTGTTGCTATCTATTCCTGGACTTTAACTCCTCCCTGCTGTAATCTCTGGGCCCAGGCCTTACACAATGAATTTTGCATTTCTTTTGTGTTTCGAAGCTGCTGTACAAATAACCCAGCCTTTACTGTACACGGTGCAGCTGCTTTAGTGTTTTCAGTGTTGGATGGAGTTACACCGTCCTGTTTTTGAGTCAGCAGGGATGTGAGCGGAAACTATGAGCCCAAAAATGTGAGCCAACGTCAAACCCAGCAGCCGGGACGAGCACATGTGCTTTGCTGTAACGGCTTGACACACAGCGGGTCTGCAGATTATGCACTGACGGACTGATCGGATGTTTTTCAGGCATGGTGGTCCCTGAGAAGAAGTTCAACAAAGTTAAAGCCCCCAAGAGGTCGAAAAGGAGGAGGAGGAGCAGCAGCAGCAGCGAATCGGACAGCGACGACGGCAGTAAGGTGAAGCAGATAAAGACGGAGGCGGCCACGTCGCAGCTGGTGAGTTGATCGTCACAGGACGCCGTGTCTGATTCGTCCTAAAACAGCAGCTGCACATCAGATTTGAGGGCGTAACTAAATACACGTTTACTCGAGTACTTAAAGGTGCAGTGCGTCGGATTTGGGGCCTGGAATATACTATTCATAACTATGTTTTCATGCATGTTTAACCACCTGAAAATATAATATATGTTTGTTTATTACCCTTTCATATCGACAGCGGGACCTTTAAAGGAGCAGTTTGTATGATTTAGTGTTTTCTAGCAGTGTAGTCTGTCCGCTGTGGGCTTCCGTAGAAACACAGTTTATATTATAGAGCCGTCTAAATCTGACACGCTGCACCTTTAAATGTTAAACTTTATACATGGCATTAATCTGACAGCTGAGGATACCTGTAACTTTACAGGTGAAGACTTTATAAAGAAAAAACATCATCAGTTTGATCAAATTCGATATTATAAATTTGATCATGCGTCAATAATACTCCAGTATTATAACTTCAGTTGTACATTTTGCTGTTTGTACTTCTTCCACCTGCATATTAATGCCACACATGTATACTACATATTAACCAACATCACTTTATACTCTTGGATTTGGGACAAATATTTTGTCTCATCGCGTGTTTATTTCAAAATAAGAGTCTGGATCTTCAGGACTTATTTTTAAATGAGTGTTATCGCAGTCAGAACGGCGAGAAGATGAATGTGAATCAGGTCCTTCGCTTCGTTTTGTCATTTATTCCGTTGTTGTGTTCTTATTGTGTTGTGTATCTAAAAAAAGTGACTTGTTGGTGGTGCTAAACGAAAAGTCAGGAGGCTTCATCCTGCGAGGAGCATCTTTATTTCTTAACCTGACTTTGAGCTTGAAGTTTTTCTATCCATCAGGTAGATTAAAAAACCTTTGTGTGATTCTCAGTTTGTCGAAGAGGCTCTGCAGCGGATCGAAAACCCCGTCCTGACCGAAGAGCTGACTCAACACATCTCGTCAGTGCAGACAGAAGGTGAGTTTAACTGCTTTGCTGCACAGACGATATGTCGGATTTCGTGTCTTTCTCTAAGCTCCTGACTGTAACCGACTTCTCGTCTGGGAGAAATTAACAAACCGAAACAGAAAGAGCTGACTGACGCCTTAATTATACCGATGACATCATCCCCAGACCATCAGCTGATGTGTCACTTCTTATTTCTCTCTGTAGTGGTCGATGAGATCACGCTGGACGTGCGGATCGAGGAGAGCGTCCCCGCTCAGACAGGAGGTAAGAAACTGTCCGCGACTCGATGTACGTCGTTAGTTTTCACTATCGATTAATCTGCTGATCATTTTCAATTAATGTTCGGTCCATAAAAATCTTGTTTTGTCATTTCTGACAAACCAGATTATTTGATTAAACTAAATTAGCTTTTATTCTGAAAGTTCAGTCCTCTGTGTCTCCGTCTCTCCAGTCCAGGACTCCTTCTGCGTGGTGGTTCATTATTTAGGTCAGGAGGTCCTCAGACGGCAAATCCAAGGCACCGACGTCCGGATCACGTACCTGCCTTCCTCTCCCGCCCCGCCGTCTCCGGCCATCCTGAAGAACAGGTTTCCACGCATCCCGCTGCCCGAGCCGCCCTCCACGCTGCAGACCGGCGGCGAGCTGCAGGCCCTGTTCACCCTGCTGCCCTTCATGGACAAAGGGGTGGTGCTGACCTCCACGCCGCAGGGGGTCTACGGCAAACGGTTCTGCCAAGGGCGGGTGTTCTGGACGGGCCCGCACACGACCGAACCGGGGCTGCACAAGATGGAGAGGAACACGGACCCGGTGCTGCTCTTCAGTAAAGACGCCTTCAGACAACGTGAGTTTGATCCGAGGACACGAGACGCTGAAGTCACAGAAAATACACAACCTAGATAAAAGTAAACACCAGCACACACTGCACAATCTTTGATGGACTCATTTAATCCATCAGTCCATCGACAAAAGATTCATTTGCAATGATTTTAATTAGTAAAAGTAATTTTTCCAAGTGAGAAAGGTCAGATATTCTCAGATTTTTCTGTTTTTATTTGTCATATTTGATCACAAACTAAATATATTTGAGCCATTTAACATGAAAACAAGGATCTTGTCTGCCACAATTTAGAGATCAATCGAAAACTAATCAGACTCTCGGCCCGTGAACGCCACATTTTAATCACTCGCTTTTCCTTCCTCGCGATCAGAGCTGGACCACTTCCGTTCAAACGGCGGCGAGCCTCCTCAGTGCGGCATCACGCTGTGCTTCGGAGAGGAGCTGAGCAACACCGAGGACCCGTCCAGAAAACTCATCATCGTTCAGGTGAGCGAAGCTTTTCCGGTTTACACCAAAGTTCATGATCGTTGTTTGAAGGTTTAACGTTGACACCGACTCTGAACTTTAACGCCCCTGCAGATCACTTTACCGTGGGCGGAGCAGCAGGTCCAGAACACTCAGTCCATCTTCGACTCCATCCACATCCTCCAGTCTCTGGCCAGTCAGTCTCCACTCGGGGAAATAACTCTAAACCTGGTCACCGTGCCCTCGCCGACGTCCGAGGCGATCACCTGCGGGTCCACCTGAGCACTTTGTCCAACGTGAAGGACGAGGGATTTGATTACAAAATAAGAGACATCCCCACTCCTTTACAAAATAAGAGCACACAGGGCTGAGCGATATGTCGTTTCACCGTCAGAGCATCAACTAAGGAGTTTTTTTTTTCAAGAGCCTCTGGTTTGTGTGATAATCATATTTCTTCATATCACTCAGCCGGATAGCGCTCAATAAATCTTAAAGCACTTCTCAAAGTTAAACATTGAGTTTCGATCTGAAAACGAACACTGAGCCTTTTGGGATCGTAGAGATCGGTTGGTGTACTTGAAGCACTACACGTAAACCAACTCCGAGAAGTCGCTCTTGGAGCCGCATCCGTTCGACGGGACGTCGTTTCTCTGCTTCCAGCTTTTCTCTTTCCAATTTTAATATCTAAAACTCTCAAGGATTCTGAAAAATCATCAGTAGTTGCAGCTCTGGTCGTCTCTCTTTGTTGACTAAAATTATATTAAGTAAGCTTTACGTCTGTTGTGTTTCCCAAACTGTAGGTCGAGGTCCCAGGAAGGGTCGCAAGTTACAAAAAGTGTTTTGTCTGCTCACCGACGTTAGCCAATCATTGCTTTCTTTCTTCTGATTTATTAATTATAGAGTTTTATAGGATTAAGAGGCGTTCGAATGACGAGGTCACATGCTGAACAGGTTGGGAAACACTGCTTTGACCCGTCCTAAGTCCCGCCTCTTTCTGCTCTGTGCTCCAATCACAGTCCAGAAACGCCTCGCCCTGAACTGTGATTGGATAATAGAGCGAAAATGGGACGGGGCTTGTAAAAAGGTCAGTCGTCTTTTAAAGCGCGTTGTTGTCCTCGAAGCTGCAATAATGAGCAAAGATGTATCTGTTGTTTCTTTAGACTTTGTTATTGTTCATGTTAGACACTGAGACATTCACAAATGTACGTTGATGTCGTCTTGGGATCAATTAAAAAGTTCAGATCAATCAGTCGGACCAGTGTGTAGCATTTAGTGGCATGTCGCTGTGTTTCCTCCTCTGCTCACCCTCCTGTTTTTAAAGAATGCTCACAAAAAAATATATATAACACAGTTATTCAAACTTTATTTCATATTCTGTAAATAGAGCCGCCCAAAATCCCACACACTGGACCTTTGAGAGGGAAATACAACCTTCCTGTTATCATGGATCATGTGAGACAGAAATGAATCGACAGGAGCTCAGACAGACTTTGTGTTAGTGTTTTCATCTAAGTACAAAACATTTCAGTACGAAACGCTCACAGTAAATTCTGAACGCTGAAGATCAGAATATCCGGTGTCCGTCCAGGCTCAGAGGCTTTTTTTAAGGTGGTAGTTTGGCGTCTGTCTGATGGTGTTCATCAACACAAACGCACCGGCGGTTCAGGCAGGGAACACAGTACTGTAACGTATAAAAAGGCAGCTACATAAGAGTTAACAGAGGTTTTTTAAAGGCCAGAAAGTGGAGACAAAGAGCTGCTGCCTGACTCTTTGCTGCTGCTAAACGCTGTAAAAACAGACACTTGGGGTTCTGAGTACCACGTAGTCCAAAGTTAACTACACTAAACACAGACTACCACCTTAATCCAGCTGAAGGTGACGGACACCGAACATTTTGAGCTTCGACGTTTGTGTTTACTTTTGTATTGTACTGCGTTTCTGTTATTTTGTCCACCCCGTCTGGAGCTTGTAATGAACATAGGAATAACAAAAAAAGGACAACAAGGGACTGGAAACAGCACAGGTGTGTTGTAATAGTGTTGAAATGTGTTTTTAAGGTTTTAATTTTCCATTTTAAATCGATGGCTTGTTGGGCTGAACCACAAGGCACATTCAGAGGGGGGTGAGGGGACGGTGGACGATCAACCGAACTGTAAATATTTTGTTATTTATGCATGTTCTATGTTATGTTCCTGTCAGAAAATGCATTAAATGGATTCCTAAACTCTGTGTCGGGGTGTAAAAATCACATTAGTACATGGCGGCGGTGGCGTTGGAGTGAGAACATAAATAAATCTGGACTCCGGTAACTACATGCTGCCGTTGGCCGGCGAGGCGAGCTCCGCTATCTTGGTGTTCAGTTTCTGATTGGTCCAGTCCTTTGTTATGTCGTCCAAGTGGCTGTCAAAATCCACCAATAGCGCGTGGTCGCCGGACTCCAGCATCTGACTGGCTATCGCCTGAGTCTCCTCCCAGTGTCGCAGCATTATCCTGAAGAAGAAAAGAACGAGTCAGCAGGGCGGCGTTTGTGATGACTCAAGATTCGTGTAGCAAACAAAACAAAAAAGTATCGCAACTCTTTATCTGACGCTACAAATTAAAACCAAGTGAACGGAAACAGAAAGACATTGTAATATACTTTTGTCATGCTGAACGTTCACTGGTGCGACGGGACGATGATTCAGAGCTCAACAGGAAACATGCGTCAGTGTTTGTAACAGTAACACATGTCGTCTGTCTTTATGTGTGTGACATGAAAGAGGACTTGGGCTGGGAAACTCAAACTTTGGCTGCACGATTGCGGCAAAAATTGGTTTATTTTGATCGATGCTGAGGTCCCGATTATTGAATAAATGTAGGGACGGACAGAGCGCTGCTTTCTCAATGACGAGGATTCCTCCTGGCCTAAACATCAAACCGCTCAGACTCTACGTCGTTCGAGATTTGGAGCGACTGAACTCCAGACTCGTCACTTACGTGTGTTTGTCTTTGAGCATCCATCTGGAATCTTTGCGCTCGTACATCACGATGGGAGGAACTCGATAGTCTGGAGACATTTTACTGCCGTCGAGCTGAGAAGCAAAAGAAAACACGTTTTCAGTGAGTCGGTTATTTTGCTTTCTCACTGAAACAAACAGGATCACACGTCAGTTTCTTCTTACCATTAACAAAACCGCGTTGTCGAACTGCTCGGAAATCTTATCGGCGATCTTCAGCGCGCACGGCGTCGGGCTGTCGGGTTTGAAAAAAAGATGAAAACAGATGAAAGCGTTCGTGACGTGTCGTGTGATATGTAAACACTCGTTGTGGAGAGACGTCAGGAAACTCACCTGCTATCTGATACACAAGCGTTGGCTTGATAGTATCCCACTATCCGCTGCTGAGTCTGTGAACACCACACGTCCACCTGAAACGAGAGAACAGTCACTGTCAGCATCATTTAAATTAAATGCAAATCTGTCTGTTCCAGCAGCAGTACGGATTTCATGCTGCTTCATGAGCGGCAGAAGTCTTCAGGCTGAAATATAAGTGAGAGCCGAGAGGTGGATCATTGGTCAGTTGGCCTAAACTGAGACAGCGTGTTGGTGGTTTCTCTTATTTTTCATTGAGACATGTTTAATATCAGCGGTTCACTCCCCTGTGTGTACAAGCTCAGGCTTTGTTCTGTTTCATCAAGTATATTTCGAAGAAGACACGCCATCGTCATCATGAGTTACTAACCAGCTGAGTTTCTTTTTGACTTGACATCAAAATGTTGCGTAAACCAACATCGCACGCGCATCCACATCATTTCTGGAAAGATACGTGTGATCTCCAGCTACTTGTAAGAGGAAACAACATTTCAGATGTGCCTGATAAACCTGATTTGTTTACACGGGGACCGCTCAATTAAAAATGATCTAACAGCTGATTTGTGTCTGTTGACTCAGGGCAGGTAGACAAAGAACAACCACAGCATAAAAACGTCACACGAAACAGCAACAGCGCATAAAAGTCTGTCGATACGAAATAATAAATTCATTCATAACACTCTCGTGTTGACTTTAGCCAGAGTTTGAGGCTGGTTATAAACACTGCAAAGCTTCAGTGTTAATGTTGTCACCCATTTTTCAATGTAGTCTTTAGTCTCATGTCAAAGTTCATTCTTAGTCTTAGTCACTTTTAGTCTTTCACGAATTATTTTTGTTCGTCATATTTTAGTCGACTAGAAGTCTCAAAATTTCAGTCCAGTTTTAGTCAAAACATTTTAATCTCTATTTATTTCAGGAATATTTTTTTGTTCATCATTGTGACTTTTTCTCTGCTTCTAAATAATAGAAATGGGATCACACACGTCCAGTCTCTTTTTCCTTCCGAGCATGACTGTGCTGTCCGTACGCCGTGTTTCTCCTGCGTGCTGTTCGTTTTCGAGACACAGGTGCGAGAGCAGCGTGTGGCTGTGACGTTGCAACAGTAAAAGAAGTGCTGGAACAAACACATGACAGCAGGACTGGACGCTACTTTTGTTTGTTTTTTTATTTCTTGCATGACATTTTCGAGGTGGAGTGCAGCCTCCGGGTCAGGGATGAGATGATGAGAGGAGTTCAAGTATCTCGGGGTCTTGTTCACGAGTGAGAAAAGGATGGAACGGGTAGAGTAGAACCGCTGCTCCTCCGCATCGAGAGGAACCAGCTGAGGTGGCTCGGGCATCTCGTGAGGATGCTGGAGGGACTATGTCTCTCGGCTGGTCTGGGAACGCCTTGGGATCCCCCTGGAAGAGCTGGACGAAGTGGCCGGGGAGAGGGAAGTCTGGGCTTCCCCTGCTGAAGCTGCTGCCCCCGCGACCCGGCAACGGGTAAGCGGGAGAAGCGGACGAACATTTTCGTCTTGTTTTTATTCGTCAACAAAAACGCACATTGGCACATTTTTCGTCAGTGTTTTTAGAACATTGTATCGTCTCGTCTTAGTCGAGGGAAAACGGCTCGCTGACGAACATATTTCGTCTCGTCTGCCGTGATCATCCACTTGAGTCAGTCTCCAGAAGTCCCCATGTTTAAAACGTCACAGCAGAAATAAACACTAGCTTGAGAAACCAGGACTACAAGACCTCTTCAGAAACTTGTAGGTGATGTCATGCACCCGGTGTGCCAGGTGTACCTACCTGTGTGAGGGCCAGCTGAGTGATGGGAGCCAGGGGCAGGTGGGAGTGGAGCAGGGGCACGCAGTCTGTCACGCACACGGCGCCGCCTGTCGGGCTGGACGACAACAGCAGCCCGTTGATGCTGCACCGTGGGAACAGGCACGAGTGCAAGTACATCTTCACATAAGCCCGACACGAGAGCTCCACCTCGCCCATGATGACGGCTACGGAGCGGACAAAGGAGGGGTACAAACACATACATATGTTAGCACAAGATTTCACCTAAGAACAGCGAAAAACGTGCCTGTGTTTTAAGTGACGGTGTTACGGTTTAACGAGCGACCGTGTTATCTGCCGACTGTCGTACTTACGACAGCCGTTTGCACTAGCGAGGACATCCACGGTTTTCTCGTAACTACGACGACACAAGCATTCGGCATGACGGGTCACCAGTCAACACGGTCGCTCGTTAAACCGTAACACCGTAGCTGCCGCCGTGTTAGCCATTTAGCACACTGGCAAAAACCAAGCAGAGCTGAATTAAGTCTTACCTGTGGAGGAATGTGAATGTAGTAAACGCAGCGAAAGACAAAAACGCGTATTTATATCAAACGTGTCGGTTCATCTAGTTTAAATTAAACGCAGACGTAACGTTTAACTGTTTCTCTTGACAGCTACCCCCTCAAAAAAAAGCGTCTCACCGACCAACGGTTACTCATAGTCCCGCCCCAGGAAAGCTAAATGTAATGATCTGATTGGCCGACACGTCGATCATGTGCAATTCTATTGGAGGATTGAAGTGCCAATCATTTTTCCCAGCCCCTTCCTCCGCTGGCTGTTATAAAAGGCTCGTGTTCTTCAGTAGTGCGCCCTCTATCGGAGGGGAGGTGCTACAGCGTAAAGCATGATTCCAAACTGCGGCCAGCATTTCTAAAATGTTAATATTCATCTTTATGACCCTCTTGAAAAAAGGTTTTACAGCTAATGTAATCATTTTAGCATGTTTGTGTTGATTTGTTCTGTACATGTGACATTGGTTCTTGGGAGAGGGATCCTCCCTTTGGCTCCAAAAGGTTTTGTGGGCAAGTTTCTCCTCACTTGAACCAAGGGTCTGAGGACAGAGGGTGTCAGTCCCTGTACAGATTGTAAAGCCCTGAGGCAAATGCAATGATTTGAAAAGTTGAGTGAAATTTAAACCACTGAAGCACATCTTGGTCTAAACGTGTAAGCACTGAAATGAGAATGTTGTGTTTGGTAATAAACTTCCTTTTGGCCCAAAGAGTCACTGCATCCTTGTGCAGAGACAGTAAATACATTCAGAGGGCATATTTCCCCAGCCTGACAGAAATGAAGTTTTCCTAAACTACTTTACCTGTTTGAGCAATTTAATTACACCCTAGCAGACAGTACAAGTGTGCAACCTGGTGCAAACAATGGCTAGAAGAGTTTACAGATAGTAAAGTCAGACGTGCTACCTTTTGCATGAACAGTTTGAACTGACTACTGGGTGACAGTTTAGAAAACTCAGGAGACCAGACATTATAGAATAGAAGTTTATTTTTCAAGTCAAGACAATGGTCCAGTTGAAGGTCCTCAATGTAGCAGTGCCTATAAGATTAAGGAAAAGTCAGTTTAAAAAAAAACTCATTGCTTCAAGTGCATGTCATATCCAGTTACCATAAACGGCAGCGTGTTAAATTGATAACTCAGATTCTGGAACTCACTAATGAAGTGTGATCACTTACATCCTGGGGCTGCTGAGGCGGGTAGCTGGGCCCCTGAGGTTGCTTGGATGGGTAGCTGGGCACCTGGGGCTGCTGAGGTTGAGGCTGCTGGGATGGGTAGCTGGGCCACTGAGGTTGAGGCTGCTGAGGTGGGTAGCTGGGCACCTGGGGCTGCTGAGGTTGAGGCTGCTTGGATGGATAGCTGGGCACCTGGGGCTGCTGAGGTTGAGGCTGCTTGGATGGATAGCTGGGCACCTGGGGCTGCTGAGGTTGAGGCTGCTTGGATGGATAGCTGGGCACCTGGGGCTGCTGAGGTTGAGGCTGCTTGGATGGATAGCTGGGCACCTGGGGCTGCTGAGGTTGGGGCTGCTTGGATGGATAGCTGGGCACCTGGGGCTGCTGAGGTTGGGGCTGCTTGGATGGATAGCTGGGCACCTGGGGCTGCTGAGGTTGGGGCTGCTTGGATGGATAGCTGGGCACCTGGGGCTGCTGAGGTTGGGGCTGCTTGGATGGATAGCTGGGCACCTGGGGCTGCTGAGGTTGGGGCTGCTTGGATGGATAGCTGGGCACCTGGGGCTGCTGAGGTTGGGGCTGCTTGGATGGATAGCTGGGCACCTGGGGCTGCTGAGGTTGGGGCTGCTTGGATGGATAGCTGGGCACCTGGGGCTGCTGAGGTTGGGGCTGCTTGGATGGATAGCTGGGCACCTGGGGCTGCTGAGGTTGGGGCTGCTTGGATGGATAGCTGGGCACCTGGGGCTGCTGAGGTGGGTAGCTGGGCCACTGAGGTTGAGGCTGCTGAGGTGGGTAGCTGGGCACCTGGGGCTGCTGAGGTTGAGGCTGCTTGGGTGGATAGCTGGGCACCTGGGGCTGCTGAGGTTGAGGCTGCTTGGATGGATAGCTGGGCACCTGGGGCTGCTGAGGTTGAGGCTGCTTGGATGGATAGCTGGGCACCTGGGGCTGCTGAGGTTGAGGCTGCTTGGATGGATAGCTGGGCACCTGGGGCTGCTGAGGTTGGGGCTGCTTGGATGGATAGCTGGGCACCTGGGGCTGCTGAGGTTGGGGCTGCTTGGATGGATAGCTGGGCACCTGGGGCTGCTGAGGTTGGGGCTGCTTGGATGGATAGCTGGGCACCTGGGGCTGCTGAGGTTGGGGCTGCTTGGATGGATAGCTGGGCACCTGGGGCTGCTGAGGTTGAGGCTGCTTGGATGGATAGCTGGGCACCTGAGGTGGGTAGCTGGGCCACTGGGGTTGAGGCTGCTGAGGTGGGTAGCTGGGCACCTGGGGCTGCTGAGGTTGAGGCTGCTTGGGTGGGTAGCTGGGCACCTGGGGCTGCTGAGGTTGAGGCTGCTTGGGTGGGTAGCTGGGCACCTGGGGCTGCTGAGGTGGATAGCTAGGCACCTGGGGCTGCTGAGGTGGATAGCTAGGCACCTGGGGCTGCTGAGGTGGATAGCTAGGCACCTGGGGCTGCTGAGGTTGAGGCTGCTTAGGTGGGTAGCTGGGCACCTGGGGCTGCTGAGGTTGAGGCTGCTTGGGTGGGTAGCTGGGCACCTGGGGCTGCTGAGGTGGGTAGCTAGGCACCTGGGGCTGCTGAGGTGGGTAGCTAGGCACCTGGGGCTGCTGAGGTGGGTAGCTAGGCACCTGGGGCTGCTGAGGTGGATAGCTAGGCACCTGGGGCTGCTGAGGTGGATAGCTAGGCACCTGGGGCTGCTGAGGTTGAGGCTGCTTAGGTGGGTAGCTGGGCACCTGGGGCTGCTGAGGTTGAGGCTGCTTGGATGGATAGCTGGGCACCTGGGGCTGCTGAGGTGGGTAGCTGGGCACCTGGGGCTGCTGAGGTGGGTAGCTGGGCACCTGGGGCTGCTGAGGTGGGTAGCTGGGCACCTGGGGCTGCTGAGGTGGGTAGCTGGGCACCTGGGGCTGCTGAGGTGGGTAGCTGGGCACCTGGGGCTGCTGAGGTTTAGGCTGCTTGGGTGGGTAGCTAGGCACCTGGGGCTGCTGAGGTGGGTAGCTGGGCACCTGGGGCTGCTGAGGTTGAGGCTGCTTGGATGGATAGCTGGGCACCTGGGGCTGCTGAGGTTGAGGCTGCTTGGATGGATAGCTGGGCACCTGGGGCTGCTGAGGTGGGTAGCTGGGCACCTGGGGCTGCTGAGGTGGGTAGCTGGGCACCTGGGGCTGCTGAGGTTGAGGCTGCTGAGGTGGGTAGCTGGGCACCTGGGGCTGCTGAGGTTGAGGCTGCTTGGATGGATAGCTGGGCACCTGAGGTGGGTAGCTGGGCCGCTGAGGTTGAGGCTGCTTGGATGGATAGCTGGGCACCTGAGGTGGGTAGCTGGGCCACTGGGGTTGAGGCTGCTGAGGTGGGTAGCTGGGCACCTGGGGCCACTGGGGTTGAGGCTGCTGAGGTGGGTAGCTGGGCACCTGGGGCCACTGGGGTTGAGGCTGCTGAGGTGGGTAGCTGGGCACCTGGGGTTGAGGCTGCTGAGGTGGGTAGCTGGGCACCTGGGGCCGCTGAGGTTGAGGCTGCTTGGGTGGGTAGCTGGGCACCTGGGGCTGCTGAGGTTGAGGCTGCTTGGGTGGGTAGCTGGGCACCTGGGGCTGCTGAGGTTGAGGCTGCTTGGGTGGGTAGCTGGGCACCTGGGGCTGCTGAGGTTGAGGCTGCTTGGGTGGGTAGCTGGGCACCTGGGGCTGCTGAGGTTGAGGCTGCTTGGGTGGGTAGCTGGGCACCTGCTGCTGCTGAGGTTGAGGCTGCTTGGGTGGGTAGCTGGGCACCTGCTGAGGTTGAGGCTGCTGAGGTGGATAGCTGGGCACCTGGGGCTGCTGAGGTTGAGGCCGCTTGGATGGATAGCTGGGCACCTGGGGCTGCTGAGGTTGAGGCCGCTTGGATGGATAGCTGGGCACCTGGGGCTGCTGAGGTTGAGGCCGCTTGGATGGATAGCTTGGCACCTGGGGCTGCTGAGGTTGAGGCCGCTTGGATGGATAGCTTGGCACCTGGGGCTGCTGAGGTTGAGGCCGCTTGGATGGATAGCTTGGCACCTGGGGCTGCTGAGGTTGAGGCCGCTTGGATGGATAGCTTGGCACCTGGGGCTGCTGAGGTTGAGGCCGCTTGGATGGATAGCTTGGCACCTGGGGCTGCTGAGGTGGGTAGCTGGGCACCTGGGGCTGCTGAGGTTGAGGCTGCTTGGATGGATAGCTAGGCACCTGGGGCTGGTAGCTGGGCCACTGAGGTGGGTAGCTGGGCACCTGGGGCTGCTGAGGTTGAGGCCACTTGGATGGGTAGCTGGGCACCCGTTGTCTGAAAAGGTTTTTCCGAACTGGTGTCTGCTTGGGCAGATAGCGTGGCATCTGGGGCATCTTGAGCTTGTAGGAAGTCTGCTGGGGCCGGTAGCTAGGAACCTTCAGCTGCTTGGGCCGGTAGCTAGGAACCTGCAGCTGCCTGGGCCGGTAGCTAGGAACCTGCAGCTGCCTGGGCCGGTAGCTAGGAACCTGCAGCTGCCTGGGCCGGTAGCTAGGAACCTGCAGCTGCCTGGGCCGGTAGCTAGGAACCTGCAGCTTCTTCTGCTGGGGAGGCTGCTTCTGCTGGGGCTGGTAGCTAGGAACCTGAGGCCGACTGCTAGACTGTGATACCTGTAAGCATTGAGGATAGTTGAGTCATTACTGGAATCCCAACAGACAGTTGGATTTTTGTGATTTCAATTTCAGGTTATTAACTAGGAGTTCTGTCTACTTGCCACATTTGCAAATGAGCCTGAAGCACTCCATGAAGAGTCATCTCCAGTATTTAAGCCACTTGAATCTGGTCGGTTGCCTGCAACTGGCACGTCATGTCCTCCATACTTGTCAGCAGATCCAGTACTTTGAGCTGTGGATGAAATATTTTAGTCATTGCTTACCAATTAAGTATCTCTTAAAATATTCAACTCACCATTTGCTTGATGTCTTCCTAAAGACAGCAAGGACAACAGCAAACATCTGTAGAAGACATCAAATTAATATACTTCGATAATGACTTGAACAAACAAACAAAAAACAACAACAAAAAAAAAAACTTACCTTAAGAGAAACCTCATGGCTCCAGCCACAGTTGTAGGCCAACGAAGCAGCGCACAGTCACTTCAATCAGCTCCTACCAAACCACACAACTGAACTAGGCTGAAAACAATACATGACTGAGCTAGTTGGAGCTCTTTATAAGCATCTCTCTCTTTCCTTGCTGATTAACTAGACACAGGTGTGAGTAGTTGGAGCCGGGTGTAGTTAATTATCAGGCAGGAGAGGGATGCTGAATTATAAGAACTGCAAACATCAAACTGGCATTTGAATTTGAAATTGAATTTTGACAAGAAAATACATGAACATAAATTGTTAGGTGTGTCCTCAACCAAGTCGAAACTCAGATGAGCACACGTAATCAACAGAGAAGTTACACCTGACTAACTGAAGAGGAGCTGAACTTTCTGCTTGGCTGGCTTACTTTAAACCTTAAAGCTTTTTAATTTTTTAAAAATGTCATGGTTATATTATTGGACATGGGTTTTTGGTTAGTGAATGATTTCACAAAGACATGTTTGTTTTCTTTCTTCTTTTTTTATTAAATAAAACACGTTATGTATAAAATCAATATAATATCTGCCTTTATTGATTCAGAGTGGAAATTCACGTGTTGCAGCCGCACCATGTCATGAAATAAGTACAGATAAATATAGAAAGCAAAACATAAATAATTCAACACATGCAGTTTACAATGAAAACAAGAATAAAAGTCAAAACAGAAGATGTGCAGAGTAACAGAGGCAGCAAAGTCCATAGGAATATGTAAGTACACCAATTACAAGTACACAATATATAATATGAATAAATAATACAATATTAATTTACTGTATGATTAACATATAATATGGTACAGTAAAATAGTTGTTGTTCATGTTATGTTATATTATATTTTATTATATTATCTTAATGTAAAACAAAAATATAACAAATAGGAAAATACATTAATATTTTAATATATACTTTTAAATATTTTTATTTTACATTAGCTTTTGTTTCTAATTATTTATTTTATTTCTATTTGAATTATTTTAAAGTGTTTTATTTGTAAACAAAGTTTTTTTAAGAACTACATTTCCCGTCAGCCACCACGTTACACAACACAAAAAGCTACTTCCTGGAGTTGAATTTCAAAATAAGTTTATGCAAATGTTATCGCTATCAAATCGACTGCCAACTTAAAGCCGGGCTTTTATTCTGAAATCAAGGTCATTTACGCCGTGTGTCGTCGCTCTCCACCACCGATCGCCCAGAACCAGGACAGTGTCACCTCGCATGAACGGAGGGCTCCTGCAGACAGCACTCAAACTGCGGCCAGCATTTCTAAAATGTTAATATTCATCTTTATGACCCTCTTGAAAAAAGGTTCTACAGCTAATGTAATCATTTTAGCATGTTTGTGTTGATTTGTTCTGTACATGTGACATTGGTTCTTGGGAAAGGGATCCTTCCTCTGGCTCCAAAAGGTTTTGTGGGCAAGTTTCTCCTCACTTGAACCAAGGGTCTGAGGACCGAGGGTGTCAGTCCCTGTACAGATTGTAAAGCCCTGAGGCAAATGCAATGATTTGAAAAGTTGAGTGAAATTTAAACCACTGAAGCACATCTTGGTCTAAACGTGTAAGCACTGAAATGAGAATGTGTTGTTTGGTAAAACTTCCTTTTGGCCCAAAGAGTCACTGCATCCTTGTGCAGAGACAGTAAATACATTCAGAGGGCATATTTCCCCAGCCTGACAGAAATGAAGTTTTCCTAAACTACTTTACCTGTTTGAGCAATTTAATTACACCCTAGCAGACAGTACAAGTGTGCAACCTGGTGCAAACAATGGCTAGAAGAGTTTACAGATAGTAAAGTCAGATGTGCTACCTTTTGCATGAACAGTTTGAACTGACTACTGGGTGACAGTTTAGAAAACTCAGGAGACCAGACATTATAGAATAGAAGTTTATTTTTCAAGTCAAGACAATGGTCCAGTTGAAGGTCCTCAATGTAGCAGTGCCTATAAGATTAAGGAAAAGTCAGTTTAAAAAAAACCTCATTGCTTCAAGTACATGTCATATCCAGTTACCATAAACAGCAGCGTGTTAAATTGATAACTCAGATTCTGGAACTCACTAATGAAGTGTGATCACTTACATCCTGGGGCTGCTTGGGTGGATAGCTGGGCACCTGGGGCTGCTGAGGTGGGTAGCTGGGCACCTGGGGCTGCTGAGGTGGGGGCTGCTTGGATGGATAGCTAGGCACCTGGGGCTGCTGAGGTGGGTAGCTGGGCCACTGAGGTTGGGGCTGCTTGGATGGATAGCTAGGCACCTGGGGCTGCTGAGGTGGGTAGCTAGGCACCTGGGGCTGCTGAGGTTGGGGCTGCTTGGATGGATAGCTAGGCACCTGGGGCTGCTGAGGTTGGGGCTGCTTGGATGGATAGCTAGGCACCTGGGGCTGCTGAGGTGGGTAGCTGAGCCACTGAGGTTGAGGCTGCTGAGGTGGGTAGCTAGGCACCTGGGGCTGCTGAGGTGGGTAGCTAGGCACCTGGGGCTGCTGAGGTGGGTAGCTGAGCCACTGAGGTTGGGGCTGCTGAGGTGGATAGCTAGGCACCTGGGGCTGCTGAGGTTGGGGCTGCTTGGATGGATAGCTAGGCACCTGGGGCTGCTGAGGTTGGGGCTGCTTGGATGGATAGCTAGGCACCTGGGGCTGCTGAGGTTGGGGCTGCTTGGATGGATAGCTAGGCACCTGGGGCTGCTGAGGTTGGGGCTGCTTGGATGGATAGCTAGGCACCTGGGGCTGCTGAGGTTGGGGCTGCTTGGGTGGGTAGCTGGGCACCTGGGGCGGCTGAGGTTGAGGCTGCTTGGGTGGGTAGCTGGGCACCTGGGGCTGCTGAGGTTGAGGCTGCTTGGGTGGGTAGCTGGGCACCTGGGGCTGCTGAGGTTGAGGCTGCTTGGGTGGGTAGCTGGGCACCTGGGGCTGCTGAGGTTGAGGCTGCTTGGGTGGGTAGCTGGGCACCTGGGGCTGCTGAGGTTGAGGCTGCTTGGGTGGGTAGCTGGGCACCTGGGGCTGCTGAGGTTGAGGCTGCTTGGGTGGGTAGCTGGGCACCTGGGGCTGCTGAGGTTGAGGCTGCTTGGGTGGGTAGCTGGGAACCTGGGGCTGCTGAGGTTGAGGCTGCTTGGGTGGGTAGCTGGGAACCTGGGGCTGCTGAGGTTGAGGCTGCTTGGGTGGGTAGCTGGGCACCTGGGGCTGCTGAGGTTGAGGCTGCTTGGGTGGGTAGCTGGGCACCTGGAGCTGCTGAGGTGGGTAGCTGGGCACCTGGAGCTGCTGAGGTTGAGGCTGCTTGGATGGGTAGCTGGGCACCTGGGGCTGCTGAGGTTGAGGCTGCTTGGGTGGGTAGCTGGGCACCTGGAGCTGCTGAGGTGGGTAGCTGGGCACCTGGAGCTGCTGAGGTTGAGGCTGCTTGGATGGGTAGCTGGGCACCTGGGGCTGCTGAGGTTGAGGCTGCTTGGATGGGTAGCTGGGCACCTGGGGCTGCTGAGGTGGGTAGCTGGGCCACTGAGGTGGGTAGCTGGGCACCTGGGGCTGCTGAGGTTGAGGCTGTTTGGATGGATAGCTAGGCACCTGGGGCTGCTGAGGTGGGTAGCTGGGCCACTGAGGTTGAGGCTGCTTGGATGGATAGCTAGGCACCTGGGGCTGCTGAGGTGGGTAGCTGGGCCACTGAGGTTGAGGCTGCTCAGGTGGGTAGCTTGGCACTTGGGGTTGAGGCTGCTCGGATGGGTAGCTTGGCACCTGGGGCTGCTGAGGTTGAGGCTGCTCGGATGGGTAGCTGGGCACCTGGGGCTGCTGAGGTTGAGGCTGCTCGGATGGGTAGCTGGGCACCTGGGGCTGCTGAGGTTGAGGCTGCTCGGATGGGTAGCTGGGCACCTGGGGCTGCTGAGGTTGAGGCTGCTCGGATGGGTAGCTGGGCACCTGGGGCTGCTGAGGTTGAGGCTGCTGAGGTTGAGGCTGCTTGGATGGGTAGCTGGGCACCTGGGGCTGCTGAGGTTGAGGATGCTTGGATGGGTAGCTGGGCACCTGGGGCTGCTGAGGTTGAGGCTGCTTGGATGGGTAGCTGGGCACCTGGGGCTGCTGAGGTTGAGGCTGCTTGGATGGGTAGCTGGGCACCTGGGGCTGCTGAGGTTGAGGCTGCTTGGATGGGTAGCTGGGCACCTGGGGCTGCTGAGGTGGGTAGCTGGGCCACTGAGGTGGGTAGCTGGGCACCTGGGGCTGCTGAGGAGGGTAGCTGGGCACCTGGGGCTGCTGAGGAGGGTAGCTGGGCACCTGGGGCTGCTGAGGAGGGTAGCTGGGCACCTGGGGCTGCTGAGGTTGAGGCTGCTGAGGTGGGTAGCTGGGCACCTGGGGCTGCTGAGGTTGAGGCTGCTGAGGTGGGTAGCTGGGCACCTGGGGCTGCTGAGGTTGAGGCTGCTGAGGTGGGTAGCTGGGCACCTGGGGCTGCTGAGGTTGAGGCTGCTGAGGTGGGTAGCTGGGCACCTGGGGCTGCTGAGGTTGAGGCTGCTGAGGTGGGTAGCTGGGCACCTGGGGCTGCTGAGGTTGAGGCTGCTGAGGTGGGTAGCTGGGCACCTGGGGCTGCTGAGGTTGAGGCTGCTGAGGTGGGTAGCTGGGCACCTGGGGCTGCTGAGGTTGAGGCTGCTTGGATGGGTAGCTGGGCACCTGGGGCTGCTGAGGTTGAGGCTGCTTGGATGGGTAGCTGGGCACCTGGGGCTGCTGAGGTTGAGGCTGCTTGGATGGGTAGCTGGGCACCTGGGGCTGCTGAGGTTGAGGCTGCTTGGATGGGTAGCTGGGCACCTGGGGCTGCTGAGGTTGAGGCTGCTTGGATGGGTAGCTGGGCACCTGGGGCTGCTGAGGTTGAGGCTGCTTGGATGGGTAGCTGGGCACCTGGGGCTGCTGAGGTTGAGGCTGCTTGGATGGGTAGCTGGGCACCTGGGGCTGCTGAGGTTGAGGCTGCTTGGATGGGTAGCTGGGCACCTGGGGCTGCTGAGGTTGAGGCTGCTTGGATGGGTAGCTGGGCACCTGGGGCTGCTGAGGCTGGTAGCTGGGCCGCTGAGGTGGGTAGCTGGGCACCTGGGGCTGCTGAGGCTGGTAGCTGGGCCGCTGAGGTGGGTAGCTGGGCACCTGGGGCTGCTGAGGTGGGTAGCTGGGCACCTGGGGCTGCTGAGGTGGGTAGCTGGGCACCTGGGGCTGCTGAGGTTGAGGCACCCGTTGCCTGAAAAGGTTTTTCAGAACTGGTGTCTGCTTGGGCAGATAGCGTGGCATTTGGGGCATCTTGGGCTTGTAGAAAGTCTGCTGGGGCCGGTAGCTAGGAATCTGCAGCTGCTTGGGCCGGTAGCTAGGAACCTGCAGCTGCCTGGGCCGGTAGCTAGGAACCTGCAGCTGCTTCTGCTGGGGAGGCTGCTGCTGCTTGGGCCAGTAGCTAGGAACCTGAGGCTGCTTCTGCTGGGGCTGGTAGCTAGGAACCTGAGGCCAACTGCTAGACTGTGATACCTGTAAGCATTGAGGATAGTTGAGTCATTACTGGAATCCCAACAGACAGAGTTGGATTTTTGTGATTTCAATTTCAGGTTATTAACTAGGAGTTCTGTCTACTTGCCACATTTGCAAATGATCCTGAAGCACTCCATAAAGAGTCATCTCCAGTATTTAAGCCACTTGAATCTGGTCGGTTGCCTGCAACTGGCACGTCATGTCCTCCATACTTGTCAGCAGATCCAGTACTTTGAGCTGTGGATGAAATATTTTAGTCATTGCTTACCAATTAAGTATCTCTTAAAATATTCAACTCACCATTTGCTTGATGTCTTCCTAAAGACAGCAAAGACAACAGCAACCATCTGTAGAAGACAATCAAATTAATATACTTGGATAATTATTTGAACAAACATTTATATATGAAAAAAAAAAAAAACTTACCTTAAGAGAAACCTCATGGCTCCAGCCACAGTTGTAGGCCAATGAAGCAGCACACAGTCACTTCAATCAGCTCCTACCAAACCACACAACTGAACTAGGCTGAAAACAATACATGACTGAGCTAGTTGGAGCTCTTTATAAGCGTCTCTCTCTTTCCTTGCTGATTAACTGGACACAGGTGTGAGTAGTTGGAGGCGGGTGTAGTTAATTATTAGGCAGGAGAGGGATGCTGAATTATAAGAACTGCAAACATCAAACTGGCATTTGAATTTGAAATTGAATTTTGACAAGAAAATACATGAACATAAATTGTTAGGTGTGTCCTCAACCAAGTCGATAGTTGATATTTAAAAGTAGGAAAGAGTGCAAGTTTCTGGTCAACTTCATCATTACATGTTTTTTCATCTCCATGACAGAACCTGATAGATTTGGTTTAGTAAATATCCAGAAGAGGGCAGAAGAAACTCAGATGAGCACACGTAATCAACAGAGAAGTTACACCTGACTAACTGAAGAGGAGCTGAACTTTCTGCTTGGCTGGCTTACTTTAAACCTTAAAGCTTTTTAATTTTTTAAAAATGTCATGGTTATATTATTGGACATGGGTTTGGGTTAGTGAATGATTTCACAAAGACATGTTTGTTTTCTTTCTTCTTCTTTTTTTATTAAATAAAAAACGTTATGTTTAAAATCAATATAATATCTGCCTTTATTGATTCAGAGTGGAAATTCACGTGTTGCAGCCGCACCATGTCATGAAATAAGTACAGATAAATATAGAAAGCAAAACATAAATAATTCAACACATGCAGTTTACAATGAAAACAAGAATAAAAGTCAGAACAGAAGATGTGCAGAGTAACAGAAGCAGCAAAGTCCATAAGAATATGTAAGTACACCAATTACAAGTACACAATATATAATATGAATAAATAACAATACAATATCAATTTACTGTATGATTAACATATAATATGGTACAGTAAAATAGTTGTTGTTCATGTTATGTTATGTTATATTATATTTTATTATATTATCTTAATGTAAAACAAAAAGAATAATATAACAAATAAGAAAATACATTAATATTTTAATATATACTTTTAAATATTTTTATTTTATATTAGCTTTTGTTTCTAATTATTTATTGTATTTCTATTTGAATTATTGAATTATTATTTTAAAGTGTTTTATTTGTAAACAAACGTTTTTTTTAAGAACTACATTTCCCGTTAGCCACCACGTTACACAACACAAAAAGCTACTTCCTGGAGTTGAATTTCAAAATAAGAGTTTATGCGAATGTTATCGCTATCAAATCGACTGCAAACTTAAAGCCGGGCTTTTATTCTGAAATCAAGGTCATTCAGTCTGTGTGTCGTCGCTCTCAGCCACCGATCGCCCAGAACCGGGACAGTGTCACCTCGCATGAACGGAGGGCTCCTGCAGACAGCACAGCACAGTCCGCCGCCGCGATGAGGCTCCGTTTGGCCGGAGCCGTGCTGCTATCGGCGGCCGCCTACTACGTCTACGTGCCGCTGCCGAGCGGCGTGAGCGAGCCGTGGAAGCTGATGCTGCTGGACGCGCTGTTCCGGAGCTTCATGCAGGCGGTGAGAGCTGGATGATGATGCCGGGCAGGAGAGAGGGGAGCCGGGGGAGGACAGGTTGATGTGAGGGGGGGGGGGGGGAAATAAGTTTGATTTTATACAGTTTATTATTATATAATGAATAATTATAATAATTAACATGTAATCAATAAAAACAGGTGGTCAGCTGCAGCACTGAATAAATAAATTATAATCTAATCAAATTAGGTAAGATTAACAATAGAAAATGCAAAATAAACAAAAATAGAATGTGAAAACAAGGTTGTTTATATTATTTAATCAGTATTACCGTATACTATGTAAATAGGATATATTACACTAAAATATGATAACACTGGGCAACACAATTTTTGTTGAGTTGGGTCTGACAGCTGTTTTTAACTCATTTTTGGTTGCAGAATCCAAAACTGATCTCAGTTATTCTCTATCACGTCAAGTTTTTGAACTATAGGATCCCTGTTTTCTTAATTTTCTTAACAGATACGTGCTTGTTTGTTGAATCCTTGTGAATTTCAAAATCTGCATCATTGCTGTCAATGCGTTCTTCAGCATCACTCAGATCTTCTAGAGGAGGTTCAAAAACTGGGACTGGAATTTCAGCTGAATGAGACGTTGGTCTTATAGCTGACGGTAGATCAGGATATTCTATTTTACTTTTATTATTCTTTTATTAGTCTTGTTAAATCCTTTTTCACTAAACAAAAGTAACAGTCTGTGCAATGATCTTTTTGGGGATACCAAACGCCAACTTTTCACGTGTTCCTTTGGTCCACATCCACTCTCGATACACTGCTTGCACACTTTGTGAGTGGCTTTGTCTTGATCACAGAGTTTAAATTTAATATATGCAAAATATGCTTGTTTGACAAACGCACTGATGTTTGCTTTCCTCTGACTTGGAATGGTGAAACTAGCACAAATACTGCAAAAGGAGTCAGGAGCTGACATGATCTGGAACAAAGGAAATATAAAAGACTAAGATGGAAAAGTTACAACTTTGAAAACTGACAAAAACAGCATAAAACCAAATAGAACTTACAACGGTATGCCCATGGTTACAAGGTGAAGAGAACAGCCAGCACAGATCCTCTTCATTCCTACTCTGCTGGCTTTCTGTGTGCAGATATTGACAGTACTGGGAGCTGCACACACCTCTCACCGCATTGTCTCAATTGTGACTTGCACAAACAAGTTGCCACGTAGCTGAAGATGAGTCCAATAGTAATCAGCAAGTCTTCCTACAGCTAATCAGTGGAACTTTGCTTATCTGGAGGGTCAGCTGTGGAGAAAACACTTGACGTGCTAGAAAAAAAACTGAGTGCAATTTTGGAATCAGCATAAAAATCTAATTCAATTATTCCCCAGTGTAATATATATTTAATATAAATAGTGATAGTAGGAAGATAAGACAGGAATACATCAGTTTATATAACAGAAACTATTAGGGTAGAGTAGAACATAATAATACAGAGCTGCAGAGTTTGTACCATAATAATACATTTCATTTAAATACTGCACAGCAGAGGTATGATGGGGTGAAGACGTGACATTAGTTATGGACGAGAGGTCACATAGAAAAGCCCAAATATGTTTAAGACATTTTATTCCAACACTAACTTAATAATAGTTCAGTCACCTGAGTTGAGGCTGCTGCCGGGGACCCTGAATGACATTTCTATGCATTTATTGTCGTCTTAAGTTAAGTCACACAGCAATATCAGGCTGTCGTGGCTCCATTGTTGGGTGCTTATAGGAATATAATCAATACGAAGCTTTGTTTCAGTGTCATATAACAGAAAATACATCATACTATAGGATAATATATCTAAATACTACTTCATATCCCAGAATTTAACCCAGTGGTGTGAATTAGGGAATGCAGTCTGATAATAATCATAATTAATGTAATTATTTAGATTTTCTGGCATCAGTTGAAGGGTTAAATCCTTTAAACTCTTTAAGATAAGACGTTGGATTATCTGCGAAAAGCACGAACACAAAGTTTCCTGGAAAGCAGCAAAGCTCCCGTGACCTTGTACCTGTTTGATACAGTACGTGGAATCAGCCTCATGTTACACCAGTGTTTCTCAAACTTTTTCAGACCAAGGACCACTTTGTCAAAAAAAAATTTTTCAGGGACCACCTGACCCCGTCTTCAGCCACCTATCCATCATTGTTTCCCATCCTCTCCGTGCCTTGTTTTAGTTAAAGTTCACAGCTTTTGCTGCTCTTTTCCTTGCTTTCTTTTCCTTACTTACTGACGTGACAGCGGAATGATTTTGTCTATAGGAGACTCCGTGGTTGCTTAGGCAACAATTTGGGCACTGCTAATTCAGATTTATCTTCATATATCCATTATACATATTTAAAAAAAATATTTGTCTGCATTTTTGTTCAGAGAACAAATTCGCTTTACACTTCAAATAATGTTAGGTAGGACTAGGGCTGATATGGCCTGTAACCAATATCTCGATATTTTTAAGCTATATCGCGATACACGATATATATTTCGATATTTTTGTTGTTGTTGTTTTGTATTGTTTATTTCTAATAAATATTGTCATTATTTCCATGATAGCATTGTAATTGCTCAGAATCAACGTAGAACAGTAGATTTACACTTGCTGTGAGACACACCTCTTTTATAGCATTTTAACACTTGTCATATTTTTTATGAATTTTTAATACATTTCATGATGTAAATATGAGCTTTGAAGCTCAATAGCTTCCAGGTCCTGTGACCTATTGGCTCAAAATCATTGTTGAACAGTCGAGCTACACCTGCTATACGACACACACTCTTTTTATAGCATTTTAACACTTGTCATATTTTTTATGAATTTTTAATATATTTCATAATGTACATATGAGCATTGAAGCAGTGCAGAATCATACTTGGCATATGAGACACTTTTTTAAATCAAATTTTAACCGTTCTTCATATTTTATAAATAAACGTTTAATACATTTAACACCCACGTTTTATTTTGAAAACCGAAAGTGTCCACACGCTGCAGTAAGCTAGCGCTGACTTTCCAGTTTTTTAAAAGTGTTTGCCATAAAGTCGGCAATAAGGGCGCACTTGAAAATATTGGAGCAGCTGACGTAACCACGCGAAAACGAGAGACGGCGTGACCGAAGCTGTTTTTCTTCAGAACCAAGTCGTCCGTCTCCATCTTCAATTACCTCACTTGGACTCTTGGCTTCACCTCTCCTCACTTGATACAGAAAGTACGCATGCGCGCAGGGGATGTTTCTGGGTGGGCGGGGCAGTGTGCTGCGTGCTGTGAGCAGCAGGAGTGAGTGACAGGCGAATCCCCGGAGAATTAAATGCCGACGGCTTAAAACATTTACGTGACAAGTACTCGATGGTCGCGATATAGTCATTTCATACATCTCACGTAGAACAAGCCGCGATATATCGAGTATCCCTAGGTAGGACTCCACAAACTTGTGTGGGAAATTCGAATATTTTAAGAGATCCTCTCACGGACCACTTGAGGTCGCTCGCGGACCACTAGTGGTCCGCGGACCACACTTTGAGTAACACTGTGTTACACACACACACACACACAGCTGTAACTCCTCTTTTACTTTTAAGATCTCAGCACCCACACACACACACACACACACACACACACACACACACACGGGACTTACATTCCTATGCGTCATTGCAGTGCAACAAGTTTCTACACAGGTTTTCACGCCCTTGCTCTTTTGTTTCTGCTGCAGCACTGCTGGGCGGATTTCTGTTTCACCTTAATCCAATGTTTTATTCATCGACACGAAGGCAGGGAGAGGCAGATCACCTTCACACGCAAATAAATATCAAGCTAGAGAGATGTCAGGCAAAGTGCCGTCCTTTCTGCTTCGCCACATTTACATACTTTGCATATTTAAAATGTTTCCTCAAGCTGCTTTGCCCTCAATAAGTCAAACCTGTCCCTCTCAGGTAAACATAACATGCAGTGACTGACATGTCTGTGTCTGTTTTTCTTCAGAGCGACGTGGCTCACGCTCTGGGCGTGTGCCATCGGGTTCACCTGTTGAACCGCGTGGTGTCCTGGGTGGAGGTGATCGAGCCTCGCTCCTGCCCCGCCGTGCACGTGACCGACTCCGAGCTGGGCGGCGTCCCCGCCCGAGTCTTCCAGCCGAAGGGGGGGAAGCGGCTGAAAAGGGGAGTGTTGTATTTCCACGGAGGAGGATGGGCCCTCGGGAGCGGACGTGAGTGCTGATGTTGAAACTCTGGAAGCTCCAGAAAAAGGAGTATTGTTGACTTCATCACTGTGTGAAACCAATATGAAACTCACATTATATTTTATATAATATCATGATCTCCACATCATCCACAGGGATGCGATCGTACGACCTTCTGTGTCGGAAAATGGCTGAGGACCTGGACTCTGTCATCATGTCCGTCGAGTAAGTCTTGTCAGAATTGATATCTTAATGATCCTGACTTAATTAAACTTACCTTAACTCGACTTGACTTATTAATATGAGGAATTATTTGCGAATGTTAGATCGTGACCTTAAAGATAGATGTTTGTGGAGTTTGTTCAGTTGTCATGGAGACGCTGTAGTTGGTAAAGACGAGCAGAGAAGAGATGAAAAGAGTCTTTAAATATATTTACAGAACTAAAATTAGATGCTTTTGGGACAAATCTGCCCTCTTTATTCATCTTTATAAACACGTTATGTAATAAAAATTATTCTGTCTCCCGATGATGTCCCGTTGCCATAGTTACCGCCTGGCTCCGGAGGCGGTGTTCCCGGACCAGTACCACGACGCGTTAGCTGCGTCACGGGCCTTCCTGTCCTCTCCGGTTTTGGAGCGCTACGGCATCGATCCGCACAGGGTGTGTGTGTCTGGAGACAGCGCCGGGGGAAACCTGGCTGCCGCTGTCGCACAGGAGGTGGGAAAACAAACACACACACACACACACATTGCAAGCTCACTCCCAGTCACATCTGGTCTCCGCTGTGTTTACAACACACAACACGTGCAGTTAGTCTCCTGAGCTGTTTGTTAGTGGCAGCTGGTGTCAAAATGTTGCTTAGTTTAGATGCAAGAGCAACTTAATATTTTAAATATGATCATAAATCAACTATTTCAGTCTAAAACTAACTATTCAAGTTGATATATCACATAGACCCATATCAGCTGTATCACAGTGGAGCTGTGATTGGAGCTCAGAGAAAGAAAGCGTGGGTTGTATAATCTAAAACCTGACCTGTGTCCACAGCTCAGCTCAGATGACAGCATCAAGGTGAAGTTCAAGGTCCAGGCGTTGATCTACCCCGTGCTGCAGGCGCTCGACTTCTACACCCCGTCCTACCAGCAGAACCAGGCCGTGCCCATCCTCTACAGGCCGTACATGGCTCGTTTCTGGCTGCAGTACCTGGGCGCCGACTCCTCCCTGGAGCCCCTCCTGCTGGCCAACAACCACAGCTCCCTGGACCAGCCGGCCATCGGCGCCAACATCCGCTCCAAGCTGAACTGGAGAGCGTTGCTCCCGGCCAAACGCAGGAAGCACTACCGGCCGGTGGTCAAAGAAACGGGATCGCCGGGGGTGATGGGCAAAGTGCCGCAGCTGGTGGACGTGAGGGCGGCGCCGCTGCTGGCGGATCAGGAGGTTCTGGCCAGGACGCCTAAAGCGTACGTGATGACCTGCGAGTTTGACGTCCTGAGGGACGACGGGTTGATGTATGTCAGACGCCTGCAGGACGCCGGCGTCGCGGTGACCAGCGATCACTACGAGGACGGCTTTCACGCCTGCATGGTGTTCGCCTACCTGCCGATGATGTCTAGCGTTGGATGGAGGAGCATGAACAACTACATTGACTGGCTGGACCAGAACCTGTAGACGGTCGAACCACTCCAGATCCAGGAACCTGTGTGGTCCAGTTACGGCACTAAAGATGTCCTGGAGAAGAAAAGTCTGGATCTCCAGAGATTTAGGGGTTAGATGGGCAAAAAATCTTCCTGGAGAACCTCGTTTTTTTTTGCACCCAAAAATCTTAGAGTATCCTTTATAGCATTTTATGAAGCAGTGTGGACGTTCCTCACTGAACCCTGAGACCAAAATCAGATGCAACCAAAGAAAGTGTCGCTGTCACACTTTTATAAATCCGATGAGTCTTAAATTATAAATTATCACCAAAACAACACACAGGTCGTTGTTTAAGCTTAAAACTCAAATTCTCCTCAGTCAGCTGACTAAAACAGGGTTGGACAAAACAGTTCATCCCACCTACGGGCATCAATTAACCTGTTAGAGGTCCAGCGTGTCACATTTAGGACGACGTGCTTTAGTGATCACCTGAACATAATAAAAACACGAGTCCTCTCACGTGGAAAGTCGACGCTCGATGCCTCTGAATCCTACACACTGGAGCTTTAAAGCGCGTGACAGCAACATGAGATTCGAACCAAGAACCCTTCTTGCTGTGAGGCGACGGCGCGAACCCCTGCACCACCGTGCCGCCCTGTAACGATCTAAAGTGTGCGTTATCTGATTCGAAGAACCCTCACATGGTGTTTTATCTGCCCCAGTTATCGATGTCTGAGCTTTTCACCGTAAACTGAAGCAACTTCCGGCGACATAAAGTCATTTAAACTTAAAATAGCCTCAGATAAAAAAACAGGGAGCGTGACGGGCTCCTGATCCGACGAGCTTCAGAGGTCAAAGTCGCTCTTCAAGTTATCTTCAGCTTTTATTTTTTTTATGATGCACTGAAGCAGTCGCAGCTCACACACACACACACACACACACACACACAAACAGAAAACAGGCCAGTCAAGGTTAACAGTGTGTATGAGAGTGCGTGTGTGTGTGTGTGTGTTTTTAAAAGTATGCCAGAGTTCACATCTGTGTACACTCACTGGATTGTGCAATATTTAATGTTTGAAAGTCTCCCTCACTCTCTGATGACCACTGTACTGCAGGGCCAATGCAATGATGATGATGATGATGAAGATAGCTGTGAATGCGTGAATTACTGTATCGCCACGAGAGACACACGAGATCCCAAACGGACTATCGTGTTTCCCAACCCCCGCCGCTGCTGCTGTTGCTGCTGCTGGCCCGAAACGAATATAATGAACCGACGACAGCGAGCGTCAGACAGACTTCTTTGGCTCTCGGCCCAAAAAACTCGCAGAGCCAAAACTTGCGAGTGTGGCCATCACTGGGCTTCACGTTATTCAAAAAAAAAAAAAAAAAGGTGAACGAAATGTTGAAATGCTTCCAAGACAGTCTGTGCTTTCTAGTAAAAAAACAAAGCAACAAGAAGTCTCCTGAGGGTTTTTTAAAGATGTGCACTGCAGAGAAAGATTGAATGTTTCATTTTAAAAACGCTGTGTGATCGTTTCAGATTGTATGAACGAGGTTTTGATAAGTCGTGGCTTACGCAACGGGCCGTTTCAGCCAGGCAGAGATAGAGAAGTGGCTCCAGATGTCCTCCTCGCAGCGCTAATAAATCCCATAAATTAGCTGTTTTATTGGCTTCTGTGAAAACTCTGTTTGGGCTGGGTGGAGGAATCACAATATTTAGTGTTCTTTATTTTATTGTTTTAATCATGTACTGTATTTGTTTGTTTTGGGTGTTTTCTTACTGTGGTTACGAGCAGCAGCACCTGTAGAGGGCGATCTCCGGTGGAGGTTATTTTAGAAAATCGCAGTTTAAAGGTCACAAGGTCACAATGAGATAAATTAAAAATAAAGAAGCATAAGCAACGTTTGAGCAGCTTTTCAAGACAGAAAAGGCAGATTAGGAACTCTCAAATGAAACAATTATCACAAAATCACATTTTAAAGATGTTTTTACAGACTAAATAAGTGACGATTGGAGGATTATTGCAGAAAATAATCAGCAGATTACTCAGCGTCCAACAGAAACTCACCACAAGGCGCCTTTCTACATCTGTTTTGGAGCTGTAGGATCACATCACATGACCTGGCTGGAGTTTTCAGGTCGTAGATTTCATAGCTGCAGCTCGAATCAGACGTATCACGCGTAAAAAAAAAATGTAATTCATGAAGGCGCAGGTGATTCTCAGATATCCACAAAGACAAAACAAATAGTTTCACGTGATGAATTCAACGTTTAAACGTGTAAAATTGAACCTCAGGCATTTGAGCATGAGACTTTAACTTGACATGTATGTTTGCAAAACTAAAACGTTGATACTTAATAAATCTGGACATAATTAGACCAAAATGCAGATAGTCGTTATTTACCCAGATATATCACCTGCTAGTTGCAGAGTTTGTTTGTTTTTTGATTTGAGGTCAGACTTGTAATCACAGTAATTAAATACCTCTTTGCTTTATTTGACTAATTAATAACTGTGATGTAACTAACGAGGGGTGGGGGGGTTGAGTTGTACCTGCTGTATCTGTACACGATGTAAAATGTTGACAATTTATTTATGGAAACAAAGATTATATTGACACACACAAATCAATATATATATATATATATATGTATGTAGAGAGAGATGTTTGTGTTTCTCTTTAAGGAAATAAACCAAAGTAACATCCTTGATAAAATGTGTGTTTTGTTTAGATGTAGCTGGTTATTGGTTATCATTAGAAATATTGTTCATTTCTAAGTGGTAGTTTATGATTTATTATAAAACATACAATAATTATTTATTTGTTATTAAATTATATGTTACTGTTTATAATAATGAGTTATATATAACACAGTTATGATCAATTATATCTTAATTATGATTATTAGTTATCATATCTAGTGTTTCTTATTAAACTTAATTATTATTATTATTAAATTATAGTTAATCAGGTTAATTTAAGTATTATAAAATTAGTATGGATCATATAAGTTATTATTATTTATCATAGGCACCATTATAAGTTAATTATAGTTTAGTAGGTTATTTTCATAATTAGTTACCATGGGGATCAAATATATTGAATTCTTAATTAAAACCACTGTTATTAGTTACTAATCTATCTTAATAGTTAAGTAATGAGTTATTATAGGTGTTAAAAATATAATAATCCTTCATTATATTTGATCATTATAGTTATGAATTATTAAATTATAGTTTTAACTTGTTAATTAATTACAAATATATCAATTTGAAAAAAAGTATTTATTATTTGTGATTATTAGTTGTTTCAGATATTACATTTGATGTTTCTTTATGATGATTAGTTATTCAATTATTATGATTTATAGTAAATTATTTAATCCCAGCAGCTATAATCCCTCTTTTTATGGGTCTGTATCTAATTTCAAAATAAGAGTCTGACACAGAAGATGGCGCCAGATCTTCCTCCTGAGCCTCCCATCAGTTCATCCGCTGCTGTTAGAAATAAGCGCAGATATAATTCATCTTTTTATTCCTTTGTTCTTCATTTTTATGTCAGATTTATGGACAGCATAACGTTTTATGGTTGCTCTGTGATGGATTCATACTTCAGTTCTCGTGTTGCTGTGATCTGACATCCTCTTGTCAGCCCGCTGAGGAAAACCGGTTTTTACCTTTCAGCGTGCCGTTTCCTCACCTCTGAGTGGAAAAAAAGAAAAATCAAAGAAACCACTTGAGTTTCTGTCTTTCTTCATCTTTCACTTCTTCTCTTCTCGTCCTTCAAGCCAAAGCCTGCAGAGGAAACAGAAACCGAATCCATCGGATGCTTGCGTGACAGAATGCAACATGCATGTCAGATCACGTGAGCGGGAACATGCTTCTCCTGATGGACAGGTTTGTGTGCATGTGTGTGTGTTTGGCAGTCAGACCTGCATCTGGAGGAGCCACGGGGCCCTCTCGGTGTTTGTCTGCTCGGATCTAACACACTCGATTAGTGTGCGGTTGCCCATCAGGACCCGATTACTGCACGTGGGTGGTGAAGCAACAGTCAGTCAGCATGCTGCCAAAGAGGCCGCACGACTGCCATTGTTGTTTTGTTTTTTTCCATAACCACTTAATCCCGCTTGGAGTCACAGCAGAGCGAAGAGCTTATCCCAGCATGCACTCTGTCCGCTGATCAAAGGGCGGATCCACCATTCGAGATGACAAACGGTAAGTCGGGGAGAGGTCAACGAATCGCCGTCTGAGAAACGCACATTTCTTTTGGCTGATTGATTTTTTTTAGAGGAAACATCTGGTTTAACCTTTGCAGCCCTGCGTATCCCATAATCCACTGTGCTCCAGTCGATTCGTGGATGGTGGTGCGTTTAGGGGACTCTTCTTCTTCTTC
This sequence comes from Collichthys lucidus, assembly GCA_004119915.2. NCBI lineage: Eukaryota > Metazoa > Chordata > Actinopteri > Sciaenidae > Collichthys > Collichthys lucidus. The sequence goes on along the minus strand of CM014096.1, from coordinate 4,808,904 downwards.
GACGACAGTGAGATTGATGCTCGCATAAATACATTCATGCACATACAGAAGCACGTTTGACGGCAGTTATCGAGCTGTTTTTTGTTGACAAAAACCTCTAGATCAGGGGTCTTCAACCCGGGGCGGTCAGCGACCCATGGGGGTCCGAAGAGTCAAAATAATTGACAATTTATATAGATAACAAAAACCCGGTGTCGGTTTGCTCAGTCGTTAGAGCATCCGCCCCACGTACGAAGCCCAGGTTTCGAATCCGACCTGCGTCCCTTTGCTGCAAGTCATTCCCCATCTCTCTCTCTCTCTCTCTATCCCCACATTTCCTGTCACTCTTCAGCTGTCTCTCGACACTAACATAAAGCGACCAGCCGCTTTAACGAATGGCGTTGGCTGAAACACAGCGGTTCTTTAACGTGAATCAATTACTTAACGCTAGTTACTTGTTCGATAATAAGTGAAGCGGAGTGGACGAACCTGTCACAGTGATAAAGGTGAAATAAAAGGTGAATTAAGTAAATATAAAAGTTATTTCACTGCCAAAAACAAGCTCCGGAGGCCGACGTCCTCTCCAGAGTCAAGACGTCCCTTTACGATCATAGTTAAAGCGAGTCCTGAGTCATCTCTTAGTGATTTCCGGGGGACTTCCCATGATGATCTGAGCTTTTCTCTCTCCATCTAAACACATTCTTGTCCCGTTAATGCATGTCACTAACTTAGAGTTTTGTTTCTGCTGTCTTATCTTTCTCACGGATTGTGCCAACGTCGAGTTATCAGCGACCGGTCGAGCCTGCTGCTGCGGTCCTAGTTGACGTCCACTACGGATACTACTACTATTATTATTGATGTCATTATTACCACTTTCTGTCTTTAACTCAGCTGGCACCAGTGAGCTCGGTTCTGCTCGAGGTTTCTGCCTCGTAAAGGAAGTTTTTTTCCTCGCCACCGTCGCCAAGTATTTGCTCATGGTGCGAAATGTATAGTGTCTCTGTAGATAATACTGAAAGAGTACTCTCTGTATGGAAAATGTCATTTGGAGTAAAAGTATGTAGAGTAACTACAATCACACAAAACGTACTTGAAGTATTAAAAGTGTTAAAGTTTATTAAATTAAATATGATATAATTAGATTATGAACTATTATGCAACTAATAATTATTTTCATTATGATTAATCTGCTGGTTATTCTCCTCAATGAATCAACTTGTTTGGTTTGTATGGTGATAAATATCGACCAATTAACCCAAATGACACTTTCAGTGAGTCCAAACCTCTAAAATATGGCAAAAAAATAAAAAATAATGAAAAAGATAAAAAAAGCTGGGATCGTAAAATGTTTTCATATGAAATAAATAGGAACCAGAAATCTTAATTAAAACTGTCAAATAAATGTCACGGGGTAGAATTATAAAGAAGCTCAAGTAAAGTAAAAAACAGCTTGACATCTAAGCACCAAAGAGTTTGTTACGTGTCTGCACTGAAAAATCCCCAACACGAACACATGTAAGTGAAGATGGCAGCACGCAGGACTCAGTGGACTTGTTGCTCATCGATGCAATGCACAATAGAAATGCAGGAGCCGCTCACAGCTGCACGGAATTAAAGAAAATTGGTGATGGGGGTGAGACAGCTAGAGACAGATCCAAGAAAACAAGAAGTAAGTATTGGGTTGGAAAAACTTTTTTTCTGCCTCATGAAAGCCGTCTGATTGATGTCCGTTGGCGCGCGAATCGTATAATTTACTGTTCCATAAAAAGGTATTTGCGATGACAAAGACTTTGACAAATAGTACAGATACAAAAAAATTTGATCGTGTACGCGTGTGGAATGAAAACAGTCAGGAAATATCACAAGACTTTAACGAGGTGTTTGCACCCAGGCGGTCATCGATAAGTTTAGGAATAAAAATGTGAAAAAACAAAACACCTGCAGGGTGTAAATGAAAGAAAGCCACACATCATGTCACCAGTTCTCCACATTTCTCCACATTTGGTCTTTGTAAATGCGTCGATCACTTTGCACTCAGCAGAGGTGGAGGGAGCTTCACAACCTCTGATTTATTCAGCGCCGTCAGCTCAGGTTAAAGATTCGTACGCCTTTAGTTCAAAGCTGGAAGTGCTGGCACCAGAAAAACCTCTTGACATGAGACACTACTGTTTGTTTTCCATTTTCTACGAACAGTTTATTTTTTAACCATGACAGCCACATTTATCTGACTTATATTCCAGAAAGTGATTATAAAGTGAAAGCATAAAAACACTCACTGTGCCTTTTTCAACAAGCTTTCTAGACCGTCATCGATACACCACCAGCATGACACCCAACATCCTGTGGTTGGTCATGCGTCACTCAAAAAACAGTGAGCCAATCAGAGGAGAGGCTCATTAATATTAATGAGACAAAACACAATCCGTCATGCTCTTGCATGCGTGACAGAGATGTAAAACTATACTCAGGTGGGGTACTTTCACCAAATTACTCAGAAGTTCAGAGTACTTTGGTGAATGTACTTAGTTACAATACACTGCCGATTATAGGTGCCACAAACTGCAGTTCCTCAAACGTCCACTTGAGTCTGTTTCCATAAGTCCCCATGTTCTAAACTTCACAGCATGTTTACAGCCTGGTACAAACAACAGTTTTGGTCTCTGTAGCTAATTTCCCCGTTCATGACAACTGTACTGAGGGTGAATTTATATACAACTCACCTGTTCACATTATATTATGGCTTAAAGTTATGCAGGATTAAGAGCATAGCCCATTTTAGATCCACGTATTTGCTGAATTTTAGATTAACCAGGAGGCGGAAGACGCAGGACTTAGAGTTTTATGTCTATAAATTACATATTGAAACTTTCCCGAGGCCCTGCGTTTGGTCAAAATCCAAAAAATCCAAAGACTGACACACAGGTGTGACTCCACATGTGTCAAGTTGTGTCCACTGCGCTTGATGGTTGCTTGAAAATGACAGGATATACCGTATAGTTTAAGGCTGGGGGGAGGAGGTTTGAGTGGGGGTGCCTCAGGGCCCCCATTTCAGCTTAATCCACTCCTGCCTCTGGGTCTTATTTGCAGAACATTTCCAGCTCAGGGGGGAATTAAAAGAAAAACCTGACTCCACGCAGCTTTTTACTGTTCACACCGACTCAAACGAAACATCAGGTGAGACTGTGACACACATGAGAAGATAAAAAACACTGATTAAACGCCGTATATGAAGTGCATGTATGTCAGTGTGTGTGTGTGTGACCCGTAGAGGCCTCGACTTCCTCCCTGCCCCCTGGTGCTGCTCGTTAATCACCGGGTGCCGAGATGATCATTTCTTAGAAAAACAGAGGCGCCGGGAGCGAAAACAAACCGGTGAGAATGTGAAAGGAAAGCCGGAGCGGCGGGGAATTCATGAGGGAGAATGTTATCGCTGCGACTAAAGGTCATATTGTTCACTTCTTCCTGACAGGCGGAGAGAGACAGAAAGAGGGAGAGAGAGAGAGAGAGAGAGAGAGAGAGAGAGGAGGGAGTGTAAGGCAATTTGGAAAGAGGTGGAGGGGGCGAGCGAGGGAGGGTGAGACTGCAAAAAAAGGGGAAAGAGAGAGAGAGGGAGGGAGGGAGGGAGGACAGAGAAAGATTGGTGGGGAGGAAGAGAAAACCACAGTGTGGGCCTCCAGGATTCAATCTGTATGTTACACAAAGACACAAAGCCACACACGCTTACACTACATGGCCAAAAGTATGTGGACACGACATCATTACAGATGTATCAGGCGGTGTCCACTCTCCTAATTTCAGGCTTTCCACCCAGAGTTTCGAAAACTTGGCTGCAGGAATTTGTTTCAAACACGTCCAATACTTGACGGTGGGTGATCGGGTCTGGCTCGCAGCTCAATCCCAAAGAGTCGGATGGGATTAACGTCACGACTGAAGAAGAATTTGATGGATCTCATGGATGAAGTCTAATTCAGCAGCCTAAACTTGGAGTGTATCACACGTTTATAACCTAAACCGTGAAAATCAGTCCACACTGGACGATTTCCACTTCAACTTCAGTGGCTACGCTCGGTACCAGTGCAAGAAGAAGTCCTCAGATATGCACCGAGGTGTAGGTGAATTCGGCAGGTTCTGCAAGAGTTTGAGTTTTCTTCTTTTAAATCTGTGATTTACAGACTTTCCTGATGGACGGTGAACTAAACTGTAGCTGCTGTTAGCTCAATTTGTTAGCCGGGCTGTTAGTGTTTGGACCACAGCCGTTTTGGACCACCGGGAAGAAGAAGAAGAAGAAGAAGAAGAAGAAGAAGAAGAAGAAGAAGAAGAAGAAGAGGTTTACAGGCACAGGGTTCGGAGCCAGTGTTGTGCCAGAACAGGAGCTGGGCAAGCAGGCAATAACCATTCTCAGCAGCCTCTATGGACATAATGACAGAGGAGAAGAGAGCGAAGAGGACGTCAACGGAGGAAGCTAAAAAGAGAAAATGAAAGAGTGCCGGACAAGAGTAAATCTGGGTCTGACTTTTAGTGGTTGGTGAGAGCTTGGTGAAATAAAAGGCTGAAAGACAGATGTCGAGCTGGCTGTAGGCAAAGTTGATCATGAGTAATGTAATCAGAACAAACACACGTGTACAGCTGTGCGTATTTATCACAGCGAGATAAATAAATCACAAAAAACAAAACACGACCCGACAAAAACAGAGTGGTGGTGTCCACATACTTTTGGCAATGTGTAGTTGATAAAGCCACACACACACACACACACACACACTTAGACCTTGACATATCTACACACACAAAAACACACAGGCACAGGCATGTAAACGTCTTGGACACACACACACACACATTTTAGAAATTGTATCTCTCTCTCTCTCTCTGTGTGGCAGCCTCCTCGATCCTCGATCGCCCACTTCCCTCTGAACTCTCGATTCCTGAAATGAAATGAAGCAGTGAGCGAGCAACCACACACACACACACACACACACACACACACACACACACACACACACACACACATACACACACACACACACACACGAAGAGGGGGTCTTTTACACACACACATACAGAAAGAACATGAACAGAAACACACACACACGTCGACATAAAAATAAAAAAAATACAAATCTGACATGACTGAGACATGGAGCCAAAAAAAGTTTGGAAAGTCCCCAAAAGTTTTCCTGTTTGCTCATTGGTCAGCTATTTAGTTTCAGGCGAGCCCATTGGACGCTTTGGTTGTCCCACCTCTCTCTTTCCGAGGTGTGTGTGTGTGTGTGTGTGTGTGTAAGTGTGTGTTTGTACCAGATATCAGTGATATTGTTCAGCTCTGGGTACTGTGTTCTTTCTAATGGGAGGGACAAAATGAAAGCAGTATGTCTGTGTGTGTGTGTGTGTGTGTGTGTGTGTGTGTGTGTGTGTGTGTGTGTGTGTGTGTGTGTGTGTGTGTGTGTGTGTGGGTGTGTGTTTTTGTGTCGTTTCAATGCCTGTGTGTGTTAAAGTGTGTGTGTGTGTGTATTAGCTGGGTGTTTACCTTGGCAGAGAGAGCCTTGGATTTAGAGCATGTTAGTCTCCACAGTTATTGTTTTAATAGATAAAACTATGTTAATATTGATAATTGGAAATTTCCACAAACATTAGCATTACGTAGACGGTTCACTGCTCACATATTTAAACCCCAAACTAACGGAAAACAAACCTAAACCAAACATTTAGCCATTAACTTTATAAGGACCTGATTTTTTTTTATCTCAAATTTCGACGTAGGTCCCTGTAAGGCGACTGTGTAAACACACGTTACGCTGATAAATACACACATTTATCAGTCTTAGCCACGCTGAAGCTGTTTGGCACTTACATTAACGTGAGCCAACCAGATCACCAAATAACACGTCATTAAACTCAGCGAAAGAAAGAAAAACAAAAACAGGGTAGGTAAAAAAAAGAAAACGAAGCCCTAACATGAACAGTACACACTTTAAAACGCACTTTGCACTTCTGCCAACATCTCAACAACTTAGCAAGTCCAGACGGCATCGAATCAAGACGTGGTATTTTATTCTTGAGGCTGTATTGGGTTCACAAATCCAGGGCCTTACACTGCAGCACTGCTGGTACGTGAAGGAATCTCTACATTAACTGGATTAGAAACGTCAATACTACAAGAATTCAAACGAATATCACGGTTGTGCAGGGAGTGCATAGCTTGCAGACATCCGTGATTAGTGACGAGCTTAAATGTGAAACCGAGAGATGCTCGATAACTCTGCAACCGTGACTCCAAATGGAAACTTTAAGGTAGAGGAGTGCGGATCAGGGTCAAGACTTTTCCATCCAAGTAGCTCCGGATCGAAGGAATAAACCTTTCTCTTGCTGAACATGATTTCTGTATTTTAACATCTGGTGTGTAAAGTTTGAGAAACGCTGCACTATGGCATCGTTCCTCTGTCACACACCTGGGATCCAGGTGGTCCACATGCACGTTTATAGCCACAATGATGCCTACATTCTGAAATATTATACATACAGTAGCCAGGTTCCTAACGCAGTGCACATTTTATCTGAATTTTTTAGAGAATCAGACAAAGAAAACGTGAATCGATGCACATTTCCATCCAGCGCCAAGAGGTGCAATGAGATGGCGTCATGAAATGGTGGAAAAAATGTAGAAAACACGATGGAAATGTGATATTGGATGTGGACGTTGCTTTTTTGTCGATTAAAAAAAAACAAACTTTTCCATCTCGGCCGGTAAGCATAAAACACAGGTGGACAGAAACTCACCTTTTGTAAACCCTCATACAAAATAAATAAATGCTTTAGCAATGATTTGAGATGAAGACAAAGAGATGACGAGAAGTTGAGAATGGAGAAAGTCAGAAACAAAGAAAGAGGCAGACAGACACAAAGAGAGCGAGGGAGAGCGAGGGGCAGAGGGGAGTGGAAGACAAAGTTTGGAAGCCGACTGAGGAGGGAGGGAGTCGACTTTGCGGGGGAGTCGGTCAGCTCTCCTCTTCGTATTCCTATCAAAACTTGGCCGACGTTCAGAAATACACTCAAGAGTGTGTGTGTGGAGCTTGTATTCACGACAGTGTGGGGACTAAAGTCTGCTCGTCACATTGTGGGTACGTGTCCAGATGGTAAAAATGTAAAAGACTTGTTTGTTTGTTCAAGTTCAACTCTTGTTAATATTAGTCTCCAGTAAATCAATTGAAGTCAAAGACGAGCCTACCATGTACTGAGGAGGCTATTACACTGTAAAAAAGAAACAGTTGCTGTGGTTGCCAGAATTTTACCGTAGTGAATACTGTGCAACCTACAACCATATTAGTACTTGGTGTTTTTTTCAGAATATTACGGTGTTTTACTGTACAGTCAACAGTCCCTATATATATAAACAGATATAAATACAACTTTATTCTGTATACATTTGTATAAATAAAGCTTTTGAAATATGACTGTAAAAATACGGCATACCCTTTTGTAATATTACAGTAAAAGGCCATTAGTACTGTTTCAGGTATAAGGCTTGTGTTTTATTTCATAATTTAAAATGTCTGTAGATTTTATGGTGAAAAACTGCCAAAACATGACAGTAAAAGACTTAATGTTAAATATTATGGCGTTTAATTAACAGTCTCTAATATAAAATACTAGTTTATTCTGTATAAATTCCCTTAAAATGCCATACAAATAAAGGTTTTGAAGCATGACTGTAAAATATAAATATATATATTATGGTAAAAGGATATTAGTACTGTTAATTTCACGTATAAAGTTGGTTTTATTCCATATTTTTTTAAATGTCTGTAGATTTTTACGATGATGGGCTGTGAAAGCATGACAGTAAAAGACTAAATATTAAATATTATGGCGTTTAACTGTATAATTAACAGTCTCTAATATAAAATACTAGTTTATTCTGTATAAATTTCCTTAAAATGCCGTATAAATAAAGGTTTTGAAGCATGACTGTAAAATATATATATATATATCATGGTAAAAGGATATTAGTACTGTTGATTTCACATACAAAGTTGGTGTTTTATTCCATTCTGGATTTTTACGATGAAAGACAGTAAAAGGCTGTAAAATGTGCGATTAAATATGCAGTTTAACTGTATAATTAACAGTCTCTAATATAAAATACTACTTTAGCTAAAGTAGTATAAATAAAGGTTTGTGTTTTACTGTAAACGGGATAGTACAGTCACATCTCACCACATATTTTACAGGCTTTTACCGTCACGGTTTGCCAGTTTTGTCACTGTAAAATCTACGGACATTTCCTACAGTGCATGGACCATTTTGACTCTCATGTGTTCTCTGTATCACACACAGTTTACAGACTCTGTTACCCCCAGCAGGCCCTGCAGGCGTAGCAGTGGAGCACAGTGAAACCTAAGTGGGGAGCGTCTCCCGGGGGGGATGACGGGGCGTAGGAACCAGATTGAGGCCAGATGTTTCAGCGCACAGGACCACGACCCATTTATAGGCTCAGCCCGCCTCGCTGCACTGATAACAACAGGACTAAAGCTGCTCACAGCACTGATAGACATTAACGCAAACCTTCTAATTCAAGTGTTTTTTTAATGTTTGTGTGTGATTGTACCATCTCCGGGCTTGAAAATTATTTTTGGAAGTGCTCTAAAATGCTTGTGCAGTCAGTCTAAAAATAAGAAGTGGAGTTTTAGTGGAAAGCAGCCATAGATTCAGAGGATATTTGTGGAGATATGAGTATATGAAAGGTGTTAACAACAACAGGAAAAATAAGCTTTTGGGCCAAGTGTTAAAAGTCAACATCTTAATAGCATGGACGATCGTTAAAGAGTTGTTTTTCTTGACGTTGAGTTTAAAAGAATATTAAATTTCCTACTTTCCATCACTGACTGATACGACACCACAAAGAGACAACCTGCTGAATTTACTGTCCGGTGTCAAAGGTAGTTTCCTGGCAGAAGCCCTGTGGCACACAGGAACCGATGTGTTGTAACAAACAGACAAAGAAGACGGAGCAGAGTAAGCGCTGGTTGGTTTCGCTTCGCTCTGACAAACAAAGTCAAAGTCTTTTAAGTTTGTTTTGGATTTGGCTTCAACCGATGAAGAGATACAGAACAGAGAGATGAAGATGAAGTTTCTTTTTCATCTCAACAAGCAAAGTCGTACAATTAATTACCGGCTCCCCCGTGCACCATCAGCAGTTTTAAAAGTGGAAAGAGAGTTCTGCAGGGACCAAAATGAAGACATTTAATGAACCAGTGTGTGCTTTTGTGGTGGCATCTCGCTGTTTAGTTGTTGATTGCAACCCCCTCCACTCGCCCTACTGTTCCAAGAATAAAAAGAGAAACTCCGGTGACTATGAAATGCAAGAAAAATGACCAAACGCCCAATATAGAGAAAGTTCTTTGGTTTGTTTGGACCCGTGTGATCTGTAGATGTTCAACAGTTCTTCAGGTGATTAATGAAAACATGGTCATGCAAATTATATTTAATATTCAGAATCTTACACACTAGATTTTTTAAGAAAAACAAACTACAGCATGTCTTCACTATTAGTACAAAGTCCAATAATAAAAATGTTTTAACTCCAGCTTTGTATGTTAGCTTCAATGTAATGATTTACAGCATGACCTACAAAGCCTAACAGACCCAGAGATAATAGAAGTGATATCACGGTACAACATGTGCAGCAAAATGGATGGAAAAAATGGATTTATATCTTCTATATCTGTATATTTGATCATGTCTGTGAACGCTAGCTTATGATATATGACCCTTTAAAGAGTTTAGTGCCATTTATTTTTAAATTATATAAAAACAAAAAGGCCAGAAAAGAAGAACAGCTTTAATCTCTAAAACTTTTTAGTCATACTTACCACAAAACTTGAATTTTCCACAATTCTTTTCACGGTTTCACTGCGAGCCAATGTTGGAAATTTAATAAGAAAAGTTTGGACTCTCATACTGACCTCATCACACCTCATCAACATACTTCCAAACTCTTTCCCATGCGCTTTATCCTTCAACAGAGTGGCAACAACGTCGAGTGAAAGAGAACATCGTGTTTTTGTTTTACGCCGCCTGATAAAGAGTCGATGAGACATGGATTCACACAGATCCATTCACACAGACAGTTATAGATCGTGTCCTTAAAAGTCAGGAAGACACATGATGGATGTACGGTACGACATTAGATAAAATATGGAATAAATTTGGAACCAAGGCAGATAAAAATGGGGCCCGGGGTAAAGAAAGAAATGCCAGGAACATTTTCTCCTGCATACATGTGGTCTGAGTAAGCATAGAGGGGCAAATCCGTCAGCACGCCAAAGAAAAGCTTCATTTATGATTTTCTCCTGGAAGGATCCCTTTAGTTTTAAGAGCAGAATAGCTGAATGTATGTCACACGAGTGATGAAAACCTTGAATTTAAGTGAGTTTAAACTCTCTAACATCATTCTGAAAGTCTAAAACATGATCTCTGGTCATGTTCTGGTGTTTTGTTCTCACAGTAAAACTCGGTGCAGCGATCTACAGCACAGATATGAACTTTAACAATGAACTCTAAAGGCTATCTGTGTTTTTCCAGCGCACAAATGAAACAATAATCTCTCCAGGAAAAATTCATAGAGGGAAAAAGTTCTTGTTCTCCAGGCCGGGCCCCGCCTCCTCCTCCGCCTCCTGCGCCACCACCTCCTTCTCCTTGCAGGGGACGGGGAGGGTAAGAAGTTAAGGAGTCAGCTCTCTCTCTCTTACTCTCTCTCTGCCATTGTTCTTGTTCTGGAAGTCTGGGAACGAGACGGGACGACGCTGGATCGGGTACCGGACGACGGGTCTGTCGTTATGACGGGCTCCGGTCCGAAGCTCGGGGTCCTGCTGCTGCTGGCGGTTCTGCTGCAGACTGTGGTGGTCACCATCACCGTGCTGCACTTCACCACTGCTCTCAACTCTGTAAGTAAGAGCGAAATAAATAAATAAAAAAAGGTTCGGACGGAGACGCGCGGAGGCTTTTACGCACGGCGAGCTGGGCGCGAAGTTGTTCGGCTTTTGAACGCATCTTTTTTATTTATTTGATTTTATTGTTGACATTGGAACACCTGGCTGCACTTTCTACAAACTTTAGCGCGTAATTTATTGTTGACAGTCTTTTGAGGGAAACTCTTTTGATGCGCTCTGCTTCACTTTGCTGCGCTCCAGAGCACAAATAGGTCCAGGACACGTCCAATTTCCTTCTCTTTCTTTGCACAATGCACAACGCAGTCCCATGGTGAATAAAGCTGAAGATTTGAACTACGCAGATTCATGCTGTGATGCACGTTATTTGTGCATTTGCGCAGAGGACAAGGAAGTAAAGAGCAGAGGTGGACTGCAGCAATTTTTATGATTAGCTGTGATTATCATGAAGTGTGTGTGTGTAGTTGCTGGACTCGCTCTGCTTGTTTTGGTGAAGCCAGAGTCCTTTGGTTACCTGGATTCAGTCCAATCCAACTCAGTCTGTGTTTACAGGAGTCAATCATTAACCCAGATGAGATGTTGAGGAAAATGAAACCCAAACAGACGCATGCCAGGAAAATAATGTTGACTCAGGAGAAACTTGATGTCTGATTGTGATTCAGCTTTGTCTAATTGAATCTACAAACTTGTGTACAGTGAGGTTCACCTTCCCCCGGGGAGTGTGTTTGACGAGATCTCAGAAGAGACGTTTGTTCTAATTGTCCGATGCTCTTCTTGACACTTCCACTCTGTGCAGATGAAAGAGACGTTTGCCAGGAGCAGCGTTTCCTGCCTGACGGGCGCCGACCTGCAGAGCATCACGGCCGTACGAGGGGATCCGTGCTGGCAGGTCACTCAGCAGCTTCATCTGCTCATCGAGAAGGTACGGTGAAGCCCCACAAAGCTTGACTAACCCTCAGTGTGGAGTATGACCTCACTGCCCTGCAGCACAACATAGGCTTTTACATGTTGATCAGTATTAATGACTCAGCAATTATTTGGCCAGCTGCTTTGAAAGCTCCATTTTTTTTTCTCCTTTCTGGCCTGCTCCGGATTTAAAAAAAAAAAAGTCCCCCACCCACTGCTGGAGTTCGGAGACATGACTTATCTCTCCACACTTCAGCTGCACGGGCCAACAAAGCGTGCGATAAAAGCAGCTTTATTACGAGTGTTGCTATTATTCCAAGGTCTCTAATGTTATCATACTTTTTTAGAACTGGGAGTTTTGTGCTGATGAGTGTGTTTCAGGCGAGCCACATGCTGGTTTCATCCCAGAAAAAAAGGGGAGTACAACTAGTAAAAATAAGACGCATTGTTTGACGGCATGTAAAGATGTTTTGGAGACTTCTGTCCTGCCAGAACGACAAATATTCAGTCCTGAGTACAGTAAAGGAGAGTTTGAACCCATTCAGAGCTGAAACTATGAATTGATTTACCAATAATCAATAATCCATCATTTGTTTGAGTCGTTTTTTCCAAACATTTTCTGCTCTCAGCTCCGCAAATGAGAGTGTTTGATGGTTGTCTCCGAGTTTTGGTTCATTACTCAGATATTAAAAAACATTTGAAGATGTCACTCTGGGAAATTACAGCGAGCTTTGGGGACATTTTATTGAATGATTCATCGATTTATTGAGAAAGTAATTGGCAGATTGCACCAGTTGCACCCTATGAGACAACCTCTGTGGCTGTGAAGTGAAGCCAGAAACTGCAGTTCCTCTAACGTCCACTTGAGGCTGGCTCCAGAAGTGAGTCAGTCTCCATAAGTCCCCATGTTTTACAGCAGAAATAAACATGTTTACAGCCTGGTACAAAAAACAGTTTTGGTCTCTGTAGCTAATTTCCCCGTTCATAACAACTGTACTGAGGGTGAATTTATATACAACTCACCTGTTCACATTATATTAAGGGCTTAAAGTTATCATCTTTGCCCATTTTGGAGATGGTGGAGGCCTGGACTAGACCACACACTGACTTTCGGGCGACGTCACGACGACTACATCCATGTTTTACACAGTCTCTTGTTAAATGTGTTTAGTTTTGCAACTATGAGCCTGTTTTTGTTTTTTTCATGCAGAATTAAAACATAAAGTACTTGAATACCTTGGAAGTGGCTCTTTTAAAACAAAGTCCTTGAAATTCAAAGAAACCACATAACACTGCCCTAAATTTTGACCAAGTCAAAATTAAATTGCTCATCCATAGAAACTTTCGGTCTCGACTTAAACCGGAGCTTCTGCAGATTAATTCCATACCTGATACCTGGTGCCTACATCACCCACAATGCAGCTTCACTGCTGGCAGTTGGATCAGAGATTGAGGCATTTTATTTAAAAGCAGCTACAGAGAAATCATGAACTCACGTTTTTCATATTCAAACTCGTGGTCTTTGACACTCGGTTGACGAGCTTCTCTCTGGAGACACTAGAAAAACCTTTACACAACTTGTTTGCACACGTGCAGTAGTAGAAAATTACAGGAGAATAGATTCTTGTACGTAATGATATACACGTTTACAGGAGGACAAGACGTTGCAGTATATCATCTCTTGTTGCATCATATGAATCTGCTTAAAAAATCTGCTTCCCTGTTCATTTTTCATACCGACGGGGGAAGTTTTATTCACAAATCTGCCTGAAACAAAACGTGAATTTCAGCACCTCGCTTTCATTTTTTAAGATTGAAGGTCGGACGGTGTTCGTAAAAAGTTCTTCTTCTTATTACGAGAGGGATTCCCCGTGCTGCCGTTCTCACAACCTTCAGCAGGAAAGATGCTAAAATTATACCAAATCACTGTCTGCAGACGACACAATGAGCTCCTTCATTGCTGGAGATGTGATGTGATCCTGTGTGGTTTAATCAGCACAGGAATGTGTTCACCTGCCCTGCACACACACACACACAAACACACACACACACACACACACACACACACACACACACACTTTGTGCACATTGTTTGTTTTCGTTCCCGTCTCCTGGTTCTCCTCCTCTGACTTCGTTGCTCTCTCTCTTTAATAACATGGGGAAAAGTTCGGGAATTTTCTGACCCGGCTGCTTGATTAAATTTAGTTCAGAGTATAAACATGTTGTTGGGACATGTTCGAGCCAGAACGTCGGGTTGTGCTCGCAGAGTGAATTCACATTTTAAAGGTCTGTCTTGTGTAGTTTAACCTTTTTAAAAGGTCCAGCGTGTCAGATTCAGGAGGCTTGATTGGCAATAATATTATTTAGTATGTTTCCATTAGTGTTTCATCACCTAAAAATTAGAATTTTTTTAATTTTTGTTACTTAAAAATCTTTTTATATCTACAGTGAGAGCAGGACCTCCTCCACGGATTATTCTACAGTAGCCCTAAACAGACAAACCAAACTCTGATCGAGATACGACCTTTTGCTTTTCATGTGAGCTTTTCCTACATGCTCAGAGGGACAGGGTGAAATGTCGGAGAGTATTGCAATCTGCAACTTCACCACTAGGTGCCACTAAATCCTACATACCGGACCTTTTTAAGAACTAAATTTCTGTGAAAAAGTCGGCTACCAATTTGCATATTTGGTGTCACACATCAGCTCAGAGACGCTCAAAGCGTGGTGGCTATTTCTGCTGCAGTCCTGCCTCCGCTACAGAGACCAAAACTGTTTTTTGCACCAGGCTGTAAACATGTTTATTTCTGCTGTGAAGTTAGACATTTGAACATGGGGACTTATGGAGACTGACTCACTTCTGGAGCCAGCCTCAAGTGGACGTTTGAGGAACTGCAGTTTTTTGGCTTCACTTCACTTGTGCAGTCTGAGAACGATCTCAACAGGGTTCCCACGGGTGCTTGAATTCCTTGAAAATGCTTGAATTTCAATTCAGTGTTTTCAAGGTTATGAAAATGCTTAAATTTTTTGTGAAGTGCTTGAAAATGCTTGAAATTTGTGTGATGTGATCTCAATAAACCAAGAGAAAACAAAAATGTTTCCTAAGCGGCTACGCGCTCGATCCGATGCCTTTACATGCAGAACTCAGTTATCATACTCGCTTGGTGTTCTGCCGAGAAATAACAGTAGACTACTATCCACACCTGTTGGTCACTGTTATTGCGCTATGGTAGTTACACAATACACCGCTCACAAGCTGAGAATACAAGCCAATTCACAATTAGTTAAAAATCAAAACAGTCAATCTACCACCATATGAAATAATGCTAATTAGACCCATATTATTATGCCATACAGTGGCACCGCTGCGCTTCCCATGACCATCATGGCAAACACAACTAGTAAGCTACCTATTTAAAGGGCTGGAAAAATGGAAAAACTGGTGCTTGAAGGTGCTTGAACAGTGCTTGAATTTGTTCATGAAAAAGGTGTGGGAACCCTGTCTCAAGAAAATTAATCTCATAAATGAGTTCTCAGTTATTACTGAAGGTGTAAAAATCTCTACTGGCAGCAAAAGAAAATGCAACAACGCTGCATGTTTTTTTATTATAGTAAACATATAATTTTATGGAAAACATATTTCACAATTCCAGAATTTTCTTTTTCTCATCACGTTTGGAAACAAACTGAAATCTGAAACAATCATGTCCAGAGTCCACTACAGTTTATGAAACCGTTTTCATCACTTTGGCAGCAGTCGCATCGTTTTGAGCCAATTCATTGTGTAAAGGAACGTAAGACACAGGGAGGAGGAGGAGGAGGAGGAGGAGGAGGAGGAGGAGGGGAGAAAGGGGGTCGATTACCAGAGGAGGATCCGTTACCGACCCGAACATGAAGGCTGCCTTTTATTCAGAGCAGCAAACTTCCTGATCCTCGTGTCAGCACAATTTCACGGTTAAAGTCAAACAAAAAGCCGCAGCATTGACCTGTGGAGTGAACTTATGTGGCTCTTCTTGGTGGTGGTCTATATGTTTGTTAAGTTTATAAATTTTAGGTATTGTTGTTCATGAATATCTTCTGCTGTTTACAGTCTCTGTCTCAGCGTTACCAGAGGCAGATTTCATCGGCAGTCAGAGGTAAGAAAACTGACCTACGACCTCCTGCATGTTGAAGATTAATCTTTATTACACGACGAGTCCTAGCTCAAAGTTTCCTTCAAAACTCTCCTCATGTTATTTCTCCGTCGTTAGATGAAGTATCTCGGGTGCTGCCCTCACTTGTGATGGTCGACAGGGCTTCACCTCGCCCCAAAGTCGCGGCCCACGTCACCGGTAGCTTTGTGCCCAAACTGGGGCGAGACGGAGGAGGTGAGTCCTGCAGAAATTGGTCCATCTTAACCATTTTAATTTGGTCTTAATCAGACTGAATGATTTATATTTTCTGAATCAAATTAAATTGTGAATATGTTTGTTTCCCACAGCTCCGGTCTCTGCTGGACGTCGAGTTCAGGGCCAGAAGATCTCGTGGTGGGAAGGGCAGAAGGGCCTGGCCTTCCTCCAGGATGTGGAGCTGGTGGACGGGGAGCTGGTGGTGCCGCAGCCAGGCCTCTACTACGTCTACGCCCAGACCTACTTCAGACACACCCACTCCCTGGAGGAGGAGGGCGAGGACGGGGAGGAGGCGGACGACAGAGGGAGACCCCTGCTGCAGTATGTCTATAAAAAGGTGAGGGTCGCCATCGTGCAGCTCTGATTTCAGGACGTAGCTTGTTGTTGTTGAACACCTGCAGACTCAGTGACTCACCATCGTAGGACGGTGGTCTCCTGCGAGTGTGACTCATCAAACGCTGTGACTAACGTGAGTCCAGACAGTGAGTTTGTGTCGCACCACAACAAGGCAGACGTCCAACTACAGCCGCTTTCTGCTTTGTCAGCCGAAAACGAATCTATTGAGGGTTCAGCCGGAGGCATGTGTGCCTCAATAAAAGCTGCTAACTGAGTAGTTTATAATCGGCGTGATAGAGCAGATGTAATCTCTTACGATACGTGACAAAGTCTCATGATTTAAAGTTAAACAGGATCTCGGATGTTTCTCGAGAGACGTTTAGGTTACATCAATGTTCCAGACTGTGGGCTTTGGATATTCTTTACATTTGGATCGCAGATGTGTGGAAGGAAGGAATTTACTTTAAACCGAACCGAGACCAAATGTGATGCGAAGCAAACGTGACAAGCCGTAAAATTCTGGAACGGCTTAAAGAGCTACACGTCTGTTATAACACGCTACACGAGATAATTGACGCCCGTCGTCGTTCCCGAACAGACCCGACCTGACCCGACCCATGCTACAACCACGCTGATATCGAGTTAGTCAAACTCGGGCATTAGCTGTTGTTTCACCTGTGTGATAAACGTTTCAACAAATCTAAAATGTCGCGTTATATCTCAAGTAGAAAAGGACAAATACAACCTCACAAAAGTCAATCTTTCTAGATCACAAATCAAAATGGATTGATCAGAAATTATGCCAGCAGTTACTAATCAATCAGCTGATCTTAGTTTCTGTTATTTCGACCTGATCGCTGCAAAGTCCGACTTTTATACGACCCCCACCACCGCAGTGTCAACACATCTTACTCACCTCTGCTTCTCCCACCAGGTGAGCTCCTACCCGGTTCCCATCCTGCTGATGAAGACCAGCCGAACCTCCTGCTGGTCCCGGGGCTCCCAGTTCTCTCTGCACTCCGCCCACCAGGGAGGTTTGTTCCCACTCAGCAGCGGCGACCGCCTGTTCGTCACAGTGACCAACGCCTCTGCCGTGGACATGGACGAGAAGAGCAGCTTCTTCGGGGCGTTTCTCATCAGCTAGACGGTCAGGATGCAGGACTCAAGATCGCGGGTTGATCGAGCAGATCTGCAGATACCGTCACGTTTTTTAATTTTTTTTTTTAAACGTTTGTGATTAATTAATGTGTCTGTTGCAGCTGAGAAAGACTTTTAATGAACCCAGAAACTGAGAAACGTGAAGATCACAAACCAAACACTGGGTTTCGTGGATGTGTGAGAGCTGATCAAACTCAACAGATCTTTGTATTAAAGTCGGCGTGGCTTGGACTCGCCAGAGATTTTAGTTAGATTTTCTGAATTATGTTTCCGAACTTGACAAAATATCGTATTGTTAATCACCAAAGCGTCCGTAACTGTGAAAGGTTCATTAACCCGCATCGAGCAGACGGTTCTCTGAGCTGACATCCGGCACATCAAGGTTGAATCGCATTGATCGTATCCAAACCATTTGGACCGACCCCTAATTCATCATTTTTTTGGGGGCTTTTTTTATCCACAGTAATTCAAAAAGTTGCGTGCAAGAAAAACACAAAATGACAGACGTTGGGTAAATGTGATAACCTGAAGTCCGAGGTGCATATATTGGCAATATCATACTTGCCGGTTTTCCAAAACACTTTTCTCAGCAATCTGGTAACTCACTACTAATCTAGTGATCTACTGTGTTTTAAATTTTGTAAAAGTTTCTTAAAACTTGACTCACAAATACACAAACCTGCAGATTCTCCACAAGGAGGCGCTGCTTGGATATCGTAAACTCAGCCGAGCGACGCCGTCCTATAGGAAGGTGAAGTCGTAGCGGTTTATTCACTTTTATATCAAATGCCGGATGATTAATTCTTCACTGAAAAACTGGGTCGAAATGTTTGTATGAAACTCACCTTACGTGATTATCCGTGAGTCCACCCTGTGACTCTGGATGTAAAGATGTAAATATTGTTCTATATTTTGTATGTTTTTTTATTTTTCTAATCAGCCTTTCAGAGTCTGGAGCTTTAGGTTAATTCTCTTTTGCCGTTTTATGTTCCCGCTGGTGAGATGTGCGAACATGTGAGCGTCGAAGCCTGAAACCGGCTACCGTTAGAGACCTTTCCGACAGTGTTTGTCCGAGGTGTTGAGTTTTACTGTAAAAGAAAAAAAAAACATTGCTCCTCGCTAATCAGACTTCTGCGCTGTGTGTTTCTCTCTGGCTCATCTTTCGTAACTCTTCCTCCAAATTGGAGCATTAAATGCTCTCTCACTGGTCGGTATTCTAGGGCGTTCGTGTCATGTTGGAATCAATTGCAGATGTGACATGCAGACCACCAAACAGCAGGAACGTGGAGTTATTCTGTCTGCGGCTCGTCTGATTCTCGCGTGATTGTAGTAAACCAAAATTATCGGTTACGCGACTGGACGAATCGGCGAAAACAACAACTTGAGCTAGAAGGTTCATGAAGACAAACAAGAAGTCTTTACTTGAGGTTTACTAACTTTAAATCTCAAGCTCAGTCAGATTCACTGATTCGTCCAGTTGATATGACACGAATGCAGCGTTCACTGTAGCACTTGTATAAAAATCACAGCACTTCTTCTCGTCGATTTCTTCTGTTTTTCTATGAACGTGTAGACTTTCTTTACTTTTTTTTTTCTTTTAAAGTGTTGTTGTATCTGCAAAGATCACTGTGGGAATTTGTATACTCCAGGACCAAACATAGTAGTTGGCCGTATTTGTGCTCCTTGATACGAATGTAACTGACACAAATCTGTAGTTTTAAGACTAATTATGAGACGTTTCTGTCTCCGTATAACTGAAAAACATCCACCTGTAAATCATCTAGAAGTGCGCACCTGCACATTAATCAGGCTGTAGACAAATTAAATTTTAGAATAATTTGCCAGATTGACCGAGACTAAATGTGAATGTAAATAACTGGGGTTTATGTCTGTAAATATGTGAAATAAAGACACTGAAAAAAGGAACTTGTGACACCTTTCATAGTGTTTCGCTTTCTTCACGAGGTTTGTCTTGTGTACGGATTATTGAAGAGTTCTACTCCTAATAGTACTCACTGTGCAGTGAAAGGTTCTTTGTGTTTTTCTATTATATCTGATGATTTTGTGGCTGTAGAAGAAGTTGATTATACATTGTTGGCTACAGCAAAGCATCGTCGTCTATGAGATCATCATACGTTTGAAGCATGGCTCGAAAAAACAGCCTGTGTTCAGTTTACTTTACGATGACTTCCAGCTAATCCAAGAGAGTTTATTCGACTTAATTTGGAGATAACCAAACACATTTGGTGAATAAAGTGTACTGCAGAAGAGTTACGACATGTTTTAAACCTTCATGCATTAAGTTATTTTCTCTTTTTTCATAGATAACAGTGATATCGAGTGATCAAACTGGCATTTAAGGTGTTAAAATCCATAAAATCATTGAATAGTTTGGAGGTTTTATGGAGATTAATGCAGGAAAAAAGCAGAAAAATAGAAATTTGTCAAAATACAAAATAAGTGTTGAGAGTTAAGAGAATAAAAAGCGACACATCACACGCTGCGACAGCCTGGCTTAATCAAAATGAAAACATAAAAATCATCCGATGTTCATTAAACTCTGGGTCTGCGATGCTTTTAGCTCTAGTTTGTGTGAGAACAGATGTGGTGTTGAGTATTTTGGCAGCTGATTAGTTTAATTTGTTTAATTTATTGAGAATAGACGTAAGTTTTAGAAAACCTTTAATTCATCTTCATTAGGTTTAATTCATCGAAGGTGAAGCTCCACGCTGACATCTAGTGTCCTAACCTCAGCGGTGCGGGGACGACAAATAATCACACAACACTTTTTTTTTTTAAGTTTTTGATTTTCTTTCTTTTTTGTGGAAATATGTTACAGTTATATTACAGTTATTTAAATGCCCCGAGGGAGAACGAACAAAAAAAAAAAAAAAACTTGTGTGGAGACACCAGAAACTAACACTAAGAAGGAGACGGCAACTTAAACTTGAGACAGAAAGTCCAGACTGGGTCGACGGGAAGAGAGAGAGGAGGCGGAACCGCCGCCCCGACGCGTAAAAACCTACGTCGGGCATACGTCCAATAAATACTGCAAATGTTGTTAAACGCAACTTATTAAAAACAAAAAGACGGGTTCTTCAGTTCTTTGTGGTACATTTAGCAGCATGTGTGTAGCTTCCAGAAACCGAGAAGGAAAAAAAAAACCTGTGAAGAAGAAGAAGAAGAAGAAGAAGACGAGCGGGCCTGCAATCAACCAGAGCTTTTAAACACGAGTAACGAGTACAGAGTGGAAATGTGTTGAGGGGACAAAGTGCTTAATACAAGAACACAGAAATGATTAACTCGGCGGTCCGGGTGCAAGATTCGACTTCCTACCAGCCAAAATCTGTCGTCTTATAGGATTTTTTTAGTACATAATAACATTTTAGATTAACGTGACAGAGTTTAAACTGAAGCATCGTGGTGGAGGTGTCCCGTCACGTTTCTTACAGGTATCAAAAAATGTGTTTAGAGTATATTATAAAATATGATCCAACCTTTTACCAGTGTGAAAATATTCTGGTTGACTGCAGGTCTGCACCCACTTCCGTTGTTTGTCGTTTTTCTTTTTTTTCAATGTAACTTAAAAAATATATCATAAAACGTCTTCTTAGATGGAAACCGATGAGTCCATGTACAAAAAGTTCTTTCTTTTATATAAATTACACCAGTCTCTGATGATGATGATGATGTCTCCGCTCACCTCCGAACCGAACCCTTCCCCTCATACATACACACTCGCACGCACACACACACATACAAACACTCCCACCGTAGCTACACAACATGCTCTACACATTACCCATAGTAGAGAAGAAAACAAACAGAAACAAACAAACTCTATCCCCACTGAAATGAAATCTCTGCACGTACAGTAACGCTACATCTCCTCTTCCTTCTTCGCTTTCCTCTCGCTGCATCTGTACGCGAGACCGCAAGCATGGTGCAGTTTCGGGCGACGGACGGAGGGCGACTCCTCCTAATGACCCTCGCTTAAAAATCGCCCGACCACTGTAGCTGCCTTGTTCTGGCTCCGCCACCGCAGGCCCCTGGCCCAGCTTGGCGGGGCGGCGGGAGGGGGGCTGCGAGGTTGGGTGTAAGGGGTGGGTGGAGGTGGTGGTGGGGGTGGGGAATGTGCGTAACGCCACGGACACGAGAGAGGAGGCGAGAGCTCAGCAGTCAAACCGCATCTCCAGTGAATCGTCAAAGCCCCTGTTGTCGTGTCCCGTCCCCGACAGGAAGGCGGCCGTGACGGGGGCCCCTGTCGCCGTGGTGACGTTGAGGAGGGTGTTGCCGGGGGAGCTGGTGGTCGGGCTACGGAGCGCCGCCGCGGTGATACTGGTGAGGTTGATGCCCAGCGTGAGGCGAGTCTGTTCCAGGGCTTTCTCCGGCACGGCGAAGGCCTCCAGCTTCTTCTCTCCGTTGGCCATGTAGGAGTTCTGGCAGCCGCGACAGATACAGTCCAGACACGCCTACGAAGGGAAACAACCAGAGTCAACAACCAGAACATTTCTCGAATGTGTGTCTGATGCTTTCTGCCCGGCAACAAGATGAAGTCAACTACCAGCTCCACCAATCGGAGCAGAAAGTTCACTTCTACCTCGGACACATTTGCCAAAACTGTTGGTCGTAAGGCGGCATCACCTTGTTGAGCATGTCCACACTGAATTTGAGTGGCTACATTTTTTTAAATGTGACCGCTAGAGTCTGGAAACGAACCGGTGCTCCTCTAGAAACTTCTGCTCTTAGTTAATATGCGAGTAGACGGGGGAGTTGGTGGATGATCTGAGCTATCTGAGCCAAAACTAAAAGTCTGACGGCTTCAGCGGGTTGATGCGAGTGAGATGACAAACTCTCCTACAGTCCTACGTGAAAATGACGTCTGTAGTGAAATATGTGGCCGTGTTTTGCGACACGGACAAAATAAGACAAACAATAAACACTGTGCTTTATGATTGGCACTATCAGGCAAGCTAGCGACATGATCCAATAAGTAGCAGATCACCTGCAGAAAGGTCTCACAAACTGCTGTTTCCTCTTCCGCATCACGAGGCGCTGTGGTCGAGAAAAGGTTTGGGAACTCTAGTATTTCACCTCCATGAACGACTCCCAGAGAAACAAATTAGTCATGAAACTACAGAGCGGTACAAACAAACACGAGCGATCGGTTAAATGTAACGAGTCCCCGGGCGGACGTTCAGCAGCATCAGCAACAAACGCTGAGCGACACAGCAGACTGTGTGTTTGTTTGTGATGTTCTCACCTTGCGGTTGGAGTAGCAGGGGCAGCGCTGCCCCCTGCAGGTCAACACAGAGGGGTTCTGTGTTGCCCGGCCACACTTGCAACCCTTCTTCTCCACGGGCTTCTTGTACAGTGGCTTCGAGGGGCTGGGTGGGTGTGTCAGGGGGTGCGCATGTGGGTGTGGGAGTACTCTGTCGCGGGGTTGTGCACGAGGCTTTGGTGCCCCTTGCCTGGCCTTGGTGTAAGCCTTCTTGGGCCCCACGTGGTGCTCCACAGTCTTTTTCAACGCCTTGTTGGAGACGAGCACAGTCTTGCCCACCTTGGGGGGGCCGCCGTTAGGCACCGGAGCCAGGTGTGGGTGGGGCGTGGCGGCGGGGAACTTAGGCTCCTGTTTGGTTGTGGCACCGGGGTTGGGGTGATGCGGGGAGCTGTTGGCACCGAGGGGAGGCCCTCGCAAGAGGCTGGAGATGGGGAGGGGCTGCACTTTCTCACTGTCGCTTTCCGAGCGAGAGCGCTTGCGGTGGTACCGAGGGGGTACGTGGGGTATGACCGTGGAGGGCTGAGGGGGAGGCTGAAGCGAGGGCTGTGTGTGTGGTTGGAGGGGGCGAGGGCTGTTCTCCGGCGGGAGGGAGGGGATGAGGCGGGAAGAGTCAGATGGGCAGTGAGGCCCGTTGAGACTAGACTGATGTACAGAGGACGGGCAGTCCGGTTGGGGGTTTGGTTCAGGGTCATTGTCAGTCTCCAGAGTCCTGAGCACCTCCTCAACACTTAACAACAACGGCCCCCCGCCGTGTTTCAGGTCATCCCCGAAAGTGCTGATGTCGCAAAGCCCCGCGTCCCCGCTCACACACACAGGGATCTCCTCCGAAAAGCTCTCCTGCTTCGCAACACCTCCACCTGTTTCTATGGTGACGGGCTGCAGGGAGTCCGAACTGACCAGGCCGTTACAATCATGCAGCCCGTTCACGCTCACGCCGCTCGGCTCCTCCGCCTTGAGCTCCTTCGTCGGCGGGCCCTCGTCGGGCTCGGAGGTGGACGCCGCCTGCGACTGGCCGACTGAATCCGAAATGTCCTCCGCCTCCGGCTCGCTCTCGGCCAACGTGAGACCCTCGTTGAGGATGGCCTGGAGGTCCGGCGAGTCGCTGGCGGCGCTGGCTATGTGCGGGGCGAGCGGCGAGCGGGTGATGTAGAGACAGAGCTTCCTGTAGCAGTGGACGAGCAAGGAGAGCTGCCGGTTTTCCTCGAAGCGGGAATAGTCCTTACACCAGCTACAGGACGGCTTCAGCTGCATCCTCTGACCTTTACAGCCTCGACAGACGTAATGCTGACATGACGAGTCGGTGGGAGCGATGGGGTCCTGCAGGAGGTTACCTGAAGGCGAGAGGAGAAAGAGCAAACATCTAAAACACCTTTTATTATTAACTTCCTCCCATGTCGAGTTCAGCATCCTCAACCGATGTGCATTTGTAAACCTGAGCGGTCGCCTGGCAACTTGCCAGACTCGGATGACAACCGCTCTTTGAGAGGGGCTTCCTTAGCAACGCTGGTTGCTAGGGAGTGCAGCTGCAGATAGGGAGGAAAGGATGAAGGTGCATTCATGAGAAACAACCGACCTCACACACACACTGCACCACCTGACTGATAGATCCCACATGACTGCAGAAAGTCTATATTTAAACGACGCGATTTATGGGCCGCTCTCGCATCGATCTATTATTTACACGGCGGAGGTGGAGGAGCAGTCAATATGTGAGTGTAATGAAGCCGCTCTTCTTCTTCTTCTTCTTCTTCAATACTCTTTGCAATCACGGCAACACAAATATCTCCTTTCACAGCTCGCAGCGGCTACGGGGGAGTTAATGCATTATGCATGAGTGGTGCAAACCGTGCACGGAATATACCACGAAAATAAATCAAAGGTGACGCTTGTTTACAGCCCAACACGCTCGGCTTCGTGAGCGCCTCGTACAGCAGAAGTAAACGTTGTGTATTAACCCTTTAAGGCCTTCTCTTACACAGGAGGTTGAGAGAGACAGTGAACGCATCACATCCAGTGTGTGGACAGGCTGTTATTCAACTTGATAAACAGAGAAACGCCCCGATGCTGATGACACACACACACACACACACACACACACACACACACACACACACACACACACACACACACACACACACACACACAGGGGGGTGTGTCATGATGGGTGTAGCTGTGAATTACGGTGCGTTCGCTGCACTCCGGAAAACTGCAACCCTACATTTCAAATACAACACACTGCTGATCAATCACAAGCCGTGGAAGAAGTATCCAGATCTTTTATTTGAGTAAACACACAGAGAGAAATATTAACAATATGTACCTGAACATTCATAAAAACATTTATATTGTTTAGATTTTTAGTACCATCCTTATTATTATTATTATTAATGAATTACATGTTTTACAGTGTTTTAATGTTGCAGTTTGTTTGGCTGTACGTCATATTATATTTATATATCATTCCTTTATTTATTGATTAGGTAAACTGTCCCGAACAACACATCATATTGAGCATTTTAAATCATTGTTAAATCATAAATTATTTTATTTACGCCAGTCACAGTTTGGATGTTCTATTATAATACTTTCACTGTACTTTTATTATTTACTGGACTGTATTTAATCATGCTGATGGTATATGTAGCATATTAATGCTGTGACCTTAATTCATTTGTCGATTTATATATAAAAAGAAATATATTTCTGTTTTTACTTTTTATAGTTTTCTATTTGTACTAATGTCTGTGTAGGTTTAATTTAAATCATAAGGGTGAACTTTAATGCATGTTTACTGTGTCTCATGATGTTACTGCTACTAGTACTACTACTACTACTACTACTACTACTAATAATAATAATAATAATAATAATAATAATATAATATTATTATTATTTGTATCATGGTCACTTTCTTTGCGATACTTCTTATACTATGGTCACTTTACATTACAATACTCTTTATATGCCATGCCACTTTTATCCTCAGTACTTGTCTGTTTTAAAAGTTGATTGTTTCTCGTGTTTATTGTAGGTTATAGATATTTCTCATGTCTTTTTTTGCCTTTTCTACTTGTTTCTAACTCTGTAGTGTATGCTACACTTTCCTCTGCTGCTGTAACAAGTACATTTCCCCGTGGTGGGATGAATAAAGTAAATCTAATCTAATCTATTGCGTTATATAATATATAAGTGTAGAAAGATGATTTAACGGTGTAGGCAGGTGCAGCACTGCAGGAGGTTGCACTTGTTTACATCCCTGGTTTAGATATTTCCGATTGCACTTGAAAGCATCGCTCTCACCTAGAGCGCAGCTGACGCACGCACGTTACAGAAAACACCGCTCACCGGCTGCGTTACCACATCAGAATAAAAATAAATACTAATAAATAATAAAGGGGGGGGGGGCAGACTTACCGCACACCAGGCAGGACAGGGACTGGCGGAAAAACGGCAGCAGCTTGCAGAGCTCCGCGAGGGCCCGGGGGTCTCGAGGGTCGCACTGCAGCACCGATCGACTCGCGGACACGTAGAGAGAGGTCGCGTTCACCGGGTTCATCTCAGCTGCCTGGTCCCCCCCCTCCAGGGAGGGATGGAGGAGGAGGGAGGAGGAGGAGGGGAGGAGGAGAGGGTGTGCACCACCTCCACCACCACCACCACCACCACCAGGTCCCCCGGTTTAAGATGTATTTAAAGTTAAAAAGTCACAAAAGGTGCAGCAGGTGCAGCCCGCCTTCAGCTGTTGGGAGTCAGGTGTAACCTCACATATACAGCAGTCTGCGCCGGGAGCAGTCCAGGTTACTCATCCCACAACAACAACAAAACAAAAAAAGAAGAAAAATCACATCCACTCCTCCATCCTCAACGTGAAGTCTGCAGATTATACAGAAGCAGGGCCCAGCATGCACATGTATAAATGAATATATATGAATATATAAAAAGCTTCATCCGAGTGTGTTTCCATACAATCCGTGAGTTGTGGTTGAACAAAGCATCGTCTGCTGCTGCTGCTGCTGCCTAGCTCCGGAACTCAAACAGCGGCTTTCGTGACAAAGTGCACCGCTCTGCGATGCTGCTCTCCCGGCCACGATAAATCCACACTCCGCACGCATGCTCGCCCCTGGTTCTCACGTCCATGCCGGAGCCGTTATCACACAATGCATTTATTATTATTATTACTGTTATTATATTAAACCACACACACACAGAGGCTCGTTATGGTTGTGTTATTGTTCGCCGGAGATTCAAGGCGGCTCGAAAACAAAACAGGCCGCCCCGTCTTGGAAAGCTCCTTCCTCGGGGAGAAACGCCGACAGCTGCACGTCGATGAGAAGCCGGGTAGGTGATGGCGAGGCTGGGTGTATTACAGCAAAAATTACGTCCAAGCTCCGACGCTTGTGTCGGCGCGAAGAGAAACAAACCACCGGGGAAGCACCGGGCTCTCGTGACAGTGCTAACCCGCCTTAGCTGCACCGGGAAGCCGGCTACAAAAGCAAGGCCGCTCCGCCTCTTCTCAGGATTAGCGGGGCTCTGCCGTTCTCGCCGCTCGCCTCGGTGCCGGTGTAAGCAGGGAGAAGCGAGGGTTTAGGTGCTAATGCGTCCCCCTGCAGCTTTCGGTAGACCCTCAGAGTGCCAGCAGCGGACCGAAAGTGAATTAAATCCCTATTTGCTATCGTTAGCCGCGGAGTATCCCTCATACCTCCCGTCGTTTTTTCACACACAAACAAGGGGGCGCTGTCGCTCCAAAATATCGCGGGAACTCCGCACACAGCGCGGGTAATTTAAAAAACACACAATGGAAGGTCCATCCATGGTGGAAGCATGGTGGACTGGATCCATAGGGGATATTTTGACACAAATAAAGTCTGAGAGAGAAAAAATACATGTAAATCAGCTGAAAAAATGGTAAATTAAAGAGTCAAATCAAGTGGTTTTTCATAATTGACAGTTAAAAGCGAGGGTCTTCAACCTTTTTCAGCCACAAGGACCCCCTTGGACAAGAGACAAACAAAACAAGGACCCCCACATGTAATTACAATTTTTTAAATGTGTCACATAAGCGTGGCCTAAAATCAAATCAAATCAAATTTTATTTGTATAGCCCAAATTCACAAAGTTTACAATCTGTACAGGGAGTAACACCCTCTGTCCTTAGACCGTCAGTTAGAGTGAGGGAAAACTTGCCCACAAAAAACCTTTAACAGTGAACAAACAAAAAAGGTGGAAGAAACCCCAGGAAGATCCACAGAGGAGGGACTATCTTTTATATATTTATTTTATTCAACTTTTATTTCACCTTATTAACCTATTGACTATATACTGGGTTTTTAGCCTATATGTGTTTATGTATGATAAAGAAGTTAATGCATAAATATTATTGGTTATTAAATGCCAAGAGCTGTGTGTCTTTGGACACTGTCCAAATGCAGTGCAAATGGCCTCACTGTTTGTGTTTCTCTAATTATCTGCAGCCTCACATTCACCATTATTTTGGTGAAAATTGTCAATTATTATGACAAAAATTGGCCTCAGACCCTCAGAGTGCCAGCAGTGGACCGAAATTGAATTAAAATTAAATCTCCAGATTTATAATATATAATAACACCTGCATGGGTAAAGACATTCTCTGTGACTCATTCTGGGCGTGTAGTATTTGTGCTGTTATCTTGGGGTTTAAAGTCGATCCACCAGGATGAGTTGGGCAGAACGTGAGACCGACTCAGGCACTTCTGATCAACTTTGAGAGTTTCTCTAATTCTCCTTGGGCCAAGTGTCAATAAATAATACAACATAAGACATCAGAGGCTGCTGAACACTTTCTGAACTCCTGACCTCACTATTGACTTTTGACTTCAGCAATTTCACCAAAACAGAAACCAGAACTGTTACACAATAAATTTCCATTTACAAATACTATTGCTCACTCACTCATGAATGGAATGCATGACACATCTCTCAGTCACTGTTTTCACTGAATTTTCTAAATATCAAGCTGCACCATACAGTAGAGTTCCACATTTTTATGATGTGTACGTGTTAAATCTTTTAACTAATTTAACCTAATTTTTTTGTGGTTCATTATATATTATTGTGTCTTTGATGTATCTCTGTGTTTGTAAGTCAAATGTAAACATATTACACAGTAATATATATCTTATCTTTCTTTAAAGGCTTTTTTCTTATTACATTTTCCACTCACAAGTCTTTGCAGGTAGAAGTTGCAGCAGCGGTCATTATTTCCATCCACCGTCATGACTCAGAGCATCTTGGCTGATGTGTTTACGTAATCACCTCAAGCTTCAGTCCCTCATAAAACGTAAAGCGTCAAATCAAAAGCCAGACAATTATTAAATTTAATATTTAAATTACACTTTGTGACAAGTCACAGAAGAGTTTGAGTTCGAGACATCAACTGAACAATGTAGAATCTTCTGAGTGTTTAAAGAAATCACAGTATTGTGCATTTTATCCCTCGCTTTAACTGTGTGATTATATTTCCTGTACTTTGAAGTTTTTTTGCAAATTTGGTTCTAAAAAACACGACATGTGAAATCATAGATTGTAAACTCATCTTAAAACCTCTTCCCAAATTTAATGACGTTGATGTTTTTAGTGGTGTGGCTGTTTATTCCTGTATGATTGAATGGTGATAACTTGGTGCGGTTCAAAGATGAAAACAGAGAGGTGACGTCTGAGAATGACCGGGGTGAACAAAGAAGGAGGAAGGGTGAAAAGAGAAGTCTAAAAAAAGAGCTGCCTACGAAAAAAGACACACTGTGACACACGAGTATGATGAAACATGCATCAAGCATCAATCTGTCAGTGCACCGTCCTTATCTTCTTTGCTCTACCTATTCTTGTTCTTGTTATTGTACAGTTACTCCGGTCACTCATGGAGGTGGGAGGACGATGACTAGGAATTTCCACTGTCATGGAAAATTAATCATTTGTTGATAATTGTTGATTGTTTAGGTGACAACTGATTCATTGTTTCAGTCATTTTTCAAGCAAAACTTTCAAATACCATTTTATATATTAAGACAGTCAGCTTATGAAAAAATAATATAACATATGAGAAATGTTTAGATCAATGCCCATGCTCGATAGAAAACATAATCAGAGCATGTATGCAGGCAGGCAGGGATTTTGACAAGATAATATCAAGTCATGCAAATTTTAAATCATTACCGATTTAAGTAATTTATAGTCACATGGTAAAATGAGATAATAGGATAGGTTACGGGACTAATAAAGTGATGCTTGATGCTTTTTCTGATCTCATAGCATCACACAAAAGCTGAAAGTTGTTGCAGTTTCTTTACACGTGTGAAAATGCCAAGAAAAACAAGCAAGCAAGTGTATTTGCCCATGAACAAGGGGTTCATCGCCCAAAGAGGAATTAAATGATAAATTAAGTTGAAGAGTTAAAAAATAGACATAGAGTTAAATAAGTGTCAACTGGTTGGTGATTTATTACCATCTGATTAGTCCTTTTGATGACCTCTGGCTGCTCAGTCTGAATTCTCCGGGAAAGTATTGGTGTTTGTTCCACAGATGTTTTGGACCGTGTTAAGAGGAGGTTTTCAGGCTCGGGTGTTGTGCCAGAACCGGAGTTCTGTCATTATGATTTATGAACATAATGACAGAGGTGAAAAGACTGATGGGGATACTAAGAAGAGAATAAAAGAGTGACCAAGCAAGAAGGCTGAAAGGCTGAAAGACAGACTCCGAGCTGGGCTGACTGCTGTTGGACTGGTCAGTAATATTAGCTGGCAGCTATGTCTTGTGTTCCTGGCTTCGCTTGATGTTTGGCTGTTAGCAAAGCCATTGACTAGTAATGTAACCAGAAGAAAAACACGTGTACGTCTGTCTATTTTTGTGGTATTACGCTCTGAAAACTGGGGGCGTTGAAGTGCAAAAATATCCACTTTAACTCATGCAGATGAAGACCATGAGATGTGGAAAAAGTAGGTAAGCGAGTATTTAAGTTTCAACTGCATTCCATTCGTGTGAGTAATTCCTCTTTTAGGAGTCTTCCCATGCCATTATGACTGTTTTTTCTTAGTTTATTATGGTAACAGATCCTAATAATAGCTGGTCTGTGAGGGTTATTCATAGTGCGTCTCTGAGCAGGTCCATGACTTTGGGTGATTCCCCAGTTCTTTCACAAGAAAAGCTGAGCTGTTCTAAAACCATGGCTAATAATACATGAAATCAGGTGAAAGAAAATCTGTCATTATTATTAATTCCTGTAAGATTGCACTCTTTAGTCTAAAAGAAACGGCAATATAAGTTCATATACATTATATCCAATGTCAACTTGCTGCCACAACATACATACATGCTACATATTTTGGATACACCAGAAAACAGTTGTCGCAAACTCAACACCAACAAACAAAGTTAGAGTTGTGGCGTCCAAGACCGTAACTCTGCAGGGTTGGGGACAAATGTCTTCATAGCATGTCTTCATAAAAAGATTTTTATTATTAAATTATAATTAATGATTACTCACCTGAATTGTAGTGTTTGTACACCAAATTCCAGTTCAAATTGGAAATTGTTGCAGAAAATGTTTGTGGTGATATTGAATGTGAAACACTCGCCTGCATTGATAACCAACAGCAGCAGAACTTGCATACTCCCACTGTGTACTATGATGATATGTAAGGAAACCCCCCCGGTCAGGATTTAAAATAAAACAATCAATTAAATCATTTTAATTAATCTTACATCTCTGAAATCTTGATTTAACACATTGAAATATTCATGACCTTGACGTCCTAAATTTCCCTGTCTGCCATGAACATCATAAGGACACAGTAGAATAGAAAGGTCAAGCATTGAAATGCCTTACATTTGTTGATAAAACATGTATAATACATGCACGCAGTCTCCGTTATGTCACTGTGTTACTAAAGACCTGTTGTGAAGTGGGTATGATGGCTCTGGTTGTCACCATCTTGGCAGCCCAGCCTCTACTGCCCAATCCAAAAATGGGCAAAGTCATGGACAGTTGTCACGAACGTTGAAATTAGCTACAGAGACCAAAACTGTTTTTTGTACCAGGCTGTAAACATGTTTATTTCTGCTGTGAATTTGGACAGTTTAACACGGGGACCTATGGAGACTGACTCAATTCTAAAGTGGACGTCTTCAGTTTCATCTCACAGCTTGGGCTTGCTGTGTAAAAACTCTTTCCAGTGTTTCCATGTTCGTGAAAGGTGCAAGAAGTTGGCCTTGTGTTGCATGTAACTTTGTTGTTTGAGTCAGTTTGGACTCGAGCATTGGTGACAATCGAATGTCAGGTAACAATAAACCACAGAAACGGGTGCATCACCACTGAAGAAGCTGAACGATGCTACAATATCGCACAGAGCCTGAACATATATGGACATAATCGTGTCTGAGTCTCTGTCCTTGACTTGTCATCACCGCAGCGTGATTTTCTTTCCGAGAAATATTCGCCATGACAACAATAGTTCCTCTTTTTCTGTAGCGCAGCAGTATATAAGATCACACATCACTGGTTCATTCATCATACGACTTGAGGAGCTAGTGGCTGAATAACAAAGCCGTTTACCGCTGAGATCCAGACCGTGCAAAACATTTGAAGATGTGGACCGCTCTCTCTGCAACCCGCTGGATTTGTCTGCTCACCTTGGCTGTGGTGATGCTCTCCTCTACATCACAAGGTAAAACTGAACTCATGTTGTTGAATGTTTTTGTCTCAACGATTAAGCAAAAAAACAAACAAAATATTTAATTGCTGCAGGTTCTTAAATGTGAGAATTTGATGCTTTTCTTTGAGCTATAACTGAATATTTTTGGGGGGGTTGGATTGGTTAAAGAAAATGACTATATCAAAGGATACAAATACATATTTATTAATCCAAAAAAAAAACGTATTTACTGTCTCTAAGTGTCACAACACAGTCAGATTATTTCTAAGTAAAGAAATTCTAAATATAATAATGACCAGGTCACAATCATGCTTTTCTCTCCAGCCATCAGAAAGTGCTACAAGCAGTTTTTCCAGGGAAATTCAGCGGTGCCTCCTAGTGTGTGAAAGGTCAATTTATGCAATGCTAATGACAGTGTTTCCTCTCTCGTGTGTGTGTGTGTGTGTGTGTGTGTGTGTGTGTGTGTGTGTGTGTGTGTGTGTGTGTGTGTGTGTGTGTGTGTGTGTGTGTGTGTGTGGTATTGCAGTTGATTCCATTCCAATAATATCACTAAAGTGCTGCCTCACCACCAACACCACCAAGTTTCGGAGAGTCACAGAGTGTTATGAGCAGAGGCCGAGATCTGGCTGCAACGTTCACGCTTTCCTGTGAGTTTAAAACACCTTCTCTGCGTTACAGCATTCTCAAGATTCATTTAGGTCTAATTCATGAAATATTTCATGAAAATATCTGATCGTTTTGTGTCTTTGTCTTTGTGCAGGGTTAAAAAAAACAGGAAGACGGGCTTTAAGTGCATCAGTCCTGATGCTCAGTGGCTCAAAGACATGATAAACAAGGTGAGAATCAGACAAAGAGAAACTTAAACTTAGAAACTAGATTAGTTCAGACCGGGAAAAAAAGCAAAGCAAACTTTCCTGCTAACCAAAGAAAGTACAGATACGTTTTCATACATTTATCTGACAGCTTTAGTTACTCTACAGCTTCAGATTTTACACACAAATGATTTTATGTGATTGAACATTATATAAACTTTAAACAGGACTTTCACTTGGATAATTACTCAAGTACCATTATCATTAGGAGTACACCAAAGTACTCTTAAAACTTAAAAGTACCTTTTCGAGGTCACTCATACTCACAAAGTATGATGAGTAAGTGTAGCCCTTTCATTACAGATCTGGATTTTAATCAAAGAAGTGTTTAAACATAAATAACTGATCTAGATGGTGTCAGGTGCAAAGCATGAGAGTAAATTACTGAATATTTCCTGTTTCTTTTTGGACTAATTGTTCATTTCCTGTTCTCTTTCCTTCTCCACGCTGCAGGGTAACTTGACGTGCCCTCCTGCGATTGAATAGGCGTAACAGAAACGTCCCGGCAGAGCAGCGGCTCAGAACATTTCCTGCAGATTCACTATTTATTAATTTTACACAAACTTCTATTTAAAAACTAAATCTAAATTATTTTTGTATTTAATTTTTTATAAAGTTTCAAACATTATGTGTAATTATTTTATGAAGTTGTCAGTAAAGTGACAGTAATGGCAGAGTTGTTCTTTTTTGAACCAAACAAAAATGTAATGGATTTAAAATTCAGACACTGGCAGCAAGTTGAATTTAATGTTTAGTTGCACATCCCCTTTTCTCTCCACTGTTTGTTTTTTCTGCCTAAAGTTAATGCAGAAGTATAGTATTGCAGTACTGGCACTGCATGAATGGGGATATCTGTATTTAAGTATTTGTGATAAAAATACGGGAAACATGAATGGAATACTGAGTAATCCGTCTGTGAGGGTTATTTTTAGCTGTTTGGACTATCAGTGTCCACATCCTCTTTAAATGTATCTGTGTGTACTTGTACATTTACATGCAGCTTTTCCCTCTCTTACTCTGAATTATCTTAAAACACAACCGAATAATAAATACATGAACTGTGAGTGAAACTTTCCAGATGTTTTCTCCTGATTTATGCATATTTGCTTTCATCTAAAGGCTAACCCTAAACCCAAAACTCAGGTAAAACGTGTTTGATTTAATTATTGGGATTCAAAAATAGATTAAATAAAGGCAGATTGTTGGTTCAGACCTGTCCAGTACATTGATTTAATGTTTCAGCTCAGTCACATAGAACTAGGTTCATGGTTAATCTGGACTTTTATTGTTTTAACTTTATGTAAAAGATGTAAAGATTTGACGGTATGAGGGTTTTAATACAATGTTAATTATTTATGCATATTAGTTGTAATGACTTTCTATTTGGCCAAACACAATATTGAATGCAGGTTGCACTCCTGTGCTCAGTTTCCAGCATGCATTTGTGCAAAGCTGCAGGGTTTCTTTTCTTCCACTTGATGGCGGCAACGTCGTGATAAACCTCTGATTACAAGACTGCCGTCTGTCCTCTCCACAGACCGGTGACATACATGATGTGTGGATGATTTGAGTGCTGCTCACTGTCAAATACTTTCTCCTGTCTGGAAAACACTAAAAACTTTGGTTTGAAAGCATGAAGTTAAAAACTGATACTAACTGTTGTTACTCCCCAAAAAACTAAAATCAAAAATATCAGCAGGTCTTCATTTGTTCCAGAAGGGGGAACCAAGAGTCAAGATACTCGTACATACTGTAACTACATCACAAGGCCCTCGACTGACACAGTGACTGACTCAGTATGGCTTCATTTTTCCAGTTATCATTTCACACTCTGGTCAAGAGGGCTGAACTAAAAAGGTACAAATGAAACACTCCAAAAACAATGCAAGCGACCTGCTACTTTTCTACAACCAGAGTAAACATTAAAAATATAAAACTACTGAGCGCAGTTACAATCTGTCAGGCCGGTGAGGTGTCTGCACATAGACGCATAGTTATGTATTAATGCTAATGCTGTTATAGACCTGTGCTTTATTTGAAGTTACTTGTTTAGTCATGGGGTGTTATCTTGACCACTCCTAGGTCAGAGGTTATTTGAATGGGAGCCACTGCCAGATGTTCAGATGAAGCAAAGACTTCTTTAGATACATTGATAAGGAGTCAGGTCAAGGGTTAAGCCTTCAGGAGGTCTTTCCTGGCAAAGGAATTTCTTTTGTTCATCTGTTTCTCTGACTCAAGGTACTTTATTGTATGGTATGGGGGCTTAAACTACCTATATAAGCGTTTGTCCTGCATAGGTCGGAAGAGTCTCTCATCATTCGGCCAGGAGCTCTCCAAGTAGTTTTACTTGCTTCGACACTGGACTTGTTGTAAAAAACTTATATACGACTAAGACAGTGTCGGCGGACTTTCTCTTCAAACATCTTCATCACCACCGAAGACACTACACCGGAATTCAAACAGGACTCTGAAGCTGAGGTGTCAGTGAGCAGATTTATTGGTAGACAACAAAACCTCTCGACAGAGTGATACATCACAAAGGCTATGAAAAACTAACCTGAAGGAGAACTAGGCCAAAACTGAAGTAAACAAAAAACACTCCTAAGGAGGAAAAAAAACAACAAAATAAAATTGGTTATGAAAAATTAGCAAAATCAAAATCACTCAAGGAGAAAAATCAAAAGGCTGCAAAACATTAACTTAAATCTCTACTAGAAAAACGGGCAAGAAACAAAAACTTTCCTGTAAGGTGGAGGCTAGACAATACTATACACTAAAACCAAGAACAGAAAATCTCCAATAATTTAACTAAACTAAACACTATGGAACCAAAAGCAAGACTAGGAAGGTTACAACAAAAAACTCACGAACATACACACTGGGACTATGATCAAGGCTATGTATGGGGTGCCATACATTTAGATTTAGATTTAGTATTTAAATTTTACATTTAACATTTGGATTTAAATATTTAAAATAAGTCTCTAAGTTCACAAATATGGTTCTAAATGTGCAAAAAAGTGACTCTCAAAAAATTCAAACCAGTTTTTTAAACATTGTTTTTAGCTAAATGTGACAAAATGTTGCTGTTATTTTCAGAGCGAGACGCTTTACAAACGGCACCCCATAGCTATAGGGCCGGCTTGGTTGACAAAACACAGGACAAAGGGAGACACAGAACCTATATAGACACACACAGATGAGTAATGGGGGAACAGGTGGAAACAATCAGGAATCACGGCGACAGGTGACACACAAGGGAAGGGCAAGTGATCGGAAACGAGAGGGTAGGTAAATTTCAAAATAAAACACGAGACAAACACAAGAACACCACTTCGTTGTGAGACAATCAAGTGCATCCAATTAAATCCAGTCATCCCTCTCTGAATATTACAACAACAACAACAAAAAATACATAACTAAGATAGTGTGAATGTTGAATTAATATTCAAACACCACTCCAAATGAATGATAATGTTTTTCAGTCACCATATCAACTCAAAGGTTGTTTTCACTGTCACTAAGTAACCCAATTTCCTAAAGTCTTCGGTATTTTCCGGTATTTGTCATTTCATGTGATTAACAGAGTTTCCTGACAGATGCTAAAGTAGATAACGTCCGACTAACTGCTGCTATTCACTTATTTAATCACTATCCGGGAAAAGTTCCTTCTTATCTAACAGGAGGCGAATAGCGTTTTTTTTTATTTCATGAGAACTTTAAGATGCTCATAATCCACATTCATGACTCATGACCTGCCAACAACAAGACTTTGCTGCAAAACAAACAAACAAGAACATGTCAGATCTATAGCTGATTCTCCAAAGTTGCTTAAAGGGTCGACAGCCGCCCTAGCTGTTGTGGTTTACGTGTTTGCATGGTGCTTCTCAGTCATCGCTTATTGGCTTTTCATTACAGAAACAGCAGCAGGTGCGAACATGCTCGACAACAACAACAGCTCGACAGCTACTTCACCTCAACCCACCATGTTTTTTAGTAAGAGTTTATTTGCCAAATCAAGGTCAGAACTGCTTTGTGTTGGTGTGTGATCCTGGAAATAAACCAAATCAAAGTACATTTACTGGCTTTAACTCCTATGACATGGATTTCATCAGTGGCTGACGCACGTCCATTTGTACGACAGCTAAGCAAACTCCATCTCCTGATTAAGACCACATGATATGTTTGGGAGTTTTGAGAAAAGCTTGAGTTGCGATTGTCCAGCAGCCAATGTGAAACATGCTGATGTCTACACTGTTATTTTCTCTATAGGAAACAAATCTACCGGTCATACTGACCACTTCCAGAATCTATTTGAATACTTTGATCTGCTAGACAGTTTGTCTCGGTTGTTATGGCGATTTGCTGACAGGCTATAGCGAAAAATTTACCATCATTTCATCACTTTGTGAGGTGTAATGAGCATGACACGGCATCTGGTCAGCAATGGTGAATAATAATCCCTTTAATGCTGAAAGCATTAGTAATTCAGTGAATGCTGATCTCAACATCAACCTCCGTGAACCGGAGGTATGATCAGTGTGGCACATGACCCAGTCATTCTTCCGAAATGTTGTCTCTTTTGGCATAATAACTTCCCTTTTTATGCGTTTTTGTACAACTCAAAGCAGATATCGGTGAAGGAGCAGGAAGTAACCGAGGTTTTAAGGAAATATTGCTCTTCCTGATATGTAGCCACAAATTTTCCATTGTAAAATGACATTGTTTTTTTGGTTGTCTAGAGTATGATTATTAATCTATGAAAGATATGCAAGAAATTGGAAGTCAGAAATGTCTCATTTTAAGAATGATATGATAGCTTATTTTCTATTAAAAAATAGATGCAGATATACTTTCTGTGGTTTAGAAACCTCGGTCTGTGGAGCAAGACTCCAGAAACTCTGTTTCATATTCATTATCTATTTCATTCTTTCAGTCACTACCCACAGTTCATACATGGGATATATAAAGGCTAAATAAAGGTATTCCTGGAGAGCAGAGTTTATGTGTTTGTGATCTTGGAGTTGCTGATGATTCATTTTAATTTTCTCTTTCACTACAATGTCTGAATGTCTGAATGTGATATGTTGTTTTGGATTCTTTTGTCTTGTAGAAAATACATGGCATTTAAGACACAGAACTTTGTATCCAACATAAAAAGACATTTCTGCCGTAAATTTGAATAAAATGAAATGCTACTAAAAGTACTCGTTTTGAATTTGCCGATTTCTTATGTGGCCATCCTGGTGGTTGTTGTTGTCCTAGTGTCTTATAAGCTCATAGAGGCTGGGCACCACAGATGCAGTCCACTTTTCCCCAGTCACAATGCAATTACAAAAGCAAATAAATGGCCATTGATAGGACCCAATCAATCAATCAACCAACCAACCAACCAGCCAACGAACCAACCAACCAAACAACCAACCAATCAATCAATCAATCAACCAGCCAACGAACCAACCAACCAACCAACCAACCAATCAATCAATCAATCAATGAATCAACCAACCAACCAACCAACCAACCAACCAACCAACCAACCAACCAACCAACTAATCAACCAACTAATCAATCAATCAATCAATCAATCAATCAATCAATCAATCAATCAATCAATCAATCAATCAATCAATCAATCAATCAATCAATCAATCAATCAATCAATCAGCATCAGCATCAGTGACAAAGCACCACCTCGGTGGATTTTTAGCATTGAACAGTCCAATCTGATTTGACTGGCAAATCTCCACCTCAGTCACAGTTGGCCCTGTGGTTTGTGGTCATTGTGACACTTGGTTACTTGGTTTTTAGCGTGCCATGTTGCGCCTTCTGCATGCAACTAAAAAACAAAAATTCATAAATTCGCTCTGGGTTTCCTCAATGGATGACTCGAATAATTGATTTTGGTACTAATGCCAAACACGAGAAGAGAATGTGCTTCAATGCTTAAATGCAGACACAGCTCTCTGATTATACAGAAAACAAATGACTCTCCCAGCAACGATCTGAAACACAACCAGGATGAACCTGCATTGTTCCTCCTGAATCTTCGGTTCAGCAGTTGACTTTCTGTGGGTTAATCTCATCCATCCCTGGTCTTGCAACTGGACTACCTTAGTGATCTTAACCAAAGAGATACGTATGCCCTTTATTTAAATCTGAAGTTCTGCCTGTTTTAAATTAGCCCATTCATTTTACCATCTGACAATATCCCCAGTGTAGGATAGAAGTTCTCCAGTACAACTTGGGTAAGGCCCTTTCTCTCCACCTACTTCCATGACCTTTGTGAAATCCTCCTACACCAAAGCTGCTGTAGTTCTGGCTTCCCACTAACTGACTACTCATACTGTAGAAAGGCCTCTTTCTTAAGCTTGGCGGTTTTCTTAGCTGCTGATGAGCTGCCACCTCGACAAGAACCAATGACTGCAATGGTTGGTTTGAACATTTTCAATAACCCCAAGAAGGCAGGAAAGGTCTTCGAGAGTCGAAATGTTTTTCTAGTTCAACCTCACTGCATTTTATCTTATCTTTGTTTTCATTAAATCAGATAAGTCAGTTGAAAACCAATTTAATGACAGTCTGGCCGAGTGTAAGGAAGGAATTTACTGGATTTGTCCATCAGCTTCGTCTGACACCTGATCCAGTTCGCAATGCTTCTGTTATGAAAAAAGAAAATGCATGTTGGACATCAATTACATTGCATTTGGTATCTTGACATGAAAGGCTTATCATGACAATTTTTTTTACCTGTGTCAGCATGCATACAGAAAGTTCACACAAGCCAGCCGTCTTGCATCAACTTAGCAGTGAGTAAACCACAAGCTATGGAGAGATGTGAGAATACAGGAAAGGAAGTTATGTCTGCTTGTGTGTGTGTGTGTGTGTGTGTGTGTGTGTGTGTGTGTGTGTGTGTGTGTGTGTGTGTGTGTGTGTGTGTGTGTGTGTGTGTGCTTGTGTATTTACGGTATGTATGTAACAGCTTGTCGACCCAAACTTACGAGATCAATCGAAGCTTTAAAAATAATAAATGCAAATGCTGATATGTAGGGTTACACAATGTGATAAAATCTGCCGTGTGCTAAAAAAATAAAGGCACATTTAAGAATGACTTCATTGGTAATGTGGCACATTATGACATAACATAAAATATAAATGTAACATTGGCCAAGTTTGTGTTTGAAATGGTCCCTGTGGTCGGCATGCCACCTTAAAGTGCTACCAGAAACGTATTCAATGAGAAAAGGGGAAGTGGTTTTTGCAACGGATGTTAAATACTGCAAGGCAGACAAATTTAAAAACTGTAAAAATAAAGTCATACATATGAGACACTCCAGGGAAATAATCGAAAAATAATCAGCAACAAATATTATCGTCATCCTTAATTTCAGTATATAAACTAATTCCAAGACATTTTAAATCGCCTCTGCGTTCCTTCAGCTCCACATGACTTCTTGAAATGATGTCAAAGACGGCCTTCACATTCCTTCCATGCTACTCATGTCAAATAGGTCACCAATTACAAGCACAATTAGACAAAGTCATACCTAGCACGCTATTTCATGCAATGCAACTCCTCCTCTGTTATCAGCTCTCTGCTTACACAATACTAAGATTTCTGAGATAGATTTGCCAGATTAAGAAATGAAGCTTTGGGCTTTTTTTTTCCCAAAGTGTTTTTTTCTTTTCTTAGTGGGAAAGTTTCTGCAAGTAAGACACGATACGAGCCCTGTGAAAAAACACCCCATGTGTTGCAACTGAGAATGAGAAGGGGGGCAAAAGGAAAGCAAGGAAGGAAGTTTGGTTTATTTTAATCTGTAACTAAGTGGAAAGACAGTTAGTGGGTGATCTAATCTCAGAGTTGCTTGTCTCAGCTCATTATTTCCCCCCAACCTTTTTGTTTTATTTGCATTAAAATGTCCAAGATGCTGTGTATACCTGGAGGGAAGATGACATCTTATGGTTGGTACTGAAAACGTAAAAAGCGTGCAGACGTTTAGAGATAATCTGATGTTAAAATGCGGATCCTTTAACATCTAACGCCTTCTTCATGGTTTTGCCTCTCTTCCTCCTTCAATCATATGATTCTTTGGAAGAATAAAAAAGATGTTTCCACAAAGGCTATTAATGTTTCTCATGCTGACGTGTGAAAGCTTCTGTAGACATTAGTTTACCACAGAGGTATCAGCTTCAGTAAATGCAACGCCACCCACCTCGTCACCCCCACCGACACTTATTTCCCAGAAAATGTCGTCACCAAAGTCAAATGTTGTCCTAACACCTTTAGCTGAGATGATATGATAAAGTTTATTTGAAATGCCTTGGTGCAGACTGTGTATTAATCACTGACAACACACCCGAAAAGGGACGGTTAGTCAGCAGATCTTGGCGCCATAGTGGCTGCTCATACTGACTATCCAGTTCCTCTTCAAATACAACAGAGCATTAAAGCACCTTGAAGTGTATTAGTGAGTTGTGTGGTTTTAAATAAGTTAAAACATCAGCATGTCTCTTCTCTTTTAGACTCTTAGATTAGGGTTGTAGCAATATACCGGTTTCATTGTCTACTTACTTTTAAAAGAAGCACTTTTAAATTAGTTTGACGCTACGCTGATGTGCAATCAGGTGAAGTATCTATGACACAAAGTTACACGCCACCAACTATTTCAATGATTTTAGTAAAACTGGATCATACAGAGTTTCCTGATGGACAGTGAAGTAAACTGCTGCGCTGTTAGCTCAGTTTGTTAGCCGGGCTGCACGCACTGTGAGCTTAGAGCACCAGAGTGTTAATGTTTGTACCACAGGCGTTTGGGACCACCAGGAAGAAGAAGAGGAGGGCTCAGGGTGCAGGCAGATGGAGACGCTGATGTCGTGCCAGAACCAGAGCTGAGCAAGTGAGAAAACTGGTCTCAGCATCAGCCCGACTCTTAAGTTTTGTTTTCACATAAAAAGCTTGGCCCGAAGACGCTTTTACTTTTAGATTTCACGAGAACACAATAAACTGAAAGTCTGCTCAGAGTGGAAGGTTCTGCTTTTACTCTGATGCAGTTCTCAGTCATTTCCTGTCTTTTTTTTTATTTCTATTGAGTAAGCTGCACGTTTCCTTGTTCTTGATGTCAGAGTTTTGGGTTATCACATTTCAGTACATGCGGGTGTTGGTTTTGTTTTTTAGAGGTGTGCAAGAAGATCTGGACTCTAAAAGTGTCATTTAAAAAGCTTAAAAGAGGTTTTTTTTCCCTTTCTACCACAGACTCCTACTTACAGAGGCATCATGCTTGCCAGACTTGAGACCTCAAAAATATTGGGAATTTTAACACCCAAGTGTGGTGAGGAGGTGGGTGGCTGCATTGTGGTGGCTTCGAAAGAGTGACAATAACAAAAACAATAGTAAAGGCAATTCTGAGATTTCTTTCAAATGCATACATTAAATATGTTGTGAAAATAGTTGCTGAAAACACGTGAAAAGACTCTGAATGATATATTACTGAAATGTGGAGTTAGAGGCTTGATGACACACTGAGGCCATTGGCACTGTCACTATCACCC
This sequence comes from Collichthys lucidus, assembly GCA_004119915.2. Taxonomy (NCBI): domain Eukaryota; kingdom Metazoa; phylum Chordata; class Actinopteri; family Sciaenidae; genus Collichthys; species Collichthys lucidus. The sequence goes on along the minus strand of CM014096.1, from coordinate 4,765,812 downwards.
CTAACCATGCTGCTAAAAACCTGGACGTGGTACTAGATGATCGTCTTTCTTTCTCTGAGCATATTTCCTCCGTAGCGAGGTCATGTCGCTATGCATTGTATAATATTAGAAAAATCAGACCATACCTGACCCAATATGCCGCTCAGCTCCTGATTGAGGCTACAGTCACCTCCCGCCTCGATTATTGCAACTCGCTCCTGTCCGGCCTACCTGCTTGTACAATCAAACCATTGCAAATGGTCCAGAATGCCGCAGCACGACTGGTTTTCAACCAACCCAAAAGGTCACACGTCACCCCACTCTTCAGCGACCTGCACTGGCTGCCTGTAGCAGCCAGAGTTAAACACAAAGCTCTGACGCTATCCTACAAAACCATCTCAGGATCTGCCCCTGGCTATCTCAGCGTCTTACTCAAGGCTCACGTCCCGACCAGGGCGTTACGCTCCGCTCATTCAAACCGTCTAGTTGTACCATCGCCTCCCGCAAAGCGAGGTCACTCTAAACTTTCTCTGTGGTTGTTCCCAAATAGTGGAATGACCTACCAACGGCTGCAAGAACAGCAACATCCCTTTCTACCTTTAAAAAATCTTCTAAAAACCTTTCTCTGTCGAGAATGCTTCCCTGCCTAACAAAACTAACAAACTACTCTGTGCTCCTTTACACCTTTGTCAGCTTATGTCCTCCTCTGTAAGTCGATAAAAGCGTCCGCTAAATGTAATGTAATGAATACATCTCGCTAAGAGTGTTATATATTATATTGCCTTGTTTGGAGACTAGTGGAAAATGCCTTAAACTGTAGCTACATTGAGCATTTATGGACATAGAGTAGTTGTGTCACTGTTCGGTGGGCATACGAACAAGTAAGAGAGGACATCTTCTTCATGACAAGTGTATTGATAAAGCTTCCAGTTTCCTTATACACGCTTCAATAAACCTTCCAGCAGAAGAAACCTCTCTCCTCACTGACTGAATACAATTCTTCACAAACAAAGGAAACAGTGAAAGACAGTATCCTGTTGAAGGTCATGGGATTATGTTGTGACATATCTGTGTCACTGGGCTGGACCAAAAACGATTGCCAAAGTCTCCATGACATTAATGTCACAATTTCACAACTGTTTAGATCAAAGATTAAGAAGGTCAAAGAAGCTTCATTGTCTTGAAATGATGCAGATCTACACTAAACATTGATCCGTTTGCATTAAGTTTTCTGATAAAAGACATCGTGGCATTAGGATGTCCTTTGACCTGTGAGGGATTCCTAACACCCCCATAGTCAAGTAACTTAATTTTCCAAACGAAACCCTGTGATGAAAGTGCTTCCTCTTGGTCAGTGTCGGTCACTTCGTGGAAATCCCCGTCATTCAGCGTGTCTTTCATTGAGACGAAGAGAGGGGCGGGCGAAGCAAAGATGTAGGGAAGATCACAAACCGGACGTATCACTTCTGTTTTTTGAGGCCTTAAGTGTCCGATCTCTCCAGAGGTCTGTCAGTTCATCGAGCTCTCTGGAGAGGAAGAGACAAGAAAGACCAACCAAGAGGTTATTTTATCCAGCATTTATCTATTTAATCACCATCCTCTCTTGAAAATGGTTAACTGTGGAACCCTGTTGAAGAGCGCGCTGGTCGCCATCCTCCTGGTGGTTGCGGTTGAGTCTGGACCAACAGGTAAGATTAAGCTTTAGATAAACAAATTACAGTTTATAGATGAGATTTACATTTTCTAAAAGTCTTGTATCTTTTTGTCTTAGATGAGAAGCTGGCAGAATGCTGTGAGACAGTCAGCAACGTCAAGATAACCGAACCAATCACAGGATACATGATCCAGAAACGTAACGCTCAGTGTGTCCGAGCTGTCATGTAAGTAAGACAAGCAATGCTTCATGTTCATAATTTGGCACCTCTAAGTCTATACCAAGTCAGATCAGCTTGTATTTTTAAGGGAAACAGTCTGGAAAATACTAATGTTGCTTTTTTTTATCATTCCTGCAGCTTTCAGACAGCAACAGGTCTTTACTGCAGTCAGCTGACGGCTCCCTGGGTCCGCGCCAAGATTGTTGCATTTGAGTGAGTTTAACAGTTGATCTGCTCAAATGCTCATTTGATCTTTTTCTCATTTATTTCAAACTCATGGTCTCATATATTTTTGTCTTTTATTCTCTTTCTCACAGGAAGGAAAAAGCTCAGAAAGCTTCTTCATCTGTGGCTCCCTCGTCTCCCGTCTCCCTCCTCTCCATCATCACATCCACCGCCTCTCCTTCTTCTTCCACCAAGTGATGAGTCGGCCTGCGGCTTCTCCACCTCCAACCAATGAGGAGAAAAAGAAGAAGAAGAAGTTCAAACTAAAGCTCGAAATAGCACTTAGTATTTAGTTTCTTTCAATGCCTCTTTGATGATATTATTTATTAGTTTAATTTAATTGCCCAGTTCAGACAGAAGTATAAATGTATTTATTACCAAGTGTATTTATGAATGTTTACAAGTTACTGTATACAACCTTATGAACAAATGTTTATGCATCTTAAAGTAAACCTGAAATTGATATTTATTTGTTTGAACTCAAGAAGTTGTGCAACTATGAAAACATTGGTTGGAAATAAATGCTGGACAAGAAATAACTGTCTGTTTGCTGCGTTCTGTCCATGATACATATGGTAAAGAAATCAGGTAGCGGAAAATTTCACGTGTTATCCCACAAACTCTGGACTTACTTGTTGGAGACGTCAGTAGAGTCTTGATTAGAGGCTGTAGCACACACTGAACACATCATACAGACAAAATAAGTACTCAAAGTACAGTAGTTTTCATCCACAAATGACTTCTTTCTGATACAAAAACAAGATTCATCCATATAAGGATCAAACATGAAACATGCCACGTGGCAACTGTGGTTAGTGGTTGGAATATTAAATCAAACACACTGACGGAAAGTTAACAACTTCATCTTCACACATGCAAATAAAAAGGTGTCACGCAATTTTTTTGTCTTTTCATTTTCCATTTTGGTTTTCCTCAGAAAATTGCCAGGTTCAAAAAATCGAGTAGTTAATTCAAGAAGCCAAAACCTCTGACTGTCTGTGAGCACTTATTTTACCTCAGAACAGTCGATAACAAAGTCGAGGTGTTGTCATTGACAAGTCTATGTGTGTCTGCTGTCAATTTTAATACAAGTTCAAGTTCTTCGTTGTCATATGTGCAATTACAATGAAGATTATGAGGTACTCAAAGTAGTTTTCATCCACAAAATTTAACTAAATATCCAAAAATTACGTAATATATAAGGAAAATGTGAACATGAGTTGGTTCATCGACACATGAAATTGGTGGCACTGTAGGGAGTTTTCTATTCTGGCATGCCACATATGAGGGTTACATGCATAACGCAAGTATTTGTGAGTTACTGTAGGGAGAGTTACAAGGGTCTGTAAACGCAATAAAAACAACTGGCTACAGCATTTTATTGATATTAGAAAACATATTTTTTTACTTTTGAATGCTTCAGTACAAAGTATGTATTGAATTATATAAGTATACACATACAAATCATAAATCAAATCAGTGCTAAATTTGGCTGAATTATGAAAAGTATGAGGAACCGTTTTGGAGTCGAAAGAGCCGGCTCTTTTTGAGGAGCTGAGTCAAATGATCCGACTCACTAAAAAGAACTGAACTTCCCATCACTACAGAGGACTATGTTGTGACATGTCTGTGTCACTGGGCTGGAGCGATTACCACGACTGTAGTAAGTCCTGCCTAAAGTGATTACCGAAGTCTCCATGACATTAATGTCACAATTTCACAACTGTTTTATATTGAAAAGATGTTTTAGATGAAAGATTTAGATTTTCAAAGAAGCTTCATTGACTTGACAAGATGCAGATCTGCACTAAACATTGATCAGCAGTGTTGTGGGTAAAAACAGTACTCTAGAGTACTCTTGTCATGTGCCTGTGTGCCAGTGAGCGATTTTATTGTTTGTGTTATCCGGCCTGTTCATCATTTTTGTTTGACATAGAGGCAGCTGTTAAAATCTGTTAGATCGTTGACTGGTCGTTAATTTTTAAATGGATCTGAATCTGCTACCTGTTTACCTCAGATTGTGTTAAATGCACTTTCATAACTGCATACTCCTAAAAAAAATTCAGGAGTTACCTGATCTTGTTTGGTGCACATACAGTACTATACTATTGCCCATCTGGTTACCACAGTATTTTATTTTTTACATTCTTATATTCTGGATTCTAATTAGATTTCGTCCCACTTACTAGTACTGTTGAACGGAGCTCTAATCTTCATTGTAATTGCACATATGACAATGAAGAACTTGAACTTGTATTAAAAATTGACAGCAGACACACATAGACTTGTCAATGACAACACCTCGACTTTGTTATCGACTGTTCTGAGGTAAAATAAGTGCTCACAGACAGTCAGAGGTTTTGGCTTCTTGAATTGACTACTCCTTTGAACCCGGCTATTTTCTGAGGAAAACCAAAATGGAAAATAAAAGACAAAAAATTGCGTGACACCTTTGCATTTGCATGTGTGAAGATGAAGTTGTTAACTTTCCGTCAGTGTGTTTGATTTAATATTCCAACCACTAACCACAGTTGCCACGTGGCATGTTTCATGTTTGATCCTTATATGGATGAATCTTGTTTTTGTATCAGAAAGAAGTCATTTGTGGATGAAAACTACTGTACTTTGAGTACTTATTTTGTCTGTATGATGTGTTCAGTGTGTGCTACAGCCTCTAATCAAGACTCTACTGACGTCTCCAACAAGTAAGTCCAGAGTTTGTGGGACAACAAGTGAAATTTTTCCGCTACCTGATTTCTTTACTATATGTATCATGGACAGAACGCAGCAAACAGACAGTTATTTCTTGTCCAGCATTTATTTCCAACCAATGTTTTCATAGTTGCACAACTTCTTGAGTTCAAACAAATAAATATCAATTTCAGGTTGACTTTAAGATGCATAAAAATTTGTTCATAAGGTTTTATACAGTAACTTGTAAACATTCATAAATACACTTGGTAATAAATACATTTATACTTCTGTCTGAACTGGGCAATTAAATTAAACTAATAAATAATATCATCAAAGAGGCATTGAAAGAAACTAAATACTAAGTGCTATTTCGAGCTTCAGTTTGAACTTCTTCTTCTTCTTTTTCTCCTCATTGGTTGGAGGTGGAGAAGCCGCAGGCCGACTCATCACTTGGAGGAAGAAGAAGGAGAGGCGGTGGATGTGATGATGGAGAGGAGGGAGACGGGAGACGAGGGAGCCACAGACGAAGAAGCTTTCTGAGCTTTTTCCTTCCTGTGACAAAGATAATAAAAGACAAAAATATATAAGACCATGAGTTTGAAATAAATGAGAAAAAGATCAAATGAGCATTTGAGCAGATCAACTGTTAAACTCACTCAAATGCAACAATCTTGGCGCGGACCCAGGGAGCCGTCAGCTGACTGCAGTAAAGACCTGTTGCTGTCTGAAAGCTGCAGGAATGACAAAAAAAAGCAACATTAGTACTTTCCAGACTGTTTCTCTTAAAAATACAGGCTGATCTGACTTGGTATAGACTTAGAGGTGCCAAATTATGAACATGCAGCATTGCTTATCTTACTTACATGACAGCTCGGACACACTGAGCGTTACGTTTCTGGATCATGTATCCTGTGATTGGCTCGGTTATCTTGACGTTGCTGACTGTCTCACAGCATTCTGCCAGCTTCTCATCTAGGACAAAAAGATACAAGACTTTTAGAAAATGTAAATCTCATCTATAAACTGTAATTTGTTTATCTAAAGCTTAATCTTACCTGTTGACTCAACCGCAACCACCAGGAGGATGGCGACCAGCGCGCTCTTCAACAGGGTTCCACAGTTAACCATTTTCAAGAGAGGATGGTGATTAAATAGATAAATGCTGGATAAAATAACCTCTTGGTTGGTCTTTCTTGTCTCTTCCTCTCCAGAGAGCTCGATGAACTGACAGACCTCTGGAGAGATCGGACACTTAAGGCCTCAAAAAACAGAAGTGATACGTCCGGTTTGTGATCTTCCCTACATCTTTGCTTCACCCGCCCCTCTCTTCGTCTGAATGAAAGACCCGCTGAATGACGGGGATTTTCATGAAGTGACCAACACTGACCAAGAGGAAGCACTTTCATCACAGGGTTGCGTTTGGAAAACTTGACTATGGGGGTGTTAGGAATCCCTCACAGGTCAAAGGACATCCTCATGCCACGATGTCTTTTATCAGAACATTAATTAAAGTATTATGAGCCAATCAAGAAAAACTTAATGCAAACTGATTAACAGTCTTTTGTATAGTTACTTTAAAAAGTAGTTAATTAGGTTACAACGTTACCATCAAATAATATACTAGTAAGTGTACTTTATGGCAGTAGTATGAAGCACTTAACTCCGGTTAACCCCCATAAAATTATTTAATGTTGCTGCAGTTTACTAAGAACTCACATGATATTTTTCCTCTACTCAATCACAAACAGCTCTATCCCAAAATTAGAAAGAAATTACTAAAAACAAATGTTTGATTTAAACGTCAGGAAGAAAAATCAGTTGTTCAGTTTATACGTGGAAAAGTGACCATGACCCATCAGTCCTCCCTGAAAATATTCTCCATCTCCAGCAATTAGAGCTGGTTAAACCCCACATTGTTACAGCAAACAATGGTACTGTAAGTACTGTCTTTGGCAACTTATATTAAAAATAATTATTTAAATTTATGTGGATAAATCAGCACGACTTGGTTAGTCCTGCCTACCGACTCTTCGGTGAACTTCCCCATGGAAAAACAGCCTTCATCCCCGGCAGTGAGAGCCCGGTAAGTCCTGCTGTTTGAATGAAATTTTGAGCAACCCACATTTTCACAACAAACAGCATTATTGTAGCTAATATCTATGGCAACTTATATGAAGAAGATCTTCAAATTTTAGAGGAAGAGACTTGGTTCTCCCTGCCGACCGACTCTTCGGTGAACTTCCCTCTGAAAAAACAGCCTTCATCCCCAGCAATTAGAGCCGGAGTTAATCCCACATTATTACAGCAAACAACAGTACTGTAAGTAACGTCTTTGGCAACTTATATTAAAAATAATTTAAATTTATGTGGATAAATCGGCACGACTTGGTTAGTCCTGCCTACCGACTCTTCGGTGAACTTCCCCCTGGAAAAACAGCCTTCATCTCCGGCAGTGAGAGCCTGGTTAGTCCTGCTGTTTGAATGAAATTTTGTGCAACCCCCATTGTTACAACAAACAGCATTATTATAGGTAATATCTATGGCAACTTATATGAAGAAGATCTTCAAATTTCAGAAGAAAAGACTTGGTTCTCCCTGCCGACCGACTCTTCGGTGAACAGCCTCCGTCTCCGGCAGTGAGAGCTGGTTAAGTCCTGCTGTTCACAAATGTCTTGAACGCACAATGTCTCTTTCCACTGTGCATGGTGGGGTCAACAGAGTAAAGTGACGTCCATGTTTTACCATGTTGAGTAAAGTCTCATGGTGCCGAGTTTGTGAGGGAGTAGGCCTACAGGAGAGGACTGAGGGGAACCGGTGTTGAGAGTCAGGGTGGATCCCAGATCTCTGAGCTTAAATATAACAGATAAAAGACATTGTGGTGTGAGCATGACCTCTGGCATGTGAGGGATTCCTAACACCCCCGCAATAAAGTGATCAGTGCAAACCACAACTAATTTTCCAAAGGAATCTGATGAAAGTGTTTCCTTTTGGTACATTGGTCACTCTGTGGAAAGTCCCGTACATCATTAATTCAGTGAAGAGAGGGGAGGGCGAACCGAAAACGAAGGACGATGACTAATCACTTCTGCTTCTTGAGGCCCTTAAATATCCGACGTGTCCAGACGTTTGTCAGTTCATCGAGCTCTCTGGAGAGGAAGGGACCAACAGAGATTATTCTGTCCAGTATTTTTCTATTTAACCTAATATTTATCATCCTCTTTTGAAAAAATGGTTAACTGTGGATCCCTGTTAAAGAGCGCGCTGGTCGCCCTCGTCCTGGTGGCTTTGGTTGAGTCAGGACTATCAGGTAAGATTTATAAGATGATACAGATGTGTGAGACTAAAATGATTGTTCTATTTCTTTTAATTAACTTTTGTTTCAATGCATTTTTAGATGAGAAGCTGTCAGACTGCTGTACGACAGTCAGCAAGCGGAAGCCGAATGAACCCATCATAGGATACACGGTCCAGATAGCTCAGGCTCCGTGTGTCCGAGCTGTCATGTAAGTAAGAATAAGCAACGTTTGTCAGTTTTAAAACAGAAATACAGTCCAGCCCCTGCCAACATTTTGCTTTAATATTTTCTTTTCCAAATGTTAAATGCTTTTGATTTGTTCTACATCAAGTCAGATCAGCTTGAATTGTTGAGAGGAAGAGTCTGGAAAGTACTAATGATGAATTTGTTTGTTCCCGCAGCTTTCAGACAGAAAAACGTCGTTACTGCACTTACGTGAAGGCTCCCTGGGTTCTCAGCACGATTAAGGAATTGTAAGTAAATTAAACAGTTGATCTGCTCAAAGGCTCAATCGGTCTTTTTCTCGTTTATTTCAAAAGTCTCATAAATCTTTTTATTCTCTTTCTCGCAGGAACGCGAAAGCTCAGATCGCTCTTTCGACTGCGGCTCCCACGTCTCCAGTCTCCCTCCTCTCCATCATCACATCCACTGCCTCTCCTCCTTCACCCTCCACCTCCGGCCAATGAGAAGAAGAAGAAGAAGAAGTACAAACTAATGCCGGGAATAGCACTCGAAGAGGATAATTGAGTTACTTCATGATGAATATTTAGTTTCTTTCAATGCCTTTATGACGATATTATTTATTAGTTTAATTTAATTGACCGGTTCAGACAGAAGTATACATTTATTTATTACCAAGTCTATTTATATATGTGTACAAGTTACTGTATACAACTTTTAAGAACAAAGTTTTTATTCAACTGGAAATATTTTTGAGATATTTATTTGTTTGAACTCAAGAAGTTGTGCAACTATGAAAACATTGGTTGGAAATAAATTCTAAATATGAATCTGCATCCAGTGTTTATCTGTTTGACTGTTTGGTGCTTGGAATGGGGGTCTTTTTGAATTATTATTATTTATTTATAGAGTCTGACAGTAAGCCTTGCTTTCACGTGAGGCCGCTTAGAGCAGTAGTATGAATATTTTTTGTAAGGCCGGACTCAGACGCAGAGATGTCAGTGAGCTGTTTTATTTTGAATAACAAAAAACCCTCAACAGAGTGAGGCTATGGCAGGCTATAAAACAGGCCTAAACTAGGAAAAAACAAATTTCACTCCAAAGAGAGGAAAAAACTCTAAACTGCCTTATGAAAAATTATCAAAATCAAAATCATTCACAAAAGGAGAAAAATCAAAAGGCTGCAAAACATTAACTGAAAAATCTCTCCTAGGGAGGATGAAAAAACAACTAAACTAAGGCCAATGAAACAAACTGCTATACTAATAAATTTACAACAAAAAATCTCTCAATCGAGGCAAAAACAAAGGAACACTCAGGCAACAAGGCTGAAATAAGGCTTTGGTGATCAGTCATAGGACGAAACACTTCGGCACGGGACAAAGGGAGACGCAGACAATATATACACAGGGTAATGGGGAACAGGTGGAAACAATCAGGGCGGGGAAGACAATCAGACCGGTGACACATGAGGAAGGGCAAGTGACCTGAAACGAGAGGAGAGTCACCTTTCAAAATAAAACAGGAAATGACGAGACAGGACAAAAACCCAGCTTGACCTCACCGCGGTGTGACACATTTAAAGTTGCAACAAGCAAAAATTTAAGTTTTAATTGGCCTAATGCATTCAAGAACACGACATGAAGAAAAAACTGTTCTGACATGACATGTCATTGTGTCTCAGAGACCAACTATCTTTGGCCTGTCCTGTGCTGTAGTCCCATGAAGCGATAGTGCAGCTCAGACCGCGCCCCAGTAGTTTTTAGTGGTCTGAGTAATAATCAAAATAATATTTCAAGACGGGAAACATTGTTGCACCGATCTCCCTCCTGAAAACTACAACCACAATACTTCTGAAGTCAAGTTTCTCTTAATTACCTTGTTAACTCCTCATAAAACATGGTAACTTATGCATCGATTTTTAAATGGTGCCCCACGTCTCTCGGTGAAGGGGCAGACTCACGTGACTTTTACCAGCGTCACAGGTCTCTAACGGATCCTACTCCAACCCTTTGCACTGTATCACGTGCGTAATATTTTGAAACAAATGTCATAAGTTCTGTAAGACATGCAGTGTCTGTTAATTTGGAAATAAATGTTCTACATGTATATATTTCTTTACCCTAGGCAGGTGAGTGACTTCGATTTGCAGCCTAAAACTGAAACTTTTTTTACAAAAGTAAAAAAATAAATAAATGTCTTTTTAGATCCACCTTTAACACTCCAGGGTTGACATTTTAAAATTCCAAGTATTTCAATAAGTTGAGCTTAACTTGAAGAAACGTAGAAGCAGCGTGTGATGACGTTTTTCCACAACGATCTACCTGTTCACTCGAACTTTACACCAGAGAAGTGCTGCACTGCTCTACTTTGTCACACGCCAAACAAAAGAAGAAGCGGAAGAAGACGTTTCGTCATTTTCCTGTTGCCTTCAAGTTTCAGTGTGCGTGATAAACTTTAGGTTTATGTACAGTAGTGTTGGCATAGCGTGGAACTCCCAACATGGCAGCAGAGGTGACTCACAGAAGATGCTGAGACGTTTAGCTCGACACAATTAGTGAGGTTATTAAGGTTTTTTAGAATAATCACATAATATCACATAAAAATGCTGAAATTACTCATCTGCACTCATAATTTTGATTCGGACGATGACTCCGCTTGCTTGGAATGATTACTCACCGATGACAGTGAAATATATTTAACCCTGAAGACTGTGGAGTATGTATTAATGGGTGTTTGACTAAATATAGTAAGCGACTAAGACAGTCTCCTCTGCGTGGGATGGTTTGACTCTCCGGCGTAACCCCTAAAATACACTGTATGCGGAACAGCTCCGCCACGGCGATGGAGCCGATACGTTTCAGTGTTAGTCAATGTGTCAGCTCACACAGTGTCCGGTCCTGCTGGGTCACGGCTCCGTAATGACTGCGGAAGCCGGAGCACGGTGCATAAGGAAATCGGCTACAAAATACAAAAAAAAACCCTGGTTTATTCTCAAAATAAAATACTCCGTGTTCAAGGCGGATCGAGTTTTATTACAAGAACACGTCACGATGGGCTGGGCCGACCTGAAGTCAACAGGTCAGAGGTTTTCAGGCGTCTTTTCACCCCGTCGACCCCACCAACCAATCATTGATGACACCTCACATCCTTTTTATAAGGACACCAGAAAAAAGATGCGTAGGGTTCCCACGGGTGCTTGAATTCCTTGAAAATGCTTGAATTTCAATTCAGTGTTTTCAAGGTTGTGAAAACGCTTGAATTTTTTGTGAAGTGCTTGAAAATGCTTGAAATTTCACAATTAGTTAAAAATCAAAACAGTCAATCTACCACCATATGAAATAATGCTAATTACACCCATATTATTATGCCATACAGTGGCACCGCTACACTTCCCATGACCATCATGGCAAACTAGTAGGCTACCTATTTAAAGGAGCTGGAAAAATGGAAAAACTGGTGCTTGAAGGTGCTTAAAAGTGCTTGAATTTGTTCATGAAAAAGGTGTGGGAACCCTGGATGCGGCATGGAATGCGGTCACAGGAGTCAAAGAGACTACAGCCAGAAATATCGCACGATTATGCGTGGATTCGGCACTCGGTGTCCGGCGGAGCCGCACCGGAGCCCGTCTGCATGCAGCGTAATAACTGTTGCATGTTGAAGCACAGAGGATCATGCTGTGACATGTCCATGTGTCACTGGGCTGAGAACATCACGACCACGCACTGTAATAAAATCATTACCGAATAAGTCTTCACGATATAAATATCACAACAGTGACTTCCTCATAATGAGAATAGTTTCACAGTTTTTTTTTTCTTGAAGTGAAACAGTGACGAGTTTGTACTATTATTTCTGAATGAGTCATATTTTTTCACATTAAACCCGTCATGACATTCTGATTTTCACCTCTTAAAGGAAGTTTTATTATGTTTTATAATACATTATTTTATTGTGTTTGTTTAATTGTATTATTTTTGTATCCTGCCTCCAGTGTTTCCTCGCTGTCTTAGACATGTTTGTCCATCTGTTCATACATTTTAATCCCTCCATCTATTTTCTGTAACAGTCCCAGCTGACATTGAGTAGAGGGACACTTATTATAATTATAATAATAATTACTATAATTTTATTTAACTGTATAAAACACCTATTTTGCTGCTGTGGCAAGTGAATTTCCACCGCTGTGGGATAAATAAAGTATAATCTAATCTTAATTGAATTAGTCTGGTGTCTCCTCACTGCCGTAGACATCATGTTTTGTTTATCCATTTATAGACTTTAATGTGTTAATTTGATTGAATTTAAATGTTATTCTGCCTCTGGCTTTTCCTCACTGCAGAATGATAAGATATCATTTCCCCAGTGTGTGTTTTTGTTTATAATATATCACTGTTACATTTTATTTGTGTGCAAAAGTCTGATTGATTTTTCCTCGCCATTGTTCACTCACTACGATCTGAGCCTGCTCCTATGATATGACTAAAACTGTTGGAGCCCGTGAGGTATTCTAAACGAACAATCAGAAAAAAACATGACGTATATTTTCCAAACAAAACTCTGTGATGAAAGTGTTTCCTGTTGGTCACCTCATGAAAACCCCTGCTAATCAGCAGGTCATTCGTTTTAAAATGTAGGACGGAAGATGACTAACCAGGGCGACCACTTCTGCTTTTTGAGGCCCTTAAGTATCCGATGTGTCAAGGCGTCAATTCATCGAGCTCTCTGAAGAGGAAGGGACCAACAGAGGTTATTCTGTCCAGTATTTTTCTATCTAACCTCATATTTATCATCCTCTTTTGAAAATGGTTAACTGTGTAACCGTGTTGAAGAGCGCGCTGGTCGCCCTCGTCCTGGTGGTTGCGGTTGTGTCTGGACAAACAGGTAAGATTAATAAGTACAGATTACTTGTCCTCCTTTGAGACTAAAATTATTGTTCCACTTTATTTAATGAACTCTAACTCTTAACTCTCAATGCATTTTTAGCTGAGAAGCTGTCAGACTGCTGTACAAGAGTCAGCACGCGGAAGCCGATCGACCCCATCATAGGATACAGGTTCCAGAGAGCTCAGGCTCCGTGTGTCCCGGCTGTCATGTAAGTACGAATAAGCAATGTATGTCAGCTCTAAAAAAAAAAAGTGTCAAAGATTAAAAAATGCTCCTGCTTTTAATAAATTTATAACTCTGCTTATTTTTTGTAAACGGACATAAAGTCCTGTATCTGATGGTGCAAACCTGAGCAAAGTCGGCCTCTGCCTCTTTTCCAAATGTTAAATGCTTTTGATTTGTACTACATCAAGTCAGATCAGCTTGAATTGTTGAGAGGAAGAGTCTGGAAAGTACTAATGATGCATTTGTTTGTTTGTTCCCGCAGCTTTCAGACAGAAAAACGTAAATACTGCACTTACGTGAAGGCTCCCTGGGTTCTCAGCACGATTAAGGAATTGTAAGTAAATTAAACAGTTGATCTGCTCAAAGGCTCATTCGGTCTTTTTCTCATTTATTTCAAAAGTCTCATAAATCTTTTTATTCTCTTTCTCACAGGAACGCGAAAGCTCAGATCGCTGCTTCGACTGCGGCTCCCACGTCTCCAGTCTCCCTCCTCTCCATCATCACATCCACTGCCTCTCCTCCTACACCGTCCACCACTCCTGCTCCCTCCTCCTCCTCCCCCTCCTCTCCTCCTCCCTTCTCCTCCACATCCGAGATGCCTCAGGAGTAGGTCTGCATCCTCTCCACCTCCAGGCCAATGAAAGCATCGACAAGAAGTTGCAACACTGAAGCAGACTAATGTTTGAAATAGCACTTAACATAATTGTGTTAAATTATAACTTATTTAGTTTCTTATCTCAGATTATTCAGAGAAAAATTTATAGTGAAGTTATTTATTAGTTTAATTTAATTGACCAGTGCTGATAGAAGTATTCATGTATTTATTACAAAGTGTATTTATGAATATTTAAAGGTTACTGTACATAACTTTATGCTCGTATGCATCTTAAAGTTCTACATTTTGGAAATGAAAGAAAATGTTCTGAGACATTTATTTATTTGAAGCTGTGCGGCTGTAACAACATTGGTCTGAAATAAATGTTGCACGCCATCCCTCGTTTATCGCGTATGTTCTTTCTGACAAACAAAAGCGAGAAGTCGTCGGATATGACCATGCAGTACGTTCATTTAACCGCAAGGACAAATCTATGAGCCCATGCATTTTTTATCATCACACAATCTTCACACATCATTTTCCTTTTCGGGTTTTCTGTTCACGCTCACGCTCACGCAAGCTTTCCTCCCCCAAAAATTCACACGCATGAATTTTATCGCACGCAGTAACTGTATTTATGAAGGTTTGCATGTTCCTACATGTGCCCTACTCTGCTGCCATGTCAGGTCAAACATGTGATGCTTTAACTGGAATTAAAGTTAATCCACAAACAGGTCGACGTACGGGGGAGGGAAAAATAAAAAAAGCATCTTTTCTTTTTTTATCATCACACCATCTTGTCATTAATTTGGTTATGGTTTTCTGTTCACGCCCACACAAGCGTAGCTTTCCTTTAACAGAAGTTCACACACACAAACAGGCGCAAAGTCGAAGCCAAATGAGGAAGCGGATTTCTGTCACCTCCGGCTGTCTGTGAGCATTTGCAATGTGCAATGTGCATCGAAACGGCAGCGTTGACCCTCTGTTATAAAATTGCACGAATGCTTATAGAGGTTTGGAGGCTTAAAAGCATCAGTATGCTTCAGATAAAGTGCACGACTCGAGCAGTATCTGTACCACATGATCGCTGCAGTCAGTGCCCTGCTTTGCTCGTGTCTTGTCAAACTAAAGAGGAAGTCGATTTTCAGTTTCCCTTACTCCTGTGGTGTTGCAGTGTGAGTGATAAGACACAAAGACATGTGTACAGTCGTGTGGACGTTGCACAAGACTCCCCGTATGAAGGCGGTAACGAAACAAACAGCTTCTGAAAAGAAAAAGAACAGCGAGCACAGAGATGTTTTATGAAATCATCCAGGTATTAGACAGACAAAAGAGGTGCTACTGTTTCAGGTTTCAACATGTGTGGCGTGTGGACGTTGTCCTATACGCCAATGAGACACTTCCCCGAAAGCTCAGTAAGCAGTGAGTCAGTGATTTCAGAGTCCAGATGTGTAAGTCAGCACACTTTCAAGGCCTTTGAAAGGCCCTTGAAATTCTGCCAGTTGTTACTGGGATATTTTAGCAGGGTTAGCTCAGAATTAAAACCTTTGGAGAGGGAGGTTACTGAACATTGAACATGATAGATCCCAGTGCGGTTAGGACTTATAAATAAACTCCTTATTATTAGGGGGTGCTGTTTTTTTTTTTTTGGAAGATTCACCAGAAATGAAACTTTCTTTTACAAGATTTAAAAGGAAGTCTTCTTTTCCAATGATGCTGGCTTTGGAAAGTTCAGACCAGAGAAAACAATGCAGGATTAATAGATTGATAGATAGATTGATTGATTGATACTTTTATTCTCCTTTCTGACGAATGATTTTCCTTTCGTGCTGCGTGGGGGCTCAGAAAAAAACAACAACACAGGAAAGAAACGGTGAGCAAGTCTTGAGCAAGTTAAAGTTCCCGATATCAGGTGGGATGACTGACTTCTTACAAACATGTCACCCTCCGCTTGCTTTGTCTCCACCCCTCAGCCTCTGTTTTTTTATCAGCATCATCCCGCGCACATACTCATGCATTACATCCAGCTATGGGTGTTTCTACATTTCTTTCTAATAAACGTTGACATCAGTTTGCTGAGTCACAGCCAAAAAGCGTTTGGCGGATGAGAAATGCCGGAGATACTTATGATAAAAACAAAATATAACACTCAGAACTGTGTGCAAAAAAAACAATAAGTTGAGTTTCTTGGACTTTTCTTGCAGTGGTTTCAAAAGAGTGTTGTGTTACAATGTAGAATATAGAAATCTAGGCCAGGCTTATTAAAGCAGAAGTGAACAGTAACACAGCCAATGGAAAAACACTGCTTCTGTGTAGCGTGTCCATATGCTCTGAACAGGATGGATTTCCCCATGACATCAACATTAACCTGCAGGATGAGTAACGCCTATCTGACATGTGTTCCTTAGTCATGAACGCTTCTCTGGTGATAAGTGATCTGAGTCATTTTCAACCCAGCAGGAAGCGATAATGCAACAATTTAGATGCAAGCTGCCTTTAAAAACCAACAAAGACGCTTATTTCTTATCTCTCATCCGATTATGTCCATAAGTTAAAGCATCGTTGTAACCGAGCACATTCACCAACCTAAACTGGATCGTATTTTATCATCTATGATTTACAGAGTTTCCTCATTGGACAGTGAAGTAAACTGCTGCCAACTGTAGCTGCTGTTAGCTCATGTGAAACTTAGGGAGTGTTAGTGTTTGTACCACAGGAGTTTGGGACCTGGAGCTGGTGTTGTGCCAGAACAGGAGCTAGGCAAGCGGGCCATGTAACCGGACTCAGCAGCCTCTATGGACACAATGATAGAAGTGAAAAAGGCGGATTGGACGTCGGTGGAGGAATCTGGGACTGACTTTTAGTGGTTGGTGAGAGCTTGGTGAAATAAAAGGCCGAAAGACGGACGCCGAGCTGGGCTGACTGCTGCTGGACTAGTCGGTAATTGACTCACTAGTTTTTGATCATAAGTAATGTCATCAGAATAAATACATTCCATGATGGATTCATTTCTGAGGGAGATGACCACTTGGAGATAGTGGAGATGGTTGTGGACTTCATAACAACCTAGCCCCACCTGCCCCCTTCATCACCCAGGACCTCAAGTGTATCATCAATGTAAGCCAACTTCACCTCCTCCATCACCATTTGTTTCCACAGACTGTAGCGTATCATTCGCGGTGCCGAGGAGGTGATCGCACCTGGACTCCTCCAGGAAACCGCCGAGGTCCATCAGGATCATCAGTTTCTTCCACCACCCAAGCTTACACACCTCTCAAACGTTCTTTATACTTCACTCTGTGAATTTTGCACATTCCTGCACAACTGCAGAGCTCATTCATCCAAATAACTACCGGACATTTTGTCTTTTCTATTGTCATTATTTAACCTGTCACAGAAATGAACAACATTCTCAGAAATGGAAAACATTAGCTGTCTAAATCATCATCATGACAATGCAAAACAGCAATGACCACAATGTGCTTCTCTCTTTTTTTTTTTTTTTTTGGTTTTCACACTTTGGGTTTGCCTGTGTGTACTTTAGAAGCAAACGTGTGTCATGATGTTTCTCAGAAAGATGTTGGTGGTTTGAAGTCGCACACATACGACTAAAAAGATTCTCTGATGAGGGGCGGAGGTGTGATATTACCACCACCATACATGGTGTACACACGTACTAAAAAAATATACAGATGCACGTCATCATGTCTTTGAACGTACAAACCCACCGGTAGATAAATACTCTGCGCTCGCAAATAAAAGTCCAAACGTCTGTCAGCTCGCTCAGTCTCGGCCTGATCAGTCCATCGGTCAAAATGTCCACGAGGATCCTGTCCATCACTCTCCTGCTCTTAGTGTGTTCTCTGTCCTTTGCAGTAGGTAGCAGTAAGTACCAACTCATTACCACATTACACCGTGCAAGATATCAGAATATTGTTTTCTTCTGAAAATACTACACAGCTTATGTGTCTTCCTGTTTCGAATTGCACGGCCTTGATGCAGCGAGTCTTTCATCTCGGTTTCATGTTGCTCTGCATGAACTCTCTGTGGGATAATTAGTGTAATTAGTGTCATGTGTAGTTTGTAGTCCTTTGGGATTTCTTGTTGTTTGTTTTCTTAATTTTAATCTCTGAGGAATTCTGAAATAATCATCAACAACAGGCTTATTTCAAATATGTCAAATCTGCTTTTGCACACTCAGCTTAAAAACATTTATATGTATATATATATATAGAATTAATACTTTAGATCTTCAGCATTCATTTAGTTTTAATAATAGTTGAAGTCTAAGCTGTGGTAGAGTAGATTTGACTCGGCAGCTCTCTCTCTTACCACAGACTTTTACCTCAGACGCTTCCTGCTGTCTGACTTTGAGCTTTTACCTGACATTTTCATCAGACTCTCGCCTTCGAAATGTGTCAAATTTATTTTATTATCGTAGTTTCAGACAGTCAGATAACAGCCCTGCAAAGTTTCTGACGCGATAACTATTTTATGATACCATCAGATAAATTATTTTCATATCCAGGACATATTGCGTAGTTACATTTTGGAAGAAGGGTAAAGGCTTAATTTGTGCAAGTTGAGGTATCAGTTACAGTTTATTTAACAGACAGGAGTCCCCGTGAATCAATAATTAATATTATTTAAATAGAGGAGTTAATGGATAAAATGATATGTTTCATTTTACTGATTTAGTGGTAACAAGTCAAGCCAGCTGTTACACTTATTCGCGCTCTTCCTCCAGACTGATTTCAGGTGAATTCAACAGGTTTTATTGGCATAAAATAACATCAAATAACGTAAAACATATATGCATGTTCTAGTAGTATCTAATATCTGATAGTAGCAGCGTGAAGTAACACACACATGATGACATAACCACATAGATTTGTTTGAACTCACTATATTTGAACGTTTTTATCAAAATAACTTTTTTTTTTTACATTGAAAAGTCTAAATCTGACAGCGGTTAACATATTTATTAGAATAATTATAACATATTTATTAGATCACCACCAAGTGTTAAAGTTTATGTCACCGCTGCTCTAAATTAAAAGCATTGGTAACTACTAGAATCGTTTTTTATGTTTCTGTAATGGTTAATGAAGCAGTATGTAGAAGCTCTTTAACCAAAATGATATTTTTAATGCTAATATGTGATTATTATTATTATTATCTATGACTTTTCAAATTCACTGGTTTACAAAGAAACTGAAAAAATAGTAAAGCACATTATTATTTCTTGATTAAATGTCAAATTATAATTATTTACATGTATTCCTGAACAGAAGAATCAGCTTTAGTGTTTTCTGCAAAGTGAGGTGGCTCAAATTTGGGAATAAAAAGGTGAATTCAGTTTGAAATTCCTCATTAAAGCTCTTCATGACGCCGGATGGTCTCTGACAGGTGGTCTAATGCGTTTGTTCAGCACTGTAGATACTCACGGGCAAAATGTCTAACAACGTTTGTCACAGCCAGACTTAAAAAATGTGACAAGGAGGGAGACAACGTGAAGTGGTAGCCAAGAACAACAGATTTATTTACATCAGGAGAACGTGTAGCGTGTAAAGCATGTATGGGTGAGTGCACAAAAAGAACGCAACAAAGAAACACATGCTGTTTTCATGCCAGACCGGCCTCCGGGTGCAGCTCATTTAGCTAATAAACCTGCAAAACCAGCACAAGGTGAGCAACAGGGACACCTAGTGGACAGGTGGAGGAGGAGGAGGAAACTCATCTGGTGCAGTTTCACCAAAATTAGTGAAAAAGTTGGTGGTGTGTGACCGCTTTCTGTTTTTTGTGAATATATATGTTGTCATATATCTGTCAGTCTCTCACGTCATTTCCTCTCTGTCGTTTTTAGGACGCTTCCCCACCAGGTGGGTTGGACCGTGCTGCGTTAAACTCAGCACTGGTATTATCAGCGATGATGTGACCGGGGACACATATCATGAATCACCTCACAAGCGTCCCTGTGTCGATGCTATAATGTAAGTTTATACGTGTTGTTGAACAGCAGACAGACATACACACATACAATCCCTCATTCATTGATACACATGTATCTTTTTCTTTTGTTTGTTTTCTTTCAGTTTTACCACCCAACGCGGAGATGCCTGCGTTGATCCAAATCTGGAATGGGTGAAGGAACGTAAGTATTACACACACACACACACACACACACACACACACACACACACACACACACACACACACACACACACACACACACACACACACACACACACACACAGAAAAACTAATGTTTTTTTGTTTTCTGTCTTTGCTCTCTAGTCACCGCCAACATGACGAAGGTGTAAAACATCGCCGCCTCTCTGAGCAAACTGCTGCTGCTGTTTGAAAACCTCCAACATATACACACACACACACACACGTAACATGTACACACATATATTCTGCTGAAATATTCCCTCTGGGTGCACATACATCAACGCTTGCTACTGAGCCCAAACATTTAATATATACTGCATGCTTAAAGTGTAATATCAAGCAATAAATATATTTTGTACTTCAAATGGGAAAGTGTGTTTTTCATTTCGGTCATGTCAAGTTGGTCATTCTCTTATATCAAACCCAACCCTTGAAATGAACTGCTATCTTTACGAAGAGTTAAACTGGAATACAGAAGAAGAGAAGACGGAAACGACAGTGAAGTTTGTAGGTTTTGATGTTTTTAGGGTGACGGTTAACCTCAACGCAGACTCGATGAAATGAGGGTAAAAAGTGAAACCTGTAAGAGCAACAGAGAGGACTTCATTTTGAAGTTTTAGTCACAACTCAGTCTTAAATGTCAGTATGAATCAATGGGCCACAGATAGCGTAGGACATTGACTTAGTCTTTTACAGCAACATCACGTAGAAATCTGTGTTTTTGTGATTTAGCGTCCCTCCAGTTTTAGTGTGATCCCACTGTCCTACATGCATTTTTCATGATTACATTACTTTTAATCAAAATCTAGCGAGTCGAACATTAAGCAACGTCAACAACACAAGACCCAGCAGTAGCTGATATCACTGACTAGTCCAGCTCAGCATCTGTCTTTCAGCCTTTTATTTCACTAAGCTCTCAAAAAAAGTCAGTCCCAGATTTACTCTTGTCTGACGCCTTCTTGCTCGCTCACTCTCTCCTTTCTACTCTGTCGTTATGTCCATAGAGCCTGGTTGCCCAGCTTCTGTTCTGGCACGACACTGGCTGTGCTCCCCGTCAGCATTCGCCTGCACACTGGGTCTGAAAACCTCCTCTTCTTCTTCCCATTGATCCAAAATGCCTCTGGTACAAACACTACGACTACAAACACTCTCCTGCACCTTTTAACTCTCTCAACACGATTCAACAAAACTTCTAGCTCATAGGTGTGAAATAGAAATGTTCTTCATGTTTATTATTACGGTCTTTATCTCTCTTCTGTCTTTATCTTTTTTTAAAGATAAGTTCCTCTTCTGAGGGAAAGCAGGCCATAGTTTCTGCGACTGTGACCATAAAGCACCGAGAAGTATAAACCAAGTGTGATTACATTTAGATGATCTCTCAGTATCAGCTTCCTTCACATCGACACCACAGGCCACAATGAAGCTTTCACAAAGTGCCCTCTCTGCCGTGCCACCACTTGGTGATAAACTTGAATATATTTCTTATAAAGTTGCTGAAACTTTTGGGAACAGAACATTAAAGTTTGAGGGAACACTGTGTATCCATCTTTAAAGTTAACTGCAACTGAACTGGAATAATATTTGTACTGTGCTTTTAAATTTGGACTTCCAGAGAAAACAATGACAACGGTTTGAACTTTCCAGTTGGACTTTAGCGCCATCTAGTGGCTGTTATATGACATCACAGGTATACTTGGTATTGAACCAGCTGTATAGTATTTATAAGTATGCCTTAATTTAATATTTAATAATTTTGTATGCTTTGCCATAATACTAATATAGTTCAAATTGTAGAGGATTTCTCAGAATGTTCACATGCACAGAAATATTTGCAGATACACACACACACACACACACACACACACACACACACACACACACACACACACACACACACACACACACACACACACACACACACATATGAACTGAAAAATGCTCACAAACATTAAGCTGAAAAATACAATTGCAGAAAAAATGTGAAGAATTTAAATAAATAAAGAGAAAAGCAAAATAATTCGACAACACTGCTCTACCCCGACCTTTCACTCTTCCTCTCTCAGCAATGTCTTCCATCGTTGTTGTAAAATAAACAACATGCTCACCTATGGTCTTTTATTGCTTAGTTCCTGATTAAAGTGTTATAAATTATATAACACCATGTTCATGTGCCATGTTTGGCCAGATGGCATATATAGTGGCCAACGAGTTGTTGACATGAGAGACACTCATAAACACAGGGTGAGAAACACACACACACTAACACACACTAACACACACTAACACACACACACACACACAGAGAGAGAGAGAGAGAGAGAGAGAGAGAGAGAGAGAGAGAGAGAGAAACCTGGTTTCTTGTAAATGGAGAAAGGAGGAGCTAAAGTGATCCAGGTAATCAAGGTTGATAAAATCATCATAAAAGCGTTCAGTTTGTTCAGTCTCCATTTTAGGCGGACAGAGCAGACGGAGGAAAAGTGAAGGCTGAGGCAGGGTGAGTGTTAATCCAACATTTTTATTCTTTTACTGTCAAAGTCTCTGAGTCAGTTTTCTCTCTGTGGACTGTAGAGGAAACAAATGTTTGAATGAACTGTTTGATGTTATACTGTGTGTGTGTGTGTGTGTGTGTGTGTGTGTGTGTGTGTGTGTGTGTGTGTGTGTGTGTGTGTGTGTGTGTGTGTGTGTGTGTGTGTGTCAGCAGTGGATAGAGCTCAAATCAAAATGGAGGCCACAGTATCATGAAAGTACATTGCCCTCCAGCTGCTCTAAGCCAATCAACGATGATGAGTCAGTTACTGAACAGAAATGACACGGCCTTGTTTGTAGTCAGTAAAATAATCCTTTGGATTACAGATGAAATGTAATCTAATCTCTGTGTTTCTGTTCAGTCTTGTTTTCGAACAAACCTTTTCTTCTTGATTCTTCTGTTCACAGTCAGTGTTACTGTTTCACCTGAGACTGACTGTTATGGGAATTTTTAAAGAAAACCCCTTGAATAAGGAACTACTGATCTATAATTGTCTCTCCCTGCCGTCCTCAGCAAAACACAGTTCAAATAAGGGAAGTGCACGAGACACGCAAAAAACAGGAAGCACACATCATGCAAGTTAAATTATCTGAACCCCAGTATAAATCTTATCCTATAATTTTATAACAGACTGAAGACAGAAGATGTTTGACTGTGAGGACAAAGAGGAGGACAGAGCAGAGTCTGCAGGATCCAGCTGTCTGTCTATGAAGAGTGATCAGTCCAATGATGTTCCTCCAGACTTCAGTGATGAACCTGGACCCTCAGACACAAAGTAAGAGACTGTTTTTACTGTAAACTGACCTGATGAAGATGATGCATTGAGGATGAAGATAAAATGCTCAAAGATTTATATTCATGATGAAGAACTATGAGTGCAGATACTGTTTCAAACTAACATGGATCATATTTTTTAATGATTAACAAAGTACAGTTGTGAACATGAGTAAATTGACCTTTGAGCTCAGAGTCTCTCCACCATAAATTGTTCCTAAAGATGAAGAACAAACATAAATGAGCAGCACTGATGGATATAAAAAAGAGTCAGAAAATAGTCAAATGTTGACTTGGATCATTTCTGTTATTTATAATATCTGAATTGTATTTATACCTTTATTTAATAGTCGACAGTAGAGAGTGACAGAAAACATGAAGGGAAACACAAACAATGAAAACTGTCTGGACTTGAACCTGTGACACCACTGTTACACACTATGTGTCATATAATACACTGCTGGTCAACCACAGTTATTTAGACCACTTCTAACCTCAGTTCAAACTCAAAGTAAGTTCCCCAAAGTGACTGTGAAACAGTGAAGGACATACTCAGCTCTCTGTAATGGAAGACTTTTATTGTGAAACAGCTGCAGGAAGTGTTGAGTTTGCATTAATAATAAACTACAGGCAGATCACTGAATGTTTAATAAGACAGACAGATATGAAAAGTTGTTAATTAAAGTTTTTTTTCCGTTGATGTGTTAATAAAAAGATTATTTGTGCCGTCTTTCTCTTAGTATTTGTCACAGCTGTCACCTTAAAAAGCTGTAATCTGATCTAAGAGGACGAATACAAACTGAAAAGCCTTTTAATTATCATCAGAGAATTTATCATGGATTCATGTGATATGAATAAAAACATGTTGGGGGGTGTGCTGAGCCCCCTCCTCTACAACCTCTACACCTCCGACTGTAGACCGGCCCACAGCAGCAACACCATCGTGAAGTTTGCTGAAGACACGACTGTAGTGGGGCTGATCTCAGGAGGAGACGAGTCAGCCTACAGAGACCAGATCGTGCAGCTGTCCGCGTGATGTGCAGTGAACAATCTGGCCCTGAACACCACAGAGACTAAGGAGATCATCCTGGACTTCAGGAAGCACAGAGCAGATCCGTCCCCCCTCACCATCAATGGTGACTTAATCGAGAGAGTGCGCACCTTCACCTTCCTGGGCACCACCATCTCTGCTGACCTGTCCTGGTCTGCTAACACCAAGGCTGTCATCAAGAAGGCTGAACAGCATCTGCACTTCCTGAGAGTGCTCAGGAAGAACAACATCAACCAGAGGCTTCTGTTCACCTTCTACTGTTCCTCTGTCGAGAGCATCCTGACCTACTGCTCCTCGGTGTGGTTCTCCCTCTGCTCTGAGGCAGACTGGAAGAAGCTCCAGAGAGTGGAAGATCATGGGGTACCTTCCCCTCCCTCAAAGACATTTACACATCTCGCTGCCTCAGCAGAGCACCGACCATTGTGAGAGACAACACCCATCCTGCCCACCACCTGTTTGACCTGCTGCCCTCTGGAAGACGCTACAGCTGCACTAGAACCAAGACAAACAGACTCAGGAAGAGTTTCTTTCCCAAAGCCATCACCATCCTGAATGCACACATGCACGAGTGCCCAACATGCAAAATCTCTTGTGCAATAAAGTTACTTGATAACTTTCTGTGCAATATCTTACCTGTGTGTCACGAGCAATAACCTCATGTGCAATAATTGTGTAATTGCTTTTACCATTTGCTTTGCAAATACAAGCAAGATGCAGCATTCACGTTTTATGATTACCCCTGTTTTCTTTATACAGCATCTATATTTTATTTTTGCATTTGTATCTATGCTGTGGTTTGATCTCTGTCTATGCTGATGCTACACTATACTATTACCTATATTAGGACCAGCACCTTGTTGGAGCCCCCCTGTCATTTTGATGTGTTTACAGTATGTCTGTTGTACAATGACAATAAAAGCTTTCTATTCTATGTTGGTGTTTGCAGAGTTCAGTTCAACAGACAGAGAGCAGAGTCTCCAGTATCCAGCTGTCTGTCTCTGAAGAGTGACTGGTCCAAAGGTTATCCTCCAGAGTTCAGTGATGAACCTGGACCCTCAGACACAAAGTAAGAGACAGTTTTTACTGTAAACTGACCTGATGAAGATGATGCATTGAGGATGAAGATAAAATGCTCAAAGATTTATACATATAAATATAGCTGTTAATTAAAGTTTATGAAAGCAGGAGAGTTGAAATCAAATCATTTTCATTACAGACTGAAAACTGAATTTAAAATAACAACATATTTACTGTCCTCTGTGAACATCTGAGCTTCTCAACAGTGTCGGACAAATCTTGATATTTTTCAACAACAATCAACAAATCATTTTATTTATAAAGAAATGTCTTCACAGAGAGAGGAAGAGGAGTCATGTTCCTGTGGAGGAAAGATCCAGAACAAGACCTGGACTGCAGACAGTCAGTCAGACCAGCACTGTACAAAGTAAGACTGTAGATCTTAAACATGTAATCTGCTGCATTTCATCCTAAAAACTGCAAGAGTCACTGAAATACATCAACTTCATCAAATAAGCTGAACGGCTTCAAATGCTACATTTAGTTTCTGAGTGTTCAGGCTGAAGATGTGGACAGTTTCTGCTGTCCTGATGTGAGTGGTCAGCTCGTTCCACCATTGTAGATTCAGGACAGTGAACAGTTGTGATTTTGTTGAGTAGTAGCTGGTCCCCTCGTCATGAGGGAGTAACAAGTTGATTGGAAGTAGCGGAGCGTCATGGACGGGCTGTGGTGTTTGGTTTGACCATGTCCTGGGTGTAGGATGAGCTTGAGCCATTCACAGCACAGTAGACAAACACCAGTGACTTGAATCAAATTGGAGTAATCACTAGTAGCCAGTGCAGGGAGCAGAGGAGTGGTGTAGTGTGGGGTAACTTGGGTTGAAGACCAGCCGGGCTGCTGCATTCTGGATGAACTGCAGAGGTCAGATGGCACATGCAGGCAGACCAGCCAGGACTTGCAGAAGTCCAGACACGAGATGACAAGAGCCTGACAAAGCTGATGCTTCAAATAAAAGTTTTCCACCTGCAAATCAGCAGGAGGCTTTTATGTCACGAAGACTGACAGAACTTTGTTAGTCGTGCTGTTAAAAAGAAACAGGTCTAAATATCAAGACATGAACAGATTTTGTATTATTTGATCAGTGGATCGGTTTAAATATTACAGGGAGGAAGGAACAGTTTAACCAAAACTGGACTTCAAAACTTTTACTTCCATAAATATTCTTATATTGATATATTTTTTATTGTTTCTGAAATGAATCAGCATATTAACAATTCTTTTGTCTCACACCGTTTCTCTTCTTTAGTGAGTGCTGGTCTGCAGGAGGTTTTAGATAAATATAAGGTCAGTCAGAAAATGAGATGTGAACATGTGACTGAAGGAAGTAATGAAACAGGAAGTGGAACCCTCATCAACAGGATCTACACTGAGCTCTACATCACAGAGGGACAGAGTGAAGAGGTTAACACCCAACATGAGGTGAGGCAGCTTGAGACAGCTTCCAAGATGGAGACCCTCCATGACACTCCGATCAAGTGCTACGACATCTTTAAAGCCTTACCTGACCAACAGAGACACATCAGAGTCGCTCTGACCAACGGAGTCGCTGGCGTTGGAAAAACCTTCTCAGTGCTGAAGTTCACTCTGGACTGGGCAGAGGGCTCGGAGAACCAAGATGTCAGTCTGGTGGTTCTGCTCTCGTTCAGGGAGCTGAACCTGATCAAAGATGAGCGGTTCAGTCTTCTCACGCTGCTCCATGTTTTCCATCCAACATTACAGAAGGTCACAGCAGAGGAGCTCGCTGTCTGTAAACTTCTGTTCATCTTTGACGGCCTGGATGAAAGCAGACTTTCACTGGATTTCAACAACAAAGAGGTCGTGTCTGATGTCACACAGGAGTCATCAGTCAGCGTGCTGTTGACAAGCCTCATCAAGGGGAATCTGCTTCCCTCAGCTCTCATCTGGATAACTTCCAGACCTGCAGCAGCCAATCAGATCCCTCCTTCATGTGTTGACAGGGTAACAGAAGTACGAGGCTTTACTGACGCTCAGAAGGAGGAGTACTTCAGGAGGAGAGTCAGTGATGAAGATCTGTCCAGCAGAATCATCTCACACATCAAGACCTCCAGGAGCCTCCACATCATGTGTCTGATCCCAGTCTTCTGCTGGATCACTGCTACAGTTCTGGACCACATGTTGACCACAGACCAGAGAGGAGAGCTGCCTAAGACCCTGACTGACCTGTACTCACACTTCCTGCTGGTTCAGACAAAGAGGAAAAAGAAGAAGTACGATGAAGGACATGAGACGAGTCCACAGGAGCTGACAGAGGCTGACAGAGAAGTTCTTCTGAAGCTGGGGAGGCTGGCGTTTGAACAGCTGGAGAAAGGAAACATCATGTTCTACCAAGAAGACCTGGAGCAGTGTGGTCTGGATGTCACAGAGGCCTCGGTGTACTCAGGAGTTTGTACACAGATCTTCAAAAGAGAGAGTGTGATCTTCCAGAAAACAGTCTACAGCTTTGTTCATCTGAGCGTTCAGGAGTTTCTGGCTGCAGTCTATGTGTTCAACTGTTACAACAACAAGAACACAAAGGTACTGAAGGACTTCCTGGGAAAGGGCAACAGGGACTCAAAACTAAAGTCTTTACAAGAGAAGGTCTCAATTTTTTTGGGAAACACTGATAGCCATCACCCATCTCTGGATGTGTTCCTGAGGAAAGTCATGGAGAAATCCCTTGAAAGTAAAAATGGTCACCTGGACCTGTTTGTTCGCTTCCTTCATGGCCTCTCTCTGGAATCCAACCAGAGTCTCTTAGGAGGCCTGCTGGGTCAGACAAAGACCAGTTCAAGAAGCATCCAGACAGCCATTAACAACTTGAAGGAGATGAACAGTGATGATATCTCTCCTGACAGAAGCATCAACATCTTCCACTGTCTGATGGAGATGAATGATGACTCAGTCCATCAGGAGATCCAAGAGTTCCTGAAGTCAGAGAACAGATCAGAGAAGAAACTCTCTGAGATCCACTGCTCAGCTCTGGCCTACATGCTGCAGATGTCAGAGGAGGTTCTGGGTGAGCTGGACCTGAAGAAGTACAACACATCAGACCAGGGACGACTGAGACTGATTCCAGCTGTGAGGAACTGCAGAAAGGCTGTGTAAGTCCAGATGTGATTCACATTATAAATCAGTGTAGATCAGTAGTTTAGATCTTCAGATATTCACACTACAAAATTCTTTTTAAAATAGTGTTCCACTTGTTTGTTTCAAACATTGTATGACAGATGTTTTTTGGCACAGATGTTCTTGGGTTGTTTCAAATGCTGTGAGTGTACAAATGTAGATTTTTCAGCTTCCAAGTTAATCACCACAGTTATTTTGTTTATGTCGAATAACTGTTACATTTTACATTTTTTCCTTCTATTCATCTTCATTGTGTGATGAGGAAAAATACAGGAAAGACTTTAAAGGGTGTGAACGAGGTGTTTTACGATGCTTAAGAGTTTAAAATGAATCAGTTTTATTTTCCAGAGGAGGTTTCTGAAGTTTTCTGCTTTCATGCAATTCTTCCATCCATTTTCGTGACCACAAATCCTTATCAGGGTCTGTGTCATCACAGGGCTGTCACATAGAGACAAACAATTACACTCATCTACACACCTACGATCAATTTAGAGTCACTAATAAACCTGCATGTCTCTGGACTGTGGGAGGAAGCTGGAGTACCCACAAACACACAGACATGTGGAGAACATGCAAACATGCAAACTCCACAAAAGTCCACAACCACAGAAAGGCCATAGTCAGCTGTGAGGTTCAAACCTATTCTTGCTCTGCAGTAACAGCAACGGTGCTAACCACTGCGCCACTGTGCCAACCTGCTGTCATGTAATTATAAAAGTGAGGGCATCGTTGACCCCCTCCACACATCAGTGTCAGGTTCTCATAATAATCACACATTACAAATCTGCTGGCAGCTTGTGGGGCTTAGTAGTTATTAGTAGCTATTGTTTCTATATGTTTTTAAGTGTTTAAAGCATTTAGTAATTTTGTTTTTAAAAAGTGCTGTGTAGATCATTTTTGTTTTGTCTTTTATAATTAAACTATAACTTTTCCTGAAGCAGACATTGCAGCATTAAGTCACTTTTCACAATTATGAGATGATATATATAATGTTTCAGACAAAAGTTGGCTTCTTGTTGCTGGTTTATTCGAAGCTTCCTCTAAATGAGACGATGAAAACGTGCTGCCGTTTAGTTCAGTTGCTCTCATTAGATAGATAAACACAGTCTACGCAGCACGTAGGGTCTCACACTGCACTCTGCTGGCATCCAACGTAATACTGCACCTAATTCTGGAAGCTGATATTCCAACAAAAATACCTCATGAATACCAAACTTGAAACAAAAATGTGATTATACATTGTGTACATGTCACACACAAATAAACAAAATGTGTGTATGCTACAAACAGGAAATAGTTTTCAGAGTAAGGGTGAGTCAGTGTGACAGTATTTAAAAATAAAAGCACTTCTACTCATCCTGAATAAAATATTGCAAAACAACTGCAACTTAAATAAATTCTAATAAAGAATGATTCTTATTGATCTCAGTAATGGATACTGAATTATACACAAATGCAACAATTACACTATAATTAACCATTTCCATCTAAAGTTTGCTTACATTAATGAATATTAGCCACCATAAAGTGCTGATCACACCAAACAAAGATTGTTGTTTCAAAACCTCTGCGTATGTTGTGCTGAGGTCTGATTTCATCATAACATGTTTTGTAATATGTGTCATGACAGACTTTCTGACTGTGGACTCTCAGAGACTCACTGTGAAGTCGTGGCCTCAGCTCTGAAGACCAACCCCTCCCACCTGACAAAGCTGGACCTGAGTAAAAACAAGCTGCAGGATTCAGGAGTGAAGACACTGTGTGCTGGACTGGAGAGTCCAAACTGTAAACTGGAGACTCTGAGGTCAGTTCATTGACTGTAGTTCATTTTTCAAGATTTGCCTGAGTGAAATCTGATAAAATTAAAAAATGTAATAAAATGTTTGATAGGACTGTTTTTCAGTGGTCCATCAGTGAAGATGATGTCAGTACTTGTGAGGCTGGAGAATGTGTGAGGGATAAGAAGGGCACAGTTAAAACAGGCTGCAGAGAGTTTGAGCTTCTGTGTAAACAGAGGAAGAAACAGACAGGTTAGTTCAATAAAGGTGAAGTGAGGAACTGTGATGATCTTCATGATGTCAGAAGCTGATATGGCTACAGACAACCCTCACGTGCTTTGGTGTGGTGTGCATTAAACCAGAGCTAAAAGTGATAAACAGCAGCTTAACACAGGACAAAACATCACTACAAAGTAAGATTCAAGGTCTGTCTCAAGGATTTTCATAAATAAGCTGAAAAAGAAACATCTGTTGTAACGTGGTTACCAGAGTCATTTATCTGACTGAGACTGATGAAACTTGATGAAACAATGCAGGCCTCTGCTTTGATGACATGTACCTACCGAGAGACCAAATACAGTAAAAAGGTCCTGATATAAATAATAAACAGTTACAGTGAAACATTTCTGATTTGATACATTCAAATTATTCTACACTTGAGACATCAGAAGTATTGTATTAATCTGTGTTGACATCATTTATTCTTTATTCAGGTTGTGGAGCTGCAGTTTGTCAGAGATCAGCTGTGCTTCTCTGGCCTCAGCTCTGAAGTCCAACCCCTCCCATATGAGATACCTGGACCCGAGTTTCAACAAGCTGCAGGATTCAGGAGTGAAGCTGCTGTGTGATTTTCTACAGAGTCCACACTGCAGACTGAAGACTCTGAGGTCAGTTCTCTGTTACTATTATAGATATATTTATTTAACAAACACTGTGATGTCATTTATTCAATCATAAACTCTGGTTGAGTTTTCCAAAACAAAATAAATTAAACATAGGGTTCAAAAACATACTAAGTGTGTGGTCAGAAAAACTGTTACTCTTCAGCCATCTAACAGCCACAAACATTTCTTCTTTAAAGACCACCTGTCCATGAGAGGTGTGTCATATACGTCACCACATAATAAAAATGAGAGAACCTGTTTTAATGACTTTCTTAATTTATCCCTATTCAGAATAGATTTTATATTAATTTCTTACATAAATGAAAGCAACATAATTAAACTCGTTTAACTCTTTTACAGATTTTCCTGAACTCAAAAATTACTCCAACAGAACCTAATTTATGTTCATACATAACTTACATTCATAAAGTTGTTGTTGAAGCCATTTTTTAGTGGTCAATAATTTTATAATTTAGATAATTTATTTAGCTGATGAGACATCTAAGTTTGTTTAAGTATCAGAATACATAAATAGGCTGGCGCCTATCCCAGCTAGTATCAAAATGGTCATCTTGAATTTATTAATGAATTTATTAGCTGTTCTGATTAACTCAGACTTCTATCAGCCGTGTAAAGAGCAAGAGGTGTGACTGTGTGACTGAAGAGCTCCTTTTGTCTGGACAGACAGATTGATGCAAGCTTAACAGGATTAACAATCTTTGACCTCATGTTTAGTTTGAAAATGTTTTGTTACGGGTCCCGAATGTGGGACCTCGACACAAATACAATTGTCTGTGGAAACAGACGGAACAAGGAACAATGAAAACACGGAGCCGTACATGCACCGTCCAAATCGCGTCTGGCGAGTGGGTGTATGTCTACACCTGAGACCACCCGGGTGGCAACAGTCCCGGCCCCAAAATTTCCCCCTCCCAACGTTCCCTTTTTTCCCCACAATGTACATGACAAATAAACTTTCTGTACAACAGATAACACCGAAGAATTACCTTCAATCCGCAAACACTAACAAGGTTAATTTCCTTCAGTTTCACATGTGCTGACACATTCTTTGGGTTCACTACAGTTTTTTGTTGCTTATTGATAAAACAAAACAAATAATTGACAGAGGAAAACAGAAATGAAATAGAGCCCTGTAACCTGGCACAGCAGTTTATATAGGAAAATGACAAGACAGTTGTAAAGTCTATTTTGTTCATATTTTCATCTTTCTTGTGTTAAATTTAGTCTGCAGTCACCAAAGACTTCTGTTTTTTAAAGAAACTGTAGAAAAAGTCTTCTGTTAATTGTTAAAGTAAATGGATGTTTATTATTGCTGGTAAATGGTCACATCTGTATACAGAAGATCCTCTGAAATCATATTTGTTTTGAATTGATCAAGTTTACTTGCTGAAATTGAAAATATTTCTCTAGTCTCTGTTGATTTCAAAGTGTTTTTACAAATGATGCCTGATTATTGATATTTAACCTTCAGAACACACACAAACATAGATAGATCAGTATCATAGGATCAATACAGACTTGTCTGAGATCAGCAGCATGTTATTAATCTGTGTTGACATTAATGGTTGTATGAATGTTGTGCTGACATTTGGATGATTTCTGTAGAAGGCTGAAATTATGATGATGTCACTCTACTCCATTTTTATTGACATAATTAATTCTTTATTCAGATTGATGAGCTGCAGTTTGTCAGAAATCAGCTGTGCTTCTCTGGCCTCAGCTCTGAAGTCCAACCCCTCCCATCTGACAGAGCTGGGCCTGAGTCACAACAAGCTGCAGGATTCAGGAGTGAAGCTGCTGTGTGATTTTCTGGAGAGTCCACACTGCAGACTGAAGACTCTGGGGTCAGTTTTCTGTTACTATTATAGATCTGATATATTTATTTAACAAACACTGTGATGTCATTTACTGAATCATAAACTCACAAAACAAAATAAATTAAACATAGGGTGCATAAACATACCAAGTGTGTGGTCAGAAAACTGTTACGCTTCAGCCATCTAACAGCCACAACCAATTCTTCTTTAAAGACCACCTGTCCATGAGAGGTGTGTCATATACGTCACCACATAATAAAAATGAGAGAACCCTTTTTTAAAAAAAATATTTTTATTTACTTTTTACATATACACAAGCCAACATAGACAGTTACAAAAACAAACAAACAGTGCTGTCTTACACAAAAACAACCACAACAACAACAACAACAACAGGGGATGGGGCCACACCATTTACAAACAAGAGAATCACACATGTTACACAAGAATGTAGATTTATTAATAATTTTTGATCCAGTCTGCAATGTAGCACAACTGTGAGGGCAGCTGGTACAGCCTGATGTCAGGAACTGATAGGCCGCCTTTTTCTTTAGGCTTCATAAGTCTGGCTAAGCTCATACAGGGTCTTTTTCTGTTCCAAATAAACGCGCTAAATCGACCGTTCAATTCTTTAATCACTTTTTTAGGGAGG
This sequence comes from Collichthys lucidus, assembly GCA_004119915.2. Classification (NCBI taxonomy): domain Eukaryota; kingdom Metazoa; phylum Chordata; class Actinopteri; family Sciaenidae; genus Collichthys; species Collichthys lucidus. Next base: position 4,731,977 of record CM014096.1, on the reverse strand, counting down.
AAGACTGGGAGAATCTGAAATACATACAGAAGTTTAGGCAAGATATTCATTTTAAGTATTGAGATCCTGCCTAACATGGATAGTGGTAAGGAAGTCTACATTTCAAGGTCCTCATATATACTGTAAGAGCCATAATGACAATGTTAATAGTGTTTAACAGATTAGTTGTAAAATGTTTGAGATGTTCCTTTAGTTGATTGTTGGTGACGTCACAGCCACTTAGACAGCCAGACGTCAGACATGATTAAGCAGCCTAAGGAGCAACACAGTTTTTTGACGGTTTGTTTAAGACTGAATCTTGTAACTTTGTTTTTGCTCTTAAAGTAAAGTTTCTTTTGAAGAAGAGTTACGTCGTCGGAAGATTCATTACCATTCAAGCTTATTGCTGATGGGTTGCTTAATGGTGGCGGTGAAAAGGATAAACGGACTAATAGAGGATTGCCGCTACATATACATTTAGGTAAAGGTGTAAAATTTACCGTGTATAATTGGTGAAGAAATGGAGTTACTGCAATACCTAGATATGTAAAGCCCCATGGTGTCCATCTGAATGGGCAAGATAGAGGGGGTGATATATTTGTGCGGTAGAGACCACCTAAAGGAAGTGTTTCTGATTTTGCAAAATTAATCTTGTAACCTGAAAAATGACTGAAGCAACCAATCAAGTCTAGCACTGCTGGTATCGAACTGGCTTCGTAAGAAACAAGAGAACATCATCAGCATACAAACATATTTTATGAGTTTTTTCACCAACTAAAATACCTGAGATAGAGGGGGCTCGCCTGATAGCCTCTGCCAGGGGCTCAATAGCAATTGCGAATAGTAATGGGGACAGAGGGCACCCCTGTCTAGTACCCCGATTCAGACGGAAATAAGAAGATCTCTTGCCATTGGTTAATACAGCTGACAATGGGTTGTCATATAATAATTTCACCCAACTAAGGAATACTTCACCTTGGCCCAGTGTTTCCAAAGTAGAGAAACGTATGGCTATTCGACCCAATCAAAAGCCTTCTCTGCGTCCAGACTAACAACTATACAGTCAAGTTTTTTAGATTGGGACAGCTGGATAACATTGAGAAGCCTCCTCATATTACTGCATGAATTCCTGCCAGTTATAAATCCTGTTTGATAGTTGTTAATAATACAAGGCAAAACTGTTTCCAGACGCAGAGCTAGGGTCTTAGACAACAACTTAAGATCTGTATTTAACAAACTTATAGGTCTATAAGACGCACATTCATTGTCAGCCTTTCCTTTCTTCAATATAAGACTAATATTAGGCTCCGTTAATGACCTTGGAAGAGATCTTTTTTTCAACGAATGAAACATATTAAGCAAGAGTTGTATAAGTAATGAATTAACTTAAAACTTGAATGTAATTAAGTAAATGTTACTTAATAGCTTTACAACTGTTATGTTTTATGGTAAGTAAATTTTACTTGATACTGGCAAATGAGTGTTACTTGATATTACAGCATTAAATTTTACTTAGATAATTTGAGTGCAAATACTTACAATATATTTTTTAAGTAAATCTTATGAGTCATTTTTTTCAGTGTAGATTGCGCTGTCCGTACGCCGTGTTTCTCCTGCATGCTTGTTTGTTTTCAAGACACAGGTGCAAGAGCAGCCAGAGGATCTCAAACGTGTGGCCGTGACGTTGCTACAGTAAAAGAAGTGCTGGCACAAACACATTACAGCAGGACTGGATGCTGCTTTTTTTCTTATATAGTAGACGAAAACAAGGAGGACGTTTTTTTTCTTGCATGACATTTTCGTCTCGTTTTTATTCGTCAACAAAAACGCACATTGGCACATTTTTCGTCAGTGTTTTTAGAACATTGTATCGTCTCGTCATCGTCTTCGGGAAAAAGGCTCATTGACAAACATATTTTGTCTCATCTCATCTGACGAAATGAACACTGGCTGACATTTGGATGATTTCTGTAGAAGGCTGACATTATGATGATGTCACTGTACAAATTTTTATCTACATCATTTATTCTTCATTCAGGTTGATGAGCTGCAGTTTGTCAGAGATCAGCTGTGCTTCTCTGACCTCAACTCTGAAGTCCAACCCCTCCCATCTGACAGACCTGGACCTGAGTCACAACAACCTGCAGGATTCAGGAGTGAAGCTGCTGTATGATTTTCTGTTGAGTCCACAATGCAGACTGCAGACTATGTGGTCAGAGAGTTTTTGTTCATTATCATTATCATATTATTACTAACATGATGTGAAAGTTGTGGTGACACTGAACTGCAGACATCAGGCTGATATTTTACTGATCCACACTGAGTATCTGAATGCTAAAGTCTGTTTTCTTCTTCTGTGGTTTAGTCCATTGACTGTGGCAGAGCAATGTTGAGCTGCACATTTAAACCTGAATATAACAAGAAAAATCTACACTGGATAATTCACTGTGAACCTCTTAAAGTTTTAACTCGTATTCCTCATCATGTTCTTGTTGAAATAAATCATAATACAAAATTAATAAATACAAAAAATAATGTATTTCAACTAAACTACATTTTAAACCTTCTTTAGATGATTAAACATTGAATGATTTTAAACATTGTCTTTTAAAGTTATATTATTTATTCTTCATTCAGGTTGATGAGCTGCAGTTTGTCAAAGATCAGCTGTGCTTCTCTGGCCTCAACTCTGAAGTCCAGCCCCTCCCATCTGAGATGCCTGGACCTGAGTGGAAACAAGCTGCAGTATTCAGATGTGAAGCTGCTGCTTGATCTTGTGGAGAGTCCACACTGCAGTCTGCAGATTCTGAGGTCAGTAGAGGGTTACAGTCAGTCCATGCTGGTCTCAGCAGTATTGTACTAAACACAGTTAGTATCAAAGCACAGATCCAGTATTTCCTGTAAACCTCCGACCTTCTCAGTTGTTGCTTTCCTCAGTGAAGCTGTGAGAGGAGAACGGTGACAGGCTTCAGGATTGGACAGAAAGACAGAGAGAACAGTCAGCCAATCAGATGAGCCAGAAGCTCGTTGTGATCATGTGTTTGAGTTGATGTGAAGACGTCTGTTGTTGTTGTGTTCATGTCTACAGGAAATAAAGCTGATTACAGCTGACAGCATCACAAGATGTACAGAGACAGTGATCCTCATTCATCAAACTGTCAGACCATCAGATCTGATCTCAAAGTCTTTGTTCTCTCATTCCAACACTAAAGAACTGATCAGTTCATCTTTGTCACAGCTCTCAGATCAGTCTGACTGAAGCCTGCAAAGAACCATCATTACATTTAGTGAGCATGTGGTCTTTGCACAGAGCAGAACCTCTGCTGAAGTCCAAATGTGACTGAACTCTAACAGCAGTAAATCCATCATTAAAGTGAGCAGTGAATGTCTCTCTGTTTCTGCAGTAATGATGCGTTCAGGGACTGTCAGTACTTTGTTTCCACTGTATGCTTCAGTAAAATGTGCAGAGTCAACAGACTTGATGCTCAAAGTCTCTGCAGGTCTGTGAGCTTCACTCCAACACGTTAACATGAGAGCTGAAAGGAAGCTGGCTACGCTACACAGCCGCTCCACTTGTGTCTGAACAGGACTGAAGTCCTGCTGGTCTTTATACTGGATGTGCTGCATCACTGACTGACAGCTGATGAAGGGAGTCTCTGTAAACACTGACTCATGACTTCTGTTGTCTGTCTTCTTCTCTCCTCAGATGGAAAGATGAGAAAGGTGGTCGTGTCAAGTGAGGATCAGCTGAGTCCTGATGATCCAGAGAGGTTGAAGCAGCAGCATCAGCTCTGACTGGGCCATGTTACTGGGAGGTGGAGTGGAGAGGAGAGCTTCATCCAGCAGAGACTGACAGAGGAATCACAACAAGTGGAGATGACTGTCAGTGCTGCAGTCTGAACTGCTCTGAGATCAGCTCAATGTCAAGTCCACCATCATCCCTGTGTGTGTTCCTCTGGACTGCTCTGCTGCTGCTCTGTCACTTATTTCAACTGATTTTTGTTTTTTTGTTTTGCTCTTTGTTGTATAATTGAGAATTGCAGTAAATTTCCATGTTATATTTCAAATTCATTTTAGAAGTTTGTTCTGTTTGCTCACATCGTGACAGTTTCTATTATTGCAGAAAAAAAACACAAATCCAGATATTCATCTGACCTAACTGCTCTTACTAAAGTAATCAGCGACTTCAGACTAAATTAGAATCAAAATAAGGTCTCAGTTAATGTCCTCCTAGACCAAAGCACACTGTTTAATTGGCCATGTAATCTTCATCAGTCGTCTTAAAAAGTTGGCTGGTATTTCTGACTGTCTCTGTGTTAAAGCGGTTCACCTGTGCACTGGCTTCCTGTAACATCTAGAACTGATTTTAAGGTCCTCCTCCTTATATTCAAAACCCTTAATGAGCCAGCAGCAAGCTACATTGCTAACTCCCTTGTTAACTATTTGTCTTGAAGAACACTGCGATCATCTGCTGCTGGTTTATTTACAGCAACAGCTGAAGGAAAATCAGGGATGCAACCTTTGTCAATTCCAACCTGAAACTAAGGAGCACACTGCCTAGAGATATCAGGGAAGCCAGCTCACTAAATATTTTAGTTAAATACTTTAAAATGATCGCTTCACTTTCCTGATACAGGCCTGAAACTCCTTTCTGCACTTTGCTTCTCACTTATTTTAAATGGATTTTAACTGAGTTGATGCTTTCTGTGTATTCATTTTGTTAACTTTCATTATCATTCAGTGTGTAAAAGAGGTGTTGGCTTCCGATCACCAAACTTGAGACCTCTATGAGAATGATTGAATTATCTGGATGCTTGTTATTTGGTTGCACACCTCCACAGTTTGTCCGGTAAGAACTAGTGATGTGTCAGTTGTGAACGAGCCGGTTCAAAGAATAATTTCTCTGCTGAAGGTTTTATAGGTTTATCTGCTTTGTGCAGCAGATGTTTGATTATATGATTGTGTGCCAGCAGTTCTCACTCTATGTTCAAGATTGAAATGGATGGCCAACAATGTCAATCTAAATGATAAGAAATGTACTTCTAAACTATTTTTCACATTGTAACCTTGTGAATAAGTCTGCAGCTGTCCCTGTTATGTTAATATAAATCACGACATCCACCACATACATATGTAGTGATGGAAATGGAATGCTACTGCTGGGAAGTACTGTCATACTTAAAAGTACATGTTTATCTGCATATCATTGAAATAAATGCATCACATGCATCTGTTGATCTTCTTTTATTCATGAATATTAATGTAGAAACATTTGAATTGTAAACTATATATATGTATGTGTGTGTCTATAAAATAGTATATATAAGTACATTAAAGAATCAAATGTAAATAATGTAATTAGGTTTGATACCTTGATAATCTGTACTTGTGGTACTCTATGTCCATGTCAGAGGGCCTGGAAGGAAACTCACAGGCCAGGTGTGAAGTACTGTCTCCATGTACAGTACGGAGTACTGAAACACAGCAGCTGGAGATGACAGGTCTGTTTCCCTGGCCTAAAGACCAATGTTAGCAAAGATCAAATGTTTTTAGGCCCCATAACAGTGCTCCCCGTTGTCATCCCCAGGCTCTCTAATGTGGCCTAACACCATAATGTCCTCCCAGTACTGCCTGTGAATGTGTATGACACCTTCATCAACAGCAGTAAGAGGCTGTGTGTGTGTACTATATGTATGTATATATGTTTACGTGTAATATAAACGTTAGTGCTCTTTATTCAGAAACCCTCATGTCACATCTACATTTAAGGATGTGGTTATTATAGACACAGATTAAATGTTAAATATAAATATTTCAATATTTATCATCACAGTAACAGTGTTACACACATTAGTAGCTGTAAACACACAGCATTAGAAAAATACATACGTTGGTTTGGTGCTTACATAAGAAGTAAACATTTATAATCATCACTTTTAAAGTTACATATGTTGTTTTTGGTGCCTCTTTGTTTCCCAGATATATTAGTGTGTGTGTGTGTGTGTGTGTGAATGGGTGTATAAGAGACATTAACTTAAAGAACTTTGTAGAAAGGCGCTTTATGAAGTTCAGTCCATTTACTGTTATTAGTTTACGGGCAGATCTGCCACATCCAATATGGCGGCAACATCGACGTACGATTCAGCGCTTAATGCGGCGTCTATGTACAGTATATATGTCTATGTATATATGTCTATGCCACGTGGGGTTTACCTGGTCTCAGCAGCCAATCAGAGGCTACGCAAGCCACGCTCAGTCAGACTTCAGAGAGAGAGAGAAAGAGTCGGTGCACTTACCCACTGGAGTCCAGAGCTGAGAGTGAACTGAAGTGAATGATGGTGCAATATTTCTGAACATGTTTACATTGTGGTTATCAATTCATGCTGATGTGAATATATTTAAAGAGGAAGTGTTTACATTTAAAGGGAAAAATGAGTAATTTCATATGTTGTGATGAATGTAACAATATTTTATTTGTTCTATGTCATTTATTGAAGGCATCTATGTTACGTCAACTGAGTTTAAAGTTACTAGAGGGTAATTTTTGGTGCATTCCTCTTTCATGAACAGGCCTATATAGTGTAAGAGTAAATTAATCACACTTCTTTAATAACTCTACGTCTTTACTCAGAATGTGTACTGTTATTTTATTTACACATGGTTCTGATATGGTTATGATAAATGATATTTTGAATGCTAATGGTTACTTACTGCAGGTATTATGGAAACCCTGTTCACAGGAACAGCAGGTAAATGTGTAAGCACTTTATCGTTTGTTCTCATAAATGATACTTAAGACTTAAGACTGAATGTTGTACAACGAAAACAGAGATTTGAATAGATATAAGATAATAATATTCATGTCGGAATTAGATGTAAAGGCGTGCATCTTTTGACATAATATCCCTAATGATGCATCTGGGAACGAATGGTGCTGAATGTAAATTTTCTGACCCTGTCTATAGGTCAGGTTTTTTTGGAGGACTGAAAGTGGTTTAGGACACACTTCCTGCTGAAACCAATGGCGAGCCAAGTATCCTGAAGAAAGTCCAGCACCGAGGAGATCCACATACACACCCATTCACACAAACATTACACACTTACATTACACTACAAGGATCCTGGGAATCAGATGAACTGCACTACAACAAATAAACCTGAAACAACTTTTTTATTTTGTTTAAGGGCCCCAACGGACACTTTTTATTTTCTAGTGTGCACACTACTTTTTTATTTTTCAAAATGTTTGGGTAATTTCGATTCTGTAAAAAATATAAGAGTAGCTACTCAACTGTTATTCTCGTGTCTGTCTCCTTATTGTTTCTCAGACTGTGGCTACTGTCAAATGTAGTATCTTCTAATTCTGGTCCGCCTTCCATTACTAATCTAATTAGTTATTATATTGTAATTCAGTTTATATCTTTACAAATTGGTTACACACACATGCATATATATAGTTTAAAATTCAAATGTTTCTATATTAATATTCATGAATAAAAGAAGATCAACAGATGCATGTGATGCATTTATTTCAATGATATGCAGATAAGCATGTACTTTTAAGTATGACAGTACTTCCCAGCAGTAGCATTCCATTTCCATCACTACATATGTATGTGGTGGATGTAGTGATTTATATTAACATAACAGGGACAGCTGCAGACTTATTTACAAGGTTACAATGTGAAAAATACTTTAGAAGTACATTTCTTATCATTTAGATTGACATTGTTGGCCATCCATTTCAATCTTGAACATAGAGTGAGAACTGCTGGCACACAATCATATAATCAAACATCTGCTGCACAAAGCAGATAAACCTATAAAACCTTCAGCATAGAAATTATTCTTTGAACCGGCTCGTTCACAACTGACACATCACTAGTTCTTACCGGACAAACTGTGGAGGTGTGTTAAAATCAGTTCTAGATGTTACAGGAAGCCAGTGCACAGGTGAACCGCTTTAACACAGAGACAGTCAGAAATACCAGCCAACTTTTTAAGACAACTGATGAAGATAACATGGCCAATTAAACACTGTGCTTTGGTCTAGGAGGACATTAACTGAGACCTTATTTTGATTCTAATTTAGTTTGAAGTCGCTGATTACTTTAGTAAGAGCAGTTAGGTCAGATGAATATTGGGATTTGTGTTTTTCCCCCGTGCAATAATAGAAACTGTCACGATGTGAGCAAACAGAACAAACTTCCAAAATGAATTTGGAATATAACATGGAAATTTACTGCAATTCTCAATTATACAACAAAAAGCAAAGCAAAAAAATAAAATAATTTGAAATAAGTGACAGAGCAGCAGCAGAGCAGTCCAGAGGAACACACAGGGATGATGGTGGACTTGACATTGAGCTGATCTCAGAGCAGTTCAGACTGCAGCACTGACAGTCATCTCCCCTTGTTGTGATTCCTCTGTCAGTCTCTGCTGGATGAAGCTCTCCTCCCCACTCCACCTCCCAGTAACATGGCCCAGTCAGAGCTGATGCTGCTGCTTCAACCTGTCTGGATCATCAGGACTCAGCTGATCCTCACTCGACACGACCACCTTTCTCACCACTTCCAGCTGATGAGAGAAGAAGACAGACAACAGAAGTCATGAATCAGTGTTTACAGAGACTCCCTTCATCAGCTGTCAGTCAGTGATGCAGCACATCCAGTATAAAGACCAGCAGGACTTCAGTCCTGTTCAGACACAAGTGGAGCGGCTGTGTAGCGTAGCCAGCTTCCTGTCAGCTCTCATGTTAACGTGTTGGAGTGAAGCTCACAGACCTGCAGAGACTTTGAGCATCAAGTCTGTTGACTCTGCACATTTCACTGAAGCACACAGTGGAAATAAAGTACTGACAGTCCCTGAACGCATCATTACTGCAGAAACAGAGAGACATTCACTGCTCACTTTAATGATGGATTTACTGCTGTTAGAGTTCAGTCACATTTGGACTTCAGCAGAGGTTCTGCTCTGTGCAAAGACCACATGGTCACTAAATGTAATGATGGTTCTTTGCAGGCTTCAGTCAGACTGATCTGAGAGCTGTGACAAAGATGAACTGATCAGTTCTTTAGTGTTGGAATGAGAGAACAAAGACTTTGAGATCAGATCTGATGGTCTGACAGTTTGATGAATGAGGATCACTGTCTCTGTACATCTTGTGATGCTGTCAGCTGTAATCAGCTTTATTTCCTGTAGACATGAACACAACAACAACAGTCGTCTTCACATCAACTCAAACACATGATCACAACGAGCTTCTGGCTCATCTGATTGGCTGACTGTTCTCTCTCTCTCTGTCTTTCTGTCTAATCCTGAAGCCTGTCACCGTTCTCCTCTCACAGCTTCACTGAGGAAAGCAACAACTGAGAAGGTCGGAGGTTTACAGGAAATACTGGATCTGTGCTTTGATACTAACTGTGTTTAGTACAATACTGCTGAGACCAGCATGGACTGACTGCAACCCTCTACTGACCTCAGAGTCTTCAGACTGCAGTGTGGACTCTTCACAAGATCAGACAGAGGCTTCACTCCTGAATCCTGCAGCTTGTTTCCACTCAGGTCCAGCTCTGTCAGATGGGAGGGGTTGGACTTCAGAGCTGAGGCCAGAGAAGCACAGCTGATCTTTGACAAACTGCACCACCTCAATCTGAATGAAGAATAAATGATGTAACTTTAGAAGACAATGTTTGAAATCATTCAATGTTTAATCATCTGACGAAGCTGAATAAGGTTTAAAATGTAGTTTAGTTGAAATACATTATTTTTCTATTTATTTATTTTGTATTACAATTTATTTCAACAAGAACATGATGAGGAATACAAGTTAAAACTTTAAGAGGTTCACAGTGAATTATCCAGTGTAGATTTTTCTTGTTATATTCAGGTTTAAATGTGCAGCTCAACATTGCTCTGCCACAGTCAATGGACTAAACCACAGAAAAAGAAAATAGACTAACATTAAGATACTCAGTGTGGATCAGTATAAATATCAGCCTGATGTCTGCAGTTTAGTGTCACCACAACTTTCACATCATGTTAGTAATAATATGATAATAATAAACAAAAATAATCTCAGCACAGAAGTTAAAAATGGGTTCTGACTTCAGAGTCTTCAGTCTGCAGTGTGGACTCTCCAGAAAATCACACAGCAGCTTCACTCCTGAATCCTGCAGGTTGTTGTCACTCAGGTTCAGGTATCTCAGATGGGAGGGGTTGGACTTCAGAGCTGAGGCCAGAGAAGCACAGCTGATCTCTGACAAACTGCAGTCCCTCAATCTGAATAAAGAATAAATGATGTCAACACAGATTAATACAATACTTCTGATGTCACTCAAGTATGGAATAATTTGAATATATCAAATCAGAAATGTTTCAATGTAACTATTTATTATTTATATCAGGACCTTTTTACTGTATTTGGTCTCTCAGTAGCTACATGTCATCAAAGCAGAGGCCTGCATTGTTTCAAGTTTCATCAGTCTCAGTCAGATAAATGACTCTGGTAACCACGTTACAACAGATTTTTCTTTTTCAGCTTATTTATGAAAATCCTTGAGACAGACCTTGAATCTTACTTTGTAGTGATGTTTTGTCCTGTGTTAAGCTGCTGTTTATCACTTTTAGCTCTGGTTTAATGCACACCACACCAAAGCACGTGAGGGTTGTCTGTAGCCATATCAGCTTCTGACATCATGAAGATCATCACAGTTCCTCACTTCACCTTTATTGAACTAACCTGTCTGTTTCTTCCTCTGTTTACACAGAAGCTCAAACTCTCTGCAGCCTGTTTTAACTGTGCCCTTCTTATCCCTCACACATTCTCCAGCCTCACAAGTACTGACATCATCTTCACTGACTGATGGACCACTGAAAAACAGTCCTATCAAACATTTTATTATATTTCTCAATTTCATCAGATTTTTGCTCAGGCAAATTTTGAAAAATTAACTACAGTCAGTGAACTGACCTCAGAGTCTCCAGTTTACAGTTTGGACTCTCCAGTCCAGCACACAGTGTCTTTACTCCTGAATCCTGCAGCTTGTTTTCACTCAGGTCCAGCTCTGTCAGGTGGAAGGGGTTGGACTTCAGAGCTGAGGCCACGACTTCACAGTGAGTCTCTGAGAGTCCACAGCAAGAAAGTCTGTCATGACACATATTACAAAACATGTTATGATGAAATCAGACCTCAGCACAACATACTCAGAGGTTTTGAAACAACAATCCTTGTTAGGTATGATCAGCACTTTATGGTGGCTAATGTTCATTAATGTAAGCAAACTTTAGATGGAAATGGTTAATTATAGTGTAATTGTTGCATTTGTGTATAATCCAGTATCCATTGTTGAGATCAATAAGAATCATTCTTTATTAGAATAATTTTAAGTTGCAGTTGTTTTGCATTATTTCATTCAGGATGAGTAAAAGTGTTTTTATTTTTAAATACTGTCACACTGACTCACCCTTACTCTGAAAACTATTTCCTGTTTGTAGCATACACACATTTTGTTTATTTGTGTGTGACATGTACACAATGTATGATCACATTTTTGTTTCAAGTTTGGTATTCATGAGGTATTTTTGTTGAAATATCACCTTCCAGAATTAGGTGCAGTATTACGTTGGATGCCAGCAGAGTGCAGTGTGAGACCCTACGTGCTGCGTAGACTGTGTTTATCTATCTGATGAGAGCAACTGAACTAAACGGCAGCACGTTTTCATCGTCTCATTTATCCTGTTATAGGCTACTTTAACTGTTGACACTGCCCCGTGCCCGGCAGGTGTTACATGTATTTTATTTGGTAAATGTCATTCCACATGATGTGCATGTTATTGTTTATGTTAAGCTAACATTGTTTATATTTTTGTCAATCCAATTTAGTTTTCACTGTGGATTTGGAGAGAGAAGCTTCGAATAAACCAGCAACAAGAAGCCCACTTTTGTCTGAAACATTATATATATCATCTCATAATTGTGACTTGATGCTGCAATGTCTGCTTCAGGAAAAGTTATAGTTTACTCAATTATAAAAGACAAAACAAAAATGATCTACACAGCACTTTTTAAATACAAAATTACTGAATGCTTTAAACACTTAAAAACAGATAGAAACAATAGCTACTAATAACTACTAAGCCCCACAAGCTGCCAGCAGATTTGTAATGCCTTATTATTATGAGAACCTGACACTGATGTGTGGAGGGGGTCAACGATGCCCGATGATAATTACATGAAAGCAGGTTGGCACAGTGGAACAGTGGTTAGCACCGTTGCTGTTACCTCAGAGCAAGAATAGGTTTGAACCTCGCAGCTGACTATGGCCTTTCTGTGGTTGTGGACTTTTGTGGAGTTTGCATGTTTGCATGTTCTCCACACGTCTGTGTGTCTGTGGGTACTCCAGCTTCCTCCCACAGTCCAGAGACATGCAGGTTTATTAGTGACTCTAAATTGACCGTAGGTGTGTATATGAGTGTAATTGTTTGTCTCTATGTGACAGCCTGTGATGACACAGACCCTGATAAGGATTTGTGGTTATGAAAATGGATGGAAGAATGCATGAAAGCAGAAAACTTCAGAAACCACCTCTGGAAAATGAAACTGATTCATTTTAAACTCGTAAGCATCGTAAAACACCTCGTTCACACCCTTTAAAGTCTTTCATGTATTTTTCCTCATCACACAAAGGAAGATGAATAGAAGCAAAAAATGAAAAATGTAACAGTTATTAGACATAAACAAAATAACTGTGGTGATTAACTTGGAAGCTGAAAAATCTACATTTGTACACACAGCATTTGAAACAACTCAAGAACATCTGTGCCAAAAAAACATCTGTCATACACACATACACGCTGGAACACTATTTTAAAAAGAATTGTTTTTGTAGTGTGAATATCTGAAGATCTAAACTACTAATCTACACTGATTTATAATGTGAATCACATCTGGACTTACACAGCCTTTCTGCAGTTCCTCACAGCTGGAATCAGTCTCAGTCGTCCCTGGTCTGATGTGTTGTACTTCTTCAGGTCAAACTCATCCAGAACCTCCTCTGACATCTGCAGCATGTAGGCCAGAGCTGAGCAGTGGATCTCAGAGAGTTTCTTCTCTGATCTGATCTCTGACTTCAGGAACTCTTGGATCTCCTGATGGACTGAGTCATCGTTCATCTCCATCAGACAGTGGAAGATGTTGATGCTTCTGTCAGGAGAGATATCATCACTGTTCATCTCCTTCAGGTTGTTGATGGCTGTCTTGATGCTTCTTGAACTGTTCTTTCTTGGACCCAGCAGGCCTCCTAACAGTCTCTGGTTGGACTCCAGAGAGAGGCCATGAAGGAAGCGAACAAACAGGTCCAGGTGACCATTTTTACTTTCAAGGGATTTCTCCATGACTTTCCTCAGGAACACATCCAGAGATGGGTGACGGCTATCAGTGTTTCCAAAAAAATTTGAGACCTTCTCCTGGAAAGACTTTGGTTTTGAGTCCCTGTCGTCCTTTCCCAGGAAGTCCTTCAGGACCTCTGTCTTCTTGTTGGTGTAACAGTTGAACACATAGACTGCAGCCAGAAACTCCTGAACGCTCAGATGAACAAAGCAGTAGACTGTTTTCTGGAAGATCACACTCTCTCTTTTGAAGATCTGTGTACAAACTCCTGAGTACACCGAGGCCTCTGTGACATCCAGACCACACTGCTCCAGGTCTTCTTGGTAGAACATGATGTTTCCTTTCTCCAGCTGTTCAAACGCCAGCCTCCCCAGCTTCAGAAGAACTTCTCTGTCAGCCTCCGTCAGCTCCTGTGGACTCTTCTCATGTCCTTCATCATACTTCTTGTTCTTCCTCTTTGTCTGAACCAGCAGGAAGTGTGAGTACAGGTCAGTCAGGGTCTTGGGCAGCTCTCCTCTCTGGTCTGTGGTCAACATGTGGTCCAGAACTGTAGCAGTGATCCAGCAGAAGACTGGGATCAGACACATGATGTGGAGGCTCCTGGAGGTCTTGATGTGTGAGATGATTCTGCTGGACAGATCTTCATCACTGACTCTCCTCCTGAAGTACTCCTCCTTCTGAGCGTCAGTGAAGCCTCGTACTTCTGTTACCCTGTCAACACATGAAGGAGGGATCTGATTGGCTGCTGCAGGTCTGGAAGTTATCCAGATGAGAGCCGAGGGAAGCAGGTTCCCCTTGATGAGGCTTGTCAACAGCACGCTGACTGATGACTCCTGTGTGACATCAGACACGAGCTCTTTGTTGTTGAAATCCAGTGAAAGTCTGCTTTCATCCAGGCCGTCAAAGATGAACAGAAGTTTACAGACAGCGAGCTCCTCTGCTGTGACCTTCTGTAATGTTGCATGGAAAACATGGAGCAGCTTGAGAAGACTGAACCGCTCATCTTTGATCAGGTTCAGCTCCCTGAACGAGAGCAGAACCACCAGACTGACATCTTGGTTCTCCGAGCCCTCTGCCCAGTCCAGAGTGAACTTCAGCACTGAGAAGGTTTTTCCAACGCCAGCGACTCCGTTGGTCAGAGCGACTCTGATGTGTCTCTGTTGGTCAGGTAAGGCTTTAAAGATGTCGTGGCACTTGATCGGAGTGTCATGGAGGGTCTCCATCTTGGAAGCTGTCTCAAGCTGCCTCACCTCATGTTGGGTGTTAACCTCTTCACTCTGTCCCTCTGTGATGTAGAGCTCAGTGTAGATCCTGTTGAGGAGGGTTCCACTTCCTGTTTCATCACTTCCTTCAGTCACATGTTCACATCTCATTTTCTGACTGACCTTATATTTATCTAAAACCTCCTGCAGACCAGCACTCACTAAAGAAGAGAAACAGTGTGAGACAAAATAATTGTTAATATGCTGATTCATAACTGTTCCTTCCTCCCTGTAATATTTAAACAGATCCACTGATAAAATAATACAAAATCTGTTCATGTCTTGATATTTAGACCTGTTTCTTTTTAACAGCACGACTAACAAAGTTCTGTCAGTCTTCGTGACATAAAAACTTGTGAACATTTGCCTCAGAGGCTTTACAATCTGTACAGGGAGTGACACCCTCTGTCCTTAGACCCTCGGTTCGAGTGAGAAAAAACTTGCCCACAAAAAACATTTTAACAGGGAAACAAGGTGAAAGAGATGTCAGTAAGGGAGATGACTGCATATTCAACCAATACCGTGCCTGACTAGAGAGAGAGAGAGAGAGAGAGAGAGAGAGAGAGAGAGAGAGAGAGAGAGAGAGAGAGAGAGAGAGAGAGAGAGAGAGAGAGAGAGAGAGAGAGAGAGAGAGAGAGAGAGAGAGAGATTTTTTCATGCAATTTTTTCATGCAATTTTTTTTTCATGTGACTGCATCAATCAATACCGTGTCTGGCATAGCCCTGAAAGAGACAGGGAGAGAGGGGGAGTCCCCCGGCAATCTAATCATATAGCAGCATAACCTAACTATAAGCTTTATCAAAAAGGAAAGTCTTACGTCTACTCTTAAAGGTCTTGACTGTTTCCCGAACCCAGAGTGGTAGTTTGTTCCACAGAAGAGGAGCCTGATAGCTGAAAGCTCCCAATCTACTTTTGGAGACTATAGGAACCACAAGGAACCCAGCATCCTGAGAGCGCATTGTTCTACAGGGATAGTAAGGTACTATGAGCTCTTTTACATATGATAGTGCCTGACCATGAAGAGCTTTGTATGTAAGGAGAAGAATTTTAAATTCTTTTCTAGATTTAAAAGGGAGCCAATGCAAGGAAGCCAAAATGGGAGAGATGTGATCTCTGATCTTGGTTCCTGTCAGAACACGTGCAGCAGCATTCTGAATTAGCTGCAAAGTCCTAAGAGACTTATTGGAGCAGCCTGATAACAAAGAGTTACAATCAGTCCCACCAGGATTTTGCGGGCCTTTTTTTAAATAGTTGCGGCCTAAAATGTCTGATGTTGCATGAAGTTTTCAAAAAAAAATTCAGTGAAAGTTGCGGTCCTTTTTACATTTTTGTTGCGATTTTGTTGTGGGAGGAAGTGAAAGTTGCGATAAGTTGTGATTCGACAGTCGCGCCAGGGGTGAGGGGGCCCCGTCCCCGGGGGCAAGCCCCAGAGAGGGCTTGTTGAGGGCAAGAGGTGATGGATATTGTCTCTAATAGTTATAATTTTAACAATCGAATCTCATGAAGTCATTACTAGTTAGACCTAAAGGAATAGATGGTTCAGTAGAGCTGTGATTCTCTGTTAGCCTGGCTATTAATGAAGAGTAGTAGGCTGCTCTGGCATTACGGAGAGCCTCCCTGTATGTTTCAAGATTATCTTACCAGAATAAACGAGATTCTTCCAGTTTAGTGGCACTGCATTTGCTTTCAGATTTACGTGCCTCTTGTTTTAAGTTACGAGTCTGCTGGCTATACCATGGTGCTAACCTCCTTTGTTTAATTGTCTTCTTTTTCAGAGGTGCAATAGAGTCAAGAGTTGTCCATAATGAGCCTGTAGTACTATCAACAAGATGATCTATTTGTGAGGGGCTAAAGGAAGCAGACAAGTCATCTGCTGCCTTGAGAGATGGCATTGAATTCAATGCTGAAGGAATCACTTCCTTAAATTTGGCTACAGCACTATCAGATAAACATCTGCTGTAGGAGTTTCTGCACGGCTGCAAGGCTTATAGTCCAGTAATGGTCAGACAGAAAAGGATTCAGTGGAAAGACTATTAGATTGTCAATTTCAATGCCATGAGAGAGCAAGATCAAGAGTGTGGTTCAGACAATGAGCCGGTTTATTTACACTCTGACAGAAGCCGATTGAATCTAATAAAGAGATAAATGCAGTACTAAGACTATGAATGTGGTTATCCACATAAATATTAAAATCACCCACAATAATTACTTTATCTGTTTTAAGGATCAAGCCTGATGCAAATTCAGATAAAAATTTAGAGTAAGGACCTGGAGCTCGATATACAGTAAAAAATAAAATTGGCTGCAATGTTTTCCAGTTTGGTTGAGTGAGGAAGAACCGGACTTTCAAATGAATTATAATTTAGTTTAGGTTTAGGATTTATTAATAGAGTCAAATATGGCTCCAACTCCACCACCTTGACCAGCACTTCGAGGAATATGAGTATTTCAATGACTGGGAGGAGTGGATTAATTGTCACTGGTATTTGTGCTGTGAGCTACTACTCAACAAAATCACAACTGTTCACTGTCCTGAATCTACAATGGTGGAACGAGCTGACCACTCACATCAGGACAGCAGAAACTGTCCACATCTTCAGCCTGAACACTCAGAAACTAAATGTAGCATTTGAAGCCGTTCAGCTTATTTGATGAAGTTGATGTATTTCAGTGACTCTTGCAGTTTTTAGGATGAAATGCAGCAGATTACATGTTTAAGATCTACAGTCTTACTTTGTACAGTGCTGGTCTGACTGACTGTCTGCAGTCCAGGTCTTGTTCTGGATCTTTCCTCCACAGGAACATGACTCCTCTTCCTCTCTCTGTGAAGACATTTCTTCATAAATAAAATGATTTGTTGATTGTTGCTGAAAAATATCAAGATTTGTCCGACACTGTTGAGAAGCTCAGATGTTCACAGAGGACAGTAAATATGTTGTTATTTTAAATTCAGTTTTCAGTCTGTAATGAAAATGATTTGATTTCAACTCTCCTGCTTTCATAAACTTTAATTAACAGCTATATTTATATATATAAATCTTTGAGCATTTTATCTTCATCCTCAATGCATCATCTTCATCAGGTCAGTTTACAGTAAAAACAGTCTCTTACTTTGTGTCTGAGGGTCCAGGTTCATCACTGAAGTTCATCGGATAACCTTTGGACTGGTCACTCTTCAGAGACAGACAGCTGGATACTGCAGACTCTGCTCTCTGTCTGTTGAACTGAACTCTGCAAACACCAACATGTTTTTATTTATATCACATGAATCCTTGATTAATTATCCAATTAAAGTCATTGAGGAAACTCAAAACACACAAACTGCTGCTGATGAGGTTACTTAAAAACCTGTATAATTCCTCTTAGATCAGATTACAACTCTTCTAGTTGACCTGACTGTTATCACAGATACAAAGAGGAAGACGACACAAATGATTTCTCAGTGCCACAATAAGTTTGTTAAATTTTAGATAGCAATTGCATTTTGTTAAAAGATTAATATAGGACCACATAAATGAAAAATATGTAGTCATGTAAATGATTTAGCAGCAGTTCTCTTACTTTGTGTCTGAGGGTCCAAGCTCAATTCTGAAGTTCATCGGATAACCTTTGGACTGGTCACTCTTCATAGACAGACAGCTGGATACTGCAGACTCTGCTCTCTGTCTGTTGGACTGAACTCTGCAAACACCAACATGTTTTTATTCATATCACATGAATCCTTGATTAATTCTCTGATAAAAGCAATTTAGGAAGCTCTGAATACACAATCATGATTCCTCTATGTCATAATATGTTTGTTAAATCTTAGTTAAAAAATACACTTTGGTGGAAAATGTAATATAGGGGCACAGAAACAGACAAAATGGCATCAAAAATATAAACTATTTTAATAAATGAGTTAGTAGCAGTTCTCTTACTTTGTGTCTGAGGGTCCAGGTTCATCACTGAACTTTGGAGGATGACCTCTGGACCGGTCACTCTTCATAGACAGACAGCTGGATACTGCAGACTCTGCTCTGTCCTCCTCTTCCTCCTCACAGTCAATCATCTTCTGTCTTCAGTCAGTCTGAGAGGTGAAACAGTAACACTGACTGTGAACAGAAGAATCAAGAAAAACAGGTTTGTTCAAGAGTCACAAACAAGACTGGGAGAACAGAAACACACACACACATATATATATTATGTATTGTGTACAGGATAAAACAGTCAGATGTTCACCTGGTCAGGTTTCTTTAAATCTCTGCTTGTTTTCTTGGTTTCAGCAGGTTTAATGTGAATTATTCAGCCAATCACGACTTTATGGCGACAGAAGAATCAAAGTGTTGAGTTCATTCAAACATTTCTTTCCTCTACAGTCCACAGAGAGAAAACTGACTCAGAGACTTTGACAGTAAAAGAATAAAAATGTTGGATTAACACTCACCCTGCCTCAGCCTTCACTTTTCCTCCGTCTGCTCTGACTCAAAATGGAGACTAAACAAACTGAACGCTTTCACTTTCATGTTCCCACCCTTTACCTTTATGAACAAGGTACTCTGCAAACTCGGGAAGTTATCTCATCCTCTTGCAGTAAGGAAACGCTGGTTAACAGCACACTAAACTAAAATAAAGAAAATTAGAATAAAAATAAGAAATAAAACAAATTAAAAATGCATAATGGTAAAAAAATAAAACTCATTAAAGTGTTTGTGATTTTGGCCACTAAAGAACCACTGAGAACGCTTTAAAATAGCTTAAGCGGATGATTGGAGGAGGTCTTTAAGAGGTTTTAGTCGTTTTTGTTGAATTGGTCATTAAAATACCCAGAAAGCAAAAAAATATATATCTAGAATGTCATAGAATAGAGCCATCATAAGAAGATTTAGGTCATTTACCTTGAAAAGAAACAACAAGCTACACTTTTACACTTTTAAACTTTCGACAGACAAGTGAAGCACCTCAAAATTCTCAGTCTTAAGGACCAAAGAAATAAGTGCATGACGAGATCAATGCCGCAATGACTAACTGTGCAACGGTGTCTTCAAGAACTGTGTGTCAGAAACTGGGTGAAGAAAGACTTGTTGGCAGAATAGCAGCATGGAAACCATTACTGAAGGAGAGACATGGAAATTTATAACAGAACACAAGAAATGGACAAAGGAGGATAAAGTGTTTGAAGTCTGAACAGTATGTTGGATGAAGGGCCCCTCCCTCCATCCAACAGGTATCATGACTTTTCAGCCTTCAGTGAAAATTGATACATCATGGATAAGAAGAAAGTATACCAATATTCTGGTGAGACACAGAACAGCATCTGGGAGTCATCTTAAGTGTCCAAGAGGACAGTGACCATAAACATTTTTCTAATAATTGTCTGAACTACCTGTGACTGAAGGAATCTGCTGAAATGCTGAAAATGATCAAAGTCCGGACCTCAACCATCGTAGAGCAAATTCGGGGCGAGCTGGAAAATAAACCGGACAGATCTATTGTACACTCGAAGAAAAGTCTTAATCAACTGCAACTGCGATTCTCAATCCCTCCACATGGTGAAGCTGCAAAACAGAAATATCCATGAAAGTGACCCGTGTTTTCAGGAATTTTCTATCCTTAGGTTACACAAGGTCACGTGTGGGCCTTGAGGTCCTCGGCAGTGTTAGTTGTTTGTCTTAGACTAGGTGCCACCATATCTCAACACTGTGGTGTCCAGGGTCACAGAGACCTGTTGCTGCCTTCATAGACATAATAGATAGCTTCTGTTGATGTTCTAATCTGCATAAAGACATCTGTGTCTCCAGACTAGAACATGCTGACAGTAACACCTCCATGGGTAAAGACATTCTCTGTGACTCATTCTGGGCGTGTAGTATTTGTGCTGTTATCTTGGGGTTTAAAGTCGATCCACCAGGATGAGTTGGGCAGAATGTGAGACCGACTCAGGCACTTCTGATGAACTTTGACAGTGTCTCTAATTCTCAATAAATAATACAGCATAAGACATCAGAGGCTCCTGAACACTTTCTTCCTTCCTGACCTCACCATTGACCTTTGACTTCAACGTCCAGAACATCTGAATGAACGAAACAATAAAATCCAGGTTCTGGGTGCAGGATGTGGTTCAGTGACACACGTCTGTCTGTACATCTGGAGAATGCAGGCTGCAGTCTATTTCATGTAGCCATTAAGTTTGCTATATTTTGATAGCAGTGTGTAGTTGTTGCACGTTAAGGCCAGTAGGGGGCAGCAGACGCCACACAATAATGGCAGCCGTTCACAGGCCTGAGCAAGACCAGTGAAAGCCTGTGTGCAGCAGCAGATTACTACAGGCATATGAAAGCAACATTGTACTTGTCACTTGGGAATTCCCTTCTGGAAGAGTGGAGGTTAAACAACTCCTGTGGGTCAGCCACAAAGCCGTGAGAGTGCGGCCTACAAGGGAACCTCAAGGCCGGACACAGGAGGGAAAGGTGCCAAGTCAAAGCCAACTTTAAGGTATGAAGTCCAAAAGACACAAACACTCTTTATCTGATAGACCAACCGAAGCCAACGAGGCAGGCCGGAGGGGTCAGGTCAGTTTCATTCATCTTTATGCAGGACATTGTTTTTTTAACTCTCTCACACCTGCAGGAGAGCAATGTTTATTTAAACAGTGACAAATCTGTCCTTAAGCAATGATCAAATATCAACTCGCAGCACTGTCCATGAATCATTTACAATCAAAGTCAAGGTCACACACGAATATTTGGCTTGTGTCACAATAACCTGAGATGCTACAGATCCTGCCTGTACAGCAGCTTGTTCTGTCAGGCTGATTCCACCAGTTGGTTTATTTGAGTTTTCACCACAGGAGCCAGAATCCCCCTCACAGTGCAATGCTAAGGTTTGACTCAGATATCGCGAGATTTGGGCTACACAGGTGCGAGGCTTGAGCTCAGAGAGATGCCGCCTTCAGTGGCTGTTGGAAATTTTGGCATTTTATGTTGAACTACCCTGAAAAACGTAACAGAAGTTATGTACACTTAATTTTCTTGTTTGATTCAACAACAGAGTGAGAAATAAATTGTAATCAAACGTCATTTAGTTCAAAATCAATTACAGGCCACCTAATATTGAGTTGTTTAAATCTTTACATCACTTTTTTTTAAAGTCAAAAATATGATTTGCAAAAATAATTATGTATTTCTGACCAAGAATGGTGTTTTGATTAATTTTGCATCCTGCGTTTTTTTATTTATTTATCATTATTGTTGTCCAATATAACATTATGATCCATCTAATACATAGACAGGACCTGTTTTTCTGTACCTATATGCATATTTCATACCTATTTGATGACGTAGGCTCCTATAAGTGTACTCAATACCTGTATGTTACATAACTGTGCATGCATGTGTGCACTTCAGTTAATCTGCAAATATTTTGATCATCTAATCCTCATTTAAGTCATTTTTTTAAAGCAACAATGACGATTTCAGCTCCTCAAGTTTGAAGGTTTGATGTTATTTTTCTGATACGTGACCGTAAACTGAAGTAAATTGAGATTATATGAAATTATATATAATTATAATGGGTATTTTCACAGTTTTCAGACTTTTACAGACAAAACAATGAATCGATGAATGATCTGCAAATTATTCAGTGATGAAAAAATAAACATAATTTGTAGCTTTATTCCAGCCAATGGAGCCAAATAGGAAAATGTGAAATGGAAAAGCAAATACCATCAAACTCTTTTTTTTTTTAATTATTATGAAATTTCTATAATAAAGGGATGGTGTGTGAGGAGTGGGAAATCATGCCCAAGTGGAAAAACTGTTCATTTGAGACAAACTAATCTTAATGTGATGACAGACAAACACAAACTGAAGCGTGTCGCCGCCATCTGTTCTCAGCGCACCCATGCACGGTGCAACGAATTGCGTCATGAGAAGCTGGAATTTACGCGTGGTCCGTGAACGCAACGAGAGAGAGAGAGAGATTTGTTCATCAGCTCTTTTCCGCTCCTCGCTCTGCCTCCTCTGTCGTGTCACCGGAGAGAGAGAGAGAGAGAGAAAAAAGAGAGAGGAAGGAATATGGTTTCATCTGACCCTCCTCCCGTTTCAGCGGATCTCTAGTACGAGCAGGAGGCTGGGACCCGCTCCGGTACAAACCCTCCTTTCTCTCTCTTTCTCTGTCTTTTTACCTGAAACAAACCACCTTTCCTCTGTTACCGACCAAGCCTGCAGGAGCAGCAGCAGCACACCGGGAGACATAAATGGGTAAGATGCATCGCTTTTCTTTTTTCTTTTTTTGTGCTTCTAATTTGGAGAATGCCCCCAAAAATAGCCTCGAGCGCCTCTTGCGCATCTGGATAGGTTGGAATAAACGCCCGGTCCAGATGCGCGCTGGGTTCAGCCTCTCTCCTTCCTACACGCACCCACCCTCCTCCTCCTCCTCCTCCTCCTCCTCCTCTCGCTTTCTCCTGTCCTCCCTACCTCACCTCCCCTGACGTCGCTTTCAGACATAGCCGAGCTGTTTGTAAGTGAACACAGCAGACTTGGCTTCTTTTTATATTTCATATAAATGTGTCTGTGTGTGTGTGTGTGTGTGTGTGTACTATTCATGATTAGAAAGCTGCGTGGGCGTGCGCAGCGTGGAGATTTGGAGGAGAGCAGCCGGTCACATTGATGAGTTGCAGATGTTGACACGTTTACATTCACTCTGTCTATGTCTGTCTGCCCCATTGTGTTCCACAGTGTTTGACTCTCTCCAGCTCTCTCTCTCTCTCTCTCTCTCTCTCTCTCTCTCTCTCTCTCTCTCTCCGTGGATGAAGCAGGCCTGTGACTGTGACATTTCCTCCTCTCATCATCATCGCCATCATTTCCCACAGCACTGCTGTTGCACACGAATGCATGGAGATTAAAACTGACTGCAGGTTGTCGGACGTCGTGCATGCGCTTCCCTTCCCTTTCCGTGCTACTCCTTTAACCCAGGAGACATTCCTCCGGATTGCTTGGCATCATCGCAGGAGCTCTCCACACTTTGCAAATGAATGAATTCATTGAGGGTGTGAATCTAGCATGACATGAAGCATAAATGGAGATATGAGCTTCCTCTTTCCCCCATTGGACGACTGTCTCTGCTGCATGTAAACAAACCAAACACACACTTTAGCCTCACGGGCGGCACAGTTACAATGTGTGTTTAATTAATCACAAGATCGGCTTTAATGTGCGACCACTGAATGTGCTGCATCAGCCACAAAAACGGAAAGGGCCTCCACACAGTTTGAACACCTGCATGTACGCGCAACCCCTGAATAAATCTGTCAAATCATTTTAGCTGAAGGTGACAGGGTGTATGCACGATGCACAGAAAGGTGGTCTTGGTGGTGGTGGAGCGGGTGTGAGCAAAGTTTTTTGGCCTATAATCCATCCACGAGTACAACAACACCGCTAACTATTAAAACCCCAGCAAGGCCAAAGCACCAACCATTGGGCGTAGTCAGGTTGATCTCATTGAATCAACGCCTCTATCTAAAATCATCACTGCATCGTGAAAGTAGACTTGATGGCAAAACACTTGGCATTGCATTGATGTTAAAAGAGTGGATATCCTTCTGCAAATTTTGCTGCTGCTGCAGATTTCTGACTGTTGATTTGGTGACGTTGGCACAAAAGATTCTGCAGTTACACACATTTCAAAAGTTCCTCTGTCGTCATTCGTCCTGACGGAAAGCACAACCGAAAAAGGCCTGTGGCACTTTTTCTCAGCCAGAATCGAAATAAAACTTTCACTCTCTTTGTTACTTCTGCTGTGCCGTCACCATTCCGCTCTCTCTTCCCACCTACGTTAAAAGCACAAAGACGAATGCACACAAGTCGCAAACAATCCGAAGGGGTTTTGTCGGAAAGGCATTCTGGGAGAGAGGGGGGGGACGCTGGGAATTAGAAATAGACAATGCAGGTTGAGGGAGTTTAGAATAACTTCCCCATAATGCAGCGGAATAATGAGCAGAGAATGGCTGGAATTTTCCTTTTTAATGTGGGAGAATTTTGCTGAAGTCTGTGATCCGATCCACAGTTGGAGTGGGTGGCTTTGACTCCCAGTGGGCTGCAGTCCAGCGCGAATGTTTTACCGACAGAAACGGGCAGCTGTTCTTGACATCATCGGCGACCGAAACATACCCACAACTAAAACACAGGTCTGCTGTAAACCAGTGAAATGTCAGCATGGCTTTGCAGAGTTCACTGCGCCTGTATGTGTAGTTTCCCGTTATCTAAACTGACTGCAGCTGTTCAGAGGACGCTCAGTTCCTGTATGTGTGTGTGTGTGTGTGTGTGTTGCTTGACCACTTGAGTGGGAGTTTTGTTTTGTCTGCAGACTTGCAAGTATTCTGTCTCTCGTCTTTTCACGGCCTCCTGTCTGTCATTTTTGCATTTTTAGCCTTGCACACACAAGCAATCTATCACCAACCATCAACGGCAGAGCTGAAACTAACAATTATTTTTATTATATGTTAATCTGCAATTGCAATTGTTTAGTCTGTATGTCATGGAGTAGCAGAAAAATAGGCAACTTCCCAAAGACGTGACGTCCGTAAGTCACTTATTCTGCTCATCGCAGTTCAAAATATATAATTTTCCATCATATATGACCCTTGAAAAATGACTTGAAGGTCCAGTGTGTACATTCTAGGTGTCTCTAGTTACAGAATTTACTACGCATACTGTTTTCATTAGTGAATAATCGTGTTTTTATATCTACAGACGGGTCCTCTTCCAGGGAGTCCACTATTTTGATCTGTCATGTTACAGTAGCCCAGAAAGGACAAATTAAACACATGGGGCTTTTTTGTGTTTTTTGTGCATTTCATGCACTGTCTGCAATCTTTCATGCAAGCAAAAGGAGGGAAACGAGGGAGTTGCAATCCGCAACTACACCCCTAATCTGCATACCGACCCTTAAATGATCCATACGTTATGTCAAGCTTATGTAAGTTAATTAGTTTGATTTTGCTAAAACATAGTCCATATATTTGTACTAGAAAAAGTAGTAGTAGTTTTAAAACTAGTTAAACTAGTTAAACAAACATTAAAGTCTGTGTAAAGGCAAATTTGAGATTTCTTTCAAAACACATTAAATATGTTGGAAAACAGTTTCTGAAAACACGTGAAAGGTTTTTGAATGATATATCACTGAAATGTGGAGTTAAGAGTTCAAACTGTTTTCAGTCTCAGGATTTTGTGGGCGGTCCTTAAAGGGCGGCTCGATGACACGCTGAGGCCACCCTGAGCAGAGAGATGGAGATGAATTCATCTCGCTCAGAGTTTTTCAAAGTTAGTCATGTCACTTTATGAACTCATCCGACACATTTCAGCGCCTTCACAGCACCCCCACAGCCCTGGAACACATATTTATTCTGACTTTACATGGACTTAAAGCTACTTTTTGACACACATATTACAGCTCACCCAGTTGAACATTTTAAGACTGGTGAGGTCCAAACAGTCTGTGATAACATTGTTTATACACTTATACACTATGCAGCCACTAGCATTAATTGGATTAGACTCAGCGTCTGCATTCCTGGCTGCTAAATGTTTAACTTTATCCAGCAGCTAGTCGCAAACTTTGTTGTTTAGGTATCACATACCTTGGTGGATATAGACTGAACCGTAAAGCTACAGGCCAAACAGTGCAGCAAGTTATAAAGAGGCTAACACGCTTCCTAGAGCTGCAGTTTGTGCTGGATTTATTCACCCCTGCTACCATACGGCCTGCTGAGAAGTGTGATCGTATCAGGTGCAAACGGGGTCTCCAAGTGACCCTGTTTGGTTTTGGCCGACATCATGACTCAAAGAGGAGTAAATTATGTATTTTGTCTGAGGCTAATTTCAGTTGCAGATTTGGTGCACGAGTAAATATGTACAGCAGTAGGACAGTGTATGTGGGATTGACTCAAAATAAACTGCACACTGCGTGTGTGTGTGTGTGTGTGTGTGTGTGTGTGTGTGTGTGTGTGTGTGTGTGTGTGTGTGTGTGTGTGTGTGTGTGTGTGTGTGTGTGTGTGTGTGCATGATAATGAAGGTAGATGTCACCCAGGGCAACCGTGTGGCTCCCAGATGTGCTTTTTAATAGTCTTTGGATAATAATGGAGCTCGGCTATATCAGGCTTTAGATGTTTTTCTTTTGTAGGATGAGCTCAATTATGTTTTTTATCTTTGAAATATAAAATATAAATTAATCAATCAATGGATTTATGCAGCTCTGCAGGCTGATTTCTAAGAGTAACCTTCATATTTCTTTGCAGAGCGTCACTCTTCTTTCACACGTCCTTGCTGCATTGTGTTTGCCATTCCATCATGCTGTGTTGTCGTATCATGTCCTTTTTATATAGACAATAAATTCGGGCTGTTTGCTTTGCAAAACAACATCCAGTGTGGATCTATTGCAGGGCTCAGTTTCCACTATTCCTGCATTGACAGATCTCCTCCTCGCAGCCCATTTGACGTTGACTTTGTGACACTTTTAACTCGCACCCTCCTTTGCACTCTGCGATGTGTGCTCTGTGCACAAGCTGTCGTCTTCGTCGGCAGTGTATGTGTTGTTGACTGACGTGGGTGGGTGGGTGGACGGACTGCAGTGCGTTGCCACTCGGATGTACTGTAAAGGGTGGTGGTGGTGGTGGTGGTTTGCATGACAACTGCCACTAGCTATAAATTGGGTGTACATACTTCTTCTTACTCAACAGTCTTGCCACTTCCCTACAAACTACACAACTGAGAGCAAAAAAAAAAAAAAGAAAGAAGAAAGAATTCTTGCCACGTTGCTGTCTCGTCTGCAGCTAATCTCTCTGGTTATCTTGAGCCAGAATCATATCCTCCCCATCTGAGCACCAGGCCAACTTGGACTACAGGATTCCTCTTTGTCTGTTTTAATATTGACGACTTAAAGAAGTTCCTCTTACTTGATGTAGATGCTCTGTGACACCCTTTGACCACACGCTGTGGCATCCATGTCATTATTGTAGGGGTGCAAACATGCAACTTTCTGTGCATTTAACAACATACCGCATGTGTGTGTGTGTGTGCATACGTGTGTGAGGGAGAAATCGTTTTGGGGAGGAAGCCAGTGTGTCTGAGTCATAGCAACACCCCTTTTTATACTGTTGTTCCCATGGTTACCCCACCCCCTGAAACTCCCCCGCTTCAACCCCCCCTCCTACCCACCTTTTAGCTGCATACACAGTTTAGACAAGGATCAGGCCTCTACAGCCAATTTATGTGTGTGTGTGTGTGTGTGTGTGTGTGTGTGTGCAAAGATTTAGAGTTAAGAAAGCTATATGTGACATGACACATTCAGTACATTTTTTCAAGTATTAGCAGCTGCTAAAGTCACAAGGTGTTTGTGTGCGTAAAGTACATTTCCACAGCAGTAATTCTGTTTGTAACGTATCGCAGTCGTGCTGCTGAGTTTTAAAACACTGTTTTTATTCGGTCGATTAATTCCAATCGCATCTGCTTTTTTTAACCCGCTGATAACGAACACTCCCTCCGCGAGTTATCAGATTCAACTCTCCGGACAAACTGGTCTGGGACTTTGTTCAGTACTGATGTTCAGCCCAGATTATCTCATAATGTGAGGGGGGGATTACAGATCCAGTCTTCCAGGACCCGCTCGCCGACACATCTGCAAAACCTGCAATAATATATCTGAATGATTACATAAGTACTTTCCAATAACAGAGACATGTCGACAAGGAGATGATGTATTGCCAGGCAAAGGTAAACATTCTAGCCCATGAGGCTAATAACAGCTGCCGTATCAGCACTACCGTTGACAGATATGAGTTAAAAGTTAACACTGACCGCATCTTCCCAACAGATTCCTCATCCAGGCTTGTTTAGCCTTCTCACTGCAAAGCGTTATCACCACGGATGTGTATGATGAACTGGTGTTGGTGTTGGAGCTCCATTTATTCTCATGGGAACTCCTCAGTGGTGCATGAAGCCAACAGAAAGTTCAATTTCTGGTCATAAAATTACCCAGATGTTCTGTGTACGCCTCAAGATTGTATGGCCCATAGATAACTCGTACTAGAGACTTCTATTGGCCGAGCTGCTAATTTCTGGTTTGGCCATCTGCTGACTTTAATGGGGATAAAATATTTAACCGCTGTCGACTTTCTCTATGTTATAATGGAGAATCATGGAGGGTCGTTGCTCAAAAATAGTGTCCACCATTTTACAGCTGTTTGTTTCTCAATGTAGGTTTATGTCGAAGTCTTTCTGGGCCAGCGTGCGTCGTTTGATGGACAAGGTTTAGCTCCAAAGCCAAGCTCAGTGTCTGTCTTTCAACCTTTTATTTCTCGATTTTCTCGCCATTGACCAAAAGTCACAGATTTACCCTTGTCCGGCGGCTTCTTCTTCACACTCTTCCATATTTTTCGTTTTGGTCTGTTCACCCTATGTCCACAGAGACTGCCGAGCCTGGTTAACATTGACCGCTTGCCGAGCTCCTGTTCTAGCACAACACCGACTCCGCTCCCTGTCAGCATTCGCCCACGCACGGGGCCTGAAAACCTCTTCTCAGTTCTCTAAAACGTCTGTGCTACAAACACTAACACTCCTCCAGTTCTCTGAGCTCACAGTCTGGGCAGTCCAGCTATCAAGCTGGCACATTTAACACATAGGCGCAACATTATTCGTCTTCATTATGATCCACTATCGAGAAATAAATCCTTTTTAACACTCAGCACAATAACAACTCAGCGAGGTTTAGGGAAAACATTGTGGTTTGGGGTTTAAATGACTGCTTTGTAAAAGATTAGGGAGCTTCGCCATGATGGTTACGGGACGATCGTGGTCACGGTTAAAAGAAAGCAAAGTGATTGTCGCTCCACAACAACGTCACGTGATTTAATCCACTGCTCCCGTCATAGCTACTACGTCAGGTACAGATGTTTGCTGACGTTTTTCTTGGGATGACGGTCTCGGTTTAGGAGGAAGGAAGTGCATTCATCTGTGAGAGTCACGTATTCCCAGGACGCCTTTTAATTAGCGAGTGAGAAACTGTTTTCCTGTTTGAAGAGTGAACCTCAGAGCAGCAGAGTGGCGATTGTAATACAAGTTTGTAGCTGTGCATTGGAAATGTTCATGATGCATTCGATAGCGCAGGTAATTCCACTTCCCCCTCGAGTACTTTTCTGGCCTTCATTTGTTTGTGTGTTTTTGATTTGAATCTGCTTTCATTTGAGGAAATTAACGAGAAAATATACAGTTTATTTTATGCCTACAGTTTTGCAGGTCAGAATAAATGCACGTGTTCCTCTTTCACTTCTAGCTTTCAACCAAAGAGAGAGACGATGTAAAACGATGACGTACGTGTCACCTTTTATTGTGGTTTTTCATTAACGCTATTTCTTTCTCGCTCTCGATGTCTCTCGCCCCAGTGGAGGCCGTGGTGGAGTTTGACTATGAGGCTCAGCAGGACGATGAGTTGAGCCTGACGGTGGGCGACATCATCGTGAACATACGGCGGGACGATGGAGGTTGGTGGGAGGGCGAGCTGGGTGGACGCAGGGGCCTGTTCCCGGATAACTTTGTCAGGGTGAGTAATCACAAACTTCCACCTCGTTTTTTTTTTTTTTCATCTGCTCATTCTCAGTCTCTTCCTCGCTTCGTGAAACCGACGAGAGGCCCTCCATAAATAGAAGCAGAGCAAACATGCAGTTTCCACTCTGTCACTGCAGTGTGGTTTGCAGGGTGTGTTGGTGAGTTTTTTTTTTTTTTGGTGCCAGAAAACACATGTTGTTCTCATATTTGTTGACGGTTAAAATGTGGATTATTTTGATGACACAGAAGTTGGTGGTCAGACTTGGTGCACTTGTTCAAGTGTAGGTCAGTTTAAAGGCTGAAACTAAAAATATATCGACTGCATTTTCATCCACCGACAGCACTGTCAAATATTCCCTTGCGGCAGAAAACATAGTTGTTAATATCGAATACAACATACAGGTGGGTAAAATATTTGACTATGAAGAACAGTATTTTATTCTCACCACTTTTTTAAACCTTTATTTCTAGTATAGAAGCATCTACATTTGTTTATTTCTCCACTCAGGGAACCAATACATGATTAAAGTACCCTACACCTTTCCATATATGGTTGCATTCCTGTGAAAGCTATGTAAACAGTCCACATTCATCGAGAACTCAAAAATAAGGGGGAGGGGCGTGTCCTCTGGTGGCCTCAGCGTGTCATCGAGCAACCCTTTAAGGACCGCCCACACAAATTTAAAAACTGGTGAAAGACTTGTTTTAGTTTTTCAGTTCAAAGTGTTTTCAACAACTATTTTCCAACATATTTAATGTGTTTTGAAAGAAATCTCAGAATTGCCTTTACACAGACTTTAAAGGCTCGCATACTTCGAAATGCTAATGGAGCCAAGTTTGACTGAAGTGAAGTTTGTATGAAGTTTTCTGTCCGACCACGTTTAAAAGTAGAAGTGTTCATACCTGCCCTGAACCGCAAACCTTGAAAGTGAACCGTCTGCTGTCATGGAAAAGGGCAATGAATCGTAAAAAAGGAAATAACAACATACACACTTTTGGACGGTAAAAAGATTCCCAGTGATGCAAAAGTGATCTGTAACGAACGAAAAAAGAGAACCAGAGGGAGAAGTTCAAACCCCGCCTCCTTCCACACCTCCGCACGGCACTCCTGATTTTGTAAAGGTGTAAAGGCTGTTTTTAAAAGCTGCTGATATTTTAAAATAGCAGGCTGAAAATGTGTGATGGACTTGTTATTCAGCACATCGTATGATTTCCTCTTTCAGATGTCTCAAACTTTTCCATCTGATAGCGTAAAAAAAACACACCAGGAACGTCTCATCCTCCACGTGACCCCAGCATTTCAGAAGTTTGAACGCCAGACTGTTTATTTGCTCAGATTTGGCCTTTAATACGCTTCTAAATGTGTAAATATGCACCTGGTATTTCATTCTGAAACTCGACCGGAAAGCTCCAAAGCTAAAATTATCGTTTCATAGTTTAAGTTATTATAAGAATAAAAATAATCTGTGGCTCCAGCCTCTCAAATGTGCAACGTTTTTTAGTTTTCTTTGTCTTCTATGATCGGGAACTGGATATTTTACTGGATACTGATGGTTTGGGATTATTGATCGAACAAAACGATGCCTCATGTGACGTCACATGGACAATTTGCATCTGAATCAATCAATGAATGAGTTCGTCGGAGCCATCGACAGAATAAAACATGAACTTTGTGTGTGTGTGAGTGTGGTGCCTCTGCCGCCTCCGGGCTAATCTAAAAAGACTTGGACTGTGGGGGGCTTAACGAAGCCTGGGTGCTTTCGAAGACACCCACCTGTCAATCAAAGCAGCCTTCACTCTTAATAGTCCAAATAGTCTAGTAACTGTGTGACTCAGAGGAACAGTTTTTTGAGGAACAGTTTTTTGGCACTTCCACATTGGCTTCACCTCACAGCCACGGAGGTTACCGCTTTGATCGCGGCTCTACTCTCGTATGTCCCTTTTTGTTAGCAGGTGACAGATTAAGTATCCGTGTGACAGTAAAGGTAAATAAGACACGTAGGTGGCTCAGAATGAGCAAACCCGCGCTGAAGCTTTTATTATGCATCGTAAAACAGTGTGTCTGCGGTGACGAGAAAGGGGAAGTATCTGCTTCACTGTATCATGTGCATGGGAAGTAGAAAAAGTGCCACAGGTCACTGGCGACAGAGAGCGGCGTTCACATTTTCGACAGTGCTGAAGAAGTCCTTCCATTGTCAGGCGGTGTGCTGTGGCAGCCAGGCTGCATTTGTGCTGACCGACTGTCAGAGGGAGGCGGACAATGGGCCTGTGAAGGCTCACACACAGTGTTTGCATGGATGTGTGTGTGTGTGTGTGTGTGTGTGTGTGTGTGTGTGTGTGTGTGTGTGTGTGTGTGTGTGTGTGTGTGTGTGTGTGTGTGTGTGTGTGTGTGTGTGAGAGAGAGAGACGGAGAGAGGCTGTGAGTAATGCAGTAATACCAGACTGGTCTGTCACAAGACTGCAGTTATGGGAATCAGTGACATTAAGCCTGGCAATGCTGTGTGTGTGTGTGTGTGTGTGTGTGTGTGTGTGTGTGTGTGTGTGTGTGTGTGTGTGTGTGTGTGTGTGTGTGTGTGTGTGTGTGTGTGTGTGTGTGTGTGTGTGTGTGTGTGTGTGTGTGTGTGGGAAGTAGTGGGGGGATGAGGACAGACAGGTTTTAAAAGGGGGACAGGAAGTGATGGTATGCAGGCGACCGGCACAGATAAGCATTGAGGTGAAGGATTGAGGTCGACGGATGAACTTTTTTATTTAAGGACGGTCAGCTCAGGTTAAAGCAAAGCAGCCAATGTAAGAGATGTCATAAGACTAGAAGCTTGTGTTTGTTATCAGCTGTGCAACCCATGGCAATGCGGACATTACGCATATCGTTTAAAACGTGTTGACATCGTTCATTTCCAAACGCCCGATCAACCGCCATCAATTACTCCAGTGCCGACTCCTGACGGCCTCAGAGCTGCGACCCGATGCTGAATATGTTCCCACCCGATCCGTTCGTCCGTGAAGCCGTCGGCGGGTGGAATTTGTTTGTGTGTTGTAGTCACCTGCCCCGCGAGGGTTAAGGACGAAATCAGAATCACACGCTCGACGCCGTGCAGCTGGATTTGATCGAATTTACGAATTCAAGAGTTAAAAGTCACCGTGGGCGTTTTATTTGATAGTGTGAGGAGCTTTGATAATGGTGACCGACTTGAGTCAAAGTCTTTAAACGTCTTGTTTTGTCCTAATAAAACCTGCATATATTCAGTTTTCGTGATGTTTAATGAAAATATATAAAAAATGAGAGAAGCAGCACGCAGTCACATTTGACTTTTTGGCATTTTTGCTCCAGAAAATTAAAAATTAAAGTGTTTAATCAGCTGTCTGTGTCTGCGTCACCTCGTGTAAATGCAGCCTTTCAGGATTGTGACCACTGAACAGAGTTGTGCAACAACTACGGGCTTTATGAAAAGAGGGGAAATAATATTTTACGTCATTGTTCCTGTGCATTTCACAAGCAGAGCTCTCTCTCTCTCTCTCTGTTTTCCTGCTGTCTCTCTCTCTCTCTCTACGTCTCAGATCATTTCGTCGTGCTCATGCGTCCTTGCGGTCGGCCGCCACACCGCATTGTTTTGCATTATCTGTAACTGGGAGGAAAGGTCGGAGGTTCTGGTGACAGGGGACTCACAAACCTGATGTTTAGCATTAAAGCAGCGCTGTGTAAACTACAGTCGCTGCCAGACACACACACACACACACACAACCTCCGCAGTGTACATTATGCAGGTGTTTCCTGTTCAGATATGATGAATCATGTTGTCTTCCTCTCCACTTTTCAGCTGGGTTTCCTTTAACTCTGGGTTACCTCCATATCCCCACAGGAGGAACTGCAGTCGAGCATGAACGGCGTCCAAGTCGTAACAAAGGCCTCCAAGAACAGTGGAGTTTCGCTCTGTCCTTGATTTCCTTTGCAACGCCACGCGATCATTCGTCCTCGGTTCTAAACGCAGATATATTAATTATTTAAAACCTGCAGCCTTAATGGATAACAGATGTCTTTAAAGAATTTATATTCATTGCTTTTCATGAAGCTGAACGTCGCCTCTGCTCCCCTTAAAAAAACAAAAAACGGGAAACCGTAGGCTTACAAACGGCCGCTGTGGGTTTCTGTGTGGGCAGGTTTATGCACCGTGGAGTCTCCAAGTTTAAAGTGATTTTTTTTTTCACCAGTCAGTCTGTGGGTTTGTGTCTGTTCATGTCAGTTTCTGAATGAATGTGGCGTCTATCTGCAGTACACGAAAACATGCAGGATGTAGCGTTAAGAGCGCTGCTCCAGCAGAATCAATTAACGCCGCATTAGCCTATTTAACACACACAGCACACGTCAGTGAGGGTAACCGTGTGAATGACCCGATCAGATCAGAAAATGATCATATATATAAAAAAATAAAATAAAAAAAGCAATCTGCTCATTTTAACTTGAAGGTTCGTTTTAGCATCTTTCAGCTCATTGTTTTGGTTTTCTGCCCGACAACCGGAATGTTTAGATTCATTCCCAAACATTCGCTAATTTATTAAAAAATCAATTGATTTGCAGAGTATATTCTCAATTTTTAATTATTTATTTTCATTTTAGTTTATGAATCATAAAAGAAATACAGAAAAATCACCATCACGATCAACAAGCTGAAGATATTTAAAGGTGCAGTGTGTGAGATTTGGAGCCTTTATTTTGAAAATAAGACAAACATGGAATATAATATTCATAACTATGGTTTCATGTATGTATTATAATTATTATTGTTACTTTATAATTCTCCTTTTATATCTATATGCAGTAGCCCAGAGCAGACAAACTAAATACTGACTCTAGACACTCAAGTGTTGTTTCTCCTTTACACTAGGATGGTGAGGGTGATGTGAGGAGATTGCAATGCGGCGCCTAGATGCAACCAAATTCTACACACTGGACCTTTAATAAGTGATCATAATAAAGTAACCTGTACATTTTTGGCACTTCTGCGTGTGAAATCACTAAAAACATGAAATCGATGATCAAACTGCTCATGTTCTCTTTGAACAAATCATCATATTTTAATCAGTCTTTATTTTTAATGCGATGTAACATTATTATTTTTGATATTTTGGTAGATTCTCTGTCTCCAGACATTAGCCTGGTACATGGTTACGTATATTAACAGAGATAAGATGCACCTCTTAACTCCAAAGAAGTCTCCGTCGCTGCAGAGTTCCACAACTACAAAATAAGTTTGCATCATTTTGAAGCCTGGAGTTTCAGCCTGGTCAGAGTCCGTCATATCACAGACAAACATTACATTAAAACAGAAGTACAGTTGCATGAGAGCCAGACAGACAAGTACAAAGTACAAGGTAGCCACGCCCTCGATCATACCCGTCTTCATCGTCTATTTTACTCTAAATGTGAACATGCATGAACATCATGCTGATGAAGAACATTTAAAGACTCTCGATCGAGATTGTGAACACACGAGGAAACTGCTGACTGAGTTAATGAGTGAGAAGTAAAGTCATTTCCCTGTTAGACACACTGCTCCCAGTGGACGGGCAAAGTTTGCAACTAATGTGAGTGCTGCTCCGTCATTCAGCAGCCAAAGAGAGAGATCTTTTCAAGCATGACATTTGTAATGTCTCTCTGTGGCTTAAATATTGTACGTAAGGGGGGAACACCTTTAAATATAAATGTGTTCATACAGAGGAGAAAGGTAAAACAAATGTGTGTTTTCCAGTTTTCTCTGAGTTCTGTATTCACGTGGTGCAGAGGACAATTTCCACTCTCTCCTTAAGTTTTAATCGCTCGCTTCCTGTTGTCACAATTTAATTGGCCTACTTCCACCGAGAAGGTGAATCTCTTCTACATCGAATCTGTGGGTTAAGTTGATAAGACGACATCTTTGTTGTTGATATTTTAGGATCTGAGCAGTTTATTAAAGGATTTAGGCCAGAGACGACCCTAGTGTGTGTGTGTGTGTGTGTGTGTGTGTGTGTGTGTGTGTGTGTGTGTGTGTGTGTGTGTGTGTGTGTGTAAGGGGTCAGACTCTGTGAGCCGGTACATCGGGGTCTGCGTTTGCTTCCCCGAGCTGCGTCCGCCACAGGCCAGGACTTATGAAACAGTGTCATGATGAATGTGGTGGAGAGATGTGAACCGGCGTGTCTCCGGCGTGTGTGTGTGTGTGTCCCGTCGCTCTGAATGTTTGTCTGTCTGTCTGCCTGTCTCTCTCTCTGGGTTTCTCTGATCAGTTTCGCATGGAGTCTTGTGATTCTTTATGCGAGTGAAAGTCATGTGGCCGGAGAGCTCGCAGCGCAGGCAAAGGTTGCAGCGCTGCAGGAGAGGGCGAGTTCTTCTGTTTGGGTGCTTTGCGAGCTCTGGCTGGTCGGTCTGCAGGTAAACAGTGAGGGTCACTACTGTTTATTTACAGCATTATACATTCAAAAAGTTTATTGCATGGACTCAGGTTTACATGCACAAAGAGCATGTGCAGCTTTAAACACAGATGTCACTATCTGATGCACCGAAACCAGATCAGAACGTTAAGATAACTCACATTATTTATGCTCTTATTTAGTTTATTTGCCTGTCTGATCTTTTTTTTTTTTAAGCTGCGTTTCATCGCTGCAGATTGATAAAAATCGGCTTCGGTATCACTTCTGTGACAAATGCTGCCACGAAGAGGAACAAACATGGGCCGCAGTGCAGAGATATGCTCAGGGACACGTCACGAGTGTCGAATGAAACAAGTCACAGAGACCAAAAGAGAAGAAGTGTAGGTCAGAGAGAAGTGAGCAGCTTTGAAGAGACTTTAGAAACATTCACAGAGTTATATGCAGAAATTAGGATATAATATGATATTATTATATATAGTTTAGTCACATGTTTTAAGTGCATTATAGTTTACGGTTATAGATCATTTTATTGATCCAATATTAACAGATTTAAAGGTAAACATTGGCATTTCTCCTTTGTCTTTCATGATGCATCCTGGCTGCACTCTGATTTAATGACAGCTCACTTACAAAATTCAACATTAGTCCAAACATAGTTTTTTGTCGTCAAATATATCCAAAACTGCAGTAGTATTTGTCGCTTTTTAAAAAGAATTCTGATTATTTTCCACTTTATTTTCATTGTAATGTAAGACAGAGAAAATGTATTAGGTCAGTCTGTTTCTACTGTCGTTATTTATCCGTTAGGGTCTTTAAAAGTAGCAGATGACACCGTAAACAGCTCGTTTTGTTGTTTCATGATACGCTAAGATGTGTTATTCTATATCAAAGTTGCAATTTAGACAATTTTTTTGTATTTAAATCAGATTTTAGTCGTCGTGCACGTTTTAAAAGTATTCCATTGTTCTCCTCCACTTTTTATCAGCATGTGTGGCTCGGGCTTACCTTCTTCCTCTTGCATTATTATATAACAACTCTCTCGTCTTGCCTTATTTCTATTCCTGTAACATACAACAGACATTTTGTCACCTGAACCTTTTTCTGACTCTCCCAGCATCCGTCCTCACCTCCTCCGCTCATCATTTCCTGCTCCTCTCTCTCTCTCTCTTTCTGCAGGAGATAAAGAAAGAGGCAAAGAGGGACGGAGGACAGACGAGCATGATCAGATCGGATCTTTCCAATGGAAGGGCGAGCCCTGTGTCCGATCCCGGCGTACGACCGGGCAGGAAAGGTACACAACGCACACTCAAACACACACTAATGCAGTCACATACACTGACACACCTTAGGCAGGTTTAAGTCTCAAACGTGGATCGTATTAGTGTGACGAGGGATTTGGGTCACACATCTATGAACGTGCTACGCCTTAGAGTTTAACATGAGGAGGGGGGACACCTTGTGGACAAGAGAGGAATCGCAGCGTTGCCCAGCTGGTGTGTGGTAATGAGGCTAATGAGTGTGAGACGAGTCTCCGGTGTCCTTGCTGGTCCTCTGACTGAAAGGTCAAAGGTCAGCGCTGTCAGCCGTGTCACCTGTTCCCTCGCTGTAAGTCATGGATTATGGATAAGCGCGTGAGCTAATCACCTTACATGTAAGATGAAAATATGTGTGTGTGTTGACCTGTGTATGTGTGTGTGTGTGTGTGTTGTTGACCTGTGTGTGTGTGTGTGTGTGCTGCAGGAGAGCAAATCCGTAAGCGGAGGTGTAAAGCGGCGTTCAGCTACGTGCCTCAGCATGAAGACGAGCTCGAGCTGAAAATAGGAGATGTCATCGATATCATAGCAGAGGTGAGATTAAATTTTTTTTTTTTTTTTTAATTTCACTGGATTCACAGTCGTGATTTTTACGACAAACTTCAAAATCGTTTGTCAGAAATCAGCCTGCAGGACACACGAGCAGACGAATCTCAACACAGTTATCTCTGGAAACGAGGCCACAGTGTCGACGAGTTTTTATATTAGCCACAATGAATCAATCTGAAATAATAAATGAATAGATGATTGACTGCAACTGATTCATAATTTAATTCATTATCAGTTCATCAAGTGTGAATATCTGATTTTCTTCAGTTCAGCTGAACAATTTAATGTTCCTGGACTATTTATTTATTTATTTATTTATTTATTTATTTATTTATTTATTTAAACCAAAATTACAAATCATAAATTTACTTCACAATCTGGACAGAACACGACACATTTGATTCAGATGAGGAAGGAAAAACTTTTTTTTTTTTTAAAAAACAACTTTTGTTTAAAAAGATGTAAGAAGTCTCAGAGGAGAGAATAACATGAAATCACAGTATGGACGATCAGGATGGCAAAATAATAATAATAAATAAACATGGAGAATATGAGGGTGGGAGGGTGTCGACAAACAGACCTGAGCCAGATGAACCTCCTCTCCACCACAAACTACAACTGTGACTCAACTGTAAGCGATTAATCAAGAACAACAGAAATGCTGATTCTGTGCACAACAGAAGTGATAAATATCCAAGATCAAATTAAAAATGAGGTAAACACAGAGCAAACAGGAGAATACAAATTAGAGTTCAGTGCAAAGATCCACATTTCAGGTTTTGTGTCTCGCTTTAAAATAAGTGAAAGTTGTCGCAGACCTCAACTCTTCTGGGAGTTTGTTCCAGGTGTGCGGTGACCAGAAACTGAAAGCTGCTTCTCCGGATTTAGTTTGGACTCTCTGGGGAACGGTGAACACACACACCTGAGACCGCAGCACCTGGGAGGTGTACGTGCCTCAGCAGACAGTTTGTCATGAAGCAGCAGCAGAGCTGTCCTGATTTTAAAATCAATTCTTTGCCTCACAGGAAGTCAGTGCATGTTTGTCAAGGTTTGTCAAGGCCCCAAATGTAGACGCAAAAACACAAAATGTACGCAGGATAACAAGACCCGGGTTGAACTACTCTGGGTGGAACAGGTGATCAAAACTGTCAGGAAACACGAGAGAGGAGAATTACAAAATAAAACAGGAATCAACCCAAAACCATGGAAACATTGGGGCGTGAGTGTTAATCTCTGTCTTGTGTGTGTGTGTGTGTGTGTGTGTGTGTGTGTGTGTGTGTGTGTGTGTGTGTGTGTGTGTGTGTGTGTGTGTGTGTGTGTGTTCAGGTGGAGGAGGGCTGGTGGGAAGGATTTCTAAACGGGAAAACCGGAATGTTTCCCTCGAACTTCACCAAAGAGATCCTGGCGGAGTCGGTGTCGGAGACGCCCTCCATAGAAACGTCGCAGGAGGAGCTGCGCAGCCGCACCAGTGAGTCTCAGCATATATATATATATATATATATATATATATATATATATATATATATATATATATATATATATATATATATATATTGCATATATATATATTGCAAAATGACTTTTTTCTACCTCTGAGTGCTGCAGCAAACTCCTGTATGTTGTTGTGTGTGTGTGCAGGTAAGGACAGCCCCGGCAGTGAAAGTGATGGAGGGGACAGTCGGTCAGAAACGGGGTCAGGAGAAATCCAGCCCAAGAAGGTAAAACAATCAGCAAAACAACTCGTTCTTCACACCATCCACACTTCCGTATCACCTCATCGCGATGTTTCAGTCCGAGGACCGTCAGGATTATCCTGCCCCAGATATGAAACTGTTTTAACTCTGCGAAAAACATCTTGAGCTTGTAGTTACCGGTGGAATAACCAAGTACACAACTTTCATGCCGCGTTCTACTTACGACACGACACAACATTTTGTACTTTTTACTTCACTTCAATCATCAGACTTCAGCTTTAGTTGCTACAAAAACGTCGAGACTCTGTGTTAAACATCCAAAAACCATCTTAAATGTGGACTGTTCGACTTTCAGGCGAGCTCAGACTCTTTGCATGGCAGAGTCTTAATTTTCATTTGTAGATGCAGCGACGAACTGTGTTTGCCGACGACGGTTTTTTGAAGCGTTCCTGAGCCCGTGTAAGAGCGTCCTTTATAGAGTCCTGTCAGGTTTTAATGCACCGAAGGGTCGAATGTCGTGAGCATTCGATGCTCAGCCTTGACGCTTTGCATCCGGAGATTTTGTGGGATTTCTTTATCATGGACTGCAGATGGTGAACGCTGTGAATCTATTGCTGGTTGCAGTTCACAAAGGGGCGAACCCTCACACCGTCCTTTCGTGTGAACGAGCCTTTTGAGGACCTTTCATGATTTGTTCCCAGTGAACCTGTTTGAAGGTGTTTTGCAGTCTCTTGCTGAACTTGTTGGAACGTCTTGCAAGCATAAAATTCAGAAGTTATCATTGTTTGAACATCAAGCATCTATCATTTTGTTTTCATTCCTGCACAGCGTCTCAACTCTTTGAATCGGGGTCGAACGAATTTAACAAGATTTTTGCACAAACAGACAAAAAGCTTTGTCAGAAACTACAAACAGAAACGATCGGTCAGTCCCGTCCATCCATCGCGGCATCTCTGAGCAAACAAAAGAGGAACATGAAACTGCTTTTCCACGACAAATCCAGTCCAGGCGTCATCAGGCAGCACAGTCCTGAATCATTTCCTGCAGATGCGTCACATGAGTTTAACTGCAGCCACTGCCCTGCAGGAGACTGCAGCCAGGTCCTGAGACAGCAAGTGGATAACGGAGATTGTAATGTTGAGTTTGCATGTTAACCGGTGACTCTAAATTATCCGTAGGTGTCAATGGTTGCTTGTCTCTACGTGTTATAACTGGTTTGTTTTGCTGAGATCGGCTCCAGCGTTTCTACGTAGCACGCTGTGTACTCTGCACTGCCCAGTGTAGTGCGGCGGACACGTCACTCTTCCGTTTTTCTTTTTCCTCTTAGCCAAATCGTAACCACGCTGAGCATTATCGCCAACATCCGTCTGCTGAAATATAACCACATGACACATGTACAACTTCCATTTGCACGTTGTGGCATTCACCGCGACCACTCCGGCTCCAGCAGCCTCTTAACTCTTCTGACTCTGTCTCTCTTTCTGCTCGCAGTACACGACATTTTGCCATAATTGAGAGTGTGAATGCATTGATGTGCTGGAAATAGCGAGTTCGGAAAAGTGCACTGATGTCACCGTTACTGTCATAGCGAGTGAAGTAAGAAGTCGGGCTGATTATCGGCTGAATTCACAGGAGATCCAAGGTTGTGATGTGAACTGATAACTGCGCCGAGGTCGATTTGAAGCTGTTTATCGGGAATATTTTGAGAAAACACGAGTGTCTGGAATGTACCGAGCATGCAGACGGTGGAGAAGTGAGATTATTCTGCAGCAGTGGGACTTTTTATATCCCCTGAAACTCTTCCAGCTGATGTCAGCAAGCCTCAGACTCTCTCCCTCTTTAAGCAGGGTCAGTGTTTGAGACTCAAACCGCACTCCTGCTCGTCTATGAATAGCGTTTTTCATTTTAAAATTCAGCACTCATCGCTGAAATCTTTTCACCTCTTCAGATCCGAGGGTTCGGCTTCGGAGACATCTTCAAGGACCAGCCCATCAAGCTCAGGCCGCGCTCCATGGATGTGGACTCAGAGGGGGACAAGGTAAAGACTCATTCATTCGTCATTGTATTGTGATTAGAGACTAACGGCGGGGGAAGGAAGTCCCCAGTTTTGGGCTCCTCCCCTTCCTGTCTTTCAGTTTTACAGCACAGGAAGTGGTTTTAATGTTACGCACACACACACACACACACACACACACACACACACACACACATCCTGCAGGGATTTGACAAGCAAAGCAGAAGTGAGAGCTCCACAGGGCAGAGAGAGAGAGAGAGAGAGAGAGAGGAGGGGAGGTAATACAGCTTTTCACTGACGTTTACATATTCACACATGCTGCCTGCTGCTGCTGCTGCCGGAGCTCCGTCTGTCTGTCTGTCTGTCTGTCTGTCTGTCTGTCTGTCTGTCTGTCTGTCTGTCTGTCTGTCTGTCTGTCTGTCTGTCTGTCTGTCTGTCTGTCTGTCTGTCTGTCTGTCTGTGTTTCACTGGGACCAGAGGAGAGCACGGTAAGGTCACATTCTCTCTCTTTTCATTTTAGATTTCAGCTTTCTTCACCCTTTTTAAAGTT
Source organism: Collichthys lucidus (assembly GCA_004119915.2). Lineage (NCBI taxonomy): Eukaryota > Metazoa > Chordata > Actinopteri > Sciaenidae > Collichthys > Collichthys lucidus. The sequence continues at coordinate 4,689,248 of CM014096.1, read as the reverse complement.
TCCAGCCTCTCGCGTTTCTCTCGGCTCTCCTCGGCTTTTCCTTCAGCTTAGAATCAGAATCAGAAATTCTTTATTAATCCCCGCAGGGAAATTGTTTTTGTTACCGCAGCTCCCAAACGGTGAGTGATAGCAAGAAAACAGTAGTAAGAAAACAAAACTTGAACAATATACCCTATAGAATATCCTATTTTAAACAATATATACACATGGGTAAATGGCGGTTAAATAGAACCAGTAACGGTGAACTGTGCAATATGTAAATCAAAGAGTTTAGTGGGGAGCCTGCTCTGTCTTACATTAAATTCAATTCATGTTTGGTGGAATAAGTCTTTGTTTCTGTAAAGAGATCCGCGTGTGTCGAGGGTCAGAACAGTTTTAGAGTTTTAAAAGCTAAATGTGTTTTAAAGATGGAATTAAAGGGTCAGTTCGCCTAAATTGCAAAGGGAAAACTCACGTGTTCCTGGCGATACGCCCACTTCGGGTTTAATCTGGTTGTTAAATGTTAAAATTCATGCGTCGGTAAATCTCTGCAGGTAAAACCAAAAGTATCTCTGTGGCCAGAAACCAGTAGGAGGAAGAAAATGAAAACGTTGGTTTCAGGTTTTGTCATTTTGATTTTTTTTATATCCGTAAAATATTTCCCCCCGAAAACATCTCAGTCTCTGCAGGCTCCAGAGTTATGAATGTTTTCTTTATTGTTTGTTGTGTAATCTACATAAAGAACCTGCTCCCATGATGCACAATGTAAAACTCGCCTCGTGCAATGCTGTGTGTGTGTGTGTGTGTGTGTGTGTGTGTGTGTGTGTGTGTGTGTGTGTGTGTGTGTGTGTGTGTGTGTGTGTGTGTGTGTGTGTGTGTGTGTGTGTGTGTCTGAAGGATGTTTGTCAGCCTGTCCTGCTGAGCGGGAAGGCTGTTATGCTGCTTTATGGTGAGACGAGTCTCTGAGCTCTAATGAGGCTCAGATCTCAGAGGAGGATGTGACAACAGAGGGAGTCTCAGTCCGGGATGAAGGAGACGCTGAGTCATGTGAAGCCACGTCAACTTTATATTTAACTGGAAGGTCAGCTGCTCGTGGAGCAGCAGTGTTTGGGTGCCGCGCTGTACGGATGCATACAGTTTGATAATAAGGCTAGCTTTGATTTTTCACACGTGCGTGTGTGCCAGGATCGAACACCTGGCTTTCATGCCAGAAAATAAAAGGGGAAGTTTCTTCTTTCCTTGCGGTGAGTCAAAGTCACTGAACCTCGAAATCAGCCTTCGATGTAGAACTCAAAGTCTCGAGTGGGTTGGAAGGGGAAGCTGATCTTATTCTATGGTAGAAAAATAACTCTACATGCTCGAGGCTGCTCTGTTTTCCCCACCACAGACAGATTTAAAGATTTTCTGGTGTACCATCAAACATATACAGCAGTGTGAACCCGAAAGAACTCACCCTGCTGTGATTTCATTCACATAAACGAACCAGAAGGTCGCAGAAGTGACGTCAAGAGATGCCTGATTTTGAAGAGTTTCTATGCTAACCTGCAAACATTTTCAGCACTTTCTCGCAGGCTTTTCTCCAAGATATCTCCTTTTTTTGTTGGTCCAGTTTCTGTTTAAATACGAAGTAGTATCATGGAGCTCTGTTTGCCACAAATGGCCACAGTACAGTGGGTGTTTGCACCTCCACTTCAGCTGACAGGCGGAGAAGCGACAGTGACGATAAATCCGCTTTTCAAACACTAAAATTAAAAATAATAAACTCCTCTACTATCCATTTAATTATTAATTAATTAACAGCTCTAGAGCGTTTTAGGGTCTTTCAGCTCATTGTTTTGGTTTGAAGGCAGCATCAGCCTCTCGATTCATGGATGCATTTCCAGTTTCCACCTGCTCAACATCAATCAGTGGACAAAGTACAAGTTGATAGGCAGCAGTAGGAAGTACATTTTGGTGCGGTCGGTAGCGTAGTGAGTTAAGCGGCCGCCCCGTGTGTGGAGGATATAGTCCTCGCTGCAGCCGGCCCCGGTTCGAATCCCCTTCCTGTCTATCTTCAGCTGTCCTATCAATAAAGGCATAAAAGGTCAAAAAAATCTTTAAAACAAAAAAGAAGTGCATTTTAAGGAAACATGTACTATATATTCAATTTCCCTAAAATAAATCCGTCCACAGGCTGTTTGTGGAAGTTATTTTTTAAGTTAGATCAACAACATGTGCTGTATAGTCTTATAATCTTGCATACGGCACCTTTAAGTGAAAGATACTCGTGCCATAGCGTGTTTACAGGATGTTTGTTTCACTACATTCACACCATGCAGGATTCACTTTGAAGTTTACCTTCGTTTCCTGCCTCTGTTCTGCAGGTGGAAACCTGAATATGTACAGTAGCTTCAGGGTCACGTAAGGCACTAAATAATGTTGTTTTCTGAAAAATGTATCTGTGTCTGAGTCATCAAGAAACTCTTCCAGTCCTTCTGACTGTAGCAGGCGATGCTTTGACTTTAAAAACCTCTCCGTGACGTCGGCGTGATGTCTCACTGCTTGTGGCACCACATGGGTCTCATTACGGGGAGGAGGAGAGAAGGGGAAGGGTGTGGAGAGGGGAGGAAAGCTAGCGGGGGGAGGCGGTGTGGGACGAACAGAACAGAGCTGTGTGTGTGTTCGGGACAGACCGGTTCTTGTGAATGTGTGTGTGTGTGTGTGTGTTTTCCTGTGGAAGAGCCACCCTGGTTCCACAAACACCATCGAGGGATCCACTCCAGCCGGAAAACAACGGCTCCTTTAACAGCCTGCACAGCGCGCACACTCATACACAACACACACACACTCACACACACACACACACACACACACACACACACACACACACACACACACACACACACACACACTCATACACACACTTGATCATCGCGTCAGCTTGTGGTTTTTGGGCTAAATCTGATCTCACTCTCTCTAATTAGCTGCTTGAATCGGAGCTGTGCTGCTCACTGGAGGAATTTAATTGTTGTTTATTTTTGTCTCTGAATGTATTTTTCAAAAAATGTAGTTTCATTCGTGATTTCACGCCATGCGAGCAGCAGCGTGACTCGAGGGATGTCGACGTTTCAGACGTTAACGCTCCCCTCAGGATATATCAGAATATATAACCTCGAAATAAACAGCTTTTTTTGTGCCTGTGGCTAATGAGGATCCAGATAAAGAGAAAATGATGAATGATAATTAATGCAAAGAAATGCACAAAAAAAAACATGTATGACGTGTTCTCATGTATTTTTATTGCATTTGAGTTACATATAGATTTTTTTAGAACAAATAAATTTTTAGAAAAACCCAGAAACTCGTTTCACAACACGTCCCTTTGTTCTGAAGATGTAAAGGTACTCGGTGTGTTTTGACGAGCAAAATATTTGAGTAATCAATATCTATCAATGTGCCTGACTCTTTCTACGTTTATGTACAGCTGACTGAACTATTTTTAAGCTTTGACGTTAATTATATAGTAAGTAAATAAGATTTCAGTTATTTTATCTCTGTGACTCAAATCTAGTGTCACAAATCAGAACTTTGTTTATCTGCGTATGAAAGCAGAGACGGGTTTAGATTTTGGTTTATTTCTCTCTTATTACCACCGTACAGTGAGCAGTGCTGGATTGTTTGTATAATGGGCTGACTTTCAGTGATTATACTGACAATGTGTCTGAGCGATATTGTGATATATCTGAGGATTTCACATGTATAAAAGGTTTTCCTTCATCCGTCCTTCACTCAGGTCAACGAGGGGAAAGCGGCGAGCGTTGCACCCGAAACAATGAAGACCGAACCGGACGGCAAAGCCAAAGGTGAGAAGTGACAGCTTCACTCAACAACAACATGAGTGGCACACCACTCAAAACGTTAAGCTGAAGGAAAAGACGTGTTGGATGCAAACAGAAGGTTTATTTCTCTCTTAATGACGATTTCTCCGTCCATCCGACATCTCAAGATGCTGAAAAACAAGAGCGCTGTCTTCTGAACTTTACTTCCTACTATTCACCAGCATGGTTTTGTTTTAGCGTCGCAGTGCTGAAATGCAGCTGTGGCCGGTCGTCGTGTGTTCAGGTGTTGGCAGAGAGCTCCGACATGCAGGATTTATTCCAGCTGAATGCAAAACGCATTGCATTAGCAAGCAAGAAATCTAATCCAGATAAACATTAAGCAAATGTGAAAGAAAACACGAGCGGGCTGAACTCACAGATTCTTTTACAGCTTGATGGACATGGCAAGGAAATCTTTTGTATTTGTTGCACAGACACACGTCACTGCATAAAACACCTTCTTTTTTTCTAATCTAAAAGTCGGGAAACCGACTTTTCTTTTCATTTTTATCTCATCTGCTGTATTATGACCTTTCTTCTCTGATTTTCTCTCGTTCTAAATCCTGTAAAGTTTTCTGAGTTCATCATAATCTAAGGTGGTCCGCTTCCTGCAGCAGGAAACAAACAGCACGATGACAAAAAAAACAGCTGTTTTCTAAATAATCTGGGTATTCGTCGATGTGACATCTCTCACAGGCCTTTGATTCTTTGGTGAAAAGCGCCTCTGCTGTCTTGTTTCCTGACTTTGTCTCGACTTTGTCTCGGCAGGGCGTGAGCAATGTAAAGTCCTCTTTCCATATGAAGCACAAAATGAAGACGAGCTGTCGATCAAAGAGGGGGACATCGTCAACATCATCACCAAGGTGTGTGTGTGGCGTTCGTGTGTGTGTGCTCGCACTCTCGTGTCTCATTTGGTTTTTCTGTATTTGCGTGTGGAGGGGGGAGGAAAACACAATTTGCATCCAGGTGCACGTTAAATAAACTTATCAAGCAAAGACAAACTGTAGCTCAGACCAAACACGTCTCTCTGTTTTGTGCAGGAGTGCGCCGATGCGGGCTGGTGGATGGGAGAGATCGGGGGAAGGCAAGGTGTTTTCCCGGACAACTTTGTCAAGCTGCTAGAAGCGGAGAAAGAGGTGATTTTTGGCAAAAGTTGTCTGTGTTTACCGAGATTTTTCGAAGCCGAGGAAGTCTCAAAGACGGGACGCGTCCTTGAAGTGTTTTTGTGACGCTTCTGTGTGTGCGTGTGTTTTCAGAGACCAAAGAAACCGCCTCCTCCCAGCGCGCCCTCAGCCAAACACACCACAGGTACAGTAACGCTGCATGTCTTCTTTGTATCTCCTCTCTTGTATTTATGTTCTGAGAGAGAAAGGAAACAGAAACCTGTGAACTCTGACCTGTAGAGAAAAAGTCGGAGGTCAAGAAGGTTCCTCCTGAGCGACCTGAACATCTGCCGCAGAGAGACCAGGATCGAGGTACAGTCTGGTCCTGCTCGGGCCTTCGACCTTCAGTCGTCTGCAGCTTCTGCAGCATCTTCCAACTTTCTACTACTCTGTTCAGCTGCCGATGGACAGATCACTAACTAACATGCTTAATGTTACTAATCCAGCATTACAATCGCTGGACGGCTTCACGGCGTTAAAGATCAGTGTGAAACAGGATGAGGTTCTCAGCCCGTGAAGGGTAGACGTTGAAACAAGAGCATGCTCGCCGTCTTTTGTAAAGTGGAGGAACAAAGCTTTGATTGAAGAGCTGGAGTCAGCAGCAGGAAACTCTGGTCACTGTGGTTTGATCTCGACGAGATGACACCGACTGGCACGAAAAAACAACAAACTTACAACTGTCTCTGAAATCATCTCGTTATATTCCGCCAATGCAAAACAAATATGATGCATCTGAGAATGCACAAACACAGAATGTTCGTATTCGGATAAACCAGGCTTTATTTTTGGTTGCTGCATGGTTCAGGCCACCTCCAGTGGATCACTAGATAAGTTCGAGAGGTCGTGAGATGTTTAATAGGAGAGGAAAGAAAAATAAACCTGATTTACAATTCTTTTTATACTTTAAACTATTTGTAGAATGATAATAATTTGACTTCTGCAAACTGTTTGCGAGGTTTAGAGATGAAATATCTCCAAAACAAAGTAGACACTGAAGTTTCTTATTGCATTTTAAGAGATTATTGTGTTTTTTTTTAATGTGAAAACTTAATCTGGACGGTAACTAGTAACTACAGCTGTCAGATAAATGTAATGAAATGTTCAACGTTCCCGTTAATATGTAGCAGAGTATAAAGTACAAGAAAAACACTCAATAATAACAATTTAATCGAGTGTTTTATCTCGTTTTCTTTTAAACCAAAGTTTAAAATCCGACAGTGAGATGAGATTACCTGTCACATGATCACATATTGTACATATTTAATAGGTTTGATGCTTTTATTGTGATATTGGGGAAATAAATCTCAAAAAAAAAAAAAAAGGAGAACAGTCTCGACAGCTTTCTGTGTCAGATTAAATCTCATGCGAGCTCACAGACCAAAAACAAACTACATAACAATACTTACAGATCCCGATCTTCCGCCTCTCGTTCGGTCTTTGTACGCCTCCAGTTTTTTTCCTTTCTTTGCGTCTTGCTTTGTTTTTCCTTCCCGTTCTTGCAGACTTGGCAGACTGCAGACTTTTCTTCCTCTACTTCCTGTTTTTACTCTTTAACAAACTAAACTTGGCTTGCTTCAGTCCTCTTGGGTCACATTAAGTTCCTTTTTTTTGTTACCGCCGCACCTTTTTTACCTCCATCGCTGCCCCCTCGTGTTACTGTGCATGTCCGTGTCTGTTCTTTTTGAACATCCATGTGTGTGCTTGTATGATTTTGTGTGTAGGTGAAGAGGTGAAGGTCGGAGACATCCCCAAGCCCTCCCTCCCGTCTATGCTTCCCAAGAAACCCCTACCCCCAAAGACAAGCTCCTCCTCTTCCTCACAACCCCCGCGGCGTCCCGAGAGGCCGCCCGCTCTAGCGTCAGTACACGCTCAGCCACACACACACACACACACACACACACACACATATATATATAAACGCATCATGCATCACATATACATCCCCGAGCTTACACAGCCTAATGTTGTCGTATGGTTTACCTGCTCAGGAGTGAAAGCCCCAAGTCTGAGGGCGGGGCTTCGACACCAGATTCTGCCCTTGACAGGTCACATGACGCGGGTGAGTTTGACTGACAGGAGCCTCGGTCACATGGTGTCAGAGCGTTCCATCTTGGTCTCGGCACACGCGTGTAAACTGAGTTTCTGTGTTTCCCGTGTGTGCAGATGTGGACCTGGACGTGGTGGTGTCATCGACAGAGAAACTGAGCCACCCGACGGCGTCGAGGCCACGAGTCACCGACCGCCGGCCTCGCTCACAGATCATCACACCAGTGAGTGTGTTTGCAGTCGGCCTGTCATGAAGGACGTTTTTCCACGGTCATTTTTCTCACACATCGCTCTCTCCCTCTCTCTCGCAGTCTTCCTTGTCCAGTATCGATCTGGACTCTCCTGCAGTCGAGGAACGGAAGGAGAAGGACAGAGGGAAGGAGGAGCCGGAGTCTGTCTCTAGATCTGTAGACGCTTCCCAGAGGAAAGCGGCTCCAAGCATCTCCGTAAGACGCCGCACCGCCTCAATTTATTTCTTTATTTAATCCAGCAGAGGGCAGCACAGCACAGAGTTTCATGTTTCAGATCTGCATGACACTGAAGCCGACAGATAATCAAAATGATTGATGACGTTAGAGTAATTTTAAAGTTAAAGTCTTACCACAAGGTCCAGGAGTAGCTGTTCTGGAGCTTTCAATCAAGCACACAATCTTCTTTAAATTATAAATTACAGATGTTGAAATATGAATTTTTCTCACCACGTGACTCAAAGGTCATTTCTTCACTTTGAAAACAAGAGATGTCGAAGGTCATTTCACTGGACGCTTCAGATTTATAAATTACAAAGTTAGATCTAAGATTTATGGGGAAAATCTAATAATTCATAAGTTATGATCTGTGTCCTCAGGCACCTGACAGTAAAGCACCGCTGCCGGCCAAGCCCTCTGTCCTGACCCCGCCGAACTCTAGCCATCGCCCCGCGTCCCCGTCGTCCTCCTCGGGCCTGACTCCGTCCCCCGAGCTCCGGCATTCACCTCTTACCCCACCGACACTGGAGGAACTCAGGAACCAGCTGAGAGACCTGAGGGCCTCCGTAGAACTGCTGAAGAGCCAGCACAGGTACGGCGTGCAGAATGAGGCGTGTATTAACAGCCGTGTGTACATCGGGTGTATCGGGGTCATGGATCTCGTGTGTTTGGATTTATTTCAGGCAGGAGATGAAGCAGTTATCCAACGCGCTGGATGATGAGAAGAAGATTCGTCTTAGTTTACAGGTGAGAGAATAAATTAAATTAATTAAAACTCTTGTTTCGTCCAGTTTTCACTATTTTCTGACACGAATGTGTTTGTCTTTGTTCGTCAGATGGAAGTAGAGCACATAAAGAAGAGCCTGTCGAAATGAAGACGTAACCATCCTTATCGGCGCACTGACTGCAGCGTCGGGCGGCCTGCGTTTGAAAACATTGTCACTGTTTGGCGGAGACACTTCAGCCGAAACAAAGTTTGTGCCAAATGATCGTCACGATCGACATCAGCAACAATACAGTATCACGGAATCGGCCACCTTCCCTCCCTGACGCCGCCTTATCCTGTGTTTACTCACTCTGTTCTTCTTTTAAAGAGGCTTCTCTGTTATTTAGACTTTACCGCTATCTCGTCAAAGCTTGTTGTGCCACCGGTACTGGACTGACCGCGGCCCGTCGCTGTGTGTTGCCATGGCTACAGAACAGCAGCAGCCAGCGGCTGTTTGAGGCGACGACCTCGCCGGTACTTTTTTTTGTTTTGTTTCTAAGTGTGACTTGGAACTTTCCGTAGCCCGGTTGGTTCAGGCGACCTCTGTGCTGTTCTGTGTCCACTCTGCGGCCTTCGCCTCTTTATCTGTATGTGTGTGTGTGTGTGCGTGTGTTCTTATTTTCCCATACATGTGAGGACTGGAGTTTTAGATCTACATACTCGGGACATTTTTGTAAAGTGAGGTTGTTTTGGCCGGTCCTGACTTCTTCATTTGGCTACATTACAGTTAGAGTCAAAGCCTGTTCTTTGAGGCACATCGTTAGCGTTATGGTTACATTGTTTAACACACAAGCTTGATGTTTCTATGGTACACTGCAGGCGGGTGATTTTTTTTTTTTGAAGCATCGGCCATTAACAGCACTAGCATCTGGACATCTAACCCTAACCTATTTCTTCTTAGTGTCCTAACTTTTTGATTTGCAGACAAATATTCCACCTGTTGGCTTAGCTTAGTTAAATTTAACCAACTTCCTGTAGTTGAAGTAGTAGTTGGACATGTTGTGAATTAGGCTCATTCGCTTTCTTGCCAGGAATTAGACGAGAAGGTACCTACAAGCACATTGGACAAAACTACCCTGTGATATTTGGCTGCAAACAAAAAGTTTTTGCAATATAAAAGTAGACGTCACTGCATGAACGCGCCTATCTATGATATTTATCCAGTTAATGGTGGTGACTTTTGGACAGAAACATATTATTTGACCTGTTTTTGCTTTTGCACTTTTCTTCCACGACTCTAGAAACCTCAAAAAAACAAAAAAACACAACAAAAAACACAATATCTGTGCTGGTCGTATCACACACACACCCAAAAATCTAAACCAAGATCTATGTGAATCTGGTGTTTCTGGTGCTCGGCAGCTGAATGGTAAAAATGAAGGACAGGGTTTGAGGGATGTACTCAAGTAAAAGGACCTTACAGGTAAAGGAAGACAGTGTGTGTGTGTGTATGTGTGTGTGTGTGTGTGTGTGTGTGTGTGTTTGTGTGTGTGTGTGTGGTAGCATGTACGGCTGTTTGCCTCCCTTCCTTGTGTGTGCACAGAATCTATGGCAACCCGTCACTGTGGCCTTCCTGTTCTCGACTCCAAATCTTTCTTTCTTTCTTTCTTTCTTTCTTTCTTTCTTTCTTTCTTTCTTTCTTTCTTTCTTTCTTTCTTTCTTTCTTTCTTTCTTTCTTTCGTATGACAAGGAGAAAACTGCTACAACTGAGGCTACAAGTTGTTTTCTTGACTTGGTCCTTTCTCTCCAGGATAGTGATAAATATATATATACTTTTATATTTCAGTGTAATAAAGATGCTATTATGTACTGTACGTGTGCATATTTTGTTTTTGTTTTTTTTAAAATGCCAACCATATTTGAATAGTTTGTTGTTAAAGATGTGTCCGTTTACTACAGTCCTGTATGAGGGAGCACTTTGGTCCATTCTGTTGCTCTTCAAACTGTTTATTCAAGCAATCGGTGCTCCATAGATAACTCGCAGCGTACAAGTGTGTGACTGGATGCACTCTGAAGTCACTCACAGTCTGGGTGGACAAAAATCAAATTTAGGGACTCGCAGGGTGGTCCAAATTGTCGGCTAGTGCTGAAAAACATCTCAAAGATGAATCTGCTTCTATTTAAAGGGCCATTCACTAATGCTCTCTTAGTTAATAATAATTAGACCTGTGCCATCTGGCATCACCTTAGCTGCTGGAACAAATGGCAATCAATAAAACAACCAATCAGAGTCATAAGACACCGAGCGACAGTCCTGCCTTCTCACTCAGTGGCCTTTAGAAGAAATCTGTGTCTTTGTTTTTAGGATGCTCGGATTTACTCGTGTCAAGACAGCTGGACTTTGTCCACCTAAGCATAATCCTACTCTGAGAAGTCTGCTCTATAAAAAGTCTTATCTCATGTGACTTACATGAACTATTGTTGTCCAGAGTCCAGCCCTGCTGCCATGCAATGATTCACTCACAACCATTTAACGACACGTATGTGCAAAACACTAGGAACGGCATTATTTCCATCCTCGGCTAATTATGTCTGTAATTTAAATAGAGAATAATTACAGTAAATGTTCCACTTATTTCCCATCACTTTGCATGAACACAAGTCATTCTACCACCACAGTAAATATTCTTCAAGTACTGCCAATACTTCAGTTTCAATACAACCGTTTTTCCAGTTGTTGACTCCTGAACTGAACAGTTTCAAGAACCAGAGTTCATTTGGTGCAAAGAGGCGTACGAAGCCATAATTTTTTGCCTCTGTTTATTATCTTGCTGACACATTTCAACTCATAACTGATGTGTGCTAGAGACAGCAGAGGAGGCCGATAATGAAATTAAAGATTTCACTTATTTAAAATGACTTTTTTTAGTTTCAGCATTTAGAATTTGTGCTTCTAAATGTATTTCTTCCATTATAAATTTATATATTTTAGAGGTTCCTCCAAGTGGTGCTGGTCCATTTTCATGATTTCATATTATTTTTTTATTATCATATGTTTTTAAACCGTCAACTCTTGTTTCAGTTGCAGCGTTTGTTTGTTTTCAGTGCCAACATGTAAAAGTCCCTGTTCCAGCTCCATAGGTTGAGTGAGCTTGTTCTGACAAGGACCAGGAGGACACAGGACAGGTTTTATATTTAGACAAGCAGAGAGAAGGCGATAAGATTTCAGACTGTGGACGCTCCTGAACAATCTCCTGCAGCCTGGAGGCGAGAGCCAAACGGGCAGTAATTTAACTTCTGGGAGCATTTTTGTCTCTCCCCTTTTCTCTCCCGGATCTAGTCGGATCCAGTCTGAGTGAAGCGGACTTCTTGGTGCATGATAATCGGTAGATGATGTGAGTTAATGAGGCGGAGATGCAGGGGGGACAAACTCAGACGCGCTCCGCTCCAGCCGACGACAGGTACGCGAGGAGTAAGCGAGAGGACAGAGGTGAAGACAGATTAAAGGAGGAAGTAACCGGAGCAGGAGGGAGATAAAGCAGACACGCACTTCCCAGATTCTCGCTATGGACACGGGGCAGAGCGCACAGGTCGCCGACATGGGAGGTGAGCACTCCACAGGGGTGTGCGTCGTGGAGCGGGACAGGGACCGGGAGAGGGGTGAAGTATCCAGCCCGTGCCCACCGACTAAGCAACGCTCCTTGCGGGTGGTGTACGTCCTGAACGACGGGCTGAAGTCGGTGATGGCCAGCAGCCCGGAGTCCGGAGCGCTGCAGTGTCTGCAGAGAGCATGCGACTCGGAGAGCGCGCTGCTCACCACCGTCACCTTCGGAAGGCTGGACTTTGGAGAGACATCAGTGCTGGACAGTTTCTACGATGCAGGTGTGTGCATGACTTAAGTCAGTCCAGGTCCAAAGAGTAAAGACCTGGAGTGTGTTTTAACAGCATGTAGGAAGTCCTGACTCTTTATACTCACATGCATGTTGTACATTTCACTCCACAACTGTTTACTTCTGGTATTTAAAGTATATTTGAATGCTAATACTTTGTTAAAGTGTGTGTGCAGAGTATTTCAGCACTGGTATTGGAGAACACCTCTGCCATGACTGCATGGACAGTCTTTTGACAGTAAATTCCTGCTCATAATGTGTCATATTATCATCATAAGTGTAATAAGTCCATGTTGTGATTACTATGATAGTGATATTTAATTATATACTGTTTGGAGTGTTGTGTATGTGGGCCATAAATCACACCTCTCTTCTGTACACTCTCATCTTTTCAGCTTCTACTATAGAATATTGTTATTCAGTGAATCACGGTGTGTTTTGCAGTTTTCACAATTTCACAGTTATTTTCAGGAAAAAAGAAAGAAAGACGAGGTGTGGTGGCGTGGATTGCGTGAGAGGAAGATAATGTGGTTGGAAAGAACGTTCACAGTCGATTCTTAGTTCCTCTTTTGTTCCCGTGGAGGCTGCCAGTGTTTGAGCAATTGAAATCACGCATTTAAATCAAACCACGGCATATTTATCAAGCTTTTACATCAGTCAGTGTGTGATGGAGAGTAGTGAAAGCAAAACACTACATAATGAAAGGAGTTAATAATTACATTTATCAAGCACTAGACTACTCACAGAGCTATGGAGAGACAAGACTGGACAGGTCCCATATGGCCCAGTATGAGCTTCATCTCACAACACACTGCCGTTCTTCCATAGCACGGTGAAACATTAAGCCTGCATGAACTCTGCTAAATCTTCCCCCCTCTTGAGTTGATTGTTTCCCTTTTTTGTAAGTCACAGTGGATAAAAACGTCTAAATGACTAAATATAAATATAGATACATTTTCTCCATCCTACTCTGTGACGCTTTGTGAAATGGCCACAGTTCAGCGCCTAAAAGAATTCATTATTTTCAACATAAATATTTTAGAGTGTCCTTTTTTTATCGTGACCAGCCCGAGACTGTCACACCTGTCAGGTGGATGAGTTTCATGCTCACTAAGACTAAGACTGAGTCACTGAACCAAATTGGAGAAAAACTTGCCTCAGTAAAAAAAATGTGGTTCTTCTTGTTTCTCTCTGAGGACGAGTCCATTCTTGTTTTCTTTTTACAGAATCAAAGAACTCTTTAGGCTCGACGCCTCCATGCTGAGTGTTGTTTCTCTCCTCTGGAGTGTGCATCTCCAGGGAAGGATTACATCCAACCCTCCTTTTAATCCTTGTACAATGCATCAGGGATTAAAGCTAGATCAAAACTACCAGGCAAACCTAATAAAAAGACAACTAGGAACTCCATGTTGTTCTTGATTTGTGTTTTTAGGAACTGACTTTTTGCTGGTTTTATTGTGCTTTAATAATAAGAATGAAGTCTCACTCAAGGGCCTTGAATCCCAGGAAAGGTTGCTCCTGCACCACCTGTATGAGCTCCGAGACTCTGTTTTTTTTTGTGTTGCTGTTGTTGTTGTTGCGTATCCTCCAGCTGTCGAAATCTTCCTCTTCCTCCTTCCAGATATCGCGGTCGTCGACATGAGTGATGTGTTCAGGCAGCCCTCCTTGTTTTACCATCTGGGGGTGAGGGAGAGCTTTGACATGGCCAACAACGTCATATTGTACCATGACACTGACCCTGACACTGCCCAGTCGCTGAAGGTACACACAGACACACACACACACACACACACACACACACACACACACACACACACACATTCAGTTCATAGATGCCATTCCTTCACACTTCCTTGGAACAAAGTGATCCGCTCCGAGTTATTTACAGATTAATGTGAGTGTGTGTGTGTGTGCATACTAGTCAGTGTGTATGAGAGTGTGTGTGCGCATACTGGTTGTGTGTGTTGTACAGTCTGTCCCGCACTGTGCTGCCAGAGAGAGACAGCTGTTTGGAGTAGATTCGTGGCAGTGAAATTCGAAAGCTCACAACAATGTCTCACTGTTGCTCTTCTTTCCAGTCTTAAAATCCAATCTCATGTTCTCTTTGTTTTATTCCCTTGCAGGACATGGTGGCGCAGAAAAACACAGTAAGTTAAGAAAGACGTGTAGTATCCGTTACAGGTTTCTGAAGAGCTGTTGTGTAGCTCAGAGTGTTGTGGCACGGGGCGTCAGTCCTGCCAAATGAAGCCTGGTTGCACTGGTCAATCAAAGCGTCCACGCTCTTAATCCTGCATAACTTTAATCCTTAATATAACCTGAACAGGTGAGTTGTATATAAATTCACCCTCAGTACAGTTGTCATGAACGGAGAAATTAGCTACAGAGACCAAAACTGTTTTTTGTACCAGACTGTAAACATGTTTATTTCTGCTGTGAAAAATGGGGGACTTATGGAGACTGACTCACTTCTGGAGCCAGCCTCAAGTGGACGTTAGAGGAACTGCAGTTTCTGGTACTTCTGCATTGGCTTCACTTCACAGCCACAGAGGGTGCCGCTTGGTTTCAGAGTGATTTACATGCTCATGCTATTTGCGGGATAATATTCACGGTGTCCTTTCACACGGAAATGCATTCAGGAATGTGTATCTACTCCTCACACGCACACACACACGTGTAAAAACATGCATAGCAGCCCCCTAAAATAGACTGTTCCAATCACAGTAGCAAACTTCTAATGTATGTATTGTTTGTCTGTGTGTGTGTGGAGAGGGTCGCTCGGTCTCCAGCGTTAGGTTTGCCGTGGGTTCAGTTGCCTCCAGAGTACAGAGGCTCTGGACTGCTCAATAAAGTAGGTACCAGGTTATGTTGGGAGATTTTCTCACAGACTAATAATAATAATAACAACAAACATGCTACGCTAAAAAATCCTGAACTCCTTAATGGGATGTTGTGAAAATAACAAAAAGTTCTCTAACAGCATGTGACTCACAAAGCCAGTTAATAAACGAACATTAATAATAGTTTTCAGACAGAATTAAGAAACATAAGGATCATTTATGTCACAGTTTCAAAGTCATAATCTTATTTTCTCTTGCAGTGCAACCAGCAACCGTGCATACAGTCATCGTCATGTAGAAACACAGTGGGTTAGGAGTCATTCGTCCATTTGTACTGTAGGCCTTAAGTTGTGTATTACTGCTCAGCCTCAAGTAATACTAGATTTTGTTTTTCTTGGGCTCCTATAGAGTCATTTAGCAGCTACTCTGGGTTGCAAAGGGAAAGTTTCCCACGGGAAGTTAAGCTCCTGAACTTTGGAAAGTATTTAAATATGGGAATTAACTGGAAACGGGGGGGGTAATTTAAATCAACTGCATCATATCCAAACATTTTGTTTTGCTGAAATTCATTCAAAATAATACAATAAATCCCAGTTTATACTCATTTATTCCCATTAAATTCCCATAAATGTTAATTCCCATTGAAAGTTTCCAGCTTTGAAAATTCACAGAATTTTGCAACCCTAATCACTGCTTTAAATAATACTACATTTTGATCTTCTTGGGCTTCCATATGGTCATTTAGAAGCTACTCAGGGTTGCAAAGGGAAAGTTTCCCATGGGAAGTTAAGCTCCTGAACTTTGGAAATATTCCAAATTAGAAACTCCATTATTTAATTATGGGAATTTATGGGAATTAACTGGAAACTGGGGGGTAATTTAAACCAACTGTATCATATCCAAACATTTTGTTTAGCTGAAATAAATAAATAAATCCCAGTTTATACCCATTTATTCCCATTAAATTCCAATAAATGTTAATTACCATGGAAAGTTTCCAGCTTTGAAAATTCCCAGAATTTTGCAACCCTAATCACTGATTCAAATATTACTAGATTTTGATCTTCATGGGCTTCCATAGAGTCTTTTCTGACTAGCTTGTGGGCCCAGAGTGCCATTTAGCAGCTACAAATATTGGTAGAGACCAAAAACAGAGCTAAAACAGAGAATATCGGACTGCTCATGTGATGCGTGTGTAAATATAAATCTTTTGGTCTTTGCTCTGAATAGGAAAATGGAAAATGACAAACAGTGTAGCAGTGTGTCTTCTGTCGTGTCACGCTGCTCTGGGTATTTACCAGCCATGGGGTCCTTATTACTGGTGCCAACTTTTGCTAATGATGTGGTCGTGACACTTCCAAACAGTCCCAGTGGTATACTGATCCTCTGCTCATGCTGATCCTCATTAATCACCGTGATCCCCACTCTCTTCACCCACGTCCTCCACTCCTCTTCTTGTCTTTCCCTGCCTGGACTCCTTTCACACCTGGCATGTGTGTTCATCTTAAATATAGCTGTATTATATCTACACCAAGCGTTTAAAACCACCTCCGGTACTCATCTCCACTCTTTCTCCTTCCAGGCATCCAGCGGTAACTACTACTTCATCCCCTACATAGTGACTCCTAACCACGAGTATATGTGCTGTGAGAGCGACGCCCAGCGCAGGGCCAGTGAGTACATGCAGCCCAGCTGGGACAACCTGCTGGGGCCACTCTGCGTCCCCCTGTTTGACCGCTTCACCAGCCTGCTGAAGGACATCCACGTCACATCCTGGTGAGACACACACGTGATCGTATCTTATTAAACTCAGGTGTAGTTGGGTATCTTGACATTACATTACTTTTGTTTTTTCCCCAAAAAATCTGTGGATTTATTTTGTGAAAATGAGACAAATTTGGTTTCTGCAGAGTTCATTAAGTTAAATTAAGACTCTTTAATCAATTATCATACCGTAGATTTAGTTTCCCAGTGGAAAAGAAGAATAATTCCTAATGATAATGAATTAAACTAAAGCAATCTGGACCTGGATAAGTGGTTGAAAGAGCTGAAAGTGTTGGATGAAGTGCTTGAAACTCATATGTGACAGAGTATTATGGCCTTTTTGAAGACAAATAATCTGATATTTAAAAATAAAGACTTATTCTTTGGGGAAAAAAGTCATAATGTTACAAGAATTAGGTTATAATTTGGAGAAAACTGGTGTAATGTTAGGAGAACGAGTTCTTATTTGACAAAAATCAAGAAAAAATGACTAAATGCCCCAAATCTCAAGTATTTTCTGAGCTGACTTATCTCAAAATGACATAATTTATTGTGATATCTTCATTTCTACATCCTCCTGCTTTGTCTCTCGTCAGTACCGTACCATAATAATGGAGCTTTGTTTTAATTGTTACCGTCTGTTTGTCTCGTGCAGTGCTTCCTTCAAGGACACCCTGCTAAATGACATCAGGAAGGCCAGAGAAAAGTACCAGGGAGAGGAGCTGGCCAAGGAGCTTTCCCGCATCAAGCTCCGGATCGACAACACAGAGGTCCTCACCCAGGACATCGTCATGAACCTGCTGTTTTCTTACAGAGACATACAGGTACAAGCACACAACGTTGTCTTCATCTGGAGAAACTTTTTCTAAATGCATTGTGAAATCATTTTGTCTTATTTCACCACCAGGACTATGATGCCATGGTGAAGCTGGTGGAGACTCTGGAGATGCTGCCGACTTGTGATCTGGCCACCCAGCCCATGATCCAGTTCCACTACGCCTTCGCCCTCAACAGGTACAAGCTGCCCGGCTCCTGTTCTGGCACAACACTGGCTCTGCTCTCTGTCTGCATTGGCATCTTGGAGGAACTTCAGTTCTTGGCATAGGCTTTACTTCACAGTCGCTGAGCGTTACACGCTTTCCCCGACCTCCTCATTTATTAATCTGTATGTGTGCAGGAGGAACAGCCCCGGCGACAGGGAGCAGGCTCTCAGAGTGATGCTGCAGGTGTTGCAGTCGTGTGAACATCCAGCCCCGGACATGTTCTGCCTCTGCGGACGGATATACAAGGACATCTTCCTGGACTCTGACTGCAAAGACACCAAAAACAGGGACAACGCTATACAGTGGTGAGAACACACAGTGTCCTCTAATGCGTTTTCTGTGTTTCTCTTTCTGTAAGTACTTGTAGTTCTAGTCACAAGAACATACTGAATCTTGCATGGCTTTCTCATGAATATATATCTCATCCATCCGGCTTAAGATGAAGAGTTAAGTACCCTTTTCATCTGCTATGAAAATTATGCAATCTCTATCTAATTATTTACACGCACGCCTCTGTTTGTCATGCCGACCCCGCAGGTACAGGAAAGGTTTTGAGCTGCAGCCAACTCTCTACTCAGGTATCAACCTGGCTGTCCTCCTCATAGTTGCTGGCCAACAGTTTGAGAGCTCCATTGAACTGAGGAAAATAGGTAAGACGATCCTGAACCTGACACGCGCGCTTTGATTGATTTTTAAGCCAGCACACAAGCCAGGACACGGGCGAACTGAAAAGTAAGCAGCGAATAAATGTGAATAAAACAACTTGAGCTAGGCCACACGAAGAAGTCAGCCGGCTGAACTTGAGCTGAACTGTAGTGTACTCATTTACATAAATGATATATTTACAACTAAAGCAGGCTAAAACGAAGAATTTAGCCTGTTTATTAAAAACGCTCTGACCTTCTCGAACTTTTATTTTGGCACTTCCGGTTACCGGCATTTGAATTTGCATTTTAGCTAAATATTTAGTTTCACCCGAAACATTTAGCTTCAACATTTATATTTAGATTTATATTTAACATTTAGCTTCAACATTTATATTTAGATTTATATTTACCATTTAGATTTAGGTTTATATTTAACATTTAGATTTAGCATTTAGATTTTACATTTAACATTTGGATTTAAATATTTAAAATATCTCTAAGTTCACAAATATTGTTCTAAATGTGCAAAAAAGTGACTTTCAAAAATTCAAAGCAGTTTTTTAAACATTGTTTTTAGCTAAATGTGACAAAATGTTGCTGTTATTTTCAGAGCGAGAGGCTTTACAAACGGCACCCCATATATACGTAAGTTTTTTCACTTGCTATCCGATGTTTTAGGTGTGAGGTTGAACAGTCTGCTGGGACGCAAAGGTTCCCTGGAGAAAATGAATAACTACTGGGACGTGGGCCAGTTCTTCACCGTCAGCATGCTGGCTAACGACATCCCTAAAGCTACTCAGGCTGCGGAGAAACTCTTCAAACTCAAGCCGCCTCTTTGGTAAAGACGTTTCCTTTCAGTGACACAGAAATAACCGACAGCCTGAGGAAATTGAGATGTATTCTGTTTCCCAGTTCCTCTAGTTTCCGTGTTTTGTGACACAGTGATTCTGATTTGTGTTTTTTTCTTCCAGGTATTTGCGGTCGGTGGTGCAGAACCTGCAGCTGATCCAGAGGTTCAAGAAGCAGACGGTGGAACATTCTCCTCAGCGGGAGAGACTCAACTTCTGGATGGACATCATCGTGGAGGCCACGCAGCGCACCACCAACCGACTGCGGTTTCCGGTACAAACACACAAATACAGAAATGCACGAACATGCTCTGTCAGATATCCACACGTGCTAATATGTCTGTTAATCTTCTTTTCTCTTCTCTGTTCGTCACAGGTGCTGATTCTAGAGCCAACTAAGGTTTACCAACCTTCCTATGTGTCCATTAACAACGAGGCTGAAGAGAAGAACGTCTCTATCTGGCATGTTTCTCCTGCCGAAACGGTGAGAATCATGGACAGTTTATCC
Organism: Collichthys lucidus; assembly: GCA_004119915.2. Taxonomy (NCBI): domain Eukaryota; kingdom Metazoa; phylum Chordata; class Actinopteri; family Sciaenidae; genus Collichthys; species Collichthys lucidus. The sequence continues at coordinate 4,669,493 of CM014096.1, read as the reverse complement.
GTGACATCAAGAGCTGTACTAAAGCTCAAAATCTGCTGCCATGTTTGTAGTCCTGCCACCCGGCTAATCTCAAAATCGGCAAAGATGTGGAACGTTGGTGGACCTGACGCAGTGCTCAAATAAACCATCTGTAACGTTACCCACCTGGACATTTCCCCACGTCTTCCTCTTTACCACATTTCATTGCGTTGACAATTGAACTGCAGCAGAGTTAAAGTTTCACAAAAACGTTTTTACTCTTGGCTGAGGTAGAGAAGTTGGTGCATTGATAAAAGAAAATGTGACAAAATGCAATAGATGCAGTATCATGAAGTACATGAAACATACGACGTCAACGTCACTCAACCTTCCACAACCCGAAGAAACTAACAAAAACATCAGGTCAGTGTGGAGCAATCATCAAACAAACTCATATTTCTATCGTTTGAGGTTTGACTGGTGCTCTTTGAATAATTTCAGTGTCTCTTTTTGTTCTGCAATTGTTTGATTATTCTTGTCAAAAAGAGTCTGAGTCTTAATGTTCTGACCCGGGTTGAATGTATGCAGAAATGTGAACGATTAAAAACTTTCATTCACTTTCATTCCAGAAAGGGATCCATGAGTGGAACTTCAATGCAATGTCCATCAAAGGCATTAGGTATGAAGAAGTTTGTCAAAGCTGTTTTCACTTGTACAGTAAAAGTATTTGGGTAGTTTAAGAGTAATATATAGTAATATAGATCCACTCTCCTGTCTGCAGTATCAGTAAGTTCGACGAGCGCTGCTGCTTCCTCTACGTCCACGATAACTCCGACGATTTCCAGATCTACTTCTCCACTGAGGAACAGTGTGGTCGGTGAGGACACGCACCTCTAGATGTGTCTGTGTAGGTGTGTGTGTTTGTAAGCGTTTGTGTTCGTACAGTACGTGTGTGGGATCGTATTGCATTACACGATGCGATGGCCTCAAAGTGGAAATAATAATGTTTGGATGTTTGGCGTCTGGTTGTGTTTCAGGTTCTGCTCCATGGTGAAAGAGATGATATCCGACGGGACGGGGAATGCTGTGGAGCTGGAGGGGGAGGGAGACGGAGACACGCTGGAGGTCAGGGAGGGCGCGTTGGCATAAATGTATATTATTTTACAGTTGATGATCGCTGATTAGGAATGTGCGTGTGTTACAGTATGAGTATGACACCAATGAGACAGGGGACAGGGTGGTGTTAGGACGGGGCACCTATGGAGTGGTGTATGCTGGGAGAGACCTCAGCAACCAGGTCCGAATCGCCATTAAGGAGATCCCAGAGAGAGACAGCAGGTAGGTCAGCGTTCAAAAAGTTGTAGGCAGTATGTTTTACTTATTTTTGTGTATACGTAGCGATAAGTCTGACAAACGTGATGCTTTTTCGGTTAATGATTTGGCCAGCGCCGGTCCTGGCCACATTTGCGCCCTAGTCCTAGATTGTTGCCCGGGATCAGTCTGTCCACCTTGCCAACCCCTCCCCGCTCCCTAACCCTAACCCTGCTCAGCTGACTTGATGAGCGGTATGGAAAATTGGCGAGGTTTTTTCTTTTTCGTGCGCTCATGTGCCCCTCACGGAGATTGCGCCCTGGGCGGTCGCCCGCATTGCCCATAGCTAAGACCGGCCCTGAATTTGGCCCTTTCAAACCTGCACAGTGCACTGCAAAGTCAGTTTCTGGAGGCAGGAAAAGCACAGCACACAGCCCAGCATCGGTTCAAACAAGTTGAACTTTAACCAAGTTGAACTTTGGCCATAGCGAATGTCATTGTGTCTGGAGTTTTCAAAGAGAGTTGCTTCCCTAAATCAAATAAAAAGAACAGAGCCTCAGAAATGAACCCTAACTTCTTGGCTTCGACTCAGTGAAAGGAATGTTTGGCAGCAGTTTAAAGAGTAACTTAAGACTACATGTTTTGATTGTGGGAAAAAGGGGATACTAAATGTTATATTCTGTGTGTTGGATGTTTTTCTCTCACTGTCAATTAGGTACTCCCAGCCCCTTCATGAAGAAATCGCCCTTCACAAGTACCTGAAGCACAGGAACATTGTTCAGTATTTGGGCTCCGTTTCCGAGAACGGATACATCAAGATCTTCATGGAACAAGTGCCTGGAGGTGTGTTTGTACAAGAGAGAAAGATCGTAAACAATTACACTGCTGTGTGTGAACTAGATGTAGGTGGTCCTGAATAGAGAGAGACAGACAGATTCTGAGAAAAATACCAAAACAAATCAAAAGCACTTTGCAGGTTCTTGTTAGAGGAATTAAATCAGCTCAGATCTGTTCCAGAGATCGATGCTTGTGACCTCTCGGTTACTGGGCGGTCTCTCTAACTGCTTGGTCATCTTCCCGTTTCATGATAGGTTTTGGACACTCCTTCTCTCCTTTCTCCAGGAAGCCTGTCTGCGTTGCTGAGGTCGAAATGGGGCCCGCTGAAGGAGGCGACTATAATCTTCTACACGAGACAGATCCTGGAGGGGCTGCGGTATCTGCACGAGAACCAGATCGTCCACCGAGATATTAAGGTACACGGAGAGCGCATCCAACGAGACCTTCTTACAGCACGATCTGCGATTCGATAAAGTGTGACATCACCCTGTGTGTCTGTTTCTCCATTAGGGTGATAATGTGTTGGTGAACACCTACAGTGGCGTCTTGAAGATCTCTGACTTTGGTACCTCGAAGCGGTTGGCAGGAGTCAACCCCTGTACGGAGACATTCACTGGTAACTCGCTTTGACTTCTTCCTACAAGAAATTCTGATGTCGTCCTGATAATAGTGGACATAAATAGACACGGGCGTTGAAAGTGTTTGAATTCGATGTTAAAGAAGGAAACCCTGAGAAATGGATTTTCTCTAGAAGTTCCTTGAATCTGTGGTAAGGTAAGGGTTTTGATGAATGACGGTTAGGGATGTAACGATGCATCGTGAAACGATTAAAATCGGTACAGACTCGCATCGGTTGACAGAAAAAATGAATCGCGATTCTTGGCGAATGGGAACCCGCACAGCGCGTGCTCTCACTGGTCAAACAGGCTTCCCTGCGCGTTTACTGCACATCACACTAGTTTACTGTGAGATTGTTTCTAAAGAAAGCAGATATCCGTCATGTGTTTTGTTGTTTAAGATGTAAGTGGCACTTTTTATAAGAGAACACAAACTGTTTGAGAGTTTCTGAAAAGAAAGTTTTTTTTTCCTACAAATAAAAAGTATAATAAATATAATAATTTTATTTGGTCATAATTTGTCTGTAGCTCATTTTAATTTAAAAAATCGTATCGTGAACAAAAAATCGTGACTCGAATCGAGTCGTGAGTTGAGTGTATCGTTAAATCCCTAATGACGGTACATCCACAGGGTTGGTAGTGTAGTGTTATTCTCTGTTGGTCTCTAAAGGCTGAAACCTGGTCCAGTCCAGCTGGTGGACGTATACAGATACATATGGCAGACCTCAGAATCACACCGTAACAATCAGGAATCGCTCCACTCTCAGCATCAGACACGAGAACGCTTTTCATTTCATGCAAAATTACTATACACCCCTATATACCTGGAAAATACCTTTAAAAAATAACTTTTTGGATCAGATACTGGTGTATAGATGACACGTGTAAAAACACTACATCAACTTTGACTTCTTTGGGACTTGAATTAATGTTAAAGCTGTAAAATATGAAGTTTTAGGACAAAGTATGAACATTAAAACTATAAAATCTTTAATTTTCTTAACATAAAAGGGAAATTCAACTAAATTATAAAAACCAAAACGTTAGTCTGCTCCGGTGACGGCTTAGAGAGAAAGAAACTGCACACATCACACGACAGTAATTTGTAAATGGAGTCATAGAAATGCTGCCAACTGTATGAGTGTATGAGTGTAAATATCAAATGACCCTCAAAATGTCAAGAGCCACTATCAGCCTCTATGGAAACACTCGGACACACGAGCCTCTACGAGCGCGCTCGCACGCGAACGTACACATTCATTTCGGCCATCTGGACTCCTCGGGCAGCCAGCGGAGTGTGTAATTAGATTAGCTAATCAAGCAGAGGCAGAAGGCTGTTTACCTTTCATTAGCAGGTGTGTGTGTGTTTGTGTGTCCTTATCAGTTTCTCCTCTGCTGCTTCTCCGTCCTCTGACTCTGTCTTTTTATAGCTCTCTCTGTCTGACACTGTTGACATCAGCATTTAGCTGATGCAGGCCACAAATGCCCAACCTGTTCAGAATTACAGACCGTGGACAAAATGCTTAAAGATAAGATTAAAAAAATAAACAGTGAATTCTTCTGAACTCACTTTTTGGGTATAGAAGTACTCTAAAAGGTCTGTGTTCAGAAGCAAATCAACTCATTACATATTAAGTAATAAACTTTTAGACAAGCTCCAGTTTTCGCCATCTGTCTCTAAACCTCAGTTTAAAAGTCTCTGTTTTAGTCGGACAAATATTTGCTGATGCTGATGCTAAATGACTTGATTGCCTCCTTATCTATCTTATCTGTGTGCAGGTACTCTGCAGTACATGGCTCCAGAAATCATTGATAAGGGCCCTCGAGGTTACGGGGCCCCCGCTGACATTTGGTCCCTGGGATGCACCATTATTGAAATGGCCACTGGGAAACCTCCTTTCCACGAGCTGGGAGAACCACAGGCGGCCATGTTTAAAGTAGGGTTCGTGTACATGTGCTTGTTTCTTGGGATGATCGTGAAAGCTGCAGACATGCTCAGTTTTTGTGTGTTTTATGTCACAGGTGGGGATGTTTAAGATCCACCCAGAGATCCCGGAGTCCTTGTCACTGGAGGCCAAGTCCTTCATCTTGCGCTGCTTTGAGCCGGACCCTCACAAGAGAGCCATCGCCTCGGACCTCCTCAGAGACACTTTTGTCCGACACAACAAGGGCAAGAAGAGCAAGATCGCCTTCAAACCATCAGGTTGACACGCGCGTACACGAACATGTATTTGAACAGGTATTTTTTGTGTCCATATAGTAATGTCTCGGTTCCCATAGATAGATAGATAGATAGATAGATAGATAGATAGATAGATAGATAGATAGATAGATAGATAGATAGATAGATAGATAGATAGATAGATAGATAGATAGATAGATAGATAGATAGATAGATAGATAGATAGATAGATAGATAGAGTTCATTCAGGGGGGATCAGTTGAAATAAATGTTTTCAGGAAATTCGTTTATTTGGGAAAAAAGTTGAAAAGATTAATTTTGACAAGACAGTTTGGGCGGCTGTGGCTCAGGAGGTAGAGCGGGTTGTCCGTTAATCATATGAAGCTGATCCCGCCATCTGTGTGTGAATGCGTATGAATGGTCAGCTCCTTAAACTGGTAAGCAGTTGGCATGGCAGCTAATGCCATCAGTGTTTTTTATTGGGTGAATATGTAGTGTAGAAGCGTACAGTCCATTTACCATTTGGCAGACTGTCTGGAAACTGATGGTGGAGGAAGAACAAGAACAGTAAGACAAGCTGGAAGTGATCTCTGATAATGATAGGGATCTAATTGGACGGTCAAATCAGACGCCTAGAGGAAGAGATGAAATGGATTCGACAGGTTTTACTGCTCGACAGCAACAAGAAGAGGAAAAATCCACATATATGTATAAAGAAGGTCTTTGCTAATCAAACCTCTCAGTACATTTACTCCCTTCCTTCTCTGCAGATTACATCCACAACGTCTCGCTGCCCGTGCAGCTGCAGTGCGAGGCCGCCGGCAGCAGCAGCAGCGAACACGGCTCTGTGAGCCCCGACTGCGACTCCAAACACGACGTTTTCTTCCAGAAGAAGAAAAGCTCCGGCTCCGAGAACCTCCTCAAACCCACCAACTCCAACTACCTGAGGTGCGTTTGAGAGCAGATAGTGAGTCAAGTTTGTAGATTTGACTTCGGAGGTGGAGCTCTGATTTTCTTAATTATCTTATTTTTAAAAATGCCTACCTGTGATAGGCATGCTTATTCTGAATGCAAAAATAACATATCACATGCAATATTGAAACTATGTGTTACTGGTGACGCTGACAGTACAGACCATGTGAAAAGATGTGAATGTGTGTGTGAGTGTTTGGGTGGCAGGTGGTCTTATTGTGCTCACAGCGCGCTCTGCTGACTTTTACAGCGGCGATATAATGAGCTCTGATAACTTTACGAGCTTCAGCTGGCGGCTGAGCACACACACACACACACACACATAAACACACATACACGCACATCTGCACGCGCACGGGGCACATGTGTACGCATACGTACGTGCACGTCGCACGCCGCGCTGACTCATGCTGTCTCTGCACTTTCCTTGGGCACACACAGTAGCCAGGAGAGGCTTGTATCTGTAAATAAACGGTTGTAAATCAGTCTTATTTTATATTGCGGTGAGATCACTCTGTGTGTGTGTGTGTGTGTGTTGCAGTGTTCCAGATGAGGGTTCGGCATCAGAGGACCGCAATGCCCCCCCGTCCCCTGATGACAGGGACAGCGGCCTGTTCCTGCTGAAGAAGGACAGCGAGAGACGGGCCATTCTGTTCAAGGTCCTCAATGACGACCAGGAGAAGGTCATCTCCAACCTCAAGGAGAACCACATCCAGGTGTGTTTGTATGTTTGTGATGAAGGCATCTGTTCACCAACACCACAAACACCAACATGTTGTCCTGGTTTTACGTTTACTTCCTGTCTTTGTCCGTTTACTGCCTGTTTTCTGTCGGCTGTCTGTGCATCTGTCTCCAGGTCCTGTGCTGTTTGGTCTTTGTGCTTCTTCTTGCCTTCCTGCTCCTCGTGTGTCTGGATTCTGTATTTCTATTTGTTGGACAACATTTATTTGTTTTTTTCGTGGCCTATTTGAGTGTTTTTTTGTCATTTCGTGTTCACGTAAGTTATTAAAGTTAAACCTTTTGTTCACTCTGTCTGGTTCACTTCCTGAACTAAAGTGTGATTGTAATTATTCTAAAGATGCTACAATCTACATAATAACCACTTATTGAAATCATGACGTCATTACAAAAGGTGCTATTTATAAAAAAACATATGGAAACTTTTAGTGCACGTCCTCTATTTATCTCAGTATTAAAGGTCCAGTGTTTAGGATTTGGTGCCGTCTCTCGTACAGGAGAAACTACAGTCACTGAGAAATGCATAAAAAACACAAGCCAGTGTTAAGTTTGTCCGTTCTGAGCAACTGAAAGAAACACGGACTCCGTGCACGAGGACCTGCGGTGTCTGTAGATAAAGGGCAAGAAAAAATCATAATTATTGAATCTTACACACTGGATCTTTAATAGGGAACTCAGCACAGAGAGCAGAGGGATAAACCTAAAACATTGCACCAGAGCAAATCTGCAGAATTATATGAATAAAAATCAGATGGATGATATATGTTATAGGCCACACATTAGTCGTCGTCCCTTCAGCTTTACATGTAAGAAAAGGAGCCTGTCTGCCTATGTATCTGTTCTGACCACTAGGGGGCGTAAGAAGCCTGTAAATAAGGGCTTTAAAGAGCCTGAGCTCACAGAGTCTTTAGTGTTTCAGCTCCTTAAATCTGACAAATCTGTATCTCTAATAGACTTTTAAGCTCAGAAAGCTTCTGAATTTAAATGCATGTGTGTGTATTTTCTGTGTGTGTGTGTGTGTGTGTGTGTGTGTGTGTGTGTGTGTGTGTGTGTGTGTGTGTGTGTGTGTGTGTGTGTGTGTGTGTGTGTGTGTGTGTGTGTGCAGGGCAGTGAGGAGCTCCAGCTCTCCGTCGAACACATCAAGCAGATCATCTGCATCCTCCGAGACTTCATCCATTCCCCAGAGAGGCGCGTCATGGCGGCCACCATCTCCAAGCTCAAGCTGGACCTGGACTTTGACTCCACCTCCATCAACCAGATACAACTGGTGCTCTTCGGCTTCCAGGACTCGGTCAGCGCGCACACACACACACACACACACACACACACTCCATACTACTTACTCTTTTAATCAACTGATTTGTCGGAGCTTGGAGTTGGTTGTCATGATTACAGATCCTGATTTCAGTATTCAGTCAACTGTTTTGATGGTCTGAATATCTAACTTTGTGTGTGTGTGTGTGTGTGTGTGTGTGTGTGTGTGTGTGTGTGTGTGTGTGTGTGTGTGTGTGTGTGATGTGACGTTCAGGTCAACAAAGTCCTGAGGAACCATCACATCAAACCCCACTGGATGTTTGCGATGGATAACATCATCCGCCGAGCCGTGCAGGCCGCCATCACCATCCTCATACCAGGTGGGTGGCCTGAGCCGCTATCTAGTGGACTCGGATATTTTTTAAAACTCTTAATACAAGCACCTTTACCCAAAGTTCTAGTTCTGCATGTTCTGGACTCGACCTATGACCTTCATGCTGTCGCCCCACAGAGCTGCAGACCCACTTCGGCCCGGCGTCAGAGTGCGAGGGAGCGGAGAAGGAAGACGAAGTGGACGAAGAGGAAGCAGAGTTCGGTCCCGTTTTAGCTCCTCACGCCGACGACCCCGGGACAACACCGGACCCCACCCACTCCGTGGCCATCACGTTAAACCCCGCCCATTCCCAGGAGCATCAGCGCTCGCATCATCAGCTGGGCGCCCAGCTGGGCCGGCTCAAACAGGAGACAAACAGGTAAAATGGAAAAACACCCACAGACAAACGTAAATAGTTTAATCCGAGGATACATGGAAAACGTTGCTCCTGGCACGTTCCCATCGTGGGAATGAAAGGAGGAAGTAAAAGCACCTGCATGTACAGACACATGCTGCTGCATCCCACAGAATGAAAACATTCAACGCAGCTGTCATGGAAAAACTTCCACACTTTACGTGACCTCTTCCATGTTTTCCAAAGAAATCATGTCATATATTTATTCAACCATGTTTTTAACCGAGTCTTGCTGATGTTACATCTTCATTGACCGCTGCATTAAGAGATTACGAAGCCCTTTGAAACGTCTCAGCAGCAACATTTCTTGAGATAAAACTGTTAATTCTAAAGATCGGTCATGGAGCCTTGAGACTTTGGTGACCTCCTGATTTTTCCTGTAGCACCATCATCAGGTCGACATCTATTGTATGAACTGCCATGAAATCTGGTGAGGATTAATTGTAGTGACCCTGGACTCTAGTGCCACCACGAGGTTCACGTTTGTGGTTTCGAGAGGAACTTCCAACATCTACAGCGTGTAATCCCTCCTAAACCAACAGCATACCATCATTCGCAGTAGTTTACACATATGTCAGCGATATATGCTCACTTCATGAGCACTCTGCTTAAGTGCAGCCTCACAGAGATACAAGCATGAGTGGAAAACAATCCGACATGCGTGGTAGAAATAGTTTAGAGAGCATACCAAAGTCTTTCCTGATACCAAGCCAGGCATTCTCGGAATGTGTTGTGCACTAAACATAAATCAAAGTAGAGATTGTTTTGCTCCTTCGTGCAGTGGAGTTTGTATATAGTAGAACTTTGTCGTCAGTGTGTTAGCTACATTCGAAGCCCTCACTTGCTCGTGACATATTCACATTTCACCCGAAAAGGCTTTCAGCTAGAGATCACCGGTGTTACTCATTAACACTTTGTAGCTCAAGGTTCGGGTCTTTCCAACCTGTTTGCAGTATGGTTACATGCTGGGTGGCTTTACAGAAGTCGCATTTCTTGGATTTATTTCTATTCATGAGAGGAACGATCGTACTATTGTTTATCTTTATCGTCTTGAACTCTATCGGGTCACGCCTGTCATCACTTGTTGTTCACCTGTCATACATTGATGTTTATTTAAAAAAGAACAGTGAGTTCTTTGTCTCTTTCTGGATGTGTTTTTTTATCTGGAAGAACAGTTCGGTATAAACTTGCAAACTGTGAGAGAGCTTTGTGATGACGAATAGATGATGAGTGATTCAGAGAGGGGATTTTTCTTTTATGTCCTCAGGTAAGCTACTTTTGAACGGTGACTTAAAGTCTGTAAAGGCAATTCTGAGATTTCTTTCAAAACGCATTAAATGGAATGTTGGACGTAGCTGCTTAAAACATGTGAAAAGACTTTAAACAATACATTACTTAAATGTGGAATTAGAGGTTCAAACTGTTTTTCACCAGTTTCCAGTCCAGGAAGTGTTTTTCAACAGAAGTACATTCATTACACCTAATAATAACCCGTAGAGAAGAACCATATTGTTTTCGAGGCGTTCCTTAGACACGCTTTAACTTTAAACCCCTGCCTCTATTCTATCTGCTTTTTATGCAGGGTTCCCACGGGTGCTTGAATTCCTTGAAAATGCTTGAATTTCAATTTAGTGTTTTCAAGGTTGTAAAAAAGAGTGAATTTTTTGTGCTTGAAAATGCTTGAAATTTGTGTGATGTCTATCTCAATAAACCAAGAGAAAACAAAAATGTTTCCTAAGCGGCTACGCGCTTGATCCGATGCCTTTACATGCAGAACTCAGTTATCATACTCGCTTGGTGTTCTGCAGAGAAATAACAGTAGACTACTATCCACACCTGTTGGTCTCTGTTATTGCGCTATGGTAGTTACACAATACACCGCTCACAAGCTGAGAATACAAGCCAATTCACAATTAGTTAAAAATCAAAACAGTCAATCTACCACCATATGAAATAATGCTAATTAGACCCATATTATTATGCCATACAGTGGCACCGCTGCGCTTCCCATGACCATCATGGCAAACACAACTAGTAGGCTACCTATTTAAAGGTGCTGGAAAAATGGAAAAACTGGTGCTTGAAGGTGCTTGAAAAGTGCTTGTATTTGTTAATGAAAAAGGTGTGGGAACCATGTTTATGATATTTCCAGTTAAGTACATGGCACAAAGTGTATATTTTTGTACATTATATTAGTCTGTTGCTCTCTGACGCCTTCGAAAGCTGGAACATTGTTTTCCATCCGTCGTCAGAATTGCGTTTTTCCCCTTCTATATTTGCATACATGTATTTTGCATTTACCATTACCGTGCATCCGCCGATAAACAGGACTGTTTATGAGACAGCTGTTAATGTCATTTGAAATAAGTTTTGCATCTCCTGTAATATCATGTTTCAGCATCAGGCTGCTACGTAGTCACATTCATGTATGTAGTGTGCAGATACATTCATGATTAGTTACTATAAAATATAATATAACATAAGCTACTTGCACAATGCAGTTGTTTGCACAACCTGGACACTTGCACATCACCACTGCTGTTGTTTTTCTATTCATTGTATATACTTTTTCTTAAATTTAAATTTGCCTTTACTTTTTATATTTTATGTTCTATATATACATATGTATATATATAGTTTATTTTATATTTTATTTTATATTTGGATATTGGGCTGCTCCAGGACCAGGGGAAACCAATTTCGTTGCATCCCATGTTTACATGTGTTGTAATGACAAATAAAACTCCTTGAATCCTTGAATCCTTGAATAATATAACCAGCCCCGCCGACAGGGGGGGACTAAAGGGCTTTTTGTCCCGGGCCCTGGGAATTCTGGAATAGAGGCATGACGTCGGGCTCAATTATGATACGTTCACTTCAAAATGTGTTGGTTTTTAGTCAGCGGCCCTGAATATAACATATATAAGTTAGTAAGTGGGGGTGGAGTGAATGCTTTAAAAACACAAAGATTCTGGCTCCAATGTGAAATATTAGGCAGATCAGGACTGCACCTCTAAGTAGCTCTGACTCTTGGACCAGTTCCATTCAGGTTAATAAATACACAACAAATGATCTTCTTAGCTGAATACGTTCGGCCTATGCTGTCTGTCATAATGTTAGTATTCGGAATATTTTCCGAGGTGCTACGCGGTGTAAGAAGTTTGATCTAACGGACGTCACTGTCGCTGCAGGCTGCTGGAGGAGCTGCTGCAGAAGGAGAAGGAGTACCAGCAGGTCCTGAAGGCCACGCTGCAGCAGAGAGCACACGACCTGGAGCTGGTCAGAGTCCGACACAGACCAGCAGGTGAACTCACTGACTGATCCAAGTTATTGGTTATTTTTTTCTGTTTGTGCTTCTTTAACTCTTTTTTTTATTTTTGGTACAGACATTTCACCTCCCTCTATCTTCCACATCCCAGCTGACCACGAGCCAGACAAGCAGCTCACTGATTGGCTGAAAGAGCAGGGGGCGGACGCTGACACCATAGATAAGGTTGAACATCTGTCTGTCGCTGCTTCTTCTTCTTCTTTGGTCACATTATGTTGCGTAGACTGAAACTGACAGCTGATGGTGTGTGTGTTGTTTTCTAGTTTGTGCTGGAGGAATACTCACTGACCAACATTCTCAGTGACGTAACCAAAGATGACCTCCGCTGTCTACGTATACGGTATCTACTTCCTCAAACAGTGCACAGTTTCTACAAGATGCATGATGTTTTATTTAGAGAGGTTAAATCTTAGCAGTCTCCCACGTGGATTTTGAGGCACGATGTTCTCAGGGTTTCAGTCTGACTCGCTGCATCATGGTGGCACGCTTTGGCAAAGCCACAGATGTGTAACGGTTTGTGTCTAAAATTCAGGACAATAAACCCCAAAAATGCTAACTTGGCATGTTGTGCATCAGTAACTCAACTAGTAGAGCATGCATGCATCAAGACTAAAGTCTGTAGCACTGAGAACTTGGTTTGATTCCAGCCTGGGTCCTTTGGTGCATGCCGTTCGCTCTTTCTCTCACCTTAACGTCCGTCTCTCTGGCTGTCAGCAATAACTCAGAGTAAAGTAAATACACTGAAAGGAGCTCACTGCAGTCATTCACAGAAAGAGAATATGAATGATCGCCGCTGTCGTTATGCAAATATTAGGAGTCGGGTCACGAGATAAAGAGTAGCCGGCGGCAAATCAGTGACGAAAAAACCAGAAGAAGAATGCAACAAGATGACGTGCAAGACGCTGATGCATTGTACCTCTTTTAATGCCTTGTACTGTTCAGTTGGTTCTTGGCTGAAAATATTTTTCAACGGCGCAAAGTTCCATGTGTTTTCAGTCTGTTGCACACGTCACGACACAATTTCACCGTCTGATAATCACCAGATCTGCGACGACGAGGTCGAGATTCAGCCTCGTTGCCCTTTTCATTAACGTACGAAGTCGTTTAGTAGCTGAAGCAGATCTTTCTTTCAAAGTTTTTTTCTGTTTTACTCCACAAAAAGTTCATCACAACTAATCCTTCTTTCCCTCAGGGGTGGAGTCCTCTGCCGCATCTGGCGGGCCATCCAGCGGCACCGAGAGCGAGAGAGGCTGAGGGGGGATGATGAACGCTCGGAGGATGATGCATGATGTGATGCATGGACTACAACTATGGAGGACTCTTTGTTTTTGCAGAAACACACACACACGCACATCTGCGCACTATCAGCCCTGCATGGCCACGTGTCCTCTCTCTCTCTCTCTCTCTCTCTCTCTCTCTCTCTCTGTCCACAGTGCCTTCTTCATGTTGTACTCTCTGCGTTGTACGTCCAGGACTGACTGAATCTTACACTTGACTTCATACAGCGTCACACTTGACCAGACCAAAGCGCTTTCGTGCAGGCACTACTGTTCGTGTCTGTATGTGCATTTAAATGTGTATGTGTGCCACGATGTGTTTGTGCTTGAGAAGTGTGCAAAGGAAAAAATGCATCCCAGCAAACATGGAAACAGTTTTTTAAAGCGATACTCTGCCCAGAATCTTTCTTTTTAGTATGAAACTCCCCCATTCAAGACTGAAGAAGTGAGTGGTTGTTGCAGGATTTCTCAGGAAATATATATCCATGAAACTTTTTCTTCCTCTAGCATAATCTGCCATACATATATACTTAGTCATTTTCTCACCTAAGAGCTGCTCTATCCTTCCTCATACTGAGCATTCAGATGAACAACAGGGAGTGTTTTTTTATGGTGCAGGTGTAGCCCGACAAGTTTCTAATATAGAAACCAAACACAGGACCTGTTTCTCTGCAGAGACGCAGTCTGCAAAACCAGCTCGCTACCCGTAACGCCAGATAGAAACTGTACGTTAATCAGCCAGAATACGGCAAACCACTTTTATAATTTCCAATATCTGTCCGTCTTCCTGTTAGGACCGTCCCTGATTTTTTAAAAAATTTTTCCAGTCAAACAGGAAAAGGTGTTTGAGTGTCAGGTTGAATACTTTAAGCAGTAACTGGATAATTATATCAAAACTGTGCAAAGACTGAATATTATTGCTGTAAGTCTTGTTGGATACAACTTAAACTTAATGATGCCTTAAATTTTGTAATGTGACGCAGCCACACTGAGACGATTCACTGCCAACACATCACTGCCTTGTATGTTATTTATTAGTTGTGTAAAATTTCCTTTACATTCACGATGAAGTGACATTTCCTCTCTGCGTGTATATCTTTATTTAAATGTTTTTTTTTTAATTCCGACTGTTATATGTACGTGCTCGTCTGTTTCATTATTGCTTTACGTCTTCAATAAACCTGGAAATTATTAAATTAACTACCCGCGCACTTTGATGTCAACTCCTTGTAGTGAGGTATTTGCAAGCAAGATCAAATATGAAACAGCTTTCTCAACTTGTGAGGTCATTTTTCATGTCCTAACACACATCTGCACCTACCTTTTAAAACTATCAGGGACAATAGAGACTTTCAAATAGATATTTACGACCTTAGAGTAACTTTAGACATCAGCGTCATGCTGATAGTTTTTTGGATCTCAAGTTACCGCTGTTCTTTACCAGGCTGTCTTCTGCTTTAGTGTTGAAGCGTGTTCTACATTCCTTCCATCTGTGACCTATTCACCTTTTGCATGCCTGAAACCTGTTTTGGCCTCATACCTGCTCGTGTCACTTCCTCTCTTAGTTCTTTGAATCTTATTGCCTCATCAACTGTGAGTGGTATTGATGTGAACAACCTGTTGAGTCACCCTACAGAGTTCATTGTTACCGTGCGTCCTAACAGTTAGGCTTCAAATGCTTACTAACACTGTAGCTGATGATGACGATTTATGAGTTTTTCTGCCATGTTAGCGGCTGGGTGAGGTTATATTTAGGCACAGCCTTGACCTAAATGCTAATGTCATGCTCACATGCTCGTTGTGACAATGTTATCTGATGTTATGCATGCTAAAATTAGACACTAATTTGCATGAGCACCAAACAAAGTACAGCAGAGGGTGTTGGGAAAGATAGTTTTGCAGGTGTATGGTCATAAACCAAAGACTTGGACAAAGAGATCATCAAAATTCTGATCATTTATACCAAAAAACCTGGAGACGTGAATGAGTTTGAATCAATAAACCTGAAGGTAATCGTTGCAATATATTTGGAGACATTCACTCAAAACCACAATGATGGTGCTAAATGGAAAATCAAGGGGCACCAAAGTCATTAGGATTCATCCTCCCACCCAAGTTTCATGGCAATCCACCTGAAAGTTGTTGAGATATTTCAGTCTCAGTCAAAGTTTGACTGACCCTGACCCAGATAGCATGGCAACATTAATTCAATGTTAAAGTTTCATCAGAATCGTCACTTTGTAATTAGCGATAAAGGCAACATTGATTCAATGTTGGTCTGCTGTCTGTTGATTGGTTTAATTAATGTTATTTCAATGTTGGTTCAATGATAAAACAATGTTATGTCTGTCTTAATGAATTTTCATCATTGGTGCAAAACCTGATATACAATCAATGTTACATTTCAATGGTGAGCAACGTTGATTCAATGACAGTTTTGGCCCTTACTAAACTCACTGGATTGCACCATTCAACTATTTATAACCTTTTTTTACCTTAGTATCATTTGTCAGTTATAATTTTATTGCTTTAAATCTCCCAACAGTAACTAAGCCAACAGTTGGTGTAGTCAGAAATGAAGAACCGACATTAATCCTGAGTGACTACGTGACATCACACAGCATGCCTCCATGCAAAAACCAACCCAACAGGTTTATTTAATCATCCAGTGGAACACGGAAAGTAAATTTGTTGTTCTGTAGTGTCACACCTGTTGTGGAAAAAGACTTTCCAGACACGGGAATTAAAAACTACTAATTAAAGAAAAAACAGCTTCAGCCAAGTTTCCATTTGACTCCACTGCCAAGAGTTTCCTTCTGTGTTTTTGTGCATATGGTTCCTCTACTGACACTGTACCATCATTAGAAGTTAATTACCCAAAACCTGGATGAATGAGCAACGAGAAGAAGAAGAAAGATCCCCTGAGGAGGATTAAAACAATCATTAATCAACATATAATGACTTTTTTCTTGCAAATTGTAACAAAATTAGCATAGATCTGAAAAATATTAATAATTTGCAATAAAGCAAGATTTGCTGTCTTGAAACTCCAGAGCTGGCCTAGCTCTGTCCAAAGGTAACGACCAACCAGAGGCTCAGATCTCACCAATTAACACATTATATGTCTTTATACGACACAAATACATCACATATGTTTCCCTCTTATGACACAGCGTTTTTCATGTTATTAAATCTGCGTCAATAACATCAACTTAATAAATCAACATCAACAAAACATGCACTACATTAATAATATGTTTCTTCTTCTTCTGTGTCAACAACATGACACTCGATAACTTCCACATCATGTATACTGTCTGCAGATATGTAATTATAGAAGGGTGTGTGAGCTGCGCTGAAACACAAAACTGTCTGCATAGTTTGAATTTGTGTTTCAACGTAGGTTCATGATTCTCCCATTGCGACGAGTCATCACCGCTGTGTCATGTGACCTTTGGCTTCTTGGCAAGCTGCATTCACCAGACTGTATAATAAAAAATATGTTTCCATGTCAGCTCCATTAATTCCAATGAAATGTTTCCACATACTTCTACGCTGTGGTTTTCCTCCTTTCGTGTCAGTAAAAGATTTCTTCCAGTGTATCTTATTATGCGTCGTCTTTGTGCGCAAATACCTTTCATAATATACTGTGTGGCAGACGGAGATAAAGACAGGTTGTCACCAGTTTGTAGCCAGGATCCCAATGTTTTGAACCCCCCTCCTGTGCAGGCATCTGGAGTTTCTCTTACAGGCGTTTCTGTTGCTGCTAAATAGAAAAGTAAAACGCTGACTCAGAGGCAGGGTCAGTTCAAAACTAGGAAAGGCAATCCAAACAAGCAAGCGAATCCCTAAAGCAGCGGGCAATATCCACAGTCCAGAAGGCCGACAGCAATCCCAACAAGCACTGGGAAAGAAAACACAACGAATGGCTGGAATACATTCTGTGTTTTAGATTCTTCGAATCGTAGGAACGTAGAAAAGTTTGTGCCTTACCAAAAGTTAGTTAGTGAATCTTCTGACCATCGTTAGAAGCTTGTGGAAGTGGTTGTGTTGAGGTGGTAACCCTATTCTGGCAAAACTTGTGAGATTTGAACAGGTTGTTTCTGCTTCAAAATATTGGGTTTGAAGTGCATTCTGTAGTCGTACAAGGAGAAAACCAAAACAAGACAACTGACTTGGAAAAGATCATTTTTTGGGCCAATAATAATGTTAATGTTAAATCTTTGAAAGCAAACTTCTACACCTAAAACCAATGGGTACAAATCTTGGGTACCTCAGTGCCTTGTCATATCACTTTGGACACTGTGTCAGGATGTCGTGACAAGCACGACAATAACTTGGGAATAAATGGAAGGTGATCATGGGAAATCTGGAAACATAAACAGAGAAGTGGGTCAACATGAAAAGAAATGAAGGACAGCCAAGTTCGAATACTGCACCCGCAGAAAAAAAGATAGCAAACAATCCTCTCTGCACCTTTTTGTGATGTCCTGCCACCGGCGCTGAACCGTTCAGATTTCAGTGAAAGCCGTAGAGCAAACATTATATCCTGCAGGGATCCAAACGGGCATCTGATATCGGAATCAAATCATTTTTTTTGACAGGGAGCTACCAATACTTCAGATAATAACACCTAATATCTCGCCTCGGGTTTAGTTCATCACCGGCGTGGTTCATGTTGCATGTCAAGGCCATCCAGGTTAAAAGTTGTAAGTGATCTGGAGACTCTTTGTTGGAGTCTTCAAAACAGGCTTGCAAACTAATTTAATAAGGTAACAAGAATCTTATGTAAAGCATCAGGATCTTGAGGGCAATGTTAAGGGGAATGAAACAAGACCCATGCCTTATGTGCTGGCACGTGACCTGGCTGGCACATGCAATGCTCTTGAGATGGAAGACTTAAGAAAGCTGTCGCTCCGAGGGCAGTTTTTGACCGCCCGTGTACAGGTAAGAATCTCTTTCAGTAGCATTACGATAACCTTAACTGGCTTATATGACAATATGTCAAGCTTCTGAATTAGAATCTGAATGAACATTTAGCTAGTTAACTTGTTATTCCGGATTCCACTTGTATAATGTTCCTGACCTACTCGTTTAATGGTAGAAACGATGGTTCCTGAACCGATGCCACTACTTTTGCAGCGGTAAGCATCCTTATGGATAACATGTTAGCATATTTGTACATCCAGCAGACACAGTGCAACATTAGGTTTAATGTAAATGTCTTTAGCAGCTAAATAACAAGAAAGTTGCCCTTTGTATTCTCGCGGCTTCCTGCTTCGTTCACTTCCTGTGCGGTTTCCCTCCATTTTTACACCTCAGGTCGGCCGTGATTAGTTTCACCTCGTTATATTACTCTCAGCTGTGTATTTAGTCTTTGTGCTTCCTTGTCCCAGTGCCAAAGTTTATGCTTTGCTTGGATCTTTGTTCTGTTTATTGAGACATTTGCCTCTGGCCTTCTCCCTGTCTGATTTGTTGGCTGATTTGGATTTAACCTGAGTCTTCCTGAGTATCCAGTATAAGTGTCGTTGAATCATCTGCACTGCAGCAGTACGTCCTCCTACAGGTAGTTTTTATTCAGGTCCAGTCCTTTTGTGCACCCTGTTTGAAGGCTGTGGGCTAAACATGCAGCGGGTTGAAGAATTAATGAATACTGATGTTGATTTATATCGATCAACAAATCTAAAACGTCCTGCATAAGATATCATCGACCTCTATGTGCAAAACTCAAATTTAGCATGCAGTTTGGCAACGCATTCATTCCAACATAAAAACTTTGAGGGTATGTGCAGTAACATGCACATGGACCATACCCATTCATGTCAAAATGATTTCTCTAGCCAGTAAACACAGTTCAGTCAACATTGTCATTGTTGACTGACTTTTTTTGTTGTGTTGTGTTAACCATGTCTGTCAAAGAGGAGCTTGCGTGCGAGTAGAAAGCAGCTTCATTTCCCCCGAGAGAAAAGAAGTTGTAGATCCCAGTGAAGATGAAACACCAGCTGAGTATTGTTGGGTATAACCAATGGATTCATTGTCAGGAATAGAGGTCTCGGACAGGGCCTTTTTTGTCTGTTAGCGTGTATTAGTTTACCTCACACAACAGGCACTTCCTATAATTTTGAATGCGTTTGTTTTCAGTTACATTTGTGCAGGTTGAATTTCACGGCTTTAACCCGAGAGTGATTCAACTTTGATGCAGTTACAGTAAAGATTTATGTAGAGGCGCCAAATAAAAACCCAGGGAAACATTACGCACTGTTTACATTAACTGACCTTATTTCCCGCCAAGAGAACGTGTGCTCAAGGCGAGGGTTCATTTTGCGAGCTTTGGCATCTTGATTACAGTGAAGTAACCTTGGGACTTCTGATTAAAGCTCCTGCTTCAAAGTTCTTCTTTGTTTTGCTTTCTTTATCTTTTTGTCAGCTGTTTATTAACTTTTATGAACTGTAGATCATTTCGAGTTTTACACCTCACCATGCTGCCGTTTGGTTTTACTGTTGCGGTTAGTTCAATTCCTCTTTATGACCCCCATACATTTAATTGAAGCTATAAAATTCTGTAAAATGTGTTTTTTTATGGCTGCCACATTCAAGAACATTCAATTCCAGCTGTCCTATGCATCATTTAATATACACTTTTCCCACAGATATTTGAGAAGCTTAAAGTTCTATGGGTTTTAATCATGTATGGATGCAAAAGACAAACTTAAAATGTAGTTTTGTAGCATTTTAAGCTGTAATTGTTTTAGGCTGAGTGTTTTTGTTTTCATACATCTTTTTACTCCAACTTGGTCTACACACATTTCTAATATATTTGCTCTTTGGATGCTAAACTCTACTGATGTTCACCTGATGGCTGTCTGCCATTCGGTAGCATATACCAGTTTATCAGAGCTGTTTTGCTGTCGCTGCAAAGTTGCAAAAAAAAAAAAAGCAGAGCAGAGTCATCATTGATTAGGAATAACCTACGATAAGTGCAGCTTTAATGCGTCACTTTACTTTTAGGTAAGCGATACTGTAGGAATGCGTTATGCAACGACACCGGAACATGTCCTACAATGTCGTGCTCATTGTGCAAACTACCGCTAAGATTACAAGGGCCCTTACACTTAGGCAAAAGATAAGGTTTCTCACATAGTCGAAACCTTGAGTCTATAAAGTGTGTGGCATGAATAATTAATTTGCTCAGCTCAATGAAGCGCATGTCAATCTCAAAATGACGTAAATCCATAATAAAACGTTTGAACATGAAGTTTTTTGCAGGTGTGCTTATCTGTGTTAAGGAAACAAGGAAGTTCATACCCTCGGCATTACATCAGTTTACATTCCTGGACAGTCCCACAATTACAAGCTGTTACTATTTTAAGCACCGGTGCTATTTTTAGCTCCACGTGGTCGTGGTATAAAACAGATTTTGAGCCGAGTATCCTCATTCGAGAAGGAGAGTTTGGAAGAGAAGAGTCAGAATATTCTCCAGAGCTTTTTTCTGTAGCATTAGAGGCTGATTTTCGAACATTTTAGCTGCTTTCCTCGATTATATCGGCAGTAATAAGCGTTTGGCCTTGTTTGAGAACGGCAGGTGCGAGGCTATCTCGACACTGTGGTTGCCAGGGTCGAAGGAACTGAATGTTGGCATTGGTGTTTCATTAAGATAAACAGAGAACAGTGTCTCCAGAACAAGATCTCGTACAATTCTGTCCACACATGCCAAGACTGGTCATAAAGTTTAACATGTTTAAATAATAAATAACTGTTCTTTATGTCCAATGAACAATAGAAAGTTACTTGAGAACTTAACCACCTGATTCTTGTTAAACTTTGACCTCCTGTACTACTGTATGCTGTTGAGAAATAGTTGAAGTCAAAGGTCAATGGTGAGGTCAGGAAGGTAGAAAGTGTTCAGGAGCCTCTGATGTCTTATGCTGTATTATTTATTGAGAATTAGAGACACTGTCAAAGTTCATCAGAAGTGCCTGAGTCGGTCTCACATTCTGCCCAACTCATCCTGGTGGATCGACTTTAAACCCCAAGATAACAAATACTACACGACCAGAATTAGACAAAGATAATGTGTTTATCCATGGAGGTGTTACTGTCAGCATGTTCTAGTCTGGAGACAGATGTCTGTTTACGCAGACTGAATCTATTATGTCTATGAAGGCAGCAACAGGTCTCTTCGACCCTGGACACCACAGTGTTGAGATAGACTGGCACCTACTGTTCCCAACCAAAGCCAAACAACTAATACTGCCGAGAACCTCAAGGCCCACACGTGACCTCGTGTAACCTAAAATTAGAAGCTTCCATAACACTGAACATGTACATGCTTGTTTAAGGAACAGGTTGGCATTGGCTTTGGCATCATTCGACAAGTACAGTTTGGTAATATAAGCTTTGTATTTAGCTGTATAGATAGAGCAAGAGAGGAAAGTTGGGTGTGTGTTGTCTTAATACAAAGGGATTAACAAACGGCGTATTGTTCAGAAGGAACGCGTACTATAATTTTACTCTCGTGTTTCCGGATATTCAAGATATAAACATCTGTGAAGCAAATATCTGCTGTGCTGTTCATGAAGCCTACGGCCTACATTTCTGTGTTGTGGAAATCAGCGCTGTATACGTGCATCAGCATGTGGGTCATATCTCTTGTTCACATCCCTAGACGTGGAGCACTCGGTCTAAAAATTCATTTTAGAACTGTTTTTGGAAAGTGTTGTTATTTTTCTCTGATGCATTTCTGATACCGATATCCTTATCAACTCAAATGTGATGGAGGCCCAGAATGAAAAACAAACAAGTTTGAGCAACACTGCAGACGACCACAGGCCTGTTGTCTTATGAGTTTTGGAATATAAATGGCCTTCACTGTAAAAAAAAAAGAAATGATTTTCGAGGTGCTACGAAGTGCCATAATTCACGTGTCAAGTGTTACATTACAGTACAGTACATTTGGCATTTCTGATATTGTTATAAAAAATTAAGATTGACACTGGGGTTCGGATGTTTTGATCATATAATGTGTGTTTCCTGTCTTTCACATGTCTCGTGCACTTTTATTTATTTGGACTGTGCTTTGCTGAGAATAGCAGGGAGAGATAATCGTAGATCAGTCGTTCAAGGACAGGAGAAGGACAAGGACGTGAGAGACAGGCCTGAGAAGTGTCATACATATTGATACATAATGTTTATTGTTGAGCAGACTCATCAGTGAGGGAGGTGTCTTAGACAGCCCATTTTAAAAAATGTATAAGAACCAACGATTAGAGCTCCTCGAGGAGCCTTTTCTCTGTGTGTTGCACTGGTAAACGCTCCTTCTTGTACAAGAATAATAAATTCATCTTAAACTTTGATACTTTGAATCCAGTCCTCCTTATTCAAGGGTTCTTCCTTGAAAATTCTCATACCACACATCAGGTTTGTTTCGTCAGCAGCGCTCTTGGGAATCACAGGAACTCTTTTAAAGCGCAAAGAGAAATTGCTGAAGTCAAAGGTCAATGGTGAGGTCAGGTAGGAAGAAATTGTTCAGGAGCCTCTGATGTCTTATGCTGTATTTATTTATTGACGCTTGGCCAAGGAGAATTAGAGACGCTCTCAAATTATGCTGGTGGGTCGACTTTAAACCTCAAGATAACACCACAAATACTACACGCCTCAAATAAGACAAAGAGAATGTTTTTTTACCAAGAAAGGTGTCATCGTCAGCATATTCTAGTCTGGAGACTCAGACGTCTGTTTAACTGGAACATTGGACCTATTATGTCTAAGGTAGCAATAGCAACGCAAACAATGAAAAAACATCCGCCATGCAATGACAGGATTATTATGATCAGTTACGTTACAGCAGGTCATTTAACTGTTTCTGGTTAACCATCAACACAACGACAAACAGGCGTATATCGGACAGTGACATAACTGTGGCTCATATAACAACAAGGCCAGGTTAACCCAAGAGAGAGCCTTGGGGTAATTGGAGCGAGGGTTTTTCTTTTCTTCCACAATAGTATATAATATAATGAGAAAAATGGTCTTATGCCGTCAGGGTCTCTGGGGGTAGTCGCCAACTTTCCCCAACCTAATGTTTCCTGGTTGTACTTTCCTGAATATTCATTATCACGTCACGTGATCGATCAGCCATCGCGTGACCTCCAGATTTTCATTTTTTAAACGTTTGTTCGCTTCAAAGCTGATATAAAGAACGAGATGTCTGTTTCTGTCTGTTAGTCTGAGCAAAGGACGTAGAACAACACGCCAAGTAACGTAACGCTTAACACCGGTTGGCTTGTTAATGAATATAATCTCTTATCCAGCCATCTAGATATAAAACGACGGTTCATATGACTTGTAGCTGCACAGCAGCAACATACCACTAGTCTAGTTACCTTGCTGCTGGTGGGAGGATATGCAGATTTTGTCACGCCTCACAGCAAAAAAAAAAAATCAATTTCAGATGAAAGTCGGGGGACTTTCTACTCGACAAGCGGTTTTTGTTTGTCTTTTCATGCCAGCCGATGTTATCTGAGTTACGTGCAATGAAGATAAACCTTCAACCCCACTTCTCATGCCAATTCTGTTACTTCTACTTCTACTTAAATTGTGTTATCGTAGCACCCATTGTGCCAAAATCATCACTGAGGTTCTATTTTAAGTAGCCACAGATGCTCAGAGATGATATCTGATGGTCAGATAGAGATAGGTGGACGCATTGTTGGAATTCCACTCGCCTGGTGTCAAGCGAATGACTAACTGACTAACCTGTAGTCCTGCTGCTGAAACAGCTTAACTCTGTGTCTGTGCACGCTCGCAGTGACACCGATTCATACTTCAAACCTACCTAAAAACATCTCTATTACGAATCCAGTCATCACTGACTATAATGTGATTCCTCAGGTTCCTCACACAGGCGTGTGTGAGAGCATACTATATACTTCACAATGAAAGGGTCTATTGGTGATGTCCAAGTCCTCTTATTTGTGATTTAAACCTGCAATAAGTGAGTTTTTTTTCTTTTGTGGCTGCAAAAATAAGTTGTAAACACAACATATCTGTCTCTGTAGCTGCTAAAAGCTCCTCTATGTTCACCGGACTGTGTATATCTTTGCTAATTAAAGCCTCAGGTAAAAGGCCGCCTGTTGAAATGTGACATGTAACTCACCCCATCTAATCTAATCTATCACACATTTCCCTTTCTGGAGGTGGCACCTTGCTGGATTGCGTAACAGGGGGAAAACCCTACTGTACCTGCTCTACTTAAATCTCGCTGATTTCCCTCAGGCACTGCACACCAACCAAACACAGCTTACTACGGACTGATACGGATCAGCAGAGAAAAAGCACGCCGACCGTCGAACTATGGCAAGCGGCAAAGCGTGTCTCCTGGGAGTGCTGTGCTCACTCATCGTCCTCAGCAGCTTTATCGACAGCACAGAGACAGGTGAGTCCAACGGCTACGACTGCTACATACTGAAGGATTTGTGTCAGATTTAGGAAGGGAGAGGCTCTATTTTGTCTTTTATAATGACATATTCCCATAGATAGACTCTAGCAGGAGTGCTCAGTGTGCTTGAATGTTTCCTGCATGCAAATGAAAAAGGTTTGTCTTGCTCTTTGTCTTTAAAGCGAGCTGCTGCCTAAGGTACAGAAAGCGTCCGGTGTTATGCAGACGAGCTGTTGGTTACACCATCCAGACCATCAACACCTCCTGCGACATCGATGCCATCATGTGAGTTCTCATGTCAGGCTCCAGTGCAACACTTTATGGGCAATGTAAGCAAGACGTGCAGCACAAAAAATAAGAACAAGAGCTGCAATAAACAATTTGCCATCATGCCAAACCTCAATTCACCCATCAGATCTTTGGTATTTTAACTTGAAACGGTTAATCGACTATCACAAAAGTGTTTGTTTATGATTTCTTAGTGTCTGAATTTGGAAGTCAGATCCAATAATTGTACATTTTTCAGAGGACACAGGTTAGAAAACAGATATGACGTGACGAGAGTATGATCTAATGTGTCTAAAATGCAACAGTAGTTCGGTGTTAATGTTTACACCAGCCCACAGGCTGGATTGAGAGATCTAGTACATGAAGTGCATTCACGTTCCCTGTGCATGACCATTTCTTTTTTGCTTCCTGGATTCCACAGCTTCCACGTTCGAGGAAGTTTCGTGTGTGCCGATCCGTCAGTCAGCTGGACGCAGAGAGTGAAAGAGTGTTTGGAGTGAGTGCACTCACGTCTCTCTCGATTCATTCGGTACTTGAAACCAAATACTGAACCAAACTCATGTTGTGTATCCATTTTTTTTCTTTGCAGTCAAAGGAGGATGAACAACGCTCAGATTCTCAAAGAGGGAACCCAAAGCCCGACTGTCTCAGCATGAACTCCACATGAAAGCAGATTTCTGTAGCAGAACTCGTCGTCATGCATCCCTGCACCAAATAACCAAATATCTGCCACTGGAAAAATGGATTGTTGTCATAGTAAGGCTTCACATTCTACGCTTAAATAGTTTTAAAATTACTGTAACAGGAACTATTGTGTATTTTTTGTTACATTCTCCTTTTTTTATATTTGTTCTGTTCTATGAACAATGACGTGTAGTATTCTAAATACATAGTACACTGTAAGCTGTAGCTACGGCGCCTAAACTAAACAGAAAAAACAAGTATTGTGAGATTTTTTGTCAATTCTGTCTCGATGTTTACCATGTCTGACATTTTGAGGTCAGAGACGTGGAGTGTGAAACGCTGTATTCGCAAAAATAAGACACTGTTAAAGAATTTCATAATGTTATTTAATAAACGATTAAAAACAGATGTTTAATAATACAGGTGTCTGTTTGTATTCACTGCATTCAGCATGTTCGACAACCTTTTCAGCTGTGGCGATGAAAATTCTTGAAATTAAAACTTTGAAATGTAATTATCATATTATATGGTCTTGAAGATGTTATCCTACTTTCAGGGTTCCCACTGCTTTTTCATGAACAAATTCAAGCTCTTTTCAAGCACCTTCAAGCACCAGTTTTTCCATTTTTCCAGCACCTTTAAATAGGTAGCCTACTAGTTGTGTTTGCCATGATGGTCATGGGAAGCGCAGCGGTGCCACTGTATGGCATAATAATATGGGTCTAATTAGCATTATTTCATATGGTGGTAGATTGACTGTTTTGATTTTTAACTAATTGTGAATTGGCTTGTATTCTCAGCTTGTGAGCGGTGTATTGTGTAACTACCATAGCGCAATAACAGTGACCAACAGGTGTGGATAGTAGTCTACTGTTATTTCTCGGCAGAACACCAAGCGAGTATGATAACTGAGTTCTGCATGTAAAGGCATCGGATCAAGCGCGTAGCCGCTTAGGAAACATTTTCGTTTTCTCTTGGTTTATTGAGATAGACATCACACAAAGTTCAAGCATTTTCAAGCACTTCGCAAAAAATTCAAGCATTTTCACAACCTTGAAAACACTAAATTGAAATTCAAGCATTTTCAAGGAATTCAAGCACCCGTGGGAACCCTGCATAAAAAGCAGATAGGATAGAGGCAGGGGTTTGAAGTTAAAGCGTGTCTAAGGAACGCCTTGAAAACAATATGGTTCTTCTCTACGGGTTATTATTAGGTGTAATGAATGTACTTCTGTTGAAAAACACTTCCTGGACTGGAGGAAATTGTGAAATTTCAAGCATTTTCAAGCACTTCACAAAAAATTCAAGCATTTTCACAACCTTGAAAACACTGAATTGAAATTCAAGCATTTTTAAGGAATTCAAGCACCCGTGGGAACCCTGTACTTTACAGTGATTAGTCAGTCAAAACTCTCATTTCAAGTGGACCGCATGCACGTTCTGCACATGTAACAAACCTTAAAACACAGTTATCGTCCTTTACAAGCACAGTACAAAACATAAAGAGAGTAAAATGAAGTAAAGTTATAAAACATCAATTAAAAAGTAATTTCAGAGCCCTGATCGGGTCACACCAAAGTCTTGGAGTCCAACCAGAAGCGACACATCTGACGAAGACGTCAGAGGGAATGAAAAGATCTGATAAATAACAAAGTAAACCCTCTCTGTTCTTTGAAAGTATCAATAATACCTTAAAATCAAAGTAGGAGAGCAGGGAATGAGAGTAATCTAACAGACCAGTTATGACAGCATTATTGAAATGTTTCTGAGATGATTGATTTATTGTTTATCTAGACTGTCACAGAGATTTATGCCTTAAGATTATGTCTTAATCTACTTGTTGATGCTCATTCAGGTGGTTTAGCAGGTTGACAGCAATCTGATAGATGATTTATGAAGCATCAACAGGTAAGTTTAAAAAAATGCAACGACAATGCCGATAAAAAGACGTAGGCATCGTGATCAGTGAAAAAAAACTGAAAACATGTCAAACTGTGGCATGATAAGAGAAGTATAACTTCACAGTTGACTGAATAAAAACTGAAAGTGACTTTTTACCCAGACAGGGAAGTGTGTTTTTTCAGGGAGAACAGCCTGCTAAGATTTTTCATCAATTTGTCAAACCGCAGTTTGTCATCACCCAATTATTTAGCTGTCATTATCAGTTGATGATTTATTCAAGATTCAAGTTTTTATGGAGAAGTCGAAGGCGGTGCTCATGCTTTTTTTGAAACGGAAAAAATAATTTGACTTGTATTAATCATAACGTGATCTTCCAGTTTGTGGCAACTGATTTTCCATTCCAGTTAGTTAACAGCTGATTTAATCTAGTGACAGTCCAGAGAGTTGGTATTAAAACCAAAAAAAAAGACTCAAACCACACTGGCTGTGAACCTCCCGGTCAGTCCATCACGGTGAGAAGGAGCCTGTCGTCACAGAGACCTTCTTCTTCGGCCCTCAGAGCCTTACGGAGTTTCTCCCAGAACACCTCGGTCTGCTCCCGACCTTGCGGCCAGCTCAGGTAGGTCTGCCTCTTCAGCAGCTTCCTCATGCGGTAGTGAGGAGACATCTCATAGGTGGGGATCTCCTCCAGAAACACCAGGATCAGCACGTCCTTCCGCTCATCGAAGAGACGGAAGCTAGACGGAGGAGGAAAGAAAGATGGTGGAGGAAGAGGATTGGAAACTGGAAAAATCCATTCTCAGTCATATCCTCTAAAGTTGGGACCATTTCTGCTGAGTAAATTACCCGAGCATGGATCAAATCTGAGTAATCAACTCATAACTTAAAAACAAAACTAGAAACTTCCCATTCATGTAAATACAATGCCAGAAATAAAACAAATCAAAGTTATATGGTGCAATGGAAACATCCATCCATCCGTTATCTGTAACCACTTATCCTCATCACGGTCACAAGTGAGAGACACAAACAAACATAAGCACTGTTCTTCTGTAACTGTAAACAGCTTTAGCGTATCACACAGAGTCTCTGAGGCGTTACACCTCCACCTGTCCCAGCTCAGAGATGTTCAAAGTCAGCTGAAGCATTACCTGGCCACCTGGATCTCTCTGGAGCACCACTCGCTCTCGAGGTATCTGCGACTGATCACACAGATGGTCTTCCTGCTTGCGTAGATGGCATCCGTGATGTTGTCTATGATGGGTTTACCTGCGGAAGGGGAAGGTAAAGGACAGGGGGTCAGTCACAGAATCTGTATTCTCCTCGTTTGTACAAAAGGTACAATGGTGACACCTAATGGAGTACAGATGAAGGTACATAACTGGTGCTGCATGTTTAGTGTGAGTGATGGTTTTCTATATCTGGACACAAACACGCTCTAGAAATCTTATTTATCCTAATATCTGTGGATGAATTTTGTCTTCATTGATTATAACCAGCTCTAATTGTTTGATCCATGTTCAAAGGCACAGGATTCTTGGCTGAGCAGCAGCTGTAACTGTACATTTCTAAAAAAAAAATAAAAAAAATAACGTGCAAAGTCGCACAGATGTTTTCGTGTTTGATTGAGGTGGAGGAAACCAAGAGCGCATTTCAGCCCATCAAATGCATTGAACAGTCCATCAAGTACAGTAGATGTTGATTTATTTTGCAGTATAAGCGAGCGCTTACACGGCTAATCATGTTACTATAAGAAAATGTTTGGTACGGTGGCCCTGAAGTGCAAAACACAAAAGCAAATTAAATAACAACAGCAAATTAAAAAACACAACAGCAAAACGAATAACACAACAGCAAATTAAAAAACACAACAGCAAAACGAATAACACAACAGCAAATCGACTATTCATGTCACCTGAGGGTACCTACCCTTTCCGTTTTGAATTTGCTGTTCTGTTATTCAATTTGCTGTTGTGTTATTCGATTTGCTGTTGTGTTATTTGATTTGCTATTGTGTTATTCGATTTGCTGTTGTGTTATTCAATTTACTGTTTTGTTATTCGATTTGCTGTTGTGTTATTCAATTTACTGTTTTGTTATTCGATTTGCTGTTGTGTTATTCAATTTACTGTTTTGTTATTCGATTTGCTGTTGTGTTATTCGATTTGCTATTGTGTTTTTGAATTTGCTGTTGTGTTATTCGATTTGCTGTTGTGTTATTCAATTTACTGTTTTGTTATTCGATTTGCTGTTGTGTTATTCAATTTACTGTTTTGTTATTCGATTTGCTGTTGTGTTATTCAATTTACTGTTTTGTTATTCGATTTGCTGTTGTGTTATTCGATTTGCTATTGTGTTTTTGAATTTGCTGTTGTGTTATTCGATTTGCTGTTGTGTTATT
Organism: Collichthys lucidus; assembly: GCA_004119915.2. Classification (NCBI taxonomy): domain Eukaryota; kingdom Metazoa; phylum Chordata; class Actinopteri; family Sciaenidae; genus Collichthys; species Collichthys lucidus. The sequence continues at coordinate 4,639,519 of CM014096.1, read as the reverse complement.
CAATTTACTGTTTTGTTATTCGATTTGCTGTTGTGTTATTCAATTTACTGTTTTGTTATTCGATTTGCTGTTGTGTTATTCAATTTACTGTTTTGTTATTCGATTTGCTGTTGTGTTATTCGATTTGCTATTGTGTTTTTGAATTTGCTGTTGTGTTATTCGATTTGCTGTTGTGTTTTGCACTTCAGGGCCACCTGAGTTTGGCTGTATGGATGTTAATCCATCTAACTAACCAACCCAACATTGGATTAACATCGCCACCCCAAAAGTCAATCATGAACTCTCAACAAAGCCCAGCTGATGCAAAGAAAATAAGTTTATTTCAAGGTGTAAGCGGCGGTCTTACCTGGCTCGAAGTCTCGATGGTGCAGACACAATCTCCAGCCCTGCTCTCCTTCCAGTTTTGGCACCAGCTCTTGGATGACCCATGGCTCGTCATGGGCGTTGTAGGAGATAAAGGCGTCATACAGATTTGCGGCTTGCCTGTTTTGATTCTTTGACTCAAAGAGCAAAGCCAAGAAGTAGTAGTAGGCGTACGTCAGGTGCCACCTCAGGAAATGGTAGGTGAAGGACACGAACATGAACAGGAGGACCATACACGTGGTTGAAACAAAGCAGATGAAGTCGGTGCTCACTTTGCAGAACCTGATATCAAAGTCCAACAGTTTCATACCTTTTAGGTCTGGAGGATAGTTGCACTCAAAGTTATAGGCGTCAAAAACTTGTGTTTTGTTGCTGTTTTCCGTCCAGTTGATGAACCATTCATTATCACAGTCACAGGTGAAACTGTTGCCTTGCAAATCTACATAAACAAGAGCTTTTAGGGAATCCATTACGTCCTCGCTGAGAACTGAAAATGCGTTCTTTCTCGCCTGCATGAACTCCAGCTTGGTGAGGCCGGCGTCTTTTAAGAAATCTAGAGACCGAAGACTTATCCTGGATATGTAGAGACTTTTGAGGTTTTGAATCGGAAAAAACAATTCAGGAGAGAGATCCACAATGTCATTGGAGCTAATATCGAGTGTTTGCAGTTGAGGGGTGTGATTAAACATGTCTTTGGACAAGGATAAAAGTTGACTGTTCCTGGTATTGAAAACCAAAAGATTTGTCAAACCTTGCAGGATGTTGGAAGGCAGCAGGGACTTCCCCCGTCGGCGTTGTCCAGGAATAGCCAATATTTGCAAACGGGACAGTTTGGAAAATGGTGGATTAGGCATAGCTGAACTGTAGTTATATCTGATGTGATTGGTCCTCAAATCCAATCTTCTTAAATTTGTCAGATCATTAAAAACTTCTTCTCTTATGCCTGATTGATTAATATTATTTGATTGCAGCTGAAGATCAGTAAGATCCGTCAATCCAACGAAACACCCGTCTTCAAGATTTTTAATTTTATTTTCAAGTAATGACAACATCTGGAGGGATTGCAAGCCGTTAAACGCCTCAGATTCAATAGTGGTGAGTCCATTTCCGTTCAAACGCAGTTGCGTTAGATTCGGTAAGTTTGGTTTTTGGAAAGCACCACCAAACTTGCAGATACGGTTGCCCTGTAGCTTTAAAACTTGCAGTCGTATTAAATCCTTGAAAACACAATCGTTTAGAGCCGAGATGAAATTATTAAAAAGCCTGAGGTGTTTGAGCTTTGTCATATTGGCAAAATCTTGACATCCAAGTGTGGTAATGTTATTTTTGCTGAGATCTAACTCTTCGAGATTAGGTATATATTTAGTTGCGGCTGGGACAGAGTGGAGCGAGTTACGACTTAAAGTCAAGATTTTTAAATCGTGCATTGATGCGAAAGCCTCGTCGTGGATATTTTTAATTCGACTCTCTGCTAAATCTAACTCCGTTACGTTGACGCACAACTTGAAGAAATTAGAACGGATAAAAAGGAGCTTGTTGCGTCGGAGTTGGAGCGTGGACATTGTTGGGATGGTGCAGGAAATGTTGATCAGTGCTGTGAGGTTGTATCTCATTGAGTTCATCCTCATAGAAATCAAGGAGGAGTTGACGCTCTCTAGAAAGGGTTTCATGTGACCGAACGCCAATTCAAGCCCACTAATATCGAGAGTAGACACTCGACTTGGAAAAGTTGTGTTACGCACCTCCCATTTCATACGTTGCTTACTATGAAAGCCACCGATATTAAACCTGGTGAGATCTGGAAAAATATCTGTAGTGATGTTAAAGACTCCAAAGGGATTTTGAGACACATCAAGAGAAGTAAGCCCGAGTGAGCTGTTTGTCAGTTCCCACGAGTTAAAAGTGGTAAAACCATTGCCGTAGATTGACAGATCTTTTAGATTTGGCAGGTGTTGTATTATAGCATGAACGTTTGTTAAGTGGTTCAGTCTGTTGAACGAGATGTCCAAAAGCTTCAAGCTCGTCAAGGACTTGAAAGAAGTGGACGCCACCACTTTGATGCCATTACTTCTAATTCTGAGCTCTGTGAGGTTTCCCAAACCATCGAAAAGATCAGCTCCGAGTTCATGAAGCTTGTTATTATTCAGATTTAAGTTCTTGAGGGAAATTAGATTAGCAAAGGCACCCGGGTCTATCTGCGAAATCATGTTGCGATCTGATTTTAACTGTGTCAAAAGCGGTAGGTTCTCGAAATCTGATCTTTGTATTTTAGTGATTTTGTTTAGAGACAAGTCCAAACCTGTCACTGTCGGGGGAATATCCTTAGGAATGGCTTTTAGACTCGGCCTACTCTTGGCACATATAGCAGTGCTGTTACTGATTCGGCAAGATCTCAGAGAAAATCCCCTGACCGGAACAACAACATTGTCGATATTCAGCAAAAGAAACATAATGCTCAGTTTAAAGTATTTTGCTCTTCCTCTTGGCATCGTTTTGTTCTCCTTCACTTCATGACCCATTTTTAAAATCTCCATCCAAACAACAAAAATAGTCCAAAAAAAAAATGCAGGAGGTGATTCTGAAAATACAATAAGACAAACAAACAAGCCCATCAACAACAGTGACAATCAACAAATATGTAAACTCATAATATGTCTTTGTAGAAACAGAAAAATAAAGCATATCTGAGCTTCTTTATGACCAAATTTCTAATACTTACTGTGTCACGCAAAGATGATTTATCCTCAGAATGTATCCTCAATCTTCTCAAATCAGTTACAGTAATGAGACACTATCCTTGTGCCTGTTGCCTTTGTCCGAGAGAGAGAGAGTGAGGAAGTGAATAGTATCTCCATTCCCCTTTTTTTCACTTCTTCTTTTTTTTTCTAACGCGTATCATACAGGGAGTCGCGTTCTTACTCATTTTATTTCAAAAAGAGGCTGCTGCAATAAAGCAGGAGAGACAAAAAGCACCGTTGAGACATTTTACTGCTCACTTTCATTAAAACACTGTGAGATACGGATGTCGTGCTTTAGTAAACAGGTGATACTAAGTGATCACATTGATAGTAATTTCGTTTCTGTGTAATTCTCAAAGCAGATCGATTTAACACATAAAAGATAAACCTGGTAAATGTGGAGCTAATTTCAATACCACCTTCACATGCAGTAATACATTTAATTAGTTAAATATATTTTCAGTAATCTCAAATACATGAGATAGACCATGACTGTCGATGTAACGGTGATGTAACAGTCGATCAGGGCCCCTCAATTCTGGAGCGACGTGCCCAAAGAGCTAAGGCTCGCCGAATCAGCAAATTCTTTTATTTCTCATTTTAATTTTTATTGGCATTCTTGTGATGTTGTCTATTTTTACTTTTTATTCTCTTTACTGTATGTTTAAATTTATCATTTATTTTCTTTTCATTGTTTCTGTTTCCAGTCCAGGCCGTCTACGATGTACTCCCCAGCCCTTCCAACTTGCACTGCTGGGGTTCTTCGCCAAAAGAAAGGGGACCCTCGAGTATATTTTGAGTTGCTGCCTGAAAGCAAAAAGAGTGTCGTCATGCTGGAGCTCACTGTGCCGTGGGAAGAGCGAATGGAGGAGGCCTTTGAGCGGAAGAGGGGGGAAATATGACGACCTAGTCAGCGACTGTCACAGACTGGAAGGCTTGGTGTTGGCCTGTGGAGGTAGGGTGCAGAGGCTTTGCCGGACAGTCTCTGTACAGTACACTGCATTGGGCATCACAGGAGAGAGAAGGAGAAGGGTCATCCGGAACAACACAGAGGCAGCAGAGGAAGCCTCTGGATAAAGAGAGCGGATCCGTGGGTAAATGCTGCTGGGGCACAAGCTGAGGCGTCATGAACCTCAGCTGGGTGTCTGGTGTTCGAAAGGCCCGAAACACTCAATGACCTCAGGTCCATCACTGATGATGTGCCCCAGCCAAGCATCAGTAGATGTTTCATTATAACTAACAGTTGCACACCTGTCAAGTGGACTGATACATGCGGTTTGCAGTTTGTCTTTCTCTACATCAGCATTCTTTCCAGTAACATGACTTGGTCGTAACTAACCGTTGTATAATATTCGTTCTACAACAGTGATTGAGTCCTGATAATTTCCACAATTTAGCTCAGATTCATTTAAAATTATCACCAAAGGTGTGGATTAACTTTTAGTACTGCCAGTTATAAACAGACACCTCTGACGTAAGATAAGATAATACTTTATTGATCCCACAACGGGGAAATTTACTTGTTAACAGCAGCGAAAAATAGAAACCAAGGCGGGAAAAACAGTGTACGTATTTTTACAAAAAGTACTACAGTGGAATGTGCAGATATTAAGAATGTGCAGATGTGCAAAACAAGTACTAAGGTAGAACATAAGCGAAACAAAAACAAAACAAACAAGAACAAAAAAAAACAAAAAACAAACGTGTGAATGTTTTAGTATTAAGTCTAGAGTTGCCCAGCTAAAGATCACCAAAACTTTCATATTTAGACTCTGTGAAAAGCGTAAAAAAATAATCTTGCTCTCTTGGCACTTTCTTTCGCTTTCATTCTCCCATAAGGAAGTTCTTTTATTTATTTATATAAACTTAATTCTATCTAAATCTCAGCACTCAGCGAGTCTTTCATAATGAGTCACTGGTGTTGCTTCAGCGTGGAGATGCCGTGCATTCATATGGTCGGTTGCCGCAGCTAAGAATTCCCCTTGTAAAGTATTTCAAAATAAAAGTGTTGTCATTGAAGGGGACATTTTGGTTGATTAATGTAACATTATTCGTGGTTTATGTGGTGTCTGTGGGAAGAAGTGAAAAAAGAACTGGTCGCTTTTAAACCTGTGGCGGCCCCCGTCATCGTGAGATTATTAATTATATTTAAGGATTGTTTCTCTAATTCCTCTTTTCACTTCCTCTTCTCCGGTCCACTAATCACATCAAGTCCAGCTATGAACATTCGTGTAAACTGGTGAATGACACGTAAACACAACAACGAATGCACCGTACAAAGTCGGACTTGTTGCATATTGCCAGCTGGGATTGGCTCCCGCTGAGACCTGATGACCTGGGAAGCCTAGCTGCTGTTTATGACTGTGTAGACGACATTAAATGTTGGATGGCTCAAACTTTTCTATCAGTCAATGACTCCAAAACTGAGGTTTTACTGTTCCACCCTTGGTTCACTTCACACTAATATCAAGTCATCTGCCAGAAAGCTTTATTCTGTTTGACTCTCACCTCACTTTTCTTTACTAGTCAAACCAATGCTCTGAAAATCCAACCTAGAAAAAATAATCCATACCTTCATTTTCTCAAAACTGGACTGTTGCGATTCACTCTTCTGTGGCATCAATAAAAAAAATCTCTCTCATGCCTTTAACTTGTATGTGCCTTTTTTCCTTTGCATTTTAGGATGGATTTTAAGGTTTTTCTGATCACTTTTAAAGCCTGCAAGGGTCTGACTCCTAATTATATTGCGGACATCTTAAACCCCCCTATGAGACAACTCGCAGCCTTAGATCCTCGGGAGGGTCACTTCTGGTTGTTCCAGGGTCGAGGTTAAAAACAAGAAGTGATCGCGCCTCGATCAGGGCCCCTCGACTCTGGAGCGAGCTGCCCAAAGAGCTAAGGCTCGCCGAATCAGTAAATTCTTATAAATCACTTCTTAAAACTCATTTTTACAGATTGGCATTCATCTGGTGATGTCTATTTTTATCTATTTTTATCTATTTATTCTCTTTACTGTATGTTTAAATTGTATTTTTAAATGTTCTATGTTTAGTAATTCTCCTTTTATCATTTATTTCCTTTTATTGTTTCTGTCAATCACTGCTGCTCTGTAAACTCTGTTTTGGTGCTATATAAATAAAGTTCTTCTTCTTCTTCTTTTACTTCTTCTTCTTCTTCTTCTTCTTATTATTATTATTATTATTATTATATATTCTTCTATTAGCCTCATATCCTGTTGGGGATCCTTCATGTGTAGGGTTACATTCATTCAACATTCATACTGTCAACTCTACCAAAGCGTGAATAAAAAGATTTGCCGCTGAGACCAAATTCCTACTGTACCGTCCTTATGTTCCTTAACCAGCTTCCTCACAGTAACATCAGAGTGCGTATATATTTGTCATGATGTCTCGTGCACCCAGCCCAGCACGAGACCGTGTAAAAGTGACGTGACGCGTTGGGCTAAACCGAGAAGTCAAAAGAAAAGAAAGTTCCAACAAAGAAGAACAGAGGTCACGAGCCGAGACTTAATACGAGGATGTGGCGTTTAGAAAAGGAAGCATCAGAGCTCGCAGCGTTTGCTGTGATCATTATTTCATGAAGTGATTGTTTCACTAAAGATTAGTGCAAACAAACATATTAACCGATTTCTGCATTTAGTTCTCTTACCAGTCTGTTCTTTATGCTGAGCTTCATCATTAACTACTGCAGCACAGAGATATGATCACTGAGTGGTGGATCTACATTTGAACTAATGACCACATACTTGTGTATACATTTAATATTCATATATCTAATATTTCTGTGGCTGTGTTTACTGATCTTTGTTCAGTCGTCCTTCAGTCTGTGTGTAGCCTGATGCACACAAAGTAACGCTGAGGCTGACGGGAGGGGTTGTCATCATTTTGCAGAAACTTCAAATTAAATTTTAAAACCCGCAGTTGGTGACAGATGATCAGGGGATCACCGAAATAAATTAGGATTTGTCCTCTGGGCAAAGAGACTATCTGTACCAAATGTCAGAGCAAATCTATTCATGCAGACGTTACACTAAATAAGAAAGATGTCAACCTCAAAAGCAAATCAGAGGATTAATGTCCAAGACAGACTAGTTCAGATAAAGTCCCAGAAATGGCTGATATCAGTCCTCAGGCCTCTGCAGTAGCTCATAACTCGTGTGTCGCCAGCAGAGGTCTCAGTTGGGAAACTATTGCCGTCCTCACTCTGTTTCTGTACATCCACCTACAGATGAGACCGAGATGACGCCGCAGTGAATCAAATCAAAAGAAAGCAGGTCTGATTTTATCATCAGGACGTATTGTCTCTCTCTGCATCATGTGTTTGTGTGTCAGGGTGGAGAACCTGCTCACCTTTTCAAACCGATGTGGTACAGTCAAAGGATCTTTAACCATTTGATTAAATCGAATAATGTTGTAATCATACTTTCATTTCTTTCCATCGCACCGACTCAGATTGCCACGATGTGTCATCTTAACATCCAGTGAACACGAATGTGAATTCATTAGTTTGAATTTGAGCTTTATTGCAGGAGACGTTACAGAGGGAAATATAAATTCCCGTTATGAGCTCAGTGAAGTGATTTTCTGATTATTAAAAAATGGAAGTGGGATTAAACTCTGTGTTTTTTTTTCTTTATTAATCAACCGACAGAAAATAATCGGCAACTATTTTGATCATTCGTTCATTTTGAGAATTTGCTGCTTCTCCTTTAAATTCTTTTCATTTATTATTTTTCACTATTTCCTTATTTTTATTTTTTTATGAAGGAATCAGTCAATAAGTTAATGCGTAAGTCTTACATACAACATGCTCAGTGCAAAGCTTTCATCTCCAATGGATTATTAATTATTTTTACCACTGACAGTATAATTGGTGGACAGGCTCTTAAACCTGCATTCTTTCTAATGGCCAACAGGGGGCAGCTCCACTGGCTGCAACAATAAGGGTCTGATTGTATTGAGTCCTACGGGGAAACAGCATTGATTTAATACCTCAGTAAATAGCTGCCTAACGAATTTATAATCTTCTTTCATACAGAATGTTGTTCATTTCATAAAGTATGATCCCATTTAGGGTCAAATAGATGATTACCTAGGGTCTGCCAACCTTTTGAGTTGGATTAGACTTTGTTGTCAGATAAAATCGTCATTTTGAAGTTTTCATGGAGGATACTGTTATGACTGTGGTCATATTTGTTTGTAGTCTGTGTGTGTTTCTTTGTGTGCCCTGTCTATTTTCGTATGCAAATAGGATGTGCCATCCCCAGGAGGCGATTGGTGGAGTAATTTTCCGGTCCTGGCCTGTGATTGGCTGTACCTGAAAGCCTCCTGAGATATAAGGAGCCAAGAAGGCAGCTGCCAGGTTGATGCCACTTCCTCATCCTCCTCCTCTCCCAACTATCGCCACATGTGCTTTTGTGAAACTGTTTGTATGAACTTAGAAATAGCTTTTTGTTTGGAGAGTAGGGGTGGACTGCCATTTTGTTTGATCGTGTTTTCTCCTGTTTTTGTTAGTTTAGGAAGGTAAGTTTATTGTGATTTTGATTTTCTGAGTAAAAGTTCAAGATAGTTTGTTTTGGTTGTTGTTTTGGCCTGGGTCCACCCTGAAGTTGATACCTTATAGTTTTTTGAGATTTTGACTTCTGTAAATAAACCTTTTTTTCGTTTGTACTTAAACTTGTGTGAGTGGCTACTTGGGACTCGGAAGATTGAGATCCCTATTTCTTGTTGTGCTCTAGGCCCCTAGACTGAGGCATGACAATAGTGACATGTCAGCAGGTAAAGCACAATGCCACTTCAGTTTTAGGTCCGTCGTATTATCCGTGCGACTCATGGGCGCTCTGTCATGGTTTACTGCGAGCACCTGTGCTTTTTCCTATTGTGACAAGTCAACATGTCTGCTGTCAGGAAGGCCTGTTGACTGCGTGTTTCACTCGACTGTCGGATTTTTTCTGAACTTTGTCTTGAGACCCGAGAGAGTTGACAGAGTTATTTTCTGCGCAGACGATTTTCTGTGACTCACAGTTGGAACGCTACAATGGTTTAGAAGGGCACAAAACTCTCCCCGTTTGTTCGATAGTACAAAGGAGACGAAAGAAAAAAGAAACAAACAATATTGCAAATGAGCAGCTGCAGTTCACCGACAGCAAATATGTTTCACATGTAAACAGTGCTGTCTTGGTGGAGTAGTGGTTGACGACACATGTCATGTTACTGCAACGTCTCCAGCACACAACCAAAAAAAAAGACCTTTTCTTGCAGACTACCCGCAGAGTGAAACTCAAACCAGACACTGAATGTTGTTTAAATAGTTTTTTCACAACACAAAGTGAATGTACAGGTGTCAGGGCTGGTGGTGACACGCTTTCTAATCTCTGGGTAACCAAAAAAAAACAAATATCCATGCCAAGATCTCCTATTCTCTAGACTTGATACGTGAGAATGACAATATTGATCTGACATTATGCATGCAGGGAATTAACTTTGAAATAATAGCCAACCAAGAGCACACAGTTTAAACCAATCAACTCTCTGAAGACTGATTAGAAGTTGATTAAATGAGTCTGGTGCACTGCCGTTTGGTTGGAAGGAGGAAAACCTGCAGCCACACCGGCCCTTTGTGGAACAGTCTGGACACCCCAGTCGTTTGTGTTCTGAGATAACGTGTTGACCAATGCGTTCTGCCTTTGCTGCTCTCTAAATGGACTGTTGCTACTAAAGCCCCCTCAAACGTGTCTTCTTCTTGGTTCCACGCCTCCAGATTCTGCATTCCTATGTAGATATCTGTTTCTAGAGATGAACTTTTTTAGTATCAGACAAATTAGAGTTTTGGCTTGATGAAGTCAGTATGGTTCATACTCTGGGGGGTAGTAGTAGTAGTAGAAGAACTTTACTGGCTCACTCTCGCCTCTTGCATCCCTTCCCTTGTCTTTCGCTCTGTATGCTCTGTCTCAATTCAGATACTTACACTTACTACTCTGAGTACATAAGTACCAGTTTACTGTGAGTACCTGGACGTTTGCCATCTTGCGTAATGAAAAGGGGAAGGACCACCTTCGTTGTGAAACCGTCGACCGAGGAAGTAGTTGTGATGACTACCGCAATAACTAAATGTAAGATGTACATGTGTTTCATAGTTTTAGATTCTGGTAGTCAAATGGTGGCCTGGTTGCAATTTGGCAAAGAAGAAGAAGTGGTAAAATGTTGCAATCGTCATTTCTGGTAAAGGCGTAATGACCAAACTGAAGCAACTCTGCTGCCAAGAAGCGTGCAGTGTACTACCCAGAATCTGCTAATAGAAATCTTTGTGACACACGATTAACCCTGATCCTCTTGTTCTCCAGGAATTCTGCTCGCCCCTGTATCCGCTGCCGTTCAACTTGCACTCATCAGGTGGACGCAAACATGACTCCAGACGGATTGCTGATTGTTTGCTCTGTAACTGCGGCTCGAGTTGATCAGAAGGTGATATGTGGATGTCGAGCTTGCAGCTGGTTTTTGCTGCCCCCAAGTGGCCAAAAAAAGTTATTGTAAATCAGTTATTATAGGAGAGAGAAAACAGGTGAATGCTCAACATCTAAGAAGAGAATTGATGTTTGGAGGTGGAGGTGGTGAAGCTGGCTGAGCGTTCATTAAGTTTCCTCACAGCAGCAGGAAGTGTGTAGGTACCACATGTTTTGCTGTCCCCAGAGAATATACACGCACACACACACACACACACACACACACACACACACACACACACACACACACACACACGGCCTGATTAAACATCTTCTGAGAATATCTTTCCCCTCCATCATCATATCTGCATGATTCTGTCGCTCCAGGGGGAAATACACTGATGATGTGCGCACGGAGCCACCCACGGGGCGCGTGCACGGTTTAATCAGAGAGAGAGAGAGAGAGAGAGAGAGAGAGAGAGAGAGAGAGAGAGAGAGAGAGAGAGAGAGAGAGAGAGAGAGAGAGAGAGATAGATAGATAGATAGATAGATAGATAGATAGATAGATAGATAGATAGATAGATAGATAGATGCTGTCGGGTGTTGAGTCCGGTGTGACTTATCTATCCTACTCTGCTGCTGTCGGTAACGGACCGGCTGCGCACACACCTACACACACTCCTCTCTTTCTCCCTCTGTCACACACACACACACATATACATACACCGGGACCGGACTGGCGCACTGGAAAGAAAGGAGGTGAAGAGAGGAGAAAAAGAGACACATGTCAGACCGGATCGAGCAGAGGAATGTACCGGATTCCGCTGCACACACGCCCGGGCTGTCCCACACTGAGGGCTCCGCTGCGTTAACGGGACACGACACCGGACTGAGCCAGTGGAGGGAGGACAGTACCGGGATAGTGTAAGAAAAAGAAAAAGGAGAGTCACCTGGCTGCGGAGGGAGGGAGGAGGAGGAGGGTGGGAGGGTCGGAGGTGAGGAGGGGGGTGGGTGGGGGGGGAGCTGTGCCCGGCTGACGGAGCTGTTGTTTCGGGTTAACAACACCGCCTGCGCGCAACGGAGAGTCGGCGCAAAGTTTCCTCGATGGCGCTGGTGATGGAGCCGGTGAGCAAATGGAGCACGAGCCAGGTGGTGGACTGGATGAAAGGTAGGATACACACACACACACACCCACACACACACACCCACACACACACACACACACACACACACACACACACAATATATATATATATAGAGAGAGTCAAACATCTGATGAATAACACCTGGATGCAGATAAACACACACACACACACACACACACACACACACACACACACTGATGAACATTAATGCAGGGGAGACAGAGGCTGGCAAGATGTTGTGTTGCGTGGGAGGTGTGTGTGTGTGTGTGTGTGTGTGTGTGTGTGTGTGTGTGTGTGTGTGTGTGTGTGTGTGTGTGTGTGTGTGTGTGTGTGTGTGTGTCTCCATGCATCATCCTGGCACCTGATGATCAGTGGGAGATGATGTAATGTGTGAGTGACAGGTGGAAAAGCAGCCAAACTTCGCTGCTGGCAGCAGGGGCGGGTTTAGAAACTTTTGAATGGGTGGGGGCAGATTCAGAGAAGGGGAGGGGGGGGGGCACCTTCGGGGAAATGAGTCAAAATGTTTCAGTTTAATAAATTAATTACAAATAAACAACTTTTAAATATTCTAATATGAAATAATATCAGACAAAAGCCTTTTTGGAACTCCAAATATTCGACGTCTGTTGAGGCAACGGACTCCTTGTCATAGACACAAAACATCTCCTACATATGAAGACAAGACGTAAGACACCCAGACTGGAGGACACAAAACAGTTGTGTCTCTTTGTGACGTGAGGGCATCATTTGTGGTGGATTTGTGTCTGTTTGTTGTCGTATCGAGCCTCTCTGTCTTCGCTTGGCGTCATTTTGCGGTCGTCTCTTTGTCGTGTTGCAGGACTTTGTCCCTCCTTGTGTTCGCTAAGCGCCTCTTTGTGGTCATTCCCTTGACTATATGCAACAAGAAATCTTGTGAAGAGGTTCTGACAACAAGCCATGCGTGCTGAATGTGGGCAACGTAAGTCGAGTTAACGACCAAACGTCTTCCGTCAGTTGAGGCTGTCCAAGGTCTCTAAAGTCGAAGGTTGCCACAGGAAACAAATGTTTTATTTGCCCCCTTCCCTCGAACAGCATAGAAGCAAACAGGCTCCAATATTTGCCAAAGTTAATTTCGCGCTTGTGTGACCGCCTGGATTCTGGCAATCAGATTCCAGAGCGAGTGACCATCCTCATCTTAACATGCAAAGACTAACAAAGCAGGATTAAGCTGCTCAATTCACTCAGGATGTGAATTCACGTCATCTTAAGCTCTGTGAAACAGAGATTTGGGGGGATGACGAGCACCAGCACGGGATCTTTAACGAAGAGGACGTCAATTAAAAACACACAAATGAGTATTTATCAAAAAAAAAAATGTACTTGAGTTTTGTTTACACGGGGTGCCTTTGATACGTCGCAGCGTTCGGGCTAGAGATTAAAGTCATGCATAATTCAAGAGCCAGGCTGATTATGTCTGCACCCAGCGGCCTGTGTGAACACTGTAAAACTCTTTTACACATTAAAAAGAAATGGCTGTTGTGCCGATGCATTGTGCTTCCACACTGCTGTTTGTGGATAACGAGGCAGCGTCAATGATATGACGCACTCCACATTTCCTGCGTCTCCCACATCTCTGGAGTCTGATGTCAGAAAATGCTCTAAGACATCAAAGATTTGCTGTAAGTCTCTCAGAAATCAGCCGATCGATTTTTCGCAATTCGGGCACGAGCTGCCGCCAACATATTTGTATCATTTTGGCTGAAAGCGCAGTGCCAATTATCACCCAGGCCTTTGCAGAACCACCTGCCAAAAAGGAGAGCAGCCACACTAAAGACTAGTCCATTAATCAGATTTATCATCGAATCTAATTTTGTTTGAATTAACAGCCGAGTTTCAGCCAAGTTCCATTAACGAAAAGGAATATGTCCAAGTTTGAATAAGAGAAACCATCTCAAGGTCACGCAGAACTTTGTAAAGAGCTCCATCCGGTTTGTGACTTTAATTTGGGCTTAACAAGATAAAATTTTGGTGGAAGTCAACGCCACCATATCCTGAATTTTCCCCCTCAGGTCACTATGGAGTTTTAAGGACGTTTATGGGATCTAGGGGTGTTTCCAGGTGCAAGAAAACTAAATTAGGGATTGCATCGTTAAAGTTACACTCAGTGTTTCAGTATGAAACACTCCCTTCAAGCCAAATAAGTGGCTGTAAAGAAAGTTAGTAGTTTTTGGTAAATGGAGGCTGCGGTGAGCTTCGACAGTCGACTCCAGATGACAGATTCAGAGAGAAGTTCTCTATTGACACAGATTTGACAAATACGCCCATGACGCTCTAATAAGATACCGGAGATGTGTCGTTGTATGAGAAATTGCGGCGATGCAGTTCGTCTGGTTATTTCGACCTCACGTCAGCTGTTGCACTCTCCCCTTCACGGCATCTCAGGCTCTCCGCACGCTCCACTGGATGCTGTGATTTTGCTGTTGCTGTCTTCTTACATTTCTGAGTTTGTTGTGAGATCTGACTGTTTAAACCAAACCAAACCATACTGCAGCAAAGTCAGCAACAACATAATTTTTGTCTTTCGTGTCATAAAGCATAGCATCGATAACATGTTGATATGATAACAGACATTCAGAGCAAGTTATTAACGGATTTAGCCGTTGATTGTAATTTACAGGGATGCCACAAAACAAATTGTTTTAATGACGTCATCTCGATCACGAGTTCATTAAAACAAACATTATATCGAGATAACAAAACAAAAAGTATACTTTTATTTCTTACAATATGTATCAGAGATGAGTCGCAGCTGGTTGAGTCAGAGCAACGGGAGTTCTCTCATCTTTGGCTACTACGAAATAAGATGATTTGTTTTAACGACAAACAAAACTATTAACATTAACGTCCGGTCTTACAAGTTTCAAGTTCAAGTTCAAGTTGGCTTTATTTTCAATACTGCAATATGTACAAGACATACAGAGAATTGAAATTACGTTTCTCTCTGTCCAAACAGCACTAAACATGAAAAATATAAAATACAAAATATAAGTGAAGATGTGAAGATATATATATATAATAAAATATAAAATAAAAATAAAAAAACGGTTCAGTTATGAATCCTGATGTTGAAATCAGGTGTGGTTAAATGAAGTTCTCCATAATTACGCCATTATCTTAAAAAAGGACCTTTGTTATCTCGACATAACTAAATACAGAACTGGTGATCTTCAGATAACTTTGAATTTTAGCGCCCCCAGCAGGTCAGTCAGTGTAATGTCGCGTGAACGCCAGACTGGACTGGTAAAATCCAACATGCCGAAGTAGTAATGTAATATTTACTCAAGTAATACTGCAGTATAAAAAATATTCTGAAAGTATAGTGTTGCCGACAAAAAGTACTTAAAGTATCAAGAGTAAAAGTACATTTAACTACTTTTGCCTGTTTAATCTGTAACAATGATTAAATATGAATCTAACTACCAACTCTTGGTCTTCAACCACGACCCCTGGGGGTCTGCAGAGGTACTGCAGGGGGTCCACCAATTTTTGTCATAATAATTGACAATTTTCACGAAAATAATGGTGAATGTGAGGCTGCAGATAAAACAGCAAAGGCATTTGCACTCAGACACACAGCTCTTGGCATTTAATAGCCAATAATAATTATTATCAATCATAAACACACATAGGCTTAAAACCCAGTATATAAATAGGTTAACGACATAAAAGTTGAATAAAGTAAATATAAAAGTTATTATTACTTGAATATTACTTGAAGTATGAAGTAGCAGCAGATTCAAAAATTTAAGTAAAGCACGCGTAGGATTGTCCTTTACATGAAGAAATGTATTTTCCGCCACTGCTACCCTCTGCATGACAATTGTTTTGCCCTTTTTAATTGGCACGGGTCAATCAGTGACATTTTTCACAGACTGGAACGCGGCGCCAAGATGCATCATCCATCGCTCCATGTTTCATCAGGCTGTTATCACAAAACACAGCCGGATCCAAAGCCACCTCCCTGCACATAGACTGAGGGTTAAAAAATGACTAATAACAACTAATATTAGCAATAATTCACTCTCACACTCGCAGCGTGTGTTTAATGCATAAAAAGCAGGTCAGGGAATCTATTGACTCACGCGCTTTAATAAAATGCAAATGAAAAATCGTGACAGAGACGTATTTACATGATGTACTGTGTCAGTTTCTCAGAGGCTCATCGCTGGACGGGTCGGCCGTGTGCATATGGTGTGTGTTTGTGTGTGTGTGTGTGTGTGTTTATGTGTGGGTGTGTAGTCAGTGTGTGGGTGGATGGTGAGTTGTTCGTCTCAGACCGTCTGTGCAGAACAGCTGACAGACACACACACAACCCGCTCTGAACAGAAGGCTCCACCCAGGTCCTCGGACATTTGCGCTCACACACACACACGCATACATCAACACAGATACATACACACACACACACACATGTACACACAGCACAGCAAACGTGGCATGCCTTAGTGTGGTATTCGGTTCACGCTGGGTCTCTTGGGTGTGTCTGCGGTGACAGAAAGGAAACATGAGATACTATATGTGTGTGTGTGTGTGTGTGTGTGTGTGTGTGTGTGTGTGTGTGTGTGTGTACAATAACATGTACACATCACATATGCCCGAGGCGTTTAGGGGCCAAAAGGTCTGGGCTTTTGTTAACTTGGCGACAGCGCTGCGTTGGCACGTCTGAGGCTAAAACAATATGGGAGTGGCACACTTCAATAGTAATAAGAGAACTCACCGTGCGTTGCCGGCAATGATGGGAATTTTCCTCTTATCTTATGTTAATGCAGGAAGCCGAGCATAATTTCGGCTCATTTCCCTTGCATGAATCTGATTGCCAGACTCGAAAATCAGCGGTGAAATTACCGTGACAGCGTGCGAGGGCACATCTGATGACACCGCTTAACCGCGAGAGAAACCCGAGCCGAGCGACAGCCTCTAGCATCACAGGGTGTTTTATTTATTTATTTTTTTAGGCTTTAAGGTGAGACATGATGAGATTAACGAGGATTGAGTTTACTCCAAACATTCGGCGGTTTGCGTCAGAAAAGTCGTTTTCTTTTGTGTTTACTGAGCAAACAAGTGGTGGGGGAATAAAGTTTGAACTGTTTCGATCATTCAAGGCCGAAAGAGTTAAAACCTGTGAAAGTCAGTCCAGCATGATACAGCTCAGTGGAAGGACATTCACACACTGCAGCAGAGTAAGCTCAGAGTTCACCACAGAACTGTTAGAGACGAGGTGAGAGGGTTAGAAAGCCTTCTTCTTCTCCATGTCTTCTACACGGATCATCAACTTTTGGCGTGGGATCTGTCCGCTTCAGCACATGGTAAATGGTATATCTACCTCCATTATCACTCTAAACTATATAATGATATGATGATGGACGACGTGTCTCCCACTGCCAAAAGTACCTCGGATATGGAAGCTTCCATCCTGTGCTGGTGACATGGTTTGGAGCCAGCCGCAGTATCGAGGTCCTTCTCCTCGTACGCTCAGCTGATCTCGATCTCGAGCAGCGCTCAGCTGTCAGTCATGATGTAAAATCCTCTTTTTAAAGCGTCAAACGTGTCAGAAAACTGGACACTTGAACAGAAACCAGCATTATAAGAACCTAAAATGACAATTGAGGAAAATTTATTTGATTTTTTTCTTAGTTTGGCCAATGTCTCACCTGCTAACATAGATGGGGTGAGGCATCTTTATATAAAGATGTTTTCTATTGCCTATTTCCACTTCCAGCAAACAACATTATCACTTATTTGGAGTCCAGTATTCACTCTTTGAACCCCTGAGGGAAATATCTGGTTATTTAGCTGTTAAACGTCCCGTTTTGTTCACCAGCTCGTCTATTACTGTGTCTGTTTGATCACAGATTATCTCACGTTTTTCTGACTTCAAAAAAAAAAACCTTAAAGACTCTAAAACAGAGATTAGAGGACCTGCAGTTCAGCTGTGTTCGTCACCATTAGCAGCATCTTTTACAGTGTTTGCTGTTGTTTTTGCCAATGCAAAAATATACATGTTTACGTCAGGTTATAGCGTTTAAAAAAAACCTGCCATAGCAATCTGTTATTACCCGTTTTAAAATAACCCCATTTTAACCGAGCTTTTAATTCTGAAAAGTCACGTGCGTTTTAATCGGTTTGTCCCTCTGAAGCTTGCTGCTGCTCATGGCGGTCAAAGTTTAATGCACGTCTTGTAAAGCAGCAGACGGGAAACAGGATCCACGGGCACCTGGATATAAATCTCGCTTGACACAGATTGGTCTTGTGTTTTTTTGAGAGGAGGGAAATGTTGCCAGGGTGAACCTTTCTTTGCTTTAGCATTGCCCGGGGCAAAACATTGGTTTCTTTCTATGGACTGTTCAAGCATGAGGTCCTTGATCTTTTTATACTGGAATAAGACTGAGAGGCTGAGAAAAATAATACAGGCAGCCTCGAAAAATCAAGTTCAAACTACTTTTTAGACAAAATGCAGCACAAATAATTATCAATGTTTTATTTCCCGCATGCAAAATATTCACAGACGACACTGGGATTTAAACTGACAACCTTCCGGCTATAAACTCGCTTCTGATAACCTCTGGGCTTCTCACATCTTGCTTTTACAAATCCCAGGAACACGGTGAACGCTCATCTCACTTTTATTGTTACCGAAGCTTCAGAGCGCCGGGATCAGATGACACATAACCCGACTGGGAGGGCTAGATCTTTTATAGGACTCTCGAACATCCCAGAAGTCACCGCAAAATCTAGTTTTATTAGACGTGTGTGTGTGTGTGTGTGTGTGTGTGTGTGTGTCTGTGTGTGTGTGTGTGACAGAGAGAAAGAGGGTGTTTGTGGGAGTTTGGCTCGCCTGCTGTTGTGAAAAGTGTGCCTCTGTGGGAGTTAAGTATGTGAGTCAGCTATGAATCACGCTTTTTCTGTACCAGTCAAACACATGCGCACACATGAACTCTCTCACACACACACACACACACATGCACGCATATACTGTACACAGAGATATGAGTACATGATTATACAGATTAGACACCATTATGCAACAAACCCACGCAGGCATATACATGGAACCTGTGACCGTCGATTTATAGAAACACGTGAGCAGGTACATGCACGTCGTGTCGACTTTGTTTGCCAGGTGGCGATTGTGTCGTTGCCAGGGGTTACGACTAATTCACAAAAATAGGAATTATTATTTTAACAAAGCAAAACAAAACAGACACAGTCGATTGTAACACCAATGGGCGTCGAGTCGAACAGCAAAACGGATAAATGCTGAAACTCATAGTGTTAGTGCGTCCCATGTGTTGATGCAAAGTTCTTACTGCAGCGACCCGGGTTCATTTCCAGCCCGGGTCCTTTGCTGCATGCCAGAAAGCAGAAAATCACCAAAAACACATCTTACATAAAAGAGTAACGGATCAACAGTTAAATCACGATGCAGAGTCAGTTTTGCATTTCATTTTCCCTGAAAAACCTTGTTTTTTCTGAAACTCGTGAACATAGTTGGATGTAATTCATAAATGGTTAAAACAGCTTAATGAATTAACAGCAGAAATGAAGTAATAGAGTAGGGTAATGCTAAAACGTTAGTTCAAAGGATTCAATTAACAGTTAAAACTGTTAAAACTACTAAAAATAATTGCTAAAACACGACTGTGACGCTCCCTCCTCATATGGGGACGTTAGAATTTGGCTTCCCTGCACCATAACACTTTATTATTATTATAACACTTAGACTTATCGTCCTCATTCAGGGACAATTACTGGTCAGGTAAGTTTTTTGTGAACTGTTCAAAGACAATGCTTTTTAGTTTTTATGTTCATCAGGTCCTACTAATCCCAAATAACTAGAAGAAATTAAAAAAGCACACCAAACAAAAGCTCAGGAGGATTTATATAGTTATTGAAAAGTAATTAACTGTTAACTTGCGATTAATGGTAGTTAACTGAAATATAAATGCTGAAATAGTGAGATAAATGTGGTGATAAACATTTGAAGTCTTTAGCTTAAAGTGATGCAATGAATGTTATTGAAATAAATGGCTACATAACAGATAAACAGCTGAAATGGTTTGCTAAAATTCAAGCATAAGCAGATATGCAAAAGATAATAATCATATTGCAATATGAGTCACAATTTTTAGTGTGAATGGTGATTTTTTTTGCGTTCGATTTTCACTGACGTCCATGTACAGTAATGGACAAATGGATCCAGCTGAAGGTAGATAGATTCATGTTTAATAGTCATCTGAAAATAATCAATTAACAGTTAAAACTCAGCTGCTGTAAGTTAAAAAGTTATGATGACTGTTGAAATAGTTCAAAACCGACATGGTTATAAATAAACGGCAGTGCCTGACGAGGGTTTTGCAGATTTATCTGACAAAAGATGTTGGGAGAGTCGCTGCAGTAAAAATCCTGTGTGCGCTCATTAACTGTGTGTGTGTGTGTGTGTGTTAACTGTTTTTTGTCTCAGTCTGTGTGTGTGTGTGTGTGTGTACGCGCGCGCTCGCTGATGTCACTTACAGTTTGACTCATCAGTATTCAGGGCATTCACGCTCTCCCTCACTGCCAGCGATAAGCGATGCTGATTATCAGTGAACTTTTGCTACACAGTTTATCTCCGCTCCTGCCTCCCTCCCTCCCTCTCTCGGCAATAGTAACACTCCGCCTGTGAGAGCCAACATTGTTTTTAATCAGCCTCACGTCTATTAGGAATCAGCTGCTATTAGCGCTCATTAAAAACACGAGTCTCGCTGTTCGAGGGAGGAGGAAAGTGCTCTTACCCGAGTAAAAATAGCAAAACCGCAATGTTCAAATATGTTGCATTACACCCATGACTGCTGGACGTCTTAACCATGGGCGTTCTCTGCCGCTGTAACTTCCCCGGCTCTTCTTCTTAGATGGCTCTCCATAAAATGTTATAACCCGGCTGCAGGGACGTGCTCCCATTCAGCCATGAGAGCATCAACGGGAAAGTCGGCCTTTGATGCCTGGGCGATAAGGCCCCGGCTCGCAGTCGGAGTTCCAGTTAATCTCGAAGGTGATGGATGGGGTCGAGGAGGTCGCGGATCTGTGAAGACCTGTCAGGCTCTTCTACACCACACTGGGAATATTTCTTTATGCGTGTGGGCACATTGTTCTGTTGCTTTAATGGAAGAAGCCATGAAAAACAACCCCAAAACAAAAGTGCAGGGTCGTCGACATAAAATTGACCACTAGTGTACTCGAGGCATGACCAGAGGAGCGTGTAGCAGCCTCTTTCGCTGGTTAAGACGAAGCTAGCTTTAAATACTGAACATAATGTCGGGTAGTTCGACCTGCGGATGCGGAAACAAGCTGACGAGCTGATTGATAAGGTGAACCTGTTAGGAAAGGCTTACCTATTTACACATTTAGAGAACAACATTCACTCTCTTGGAACTCTGTTTTGGTCTCCACCATCTCACCAGCTCGTGTTTTACTGTGTGTGTTTGAAGTTTGGTGTCGAGCAGGTAGCGTACGGTAATTACAGCCAACGGGGAGTTGCAGATCCACGGGATAATAATCCAGATCCATCGCTATGTGTCTACGTGACCCATTTCACGTTGTCATTTAATAAGTTTCGAATAGTTTGACACTGTTTGTGTGAAGCTGGAGCCAACAGATGGTTAGCTTAGTATAAAGACTAAGAGGAAGGTAAAACAGGTAGCCTGACTCTGTGTAAAGTAATAAAACACCCACCGACACCTCTAGTTAAGTTATAATGACTTAAGGCCAACTTACACCGGACGCGGAACGGAGGCGGCACGGTACCGCCGCGGTCACCGTAGCAAATAGAAGTCAGTCTAGTCAATGAGAGCACTCACAAAGGGCGCGGCTCAGAAGTGTCTCACCGCGCCACGGCGCGAGCTTTCCGTAGCATTTCTATTTTTGACGCGAGCCGCTGCTGAACCTCGTAAATTTCAACAGAGCACTGCGCACCAGACAGGAAACCCGACACAGAATCAACATAATAAACTTCCGCCCCCTTTCAAAATAAAACACAATACGCAGTTCATGTAGCTTTTTACAACTTCACATCAACGTTACGTCATGACCGGTGGCACCAGGTGATCAAAGATCGATCAAAGGGTCTCAACATGGACGATGAGAGACTGATTGTTGAAGTGGAACAACACACAATCATTTATGACACAACAGATGCTTTTTATAATCTCCTCCACGTCGGAGAAGCAAAGTCAGCTGTTTGTTGTTGTTTTCTTTATACACTGTTTGTCGCGGGGTCTCCCGTACGTCCAGGATTTTCGCGTGATCTCACGATCTCGCGTGAAAATGCCCGGCTCGCTCCGCTGCCGTTCCGCGGCTGAAAAGCGTCCAGTGTGAGTTGACGCCAGGCAAAGGACCGCGGCGCTACCGCTCCGCTGCCGTTCTGCCTCCTGTGTGAGTCCCGTGTTACATACTGGCTGCTGTGACCTCTCGGTGTCTCGACAGACTCTGTTCCGTTACTAAAATCCCACCTCAGGACATGAATTCTTTACATTTTTGGATTAAACTCGTTGTTAATTGTGAGTTTTAAATCTGGATTTAACTTCACGTCTTTAAGCTAAGCTATGCTATTCACCTCCCGCCTCTGGAAACAAGAGACGTGTTAATCGTCTTGCAATGAAATAAATTCAACCTGCTCCTCACGAGGTGGACTATCTCCTTTCGAACATTAAGTGCACCTACGTGACCTTCACCTCACATCAACAACAGTGGGAAAAAAAAAGCCACACGAGTCACATCTGAGCAGTTCTGACACCTTCAATCTTATCCAGTCCTTTCATGCCCGTCGGTGGAAGCTGTGAGCCGAGATATCGCTCATCGATTTGGAGCGTTTGGGGGCCAGATAGTGGAAAGAATCCGTCCACAAAGAATTGAGAGGACGGTGAAAAGACGATGCCTCGTCTTCCAAACTGATTGGTTTCGTTTTAAAGCTTTCTTTATTTGCATTTTAAAAGATTAAATGCTGTTTTTTTTAAACATTTCTTTGCATTTCAGGCTCCATTTTCAGTTTTTTTCATGCTCGATATATATATGTGGCATTTTGGAAGTGAACACTTCATTTAGACTTGAGATGCGGCGGCGGCTGAGGGAGGCGAGGAAGCAATAGGAGGGTGCAGAAAGCGACAAATGCTGTTTGCTCGTCGCCACTGATAAGAGATGGAATGTGTTTGTGTGTGTGTGTTTGTGTGTGTGTGTGTGTGTGTGTGTGTGTTAAATAGTTTGCATGCAATTCAGCAGCTGGCTTATGAGTTTGTTTTTTTCTACTCCTCTTTTTTCTCTCCTTCTCTTCCTCCGCACTCTTCCCATCCTATCTTTGTTAGTGTGGTTATGATAGATGAGTGTATTATAAAGCCGGGACTTGAAGCGAGGGAAATCAATGCTCATTCCTCTGAGGTGTGCGTGTGTGTGTGTGCGCGTGCGTGTGTGTGTGTGTGTGTGTGTGAGTGAGTGTGTGTTTGCGAGTCGGCTGTTTGTTAAGAGGTTAGGAGTTTGGATACATTCATTGTTTTGGGAGCCAGGGGCTGCAGCTGAGCCGCTCTGTCTTGATCTGCTTTCCTTTGACTCAGCAAACCCAGGCCAGGCCAGACGAGCACACACACACACACACACACACACACACACACACACACACACACACACACACACACACACACACACACACACACATTAACAATGCACGCACCTACCCACTTTACACCGCTCACACTCCGTCCCACTCACAACACAGACATTACACAATCCAGCAGAGAGTAAGAAGTCGTAGCGGGGTGGCTGCCTGCTGATTGCCCATCCATTACCTCCTCTTGGTCCACTCTTGTTTCTTTTGGGGTCATTTGAAAAGTGTGTTCGCACAAATTCTTTCACATTCAGAGAGTTGGAGCTGTTCCACTAAAGAGAAATGATCTGAGGCAGGAGTTGAAGGCCATCTGCCTGATATTGTGCCCTGACCCGTCGAGGCAAGGACTCCTCTTCACCTCTGAAGGTGTTTCTGGCATCACGATGCGGTGAAGCCTCCATGGATCTGACTTGTTTGTCCAGGACATCTCACAGATGCTTAATTGGATTGAGATCTGGGGAATTCGGAGGCCGAGCCAACACCTCGAACTCATTGTTGTGCTCCTGAACCAGTTTTTTTTTTTTGCGCATTATCCTGCTGATAAAAAAAAAAAAGTTCACTGCCATCAGGGAGTTTCGTAAGAACACGGTACACGGTCTGCAACAATGCTTAGGTAGGTGGTACGTGTCACTGTGACATGCACATGAATGGCAGGACCCAAGGTTTCCCAGCAGAACTGCTCATTGCCGTCACTCCCCACATGCATTGGCCGCCCATGACCGTGTTACTGGTTCAGTACTTTTCCTACCTCGGACCACTTTTAACCGGGAACACCCCACAAGAGCTGCAGTTTTCCGAGATGCTCTAAACCAGCACGTCTACCCATCACAGTTTGGCCCTTGTTAAAGTCGCTCAAATCTATTTTTCCAGCTCCGATCACATCATCTTTGAGGACAAAATGTTGGACTTGCTGCCTAATATATCCCACCCACTGACAGGTGCCATGACAACGAGATAATCAGTGTTACTCGCCTCACCTGTCAGTGGTCGTTATGTTACGGCTGATCTACGTATGTCTTTTAAATAAGCCATGTGAACTAATGTTCCCGTTAGCGACCGAGCTAAGCCAACAAGCTGGAGAGTTTGCTTGTTACTCCCTCTTGAAAAACTTTTTACTGACTCGCCAACTATAGCAGCTAGTCTTGAGTCTGATGTTGCCAAACTTTGGGCCTCACCTATTTTTTTTACAGCCCCATTGCAAAAGCTTACTGGTCATTATTGATGATGTAGCCTCTGGGGGCAACAGCCGTCGTAGCCAGGTGATATCTGGGAAATGGAAATCCGGGGTAAGACTTCCATGCAGCAACTCGATACGCAAAAATAACAAGAAAGACACATTTTGGCCAATCTCTATAAGCAGATGAAGCTAATATGAAGCTAAATCATCATCAGATGGTAGCCATTGGGGTCCAGGATTGCATTTCAGCCTCCACAGACTGTTTACCTGCATGCAACCAAAAGCCCACTCCAACATGATTGGTACTACAAATGTAGTCTTGGTCCCTTGCCTGCAGATTGAAGAGATTGGACCGGACTCTTCAAATCACACATCAAACATCGGATAACAGGATCAAAAAACACGAACACGGTTCAAACAACAAGTGTTGTTGTTTTAGTTTGGAGGACGCGTTGCCTTTATTTATTTACATTCAGGATAAAAATTAATTCGCAGACCCTCGAAGCCCACTTACGTTACGTGATCCATCACAGCGTACCTACATTGTTGTCAGAGGTTAATGCGATTCAGACTTTTTAATTACCGCGCAACGACGATGACCAGATGTTCATTGTTACGGATTACAAAGGGTTTAAAGAGGTTTTATAGTCTAAGCTGGTTTTCATGCTTCAGGGAAACGATGTCTGAAATCTGTAAACCTTTTAAAATGTTAAATGAGTTGCTAAAATTTGCAAACACCGCTGGCTCGGTCCTCTGAAGCGATGTTGAGGGCTTTGGTTTATTGTAGGTTAAAAAGTTTTCTGGCTGTGATTCAACTCTAAATATTGTTTTATGAGTTCCTTTAGCACTTTACTGGAGATGAAAACAGTCTGCCTTTGTGTTTTACCCTGATTTCACGGTGAAACACCTCAAAGTCAAACATAATGGACAGCAGCAACGTTTCCTCGCATAAAAAAAAGGAAAAACCTAGATCTGTCTTGTGGCCTTCATGTGTCTGTAGTTTATACTTGTACATCATCCTGCTATGATTTTGAAACTGCAAACAAGATGAAATGTCGTGGAAACACGACGCAGCAGCTGCTGCATTGTCTGAGACAAACAGGAACATTTCGCTGTGCAGACTGAAAGGAATCAGTCCTCCCCACAGGCTGACACTGAAGAGTGAAAAGTAAAAGCTGATTAGCACTTCTGGAGCGAAGCCTGACGCCTATAATTTCAAACTGGGACGTTTGTAGGTCATCGATCAGGGACTGAACGCCTTGGAGGAAGTCTTAGATGTGGATTAGATATCGCTCTTGTGTTTATGGCTCATAAATGTCTGTTTTACTTATGTGTATTCCCATGATTGCTTTTAAAACAGATACATACAGGCAGTATAGTACAAAGAAATTGTCAGCCAACTGTGCAGCTGAATTCATGGTCGTGAGTTACTTTCCAGTTTTTACAGCATATTTTACAAAAAAAATACAAAATGTTGTTGTATTTTTTGTAATTGAGACCTTAAAGCTGCTCTAATTGCTATTTTTTTATATGAGTAGTGACTCAAATGACCATGTGTAATGTAAAAGAGGTCGCTTGTGCTTTTAAATCCCCAATGAATTATCACTTTAACAAGTTAGCGACTAGCTGATGGAGGCATTTAGCAGTATATTCCCATCAGGAGTCGGTGGAGACCCAAACAGAGCTACAAGGAGAGTCGATATTGGAATTATATTCATCATATGGCCAGAAACACAACTCCAAATGGATGCTAATGTTGTCCCGTGTGTGCTCGATGTATAAATATTAAAAGTCATAATTTCTTGAAACTAGTTTTTATAAAAAAATTTACGTTTTCCAATGCAAAAACTAATTTTCAATCATTTTCTTTATTATAAAGCAGCAACCTGCCGTTTCCTTTATATCCGTACATAGTATTTTAATGTTTAGGTTTACCTTGTCTTAGCTGTATATGCATGTATGTGTGTATGGACAGTTAACTGTAGTAAAATTCCTTATATACAAACACCTGACCAATTAAAGTGACTCTGATTGGCTTGTTCCTCCTCGTCGTCTTTTAAAACTGGGTGAAATTTGTTTTTCTTTTTCAATCTGAGGACTAAATTAGAGACAGATTGACTTGTTAAACGTTTGTCTGCGGTGTAGATTTAACACAGCAAATCCAGATGTTTTAGTATAGAATATAGGAAACGTGGCATCAGCCCAGGATGATTCCACTTTACTGTGCACGAGCTACAGTAAAGAAACAAACAAGAAGTATTTATTCATCCTCGCCGTGGTCGTGATCTCCTTTTGGAACAAACATGAGTGTATTTATTGTGAGTAACTCTAATAATATGTGTGTGCTGTGCTGCAGGTCTGGACGACTGCTTGCAGCAATATGTGTGTGTGTTTGAGCGCGGAGGTGTTTGCGGGGAGAGGCTGCTGAGGATTAGCCACGCCGAGCTGGAGGAGCTGGGAGTCTCTCGCATCGGACACCAGGAGCTGATTCTGGAGGCTGTCGACTTGTTGTGTGCCCTGGTGAGTGTGTGAGTGTGTGTGTGTGTGTGTGTGTGTGTGTGTGTGTGTGTGTGTGTGTGTGTGTGTGTGTGTGTCATCAGTTATCTTTACAGCTGCAGCTGTTAATATATTCATGCTCTGCTCGAATGCTCAGTGTAATAGATTGCAGAAAGTAAACTGTCAGTCTATTGTAGAGCATCCTCGCATCTCTTAATTGTAACAAAAAGTTCAGATCCTCTTCATCCTTTAAATCCTCTTCAATCATGTGGCGGTTTTCCAAAATAAAAGTCCTGGAAAAGACACAAATGAAACTGAAATTGGCTTTGTATGACTAAATCCGTAATAATGAGATTTATTTTTATATTTCACCACGGCTTCTGTTGATTGTGGCTTTACCTTCTTCTTGGCTCACACAAAAACATTTAAAACAAAAACTGCAGTTCCTCTTGTCGTCCACTTGAGGCTGGCTCCAGAAGTGAGTCAATCTCCATAAGTCCCAATGTTCAAATAAGAAATAAACATGTTTACAGCCTGGTACAAAAACAGTTTTGGTCTCTGTAGCTAATTTCCCCGTTCATGACAACTGCACTGAGGGTGAATTTATATACAACTCACCTGTTCACATTATATTAAGGCTTAAAGTTATGCAGGATTAAGAGCGTGGACATATTGATTGGTGTTACAAGCACCAAGGCTTCATTCAGCACAACCACGATCCACGTCTTTGCCCATTTTTAAGGGAGTACTGCCAAGATGATAATATGGGTGACATCATGGATTTGTACTGTCGATGGTTTAAAGATCGTCCAATTTAAATTATATTAATTGACTAATCAATACCAGAAAAGTGCCAAAGGTAACTAACAGAGATAAAGGCCTGGACGAGCATCGTGTCTCACCTGTGATGACCTTTCCATCAGACATTAAAAGTCATTAATATGCACCAGACTCCTTCAGATAAAAACATGTTGACAAAGATGCTGCTTTGTATTCATGGCGGATGACTGCCTCCACCTTCAGCTACTCTTTGTTTATGTCTGTGTCCGTGTGCAGAACTCAGGTCTGGAGACAGAGAGCGTCAGGACTCTGGCTCACAAACTCGGCGCCTCGGCCAAAAACCTGCAGAACTTCATATCCGGCCGACGTCGCAGCAGCCAATCGGAGAGCAGGTCCTCGCGGCGGCTTCCCAACGATCTCCTGACCTCCGTGGTCGACCTCATCACCGCCGCCAAGAGCCTGCTGGCCTGGCTGGACAGGTAACGTGTTTACTGTCTCAGGGTGTATTTCAAATTAAAAGCACAGAGATATTAATGACACAAATGAGATGAAGTCATTATGTACATTTTGGATTTTATGTTAACGTGCCAGCAATATTTAAGACTACTTTTTTACAACTTTAGAATAATTACTTTCCCTCTAGTAATTACAATAAGTTCTGTATTTTACATACATGTATATTAGAGCTGAAATCAGTCAAATGATCTATTAGCACACAATTTTTTATCATTGATTAATTGTGAAATAATTTCCCGAGAGGGAATTCAGGTGTTCTGGGAATAAAAACAGAATAAAACGGTAAAAATAGAAATTATGCAAGATTAATTTCATCCGAAATGACTAATATAAAGGCAACCAGTACACATACAGTACCCACAGCCAGAGTTGTACTCACACTAATTACTCCCATATAAAAAGATGTAGTGGAGTTCATTTGTTTTTTAACACTAGAACTCCTGTGGGATCATTTTTACATCCTGCTGCAACAGCACCAACAATCATAAACACGTAATTTCAGCCCGTAAACACAATAAGTAAAAAAGTTTATGGGGTGCATTCATTTCACGGTTGCTTTATTCCATCTCAAATCAAAAAGCAACAAAATAATTAAAACAATTTGAATAATCAAATTATTGTAGAAGAAGAAAAACAATTAGCGAAAGTTCCAAATTAATTTAGGATAATAACGTGTTGTTTTTAATGCGCACACATGCACGCCTCACATACAGTGACTCACGCACACGTTCTTAGAAACATGGATATCTCGTCGTCTCTGCCGGATCTGTTGCTCCGTCACTCCACATGGTCAATTCTTCTGCTCTGGTCCATGTTTCCAAATCCACCTAATTAGCCGAATATCTCTCACTCATGGCTGGTTCAAAAGACGTCTAATCAATGCTTGTTTCTAGGCAACAGGCGTGTCACGACTGTGGGTTTCTATGAAGGGTAAAAGCTAGGAATAAGAGGGTGAGGCGAGGTGGTTGAAATCAGCAACTAGATGAAATCACACATGGTCCTTTAACTGGTCTTCTGCTACAGTAAATATCTTTGGGTTTGTTTTTTTATCATTTCTGACTGAATCAATTAATCAAAAATATATATAATACGTTTAAATCTTTAATCCGGCACCTGTAAAGTTTCTTTTCTCTTTTCTGTCTCTGTTTGTTCGACTAAAGCTCCGATCGGCAGAACACAAACTCTCCTTCAGCTGTCGGGTTGTTGACATCTTTTCGAGAAATCTGTTTCTTTTCTCTCTGCCTCAAAGGAATGATGTCAAACCTTTTTCTCACCGTGTTTCTCCGCCTCTGCCTCACTCTCCTCTTCCTCCTCCCTGTCACTTCGTTTCACTCGACTCGATCTCCTGCACACGACACGACAAACACACACACACACACACACATCAGATACAGAACTGAAGGTCTCTGACATTCAGTTACTTGAAATGTCGGGCTCCCACATCTGTCCTTAGGCCATCTGGACACGCTAAAGCATATAGAGCCACGACCACAAACACACACAGAGTCATAGAAAACACCCACGCGCTCTCCTACAAACACACACTGGCAGACACACACTCACATCTGCACACACACACACACACACACTTATGCAAGCGCACACGCGTTCGCCCACGCACGATGATGCAACTGTAAATGGCAAAGCGACATTGTGAAAGGGATAGACTCTGCAGCGCCGGGCGCTTTATGCTCTCTGTTCTCCATTTCTGAGACATGACGACGTGTCCGTCCATTGTCAGAGACTCCTTTTTATGTTTTTTTTTTTTATCCAGCTTATTACGCATACCAAACATGATGAAAGGAGAATTTTCCAGATGTGTGAGAGCACGTCGATACGTTTAACACGATCCCACCAGAGCTTCCACCAAGGAAATCTCATCTTCTGAAATTGATTTCTGCTGCCAGAGGAATAACAAATGAGGGAGTGTAACAGCTGCACGGTGGATGATGTGTTGAATTCATTAATGGACCCTAACGATGTGGAAAAGGTTATGATTTTCAAAGCATGTTGGCAAGATGACGCCTTCCTGAAAGGTTTTACAACGGCGTCAAATTAGCATTAAAAAAAATGAACTTTCATCCTGATCGCTGCTTATTGGACCTCTAACAGTTCAGCATCTTCCTTGTTTCTCTGTTAATGAATCTGCCGCCTTTTCATGTAGAAAGCAACAGCATGGGTACAGAGCTGATCATCTTTTTCCTGCCTTTAACACCCTGATGTGTTTTTATATATATATATATATATATATATATATATATATATCTCCATACTCTCATTTTCTGTGGCGACAAACACCATTTTCATCAAGCCGTGAAGAAGGCGAACCCTTCCTCATTGATTGTGTCAGGGAGAGAAGCGAAATTATCGTTCCACGATGACTGAAATTTGCAGTATTTCTCTTTCTTTGAACTCCTCGTTTCCTCTTTTATATGCACATTTAAAAGGACCTAGCCATGAATTAATAACATAGCCTCAGATACATCAGTTTATGTGTGATGTATTTTGCTGATGGCTTAAAAATGCAGCCTTTTTTTCTGTATTACTATTTTTAACCAATGGAGTGAATGAGTAGACTTTAAAGTTTGATCAGAATATGGGGGATAAAGCTGGCTGGGCTTAAGAGAATCAATATTAAATTTACTCAATACATAAAGTCAGAATAATTGTGTTCTGAGTTTGTCAGACCAAAGAAGAAAGTGTTATTAACCACCCAGCCAAATTTCAATGATTAAAAATATCGACAAATTTATGAAATTAGGTGTCAAACTTAGGTGAAAATGAGCTCCAGGACTGAGGGGGCGTGTCTTCTGAAGCCACACCCTCTCTGCTCAGGGTGGCCTCAGTGTGTCATCAAGCCACCCTTTAAGGACCGCCCACAAAACACTGGACTGAAAACTCAACTATTTTCCAACATATATAATATATTTTGAAAGAAATTTCAGAATTTCCTTTACTTGGACTTTAAGTACATATTTGAGGTACAGATTTATATGACTTGATACTCAGATTGCACTTCATTTCAGAGAGAAATATTTTCTCTGCTACATTCATTTGACATTTAGAGTTTCAGGTTGAGATTTTGCATAAACGAATTGAACCTTTTGGATTCGTGACCTCTTGTTCAGTCTGGCTGAGGTTGCGGTCTGCGGTATGTTTCACCAGTCTATGAGTTATGAGTCGTTCCGTCACAGAGGAAGAACGTCCCCTCTAAACTTCTCTGATGGTATCATTGAAATAAATGCACAAGGCCAAAAGAGGTAAAACTCGACAATATTTCACAAAAATGAGACGAGATAAGAGAAATAAAGTGCGTATAAGAACTCCTTCCTCTCCCATTAATCATCTTTAGACCACCAAGATTTATCTTTTGACCCTTTGCAGGAGGCCTGATCTCGACAAAGGACTAAACTACCAAACTGTTCAGTATATAGTAAAGCAGTTAGCTCCTCCTTGAGCATCTACAGCTATAAAATAGCATCAGTAATAATATAGCACATATTATAATGCATCAAGTAAAGGATCTGAATACTTCTTCCACCGCTGGTCAGTGTGTCAGTGTTAGATCTGCTCCAGCGTTATGGAAAGGCGCTGAAGGTGTGTGTAGCGTTACTCAGGGTTAATCTTTTGTCTTTTATTAGTCACAAACTGAGCTGAGCTTCCACAGTGAGCTGTAATACACAGTGACATGTCTTTTTATTTCTAAGTGTCAGGTGAGGGTGGAGAAGAAGAACGACACGACTGATTTTCTTTGCGGGGATTTGTTCAAATCTAGAAACAGTTGTTGTCTTCGCATCACATATTACCAGACAAGAATGTCAGTGTACGATGATTTTAATCCTAGTTTTTTAAACAATCATGGACACACATGGAAAAAATGTTGTCAGTGCAGATAAATGATGGTTATAGTGTGGTTAAAAGTCAGACGCTCGACGTGCACATCCACCTGTATAGACTTGGTGAGGTGCAGAATCAGGTGGATACAGCAACATATAGGTATTGTTGCCATGGCTACCTGCAGTTTACCTTGTGCAATGATGACTCAGCTGAAAATTAAAGGCAGTCATTTTACTGTAACTTCGTGTTTCAGTTTGCTAGTTAAGATCAGACATGACACATGCCAGTAAATCATAAATTAAAATAAACCGCTTACGATTATTTTTTTTTGGGGGGGGGGGGGGGGGGGGGGGGGGGGGGGGGGGGGGGGTGTTAATTATGCTGTAACTTTTTGGAACTGCAGTTCCCATAATGCTTTGGGAGATGTTCTGGGGTCATCTTTCTTTCTATGATTTAAGCAGAGTTATTGATTTTTTTTTTATTCACGATTGACGTGGGATGAAGATCATTTCTAAAAGTTTTACTGTGTAAAGATGTGCGTACCGTATCCGTGCATCCGCGTTTGACCCGAGTGAAGACTCTAAAAAGTTTTTAGCACCTCAGAGGATTTTTAATTGCTGCTTCACTTGGACAATGAGCGGAAAGTGTTTTCCGAGAGTTGGAGCTTGACAGTTCGCAAACAGTCTGTGTAGCCGTAGGTCCTGCATATATATAGCACACAGCCTCAATACTCATGACCCAAATCACACACACACACCACAGATACATCATACACTAGAGGCTGTGGCCGGATTTTAATCTGGGTCTTTGGAACAATGAAGCAAAGTAACGATGTGTGTGTTATCGTAATGACTTTGCTGTATATCACTGATATCGCACGCGTTACTTCTGATGTCTCTGTGTGTGTGTGTGTGCGGTCATTAGCACCTCATTAGCTGCAGCGTCTTCCTTATCATTAGCACCTTGTTCACACCTGAATAGTCTATTATGCTGCGGCACACCGGGGGCCTCATTTATAAACATTGTGTTTGCGATGAAAGACGCTCCTTTCATCGGGAAATAAAGGTTTTCATAGAGGCAAACTTGACGGCAGAACGCGCACACACTCCTGTGGAAACTCTGATTATGCATATAGACACGTGGGAGGCATCATAAATCCACAGTGGTCTAATAACCCTGCTCGCATAGTTTTTATATCTGTTTATTCCCAAACCTGAATGAAGCGCCGGTGCGATGTGTGTAAATAGGTTGCACTCAGAACACAATGGCCTATTTACCTCGTTCTCTTCTGCAGCTTCATTCATCTGTCCACCGGAGCTGTGTCCCCTTTTCCCTCTGTGGAAATATTACTGTTAAATCTTCACTTTAAGGAAGCCAAGCGTCAGGGGCAGTTTTCTCCAGTGTCCCATGAGCAGACTTGTACTAGTTTGAAATTTCTCCGGTAGCGTTCAAGCACAATCCTCCTCATTCTTTGACCTTTTCGATATTGCCTTTTTGTCATCGGTCACAGCGGAGCGACAACTTTCGAGATGAGTAGAGCTTCAGGTTTTGCTTTTGTGGAGTCATTGTAGCAGTTATGAGACATGTGCTGCATGTGATCGAGCATAAATACACTTGTTTTTATAGGATTTATTTAACTGAAATGTGGCATCAAGCACACATTGATACTGACACTGTCTTAGTTTTGTAACAAATTTATAACAATAAGTCCAGTATCGTAATCTCGTAATAAGACTCTCCTGAACTATCCTACATAAATTGTAATACATACTTTAACACACTTGACAGTGGCGCCATCCTGGCGGTTCCTTGGTACTCCAACCCAAATAACCTCAAAGTCAGGATGGACCGAACTAACAGCTAGCGACACAGACAAGTATCTCAATATAAACCACTTATATATAATAGTACTAGTATTAGTATGTAACTATGCATCTATGTGCAGACGCCTGAATAGACTCTCCTGAACTATCCCACATAAATTGTAATACATACATTAACACACTTGACAGTGGCGCCATCCTGGCGGTTCTTTGGTACTCCAACCCAAATAACCTCAAAGTCAGGATGGACCAAAATAACAGCTAGCGACACAGACAAGTATCTCAATATAAACTACTTATATATAATAGTACTAGTATTAGTATATAACAATGCATCTATGTGCAGACGCCTGAATAGACTCTCCTGAACTATCCCACATAAATTGTAATACATACATTAACACACTTGACAGTGGCGCTATACTGGCGGTTCTTTGGTATAAGTAACCAAAAAAGTCATAGAAGGACAAATTTTTTAAGTTGAGTGCAGCAAAAAAGGGGATTAAACATAAAGTGACTGTTCAAAAAGATAAAAAACTAATAGAAAATGTAATTTACGTCATTTCATGTGTATTAATGTTTTAACAAAAACAATACAACCAACAAATTCAACCTTAAAGCGACATTAACACAATTTTCTGTAACTTAACTCCATGCAAATTAGTTATAAATTCATGTGTGTGTGTGTCTTTATACACACACACACATATTCACAATATCTGTCTCTCTAACAATGCTCCCGTCCATCTCGTCTGTGTATTATCTAATGCAGCAGGAGCGTTTGACGACATGCTGCTGTGTTATCTGTTCTTCCCAGGTCTCCCTTTGCTGCAGTGGCAGACTACTCAGTAACCCGAAATAATGTCATTCAGCTCTGCCTGGAGCTCACCACCATTGTACAGCAGGTGTGTGGAATATGTGTGTGTGTGTGTGTGTTTTGAAGGCTGATAGCTCGTTTTTCTGCAATGGTTGTCATATCCCCCTAAGAACGGTGTGTGTGTGTGTGTGTGTGTGTGTGTGTGTGGGTGTGATGCAGCAGACTCTCTGCATCCTCGACTCGATACTTCTTTTGCTATTTATGTTCTTACAGTCTGTCTCTTGTATGACTGATGCGTGTGTGTAAATAAAAGATAAACATGTGTGTTTGCGTGGGTGTGTTTTTTAATCCGCCAGGGTATAGACTGTGCAGGTGTAGGGCTCAGTAATGGTGCACACACACACACACACACACATGCACACAGTGTGAGATGGTGTGTGTGTTTTCTCAGAGTTTTTTGCAAGACAGGATGTTCTGCTCGCGCTACATTAAATTCTGCTTTTCCCCCAGGACTGTACGGTGTTTGAGACGGAGAACAAAATCCTTCATGTGGTGAGTCCTGCCTCCTCCTCCAGCTGTCGCTTATTTGCTCTGCGTTGATGGCTGGTGTCCTGTCTTATTATATTTTCTTAAAGATCCCCTCACACACTCGCCTACAGTGCTCCTCAAACACACAAACTCAGGCTCCAGCTGGAGCCGGTATTTGTATAAATCTCCCCAAAGTGTTTTGGGGCATTTTTGGGGGTAAATATGTGTTTTTGCTTTCTTGCCAAGAGTTACATAATATTGTCATATTCGTCTGTTAAATATGAAGCTGAACCAGCCAAGAGGTGATTAGCTCAGGACAGGAACAGAGGACTAGCCTGAGTCCTCAAAGGACAGAAGAAAACCAGAAATTTTATTTTATGTATTTGTGCTGATCTTTCGACAGAGCCATGCTAGCTGTTTCCCTCTGCTTCCAGTCTTTGTGCTAAGCTAGGCTAACGGACCCCTGACTGGAGCACCAGGAACAAAACAAAAAAAAAAACCTTTGGGAGTCATAACACACTGCTAACATTCCAGTTACATAACTTAAATTATATTTAGGAAGGTTTTAAATGAGCTGCATCGATTGTTGTTGATTGTATTTGGGATTTTATTTTGACGTACGGTTTGTCGACACTTCCAACTCAGGATCACACGTTGGCTTTTCCCAATCTGTCATCGGGATTATGGTTTAAACATTGTAGTATATTCGGTGGTGATGCAGTTGAAGATGTTTGAAGAGAAACTCCGCCGACACTGTCTTAGTAGTATAACAAATTTATTACAACAAGTTTAGTATCGTAGCAAGTAAAACGTAACTTGGAGAGCTCCTGGCCGAATGATGAGAGACTCTCCTGATCTATGCGTTACAAACCCTTATATACGGTGGAGGTTTTACAATACAATACATGCAGTCTAAATAACCAATAGTATAAATCAGTGGAAGATAGGGACAGAAGAAAAGAGAGGCCCCTCTCCCAGGATGCCCCAACAATTCGCCCTTAACCTTTGAAATCTGAAATTTCTCCCTTAACCTTTGACCTGGAAAAAACACTGTATGGGACTTGGCCCTTTCTTACATGACTCTCTTACCATATTTTACAACACAATCATCAACACTCCTGACAGCTCTTTGGTTCTTTGGTACCCCTATCCAAATATCCTTAAAGTCAGGATGGACCAAAATAACAGCTAGCAGGCCAAACAATTATCTTAATGTAAAGCATATATATGTAATAGTACAAGCATTAGGATATAACTATGCATTTGTGTGCAGTCACCTCAACATTAAGTCCAAGCGGTATCGATCTTCTCCACGAACTCTCTGCAAGAACAAGCACACAAAGTTTCGTGCAGTATTCCTCTGGATCTTGGTGGCTAAAGTTTAATTGTCCATTTTCACAGCCGACGCTTTGACTTGTGAAACACAGGTGTTACTAACACATCCGCTAATTACTGCACCGCACCGCAGTAATCGCTGGAACGGCGGCATCATTAAGGTTATTAGTTCCACCTGCGCTCTACCTGCCTGCCGCCACAAGTCCAAATGTCTGCCGTGGAAAAAAAAAAAAAGTTCTATCCGCCGGATTCCTTTGGGGACGACGGACAAATGAGAAATTCATGTTTTCAGAAGCTCACGCTCAAGCTTTGCATCCTTGTAAATGTTTGGGTGCCATTGATGGGAAAGAAAAGGGCGCCTACAGAAATGTGTTCTCTTACATCTAATGTACATTCAAAGCTGTAACATTCTTTGTGGCTGGAAGCAAAAAGGCTTCATCAGACAGACGAGGTCCAGGTTTTCCTCTTTGTTTCGTCTTTATAAATCGTGGCTGGTGAACCCGTTTTTATAAAAGCTTTGTATTATTGTTGTTTCCTTCTCCTCTGTAGTGCAAAACTCTGTCAGAGGTGTGCGAGCACATCGTTTGTGTGTCATCGGACCCGCTGGTGTCTCAGTCAGCCCACCTCGAGCTGGTTCACCTCACCAACATCAAACCCTCTGAAGGCCTGGTAACTACTCTGTGTGTGTGTGTGTGTGTGTGTGTGTGTGTGTGTGTGTGTGTGTGTGTATTGGGCTTTAGTGTGTTGTTACCTGGTATGGTTGTTTGCATACATATGTGTGTATTCCAGGTCATATTTGCCTTTTTGTTATAATTTTCATGTGTATAATGATGTGATTTTTTTAACTAACTGGTAATTTTAATCACGTATTGTAGTCAAGTACAATTCCGATGCACTTGTACTTGACTATTCCAATTTATATTTGTACTCCATGACATTTCTTGATGGACAATTTGTGCTTTTTACTGCACTACATGTATTTTATTCTTTAGAACTTAAGTTACAGTGGTCCCTCGTTTATCGCGGGCGATACGTTCTAAAAAAACCCCGCAATAAACGAAATCCCCAAAGTAAGTTTGTCAATTATTATCCATGTTTTAAGGCCGTAAAACCCCCTAACCACACACTTTTATACACCTTTTTCCACACATTTTGTACAGTACTCCCTTAAACAGGACGCAGAACACAATGCGCGTTCATACTGTACAGTACGCTGTAAAAAAAAGCATGCAAAATTACACTGAAAAAAATCCATGAAACAGCGAGTCTGCGAAAAGTGAACCGCGCTATAACGAGGGACGACTGTACTTTGCAGATTTGGTACTTTAAAGGTCCAGTGTGTAGGCTTTATTAACATCCAGCTGTGAAATTGCAGATTGTAACCAACTGAATACCCCTTGCCTCACCTTCCCTTTTGGGAAATAGTGATGATAACAATGAGTTGTTCTACTGTATAAACAAGGCGGACCCGCTCCCTTTGAAAATTATAAGAAGGGGAAACGAGAGGAGAAAGAAAACTTCCATTTTCAATAATTCTGTTTTTATTTCCACGTGACTATTCACAAATTCAGTTCAGGGAGATAGATCGCAATAATTTTTACATACTGGACCTTTAAGTAAACATATATGATGTAGGAAGTGTAACACTGATTACATATCCTGAATATAAGATGCCCCTTATAACAGATGCTGTCCTCTAGGGAAAGTTTGAGATACTCTAAATTCATAGTCCTCATCCTCGAAGCCTTTCTTGTTAAAGTGAAACATACGAATGAAAGAATGTAAATGCCACTCTCGCGTAGCTCGTCCATCACTCACGCACTCGCGCTGTCCTTTCAGGCTCTCGGAAGCGTTCGAGATTATGACGGTTAACATTTTTCAGTCTGTCTTTTTGAGCTCCTCATCATCCGTGACAGCGCTGATTCTCAGCCGCTCCACAGATGAGTCGGTCCCCGGTGGGTTTAAGCAGCAAAGACGACAGGAGAAACTCGATTTCCCTCATGGCAATAAATGCAACACTCTTCACTTGTGGCTGACATCTAATATAAATATACCTGCATGTATTTGTTCCAACCTCAGAAAGACAAAGGAAGATCAACGTTTTGCACAAATAACACAAGCAGACGAGGAAACTTTGACGACTCTTTTTGCTTTTAGAGAAAAACAAATCAGTAAGATACAAAATGAAGAAACGCATTCATCAGTTTGACAGCACAATATAAAGAAACAAATGCAGAGAGCAAATTAAGAAATGCTGCAACAGAAAAACAACTCAGTAACCTCACAATGGAAGAAAAACACTAATGTGTAAAGCAATAACATAATAAAGCATTATTCCTGAGCCGGTTGATGTTTTCATCAGTTTTAGTTGTTGCCCTTCGTCACTAAATCCTCTGCACGAATGCAACATTTGCTATTTGATAGAAAATTAATCCTTATAATGGAGATATTGGACAAATTACTTTGTGCACAAATGGCACAAGTTATGATTTCCAACACATTTACAGACGTATAACAGTGTCACGTCGAGAT
This sequence comes from Collichthys lucidus, assembly GCA_004119915.2. Taxonomy (NCBI): domain Eukaryota; kingdom Metazoa; phylum Chordata; class Actinopteri; family Sciaenidae; genus Collichthys; species Collichthys lucidus. Next base: position 4,600,302 of record CM014096.1, on the reverse strand, counting down.
GAGAGCGAGTTCCAGTTTGGATCCAGTTCCTTGGTTGGCAAAAAATATCTGTATTCATGAAGCTCTGCTGCTAACGAATCTCTTATCAGACCTTTTGTAACCTTGCTCTTTATTTATGAGCAAAGTGGAAAACATATAGATAGCAGCTTTTCCTTATCGGCCAAGGACATGAGCTGTAGTTCATTCACGTTAATTCGGTAACGGATGACGGGAGAAGATTGGCTGTCAGAGATTGTTCGTGAGAAGATTCTCCCCGTTAAATTTCGACGTCTACTTCACTGTTATGAATCTGGAAGGAAGCCGAAGTCTTCAGCTGTTAAATTAATCTGTCAGATTTTATCTAATTAACATGGCGTATATTCTGCTGCTCGTCTCAGTTTCAGGTTGTAGGTACAGGCCTTGAACATTAATTGGACTGCCACCAAAAAAAGGTAGCGTTTCTGGTTTCTCGGCTGAACAAACGGGGGATGAGACAGACGCGAGTTGTAGATATTTGAGCCTGTAGTTACTCGAGAGGTAAAGCTGATAAGATTCGATAAGGGATTTGAGAGGATTCAGATTCGATGCGTGGATTTTAAACAAAAGCCTCTCCCTGTGCTCTTTCCATCAGGGAATGTACATCAAGTCGACCTACGACGGCCTCCATGTGATCACAGGAACTACTGAAGGGGTAAGAGGCTTACAAAGTCGAGCAGTTTGCTTTATCTGTGATACACAAACACCAATAAAGTGGATTTCTCACCATGCCCGGGGCTTGAATTGCATAGAAAACTCAGATCAACCGATCCATAGCTGTATATCAGATTCCATATGACCCTGCAAGGCTTTCCCTCCCTGTTATATTACAGTGTGTCGAAGCTCGCCCACACCGGTGTGTGCGGGGATCGATAAACTCCGATCGATTCATAGTCGTCTGTTTTCTCTCTGTCTCTTCTTCTCTGTAGTCTCCAGCTGACCGCTGTAAGAAGATCCATGCAGGAGATGAAGTCATCCAAGTCAATCACCAGACTGTGGTGTGTGTTTGTGTTTCTATATGTGCTAAATATAGCTTCTTGTGTTTACTCAGTGGGATGCAATGAGCCAAACCAGCCCAGTCCATTCTACTGACATTGGGACCCATTACTATATGGGCGGCATGGGGCGTAAACGCCAATATCCGGTGGCAAAAAGCACCCTGCTAGAACTTTAAGTTAAGAGTGAATCTTAAAGCTGCTATAGTCAATATTCTGTGATAAAAATTGATCAATTATCGATGTGTAATGTAAAAGGGGTCGCTTGAAGTGAAGATCCCTGCAGTTCCACTCAGCTCGAGAGAGCGTTTTAGCGTCTTTCAGCACGTTGTTATGGTTTTCTTTACTTACAGCTCATAAAACTCACAGCTCAGTGTGAAACAGCAGACAATTAGCAACTAGTTGACAAACATATTGGAGATAATGAGCCAAAAATGTAGACTAGAGTGAATATTGGACTTATATTTGGCGGCAATTTGACCGTAAAAAGTGATAATATGTCGTTGTTACGCTCACAGCTTGTTTCTGCTGCCCTCAAGTGGCCAAAAAAATATTTCCTAATAACAGAATTAACAAAAACGTTGCAAGACTTTGTTTCTATCAAGATTAAACCCTGTTAGATATACGATCTTGTTTTCACTTGGTGTTATCTAGCATTATATGGCCAGCTGTGTTCGGGGGGTTAGAGCCGGTTGCAATTATGTGCCTTGAATTCCTGCACCCGGGGCGACCCGACATGTTTACATCCGAGCCCTTATTTTTACAAGGTGCAGATGCACACAGCGTGCATTGCGATTAGTGTAATCAGATCCTCCGACCTTTTCTCCGCGCCTCCTCTTGCACTATGATCAGATCTCGGGTCAATCCACTAAATGCAATTAAGATTGTGTGTGTTCGTGTTAATTAGAAAATACCCCCACAAAGCGCAAATGAAAGAAGTGTGGTGAACAGCAAGAAGAAAATAAAGTTCTGGTGAGCTCATAGTAGCTGTTTTTATCTCCGCACACAGCATGTTTTTGTTCAGAAATGTCCTACAAACAGTGTTGGCGTGTGTTTTCGGAACACAGTGGCTAAAAACGTAGAAAGGTTTCTGATAAGATGCATTTGTTTTCAAATTGAGGGCAGGTTACATCACATGAAAGCTCTATAGATAGACTTACCACCTCCACACCCACTCGCCTTGCACAGAAGGCTCACAACAAGCGAGATCCAATCACGACGTGGACCGAATTCAAACCACAGGCTGAATATAAATGTGTGCCGCTGCGATCGTTGTTGTTCATTATCCAGATGATGATATCTTGTGAGCGGGTCAGTGTTTGCTTTGACCCCTGTTGTCTTCTCCCCCCGTCCACAGGTGGGCTGGCAGTTACGCAACCTGGTCGGCTCGCTGAGGGCCGATAAAGGCGTTGTGTCCCTGACCCTGAAGAAGCGTCCACAGAGCACGCTCAGCTCCGCCCCTGCTCTGCTGAAGAACATGCGCTGGAAACCCCTCGCTCTGCAGGTGGGACCGGCTCTACCTTTTATAGACTTTATTAAAAACACTGCACTGGCCCACATAATTCCCCACAGCGTTCCCACTCTCCCTGTACGACTGCAGCCAAAGCGTGTAATTAGGTCGGGGTACTGTGGCTCAGCATGGTTTTGTTTGCCAGCTGTAACAAACTGGAATGAATGGGAGGCAAAACTGATGGCACCATCCACCCACATTCCCAGTGCTCGGGCAAATTATGAAATGTATCTCCCTAATTAACACTGATTATCTCCACAATCAGGATGATACACAGAGGAAAATAGCTGTCTCTGCCCTGCATGACTGCTTTGTTTACTGTGGCCACTTTAGTCATGACTCTGAAACTTTTTATCAAAGAAATTGACAGTTTCTAAGATGCTAATTTGATTTTAATACAAGCCCACAAATACTTTCAATGGAAACAATTGTTCCAGTCACGTGTTGCACAGATTTTATGGAGGTGGTCGGGGTTGGAGGAGATCTGATGTCTCTAAACCGAGATCTGCATATGAATACACGATCAGTTCTGGTTTCTGTTTGCAGTCCAAGTGCTATTGACCAATCACGATTGAGTGGGCTTTGGTTGGTGTGCAGAACACATTGGTCAGAATATCTGAACACATCGGCTATCGTCTGACAAAGATTTAGCTTTTTATAAGATATAATACAAGTTAAATATGAGATACGTTATGGTAAGAGGAAATCTTGGCCTGCATGTCCGATATCTGTTTGCCAGATCACTCCATCGGAAGTCCAGAAGAGCTGGTCGTTACCCAAAGAGGCTATACCATCGTCATATTATAGCAGATGGGCTCTGACGGTGGAGACCAAAACAAAGCTAAAAGAGGGTGAACATTGGACTTCGCTGTGGTAAAAAAACAAACAGGTTTTTCCATTTATTGGCGACTTTTGGAAAAACATAATCTGACATCACAGTGCAGCAGCCAATCAGACGGTCAGACCAAATGTCACTAAAACTGGTGCATTCATGGACCGAACTCTTAATACTCTACTTTGCTTATTTCCCAGCTTACCTGTCTGTGTCTGGCTCACAGTCTACGCTGCAAAAAAATTGTGACACGAAGAACTTCCCTTTGTCAGTGTTGAGAAAGTCTGTGAATCAGCAAAATAAAAAGTTACTTTCTGAATGTTTCTACATTAAGCAGACCCGCAGCAGCCCCTCCTATCGCCACAAAACCCTGCAGCCGTTTGCCGCAATGCTTGATTTGTTCTAAATGCAGCCTAACAGGTTTCAGCTTATAGACATCTCTTAATAACGGTCGGTGGAGGCTGAGACACACTGAAAAAAAGTGATCACATCTAATCTCTGCCTAAAGATATATATAATAAAAATATAAAGATGTTCACAACAAGTGCACAATGTGGGGAAAACAAAACATTTTCCAGATGCAGTCCATAGCATGTTGTTTAAAAACATATTTAATGCATATGAAAATAATCCTTACAACAAAGTCTTGGTTGTAAACAAGCTTTATTTAAAATACTTTATAATAGTGAGTGACATGTCTGGAACAATCCGTTCAGGTCTCCATCAGGTGATGGATGTTTATACGGGACAATTTGGGAAATGATCTCACCGCTCACGATTATTATTTTCCTCTTCCAAATAAGTTTATCTAACCCAGGAGTTTGTTTCTTGCCTCAGCAGACCTCTTTTTTTTTCAAAGATGCATTGACTAATGTAGCCAGATTGTCATGGTAACACAGGAACTGACCCAAAATTCAGGCTCAGACAAAGGTTGTCAAGAGAAGGGGATTTATTTGTGACGTGGGAGGTGATGGAAGGCAGGTGTGCTTCATCCGTGATTATCCAGGAGGGACCTGGGAAATGTGCCACGCCCACAACACACAAACACAGAGACCGACAAGTAAACACAACGATGGGGAACGATCCTATCCAACAGTGTTTAGAACAACAGAAACCATGATTAAAGTTTGGATGAATTAACTGATCCACCTTTGTTTTCTGCAGCCAACCAGAAGCCCAGGCAGCAGTTCGGCCACACCCTCAGGCACACCCACCAAGAGCTCCGCCCTCCAGGACCTTCACATCCCGCCTCCACCCGCTGAGCCGTACACACCCAGGTAGAGTAGTCTGTGTTTGTGTACTGTTTGAAAGAATCCATCTGTCGAAGAAGGAGCTCTGACTTTGATGCACATTTGTTTGCCCGGTAAAAAATCCTCCGCCTCTGCTTGTTGCCATAGAGATGAGACAGGAGCCTTGTCTGGAGATGAGGCATCTCGTAACCATGGTGGCGTCAGCATCGCTAAGCGCTCTGAGTCACCAAACTCCTTCCTGGATCAAGAGTCTCGCCGGCGAGAAGAGGAGGAGCCCGTGTACTGCACCACGCCTACATATGGTACACACTCTTATGATGAAGGTGTGTGTGTGTGTGAGAGAGAGGAAATAAGAGGGGATCGAGTTCAATCTCATTCTGCTGTATCGAAGCACTTAAAAAAAACAATCATGAGGCTGGGAGTCAGTCTGCCAGCCTGAGGCGAAAAAGTTTTAGGAAGTGATGCAGCTCTGCAAGGTTCCTGAATATCACATATCAGGGCGCAGAGATGGAAACTCGAACGTCTCTAAGGAGAATATTAAGTTCTTCAAGAAAAATATGAAGTTTTAGCATCATGTGTGTGTGTTTACTTGCAGGCAGGCTGAGGCCCATCTCCATGCCTGTGGAGTGTAACTGGGTGGGCGACTACGAAGACCCAGCCAAGCTTAACAGAGAGAGCCGCAGAGGTGAGTGCCGGTGTGTGGAGTGCATATGTGTGTGTGTGTCTGATTCAGTTAAATGTTCCCACCTCTCTGTATTACAAAGAGATCAGTGTGTGTGTGTGTGTGTAGAGATCAATACGCCTCCTTTTCCTCTAATTCTCCCTGTGATTAGCATCACAGAGAAATGGAATATGAGGGGATGAGAGAGGAAGGAGGACACAAAGGAAAAAGAAAAGGTAGAGACAGTTGGCACAAAGGCAGCGACGAAGAGAGGGAGAATAAAAGCGATGGGAGAGAGAGAGAGAGAGAGAGAGAGAGACGAGAGGAGAGGAGGAGAAAAGGAGGGAGGAGAGGAGGCAGGCAAAAAAAAAAAAGACTATTCTCCCTGACCTCCACCTGAATCACTCACGCAGTTGCCATGGCGACGCTGACAGCAGCACTTCTCGGTGTCTCACTTTCCTCTGGCCGCTGCCTAGCAACCATGGGGGGGGGGGCAGGGTGGGAACGCCGGTGTTCGTAGCGGCGGAGAGAGAGGAAGGAAGTTGGTTCGAGGGGAGGAAAAAAAAAGGTGGAGGAGAGTCGCAGAGTGTGAAGCCGAAGAAGTCTAATAGACATCAGTCACTCACACACACAAAAGCTGCATTATTGCCCGAGATACTAGAACTAGAAGAACTAGTGGTCTCTGTTTTGAAGTGGACAGTCGCAAATTTGGCGTCGGAAGTGACCATATTTGGAAAAGAGCACAACGCTGTCAGTCAGCTCTTGATTTTCACACTTTGGTGTTGACAGCAAGAAAATATAGCTGATGTCTTCCCGGCCAGACTTTTCTTGTATTACAGCTAAATGATGACACTAAAATATGATTCTGAAAACATCTGAGGCAAGAAATTGGCAACGCCGCAGAGCTAGATTGATTCATATTTGATCAGCACGGCCTAGTTTTTTATCTTAGTTTAATGAGCTCGGTGGACTAGGATCATAATTTACAAAATAACTTCATGCTGTGTGAAAGAAGACCAGCGATCAGGACCATAAGACTCAATACAACTGGAGACATCTTTGTTGCAACCAAAGGAACTGCCCCCTGCTGGCCATTAGAAAGAACGCAGCTTTAAGACACTGTTATATACTGTTTACATCCATGTTTGCTTTCTGGAAACAAAACTTAGATCCACTTTGTAAAAATACAAACCTGTGGTGCCTGTTTCAACCAAAAACGGGATTTTTGATTTAATATGTTTGTCGCTCGTGTTCCTCTGATTCGATTGGTTCATTTCGCAGAGGCGTCACTGATGCGTTACGTGGGACTCTCCGGCGTTGACGAGAGACTGAGCTCCGAGGACTACTCCTCCCACACGGCTCGTCCGGGCAAACGGTCCAACGACACGGCCAAGCGCGCCAAGAGGCGGAGCCACCACAGCCAAAGCCCCTCCCACTACGTCCTCCAGGCGAACCAGCGGGAATCCCCGCCGAGAGACCCCGCCTCCATTTATCACGTGAGTCCTTGTTAATCGCCAGATTCTTCAGCTTACTTTCCACAGCACAGAGCGGTATTGATCTTCTCATAGAACGCCAAGTGAGGAAGCAAGATGTGTATTTTTTAAAATAAACTCTATGGGAGCAGAAACAGCTCGATGGCATCAAAGATTCATAACAAAAGAAGTGAAAAACAAAAGTTTGTTCTACTTTTTCTAAGTTGCAGGTAGCAGCTTCAGGATATTATGTAGAAAAGTTGCAAAGCTCCCCAGACTTTTCCTCCTCGGAGTCAAAACTCTGAAGTTAAATTACGTAATGATTTGCTTCCTGTCCAGTTTGTTTTGATACTTGAGAATTTGAGTAGAAGGGAGGAAACTTTAAAGCTTTCACTGCTGATGAAAAATCGTGAAGTGTGATCTGAGCGAATGCTGACTCGTTATTACGCCCTGTCGCCTCTGTGACATCTGTCCGCCCCGTCTGTCCGTCTGAGCTCGCCGCTCTCAGGCCCAGACAGCCAAATTTGACCGGCAGTGACCTTATACGTCTTGACAGCATCTCGAAATTAAATGTGTTTGCATTTGTGTGTGTGTGTGTGGTCCTGTTTGTGTGTGTGTGTGTGTTTACAGCGTGCTTGGCTGCTGCGATGGCAGATGGTGTGTCAGTGGGTGTGGGCGGGACCATGTCATCTGTCTTGCTGAGCGTGGGGCTGTGAGTGGCCGAGCTCCAGGCTCTGACATGTGTAATATCGTGACATCAGAGCTGGTATGTTTGCCCCATCTGACCTGTCGAGAGGGGTCACGTCACAAATATGCTGGCGAGAGTTGAATGTTTCAGATCAGGAGTTGAAAACGCCAGAGATTAGAAACTGCAGAACTCTCCTGAGAATTATGTAATCCAGTGATAGATGAGTGTACATCCATCCATTCTTTAATGGTGAATGTCTGTGTAAAGTCAGAATAAATATGTGTTCTGAGTTTATCAGACCAAAGAAGAAAGTGTTATTTACCACCCGGCCAAATTTGAATGATAAAAAATATCGACAAGTTTATGAAATTAGGTGTCAAAATCAGGTGAAAATGATTTCTCAGCTCCAGGACTGTGGGGGCGTGTCCACTGAAGCCACACCCTCTCTGCTCAGGGTGGCTTCGGCGTGTCATCGAGCCGCCCTTTAAGGACCGCCCACAAAATCCTGAGACTGAAAAACAGTTTGAACCTCTAACTTCACATTTCAGTAACATATGGTTCAAAGTCTTTTTCACATGTTTTCAGCAACTATTTTCCAACATATTTAATGTGTTTTGAAAGAAATCTCAGAATCGCCTTCGAGTACAAATCCGAGGCACTGATTTATAGTACTCTACCTAAATTGCACTTTGTTTCCGAGAGAAATATTGTTATTTATTTGACGTTTCGAGCTTCAGACTGAGATTTTGCACGCTTAAAGAATTTAACCTTTTTGATCTGTGACCCCTTGTTCAGTCTAGTTGAGGCCGAGGTCGGGTACTTTAAATGTAAACGAGCACAGAAAGAAAAAACGTGATACTGTTTCGTAGTCAGACCTTGAAAACCTCTCTTCTCCATGTTTGTCCTTCACTTTTTTCGCTTACTGAAATTTCAGTTTAATCCCGCGAGGCCACTAACCTCCATTTCCCCGCGTTTCCACCATCACCTGGACGTCCTATCGTGCCTCCTCTCTCCTCCCTCCCTGCCCCTCTGTTCTATGTTTAGAGGTGTGAGAGACGCTAAAGTCCTCCATGAGGTCGACTTTTCCACCCTCACGTGTGTGTGTGTGTGTGAGAAAGAGATAGCGAGAGAGAGTTTCCCTTTGTATCTGCGTGCCTTCTGCCTCCTCTCCTCCTCTGCCGAAGATCTGTCATCTTTTATATCCCAGGATTCTTTGCAGCAAACAAAGGCCACTGATTCATCCCGACAGCCTGCTCACCCTCCCTCTCTCTCTCTCTTTCTTCTTCTCTTCTTCTTCTTCTCTTCCAACACGCTCTCAGACATACCAGCAGTCGTCCTCTCTGCAGTCAAAGAACAGGAAGAAGAATAAAGGTAAGCAGAGACAGACACCTGTTGGGGTTTCGGGCGGGAGTCCGACACTCGCCAGTTGGGGTCACTCAGCTGCTGCTGCGATCGAACCAATTAAAGTTAGCAATGCCTGAATTTACAGGCCTGCCATTTGCTCACAGTTAAGAGAAAGAAAATATGTATTCTGAGACAAACTAAAGCTGAGATAGAGACGGTGTAAGTGTTATTGATTCACAGGAGAAAAACAGGCTTTATTTTATCATTGGAAACTTAATTCTCCATTGTACTTTTATCATTTAAGACATAAAAACACTCTGCTTTGCATAATAACTAGAGTCTCATATGATTCCCCCTCAAAAATATGTGCAAATATTATTAATCTCGTCTCTCCTGAATATGAAATGTCTTCCACTTGGATATAAAAGTCGATTTTTCGGCGTGTGAGCCTCGGAGGTTTTTAAAGTTTCCACATTTGCAGCATCATCCTCCAAATCATGTCCTGTGTTAAATGTTTGAGCGCAGAGAATATCAGCAGGTGAATGTGTCCAACACATCTCAGGTGATGTAACAAGAAGCAAAAAAAAACACACTTCCTGACCCGCCGTGCGCTCTCACCGAAAGACGGCAGCTCATTTCGAAACGCACACCGCCGAACACTGCGTTTTTTTTCTTTCCAGGAAACATTCCCATGATTTTTTACAGTTACATAACACTTCCCCCTTTCTAGGAAACCTTTGGAAGTACTGTCAAATAAAAGCAATTATGACTCCAGGCAGACAGAAAGAGAGAGAGTTCCTCTGTGCTGTGAAGCAGAGAGATAACCTAACTCCGAGTTTTCAGGGTTATGACAGCGGCTCACTTCTTACTGGGGGTACGTCGCCATGGTAACTCGCGCTGAACACCTCATATCCGAGATAACAGATCAACGCACGTATGAGGGCGGCCTCCTGTCAAAGAGACTGAAGCACTAAAGCCTTCTACTTATAAGACCTGAGAGGGAGCCGACACTGATTTATGTTTATGCTTGAAGAATAAGGTTTAAAACTATTATAGACAACGTTAGAAGGAAAACATTAATACACAAATGTGATTCCTTTGTCTAATATTATAGTTTGCCTTTTTATATTCAGGGTTCCCACACCTTTTTTATGAACAAATTCAAGCACTTTTCAAGCACCTTCAAGCACCAGTTTTTCCATTTTTCCAGCTCCTTTAAATAGGTAGCCTACTAGTTGTGTTTGCCATGACGGTCATGGGAAGCGCAGCGGTGCCACTGTATGGCATAATAATATGGGTCTAATTAGCATTATTTCATATGGTGGTAGATTGACTGTTTTGATTTTTAACTAATTGTGAATTGGCTTGTATTCTCAGCTTGTGAGCGGTGTATTGTGTAACTACCATAGCGCAATAACAGTGACCAACAGGTGTGGATAGTAGTCTACTGTTATTTCTCTGCAGAACACCAAGCGAGTATGATAACTGAGTTCTGCATGTAAAGGCATCGGATCAAGCGCGTAGCCGCTTAGAAAACATTTTTGTTTTCTCTTGGTTTATTGAGATAGACATCACACAAATTTCAAGCATTTTCAAGCACTTCACAAAAAATTCAAGCATTTTCACAACCTTGAAAACACTGAATTGAAATTCAAGCATTTTCAAGGAATTCAAGCACCCGTGGGAACCCTGTATATTATTTGCTCTCATGTGTAAAACGTGCTGCCTGTACTCTTTACATCTTTCTAATTGGTCACATGTTGCCAACACTGCCCCTAAATATGCTCATGGGTAAAGTGGAAAACCCTTTCTTGATAACCACTGTCAGCGTTAGGGAATCTAGATAATAAAAAGATATCCTGGGTATGCTGAATCTATATTTTTCTCATAGGCTAGAGTCTTCAGACTTTTATTCACAGTGTTTAGCTCACAGCTGTGGAGGTAGAACAGGTTGTCCACTATTGACAAGATTGGTTGTTCGAACCCCGACTCCTCCCAAAGTCTGTGGTGTGTGAATGTGTCTGATGAGCAGGCGGTATCTTGCATGGTACCCAATGTCATACCTGGTGTGTATGAATGGGTGAATGTGATTTTACACAGAGTGAATATTTACTGATACATATCTGAGGCTTAATGTCAGGATTAGATCTGAAACTGATGATAATTATCCAATATTTGTGTTGATTTTGATTAATTGATTAGTCAGTTTAATCTCTCAGATGACTGTAGTGAAAATGACCAGCTACAGCTGACCTAAAAAAACTTTAAAAATCAATTGATATGAAACAGAGAAAAACTGGTGAATCTACACGCATGAAAGTTTCTTTCTTATGACAGTTTTTTATATTAACTAATAATATGTGATGTTTTAATCTTTTATTAATGTTTATACGAAGGTGAAAAGTGGTTTAGTCATAAACTTCCTACTTATTTCACCTGATGATATGTATATATATATATATATATAAACAAATCCAAATCCATAATCCCACAAGTTTGGATTTCATCCCACCTGAGCTGTTTAATTATTATCAGCTTCAGTTTGAGTCTCCGGATTTATTTTCTACTCAGAAAAATTTTTTTTTCTCACTTTCCCTGCAGAGAGGACTATATTTGCATTTTAACACATCATGATGATTTTGCAGATTTTCATCAGTCCAGAGCGGACTGACTGCAGACGAGGCAGTTTTCCATCTGTTTGCTGTTGTTGTTTACACCGTGCACTTAGTCCACATGAACGTTTACACATTATGAAATGCAGTGACTCAGCAGCTTTTAATAGAAGAGGATTGTAAAGAGGAAACTACATTTAAAGTTGTAACATGTCGTGTCTTTAAACGTATATAAGATGAATTCTTTCATGACTTTTTCAGAAGGAATCTGTTCCAAGCTTCTTCTTGTTTAGTTGATTTAACTCCCTGCTATCACTCTCTTGGCCTCTTTGACCCGGAGCTTTCTTTTTCCTCTCACCACACTAACGAGGATCAACAAGTTGGAAGTGATTCTTTCGCTTGTTTTTCCACCATCTGCCGCCGTGAGAGAAAAATCTCAAAAATCTTTAAAAAGTCTTTAGCTCCATCTGCACTTCTTCTCAGGCGACGGACTCGATGTTTGAAATAATCTGCAACCTCAATTAAAGAGGTAATGAAATGTTAGTTTCTCCATTTGGATCCAGGCTAAAATAAGTTTGTCCTAAAGCCAGAAAACTCAAATTGGTGATTGTATCATGCTGCTGCTGCACAGAAAAAAAGATTTTTTGTGCAATTTCAGGATGTACAGTTTCGTCTATATCAGCGAATAACCTGTTAATTATCTGCAAAGTCTCTCCGGGCTTGAAAAGTTTTCATGCTTCATGTTCAAGCTTTGGTTTTCTTCTGAGGAAGATAGTTGTTTCGTTTAGAGCTGCACTTTCCACCGCTCCAGAAATAAATGGAATATTGAATTCTCCTTTTTAAAGTTGTAGGGCTTTTGATACAACACAATAAATGTTTCTCGGCGGCCCTAAATTGGAAGCCAAGTTGACCCGGTAATCTCTAATGAGGAGCCTGCGGGGTTTTAAACACCGCTTACCGTACTGCAGTGCAGCAGCACTTAAATCCGTCAGGCTGAACTCTTACTTAGAGTTATACCAACATTAGGACGTGGCGTTTTGTGAATTCTGTTGTACACGCTGCTTTAAAAAAAACAATACAAGCAGAATCTGTACTATGCTCTGCCGTTTGACTCGTTTTTTCTGATTTGTATTCTCCGTTTGTCTCCTCGGTTTTTGTTCCAGGGCGAAGTTTGGCCTCCCTGAGTCGGAGGCGTGTTTCCTGCAAGGCGCTGGGCAGAGGAGACTGCGAGGGCTGGCTGTGGAGAAAGAGAGACGCCAAGGGTTACTTTTCTCAGAAGTGGAAGAAGTACTGGTTTGTTCTCAAGGATAACTGCCTGTACTGGTACATCAATGAAGAGGCAAGTCTGCTTTTGTCCTCATCCTTGAATATTTATCGACACTAGATGCTGATAAAACATGTCGTAATCTGGGTTTGTAACTTAGCAGGAGCTCTGCAGAATATATTGCTGATCCGTGACAAAGACAATAGAAACACTTTGTAGAAGTCAAGACATACACTACAATATCGCAGCTGCATGATGAGTCAGGAAGGCTTTGCATTGTAGTATAGTAAAAGATTTAATCCTGAAGGAGCTTAAATTTACTCTGAGAGTCAAGTCAGAGCTTCAGTTTGTCGCCATGTTAGGGCTGTCAGGTGGTTGACTAGTCCAGGTCTTTGGACACAGAGCGGAACAACGGGAAGTCGTCACCGTCTATCAACCAGTTCAATCGTTATGTTACGTATATATTCTCTTTCATTGAGAAAAGCCTTGGGTTCCATTCTTTGCGCTACTCTCCAGTTCTGCTGTAACTAATGCTTGCAGCGTCTACGCTTACTTCCTCAGTAGATGCCGCCTATAGGGTTAGGGTTTCGTTTTTTTCGAGCAAACGTCTCACGCACCTCGTCACAAACCTACGGTTCATGTCCTAGTTGCAAGTAGTTCCTCAAAAGACTCGGACTGGTCGGAACAACTGTGTTTGGACTCAAGCGTACTGTACCTCGAAGCCTGGCAAGATGGAGTCTCACATGATCTCGCAAGTCCAGCTTCCTCACATGGTTTTCAAAGATCTCAGCAGCTTTTTGAATGGATCTCCACTGCCGACAGGATGAATCCTAACTCTGCTCATCCTCAAACATTTAAATCAGTCGCCACCATGAGGTTGACGTTAGAGTTGAGGTCATAGTTTTGACCTGAGCATTGATGTTAGCACTAAAAGACACTAATTCAGCAGAAACACATAAAGAATGGGATGCTGTCAATGCTGTATCTGCTCTGCTGTCAACCAGAATGACCATTCCAATTATTTTGGTCGGCCTGAACTTTACTTTGCCTTTATCTTTTCCCACTTCCCATATCTCGACTTCCTCCTGACATCCTTCACTTGTCTTCCAGGATGAGAAGGCGGAGGGTTTCGTCAGTCTTCCAGAGTTTAAGATCGACCGGGCCAGTGAATGTCGCAAGAAGTAGTAAGTGCATGACGAAAACAGCCTATTGCTTATTTATGCGTACGTGTGCATGTGTGCTCTTCACATGCTCTTATACATGATTCCCTCCGTTTCTTCCAATGTCTCTCTAGTGCTTTCAAAGCGTGTCACCCCAAGGTCAAGAGTTTCTACTTCGCAGCAGATGGAGTGGATGACATGAATAGGTAAAGCAGCATGTGGTGGAGGTTATGCAGAAGGGCAAACTCCCAGCTGAGTGCCAAGAGTGGTAGCTTCCTGTTTTCAATCCCTCAAAGCAAAAACATCAAATATGTTTTTCATCCGCTGGAAAAAAAAAGAAAAAAAAAAAAGAAGGCGTGTTTTTATCTGGGATGTGAAAAACATAATTTACGATATATTTCCATAGAGCTTCCAGACTTGACGTTTGTAATTTTACATAATCATCCCATAACTGCAGAAAGGATTTCTGTTCAAACATCTGAAGTGGACGGTTTTACTTGTTTGAAATGAAATATTCATCGAAATCTCTGGAATAGTTTGCAGTGAGTAAACAAGAATATCATTCGGCTGTTTTTTTGAGTCTTTAAGACCTCCATGAATTACTTGTTAAGGAATATTTTGACATGTTTTTTGGAGATATACTCACTTTCCTGCCGAGATTTAGAAGAGAAGAGCCAGCCTGTTAGATTAGCATAAAGAAGAGGAGAACAACAGCTTGCTTGTTGTTTCTACACTCTGGAAACAAACATGGATATATATGCATTGATTAGTGAGCTTTGTCGAACCAGGAACAACTGGCCTATGAGCAAAGGTGACAAAAATTCAGACATCAATCTCCTCAGCTAATTCTTGGCAAGAACACCAATTTCCTAACTATTCCTTAAAAACAGCATTTTTTAAATTTTGTTATTTACCGTAACTACTGTAATCTAAGTGACAAGGGTTTTTGTATTTAAGGGGAACTCCACCGATGTTAGACATCAAAGTTGCAGTTTGTAGATCTTTAACTTTATTTATTTCTATAGCACCTTTCCAAGCCCAAAGTGCTTCACAGAGCAGAGTAAAAACAGAAATAAACAAAACAACAGAGCAGCTGCATGAAAAACTAGAAATTAGAAGAAAAGTAAAAAGCATGAAACTGCAACAATGAAACAAATAAGAAGAAAAATTGAGACCTATTGGGTAAAAAGCATCATTTAAGAACAGTTGCAGTAAAAGTATATAAGACTTCAGGACATCAAAACTCACTCGCACCTCAGGTAAAAGCCAGGCTAAAGAGATATGTCTTGTTTTTTAAAAATGTCTACAGTGGTGCGGTCCCTCAGATCCAGAGATGGGGTCCGCAGTAGCTAAAATCTTGTGGAGTGCTACTTCACATGTGGAAATGTATCAGGCTTTCTGTGGCTCCAGAAGGGGCTGCAGATTAATGCACTTGTGTACGTTGGGAATTTGGTGTTCGAGCAGCATTGTGGGAAATGTAGGCTCCAGGTTTGTCATCACCATTTTACCATCACCTTTTAATTTAAGATATTTTTCTCTTAATGTGCTCGGTTGTGTTCAGCGTTGATTCATTATGGATTGGTTGGTCGTCATATCCGGAGTCTCACTATCTGTATTCCTTGTTTCTTTTTTGCACATTTAATTATGATTCATTATGATTTTTTCTGCCTTCTTTTAGATGGCTGAGTCGTCTCAACATGGCCGCTGTGGGCTACGCCGAGCGAGAGAGGATACGCCAGGAGCAGGGTGAGGGTTCGCCCAATGACAACATCCACGGACAGATTGATTAATAGATGGATACATAGATGGATGGATGTGTGTGTGTGTGGGTTTTCCTGCAGATTACTGGAGCGAGAGTGAACACGAGGACGACACCACCTCCAGCCCCAAACAGGACAGTCCCCCACCTCCATACGATACCTACCCACGGCCTCCATCAGTGAGTCACACACACACACACACATGACTGTACTACACACTCATATAAAGTACATACTGTACTTGAAGGCAACAATCATGCTTGGTGCTCCTCCGCAATCCGTTTTAACGGTTAAAGTTATCGCCAATTTAGCCCACGGGGAGTGGTGGAGCTAAAATTGGTATAATTGATGCTGTAATTGGCCCTCATGCTGCGTCGCTCCACATGAAATGTCTCTGGGCTCGTGTGTTGTTGTTTTTTTTTAGCCTGGGATAAAATAAAAAGCTAAAATAACAACGGCCATTACGACAATCTTCAGATAATATTTGAACATCCTCGTGATAGAGTTTGCTTGTGTCTCCCATTCTTTGTCTTTCTCTCTCACATACTTATTCAATCATCACCCTGCCTCCTTGGCAGTCATCCCGCTGCTTTGTCGGATGAAATCCTTTTTTCATGAAGTGTGTCATTACGATTGAATGAGACGAGCCGATCGACTGACGTCTTCCACATTTTCACTCAATCCCTCTCCCCCTCTTTCTCTCTGTGTCAGATGAGTGCCTACTTGGAAGGCCGGACCACTCGACTGTCTTCCACAGAGACGTCTCGTTCCCGCTCTTCACAGGAGGACTTCCTCTGCGGCGAGCCGCCCGCGGTGGCCGCGGAGCCGCAGTATCACCCTGGTCCTCTAGGGGGAGGCACGACACACAGTGGGAGGAAGCCAGGGGGAAGCAGCAGCAGCGACGTGCAGTACAGATGTGATCCTGTAGAGGTGTGTGTCCAAAGATACATATAATAATATATAATATAATATATAAAATATATATAATACACTTGGTTGTTGTGGAGAAATGGCTGAAGTCAAAGGTCAATGGTGAGGTCAGGAGTTCAGAAAGTGTTCAGGAGCCTCTGATGTCTTATGCTGTATTATTTATTGAGAATTAGAGACACTCTCAAAGTTCATCAGAAGTGTCTGAGTCGGTCTCACATTCTGCCCAACTCGTCCTGGTGGATCGACTTTAAACCCCAAGATAACACCACAAATACTACACGCCCAGAATGAGTCAAAGAGAATGTGTTTCCATGGAGGTGTTACTGTCAGCATGTTCTAGTCTGGAGACACAGATGTCTGTTTACTCAGATTAGAACGTCAACAACAAGCTGTGTATTATGTCTATGAAGGCAGCAACAGGTCTCTGTGACCCTGGACACCACAGTGTTCAGATATGGTGGCACCTAGTCTAAGACAAACAACTAATACTGCCGAGGACCTCAAGGCCCGGACCAGCAGCCCTCCACAACACATACGCAGAGCTTCTATTTTTCACGGACGCCGGAGCACGGCGCATAAATTCAGCATAGAGCAGATTGTTGCAGGGAAGGAAATTGGTTACAAAATACAAAATAAAACCCTGGTTTATTTTCACAATAAAATACTCCATGTTCACTGCCTATGGGCGGGGCCAACCTGAAGTCAACAGGTCAGAGGTTTTTTAGACGTCTTTTCACCCCGTCGACACCATGGATGAGGAGAAGTTGATTCTGGTGGTCCAAAATAAACCTACCATTTATGACACCTCACGTCCTTTTTATAAGGACACCAGAAAAAAAGATGCGGCATGGAATGCCATCGCAGGAGTCAAAGAGACTACAGCAATATCGTGCGATTATGTGTCGCGAGATTCTGTGCGTTCTTGCGGCGCTCACCTGTGCACATCAGAAACGGATTATGTGTGAGTTGGCGGACCGTGGAGTACGCAGCCGTTCCGCATGTAGTGTATTTTAGGGGTTACACGTAGTCGGCGTGTAGCAGAGAAAGAAGACGTAGAAGAAGAAATGTTTGCTAGTTTTTTTTGTTTAATTAGATGTTCAAGAAGTTAAATTTCGATAAGTGGAGTCCTACTTATTATTTAGCACAAGAAAAACAGCAACTTTAATGCAGTTGATTGCAATCTGACCACTAGATGGTACTAAACCTTACACACTGCACCTTTTTAAGTCGTTTAAAAATGTTAAGAAAAGATACATTTCTCTCAGAATACTGTGAAAATAAGAGATCATATTCTTATATTTGCTTTTTTTAACGTTTTTTTTTTTTTTGCACTCTGGTTTTTTCAGGTTAAAATATCACATTTGCACACAATGTAATGTCATCAATATAATTGGCACACGGTTCAGTAACATTCACGCTCTTCATTTTAATCACCTCAGAAATGATTTGAATGGCTTTTGTTTGCAGCACCACCCACAGGACCACATTTACATTTTTATTTTTATTTTTTAGCACCGGTGTTCAGTGTGTTTGTTCCACCAACTCTTTTGTAGTGAGATGAATATTTTAACGGGGAGCGGACACTGGCAGGTTTTTATATGTTTTATTCATTTTCTTTATTGAGTTGCGATTTATTTATTTTTTATTCACCAAATTCAGGAGTTTTTTAAAATGCATGCAAATTATGCAAGAATGTTCTTTTTTAAAAGTAGCAGGCTCTTAACTTTCTTTCCAAGCGAAGTAATTCAACAAACAAAACCCAGAACATCACGTTAAGCCGAGAGATAGCGTAGATCACGAGGAGCGTTGATTTTCATCTGTCTCCTGCAGTACCGTTCCAGTCCCGCCGGAGGCAGCAGTGAGACGGGGTCTCCGGGACGCTCCTCCTCATCTCAGAGACGTTCCTGGCAAGATCTGATCGAGACGCCGTTGACCGAAGCCGGGCTGCACTACCTACAAACTGGACCTCTAGGTAACACACGAATAAACCATCATGGACCCAATTTGTACCTAAACGAAGAACTCGGTTAGTCAACCTATGTTCTGTACATGTTTGCAGACTCCTCTAAACATCTGGATGTAAAATACTCCAAGTATATATTTCTTCAGCCTGGAACTCGATGCCCTTTGCTTATTTTCTGTGATAAATATGTACAAACAAGCAGAAATATACGAGCACACATTCACGTCCTTCGTATGTTCTTTGGGTCAGTTTGACCTGCACAGACACACACACACACACACACACATAGAGATTTGTACTGAGGTGTCCTTTTATTACCCATTACTGCCAGATGTACCAGTCTTTAAACTGGCTGGCCCCCAAGTCCATTGGTTACTATTCATTTTTAAGTGCAACTACTTTAATTTCCCTTCTTATTTGAAACAATATCTGGTTCCACTCAGCTCACAATACAATTTAAGAAATACTGATCAACTTTTCTTTCTTACTCCTAGAATTAACAAAGAAACTGGTTGACATGCATTTAAATTTAAAGCACTGGAAGACTGGAATAATTTCCCTTGCACGATTAGGCCTATAACCCCCTTTTGTATCTCTGTTAGCAATAAGGACCCCCTCGAAAATGAGATGGTACATCTCAAGGGGTTATCCTTTGAAAATAAAGTACAAATTATCTAAGCACACACACAGAAGTTTGCTCTCACTTTCCCGCACTCTATACCCTCTGTGCCTCTTTTAGTATCAAACACTATATTCTTTGCACCGGCACATCGAGGGTGGTGGGACAAAAGGGACAGATACCTGTACATCACAGCAGAGAACCTTCCATCATCAATACGACCAGAAAGATTCAGCTGTCAGGCAGCTTCAGAGCTCGTATTTGAAGGGAGGCACACAGGAGGATCATTTAGATCAAGACCTTTATTCTCAATATGCACCACGTGGAGTAGATCAAATAGTTCATGTGATGTTCTCTTAACGTTACAGAGGACGCCGTCTTCGCCGAGCCAGGCCCAGGCGGCGGGACCATGATGGCCGGCGGCGTTTACACTCTCCCCGCACAGAGGAATGTCCCGTTGCCCATGGCGATGCAGAGGCTGATCCCTATGGCAACCCAGGGAGGGAAACCCCGCAGCTTCACGCTGCCACGCGACAGCAACCTACACACACTCCTCGCGCCCCCCGCCAAAGAAGAACAGCAAACACACAACGGTGAGTCCGAGTCAGGTGTCCACGCGTTGGTGCACGTGGATACAAAAGCTTAATACGTGCAGCGCTGTAATCTGCATGTGAGTGGGTGGATGTTAGGTAAGAGCAGGGAAAATGTGTCTGAGTGACTGACAGCCACCAGAGACCAGAAGAGGTGAAGGCGTTGACGTCAGTGCGTGTGCCAGAAATAAAAACGCTCTCAGGCAGACACATTTCCATTTAAATCATCATCATTTCAACACACACACACACACACACTGCAGTCTTACACCCGTCCTAATGAGGCTAATGAGACGGCGGTCCGCTGGTTGCAAAGGCGCACCCGGCGGCATACAGACAGAAAAGTGCCAAACTTTAAAATAGTAAACAAGACGGAGAAACAAAGACGTCCAGAATAAAAAATCCAATCATGTGAATTCTGTTTCAATTCGTCAAGCCGACGACACAAAACTGCCAAATATGGCGAGGACATCCCCAAGGCTGAAGGGGAGAGGACTTTATCATTATTAATACTCCTGCTGTGACTAATAGGAGTCATTACACGGCGCGGTGGAGGTGTTGAGGTGTGTGCTGCTGTCCTCCAGTGGTCGCTCTGAGATGTAACGACAGCTCTTTAAATTCAGATCATGTGAGAGGGAGGAGAGGCGGTAAATCACCATTAAGTGTCTGTCTGTCTGTCTGTCTCTGACGGCGTGAAGGCGGCAGCGAGGGCGCGTCTCTAGGCGACCTGTTTCGGGCGTGCGAGCAGGGCGGGGTCTGCCCTCTAGGCCGAGCGTCGGAGGGCAAAGGTCAGTCGGAGTTCAGGCAGTCCTTCCTCCGGCGGGCCGCCGACCCTCAGCTCAACGACCGCCTGCACCGCCTGCGCATACTGACGTCCACGCTGAAGGTTGGTTGAATACACACATGCATCAACACATGGATATCACGCACAGATATAAAAGCTGGTGCATCGAGGTGAGAATGAAATGATTCCAGCACGTTTAACCCCAAAAACCTTTCTTTATATTAAAGTTATAATCCCTAAGATTTCAGTCCTGGATGATTTGACGACATGGAGCTGCTACTTTCTGTGAAATATAACAGAAGAGCAGCCAGGCTTCACTCAGCTGCCTCAGCTCCACCGATGATGCCTCACGTCTTTGCTGATTTTTAGCTCTCGCCAGAGATTTTCAGCTTCAAACGTCGACACTAATCATATAATATATGTCGCGTTTCAGATGAACGGTAAAAAGCAAGGCTGCTATCAATGACAATACAAAATATAAAATAGTTTACTAGGAATCAGTTTGGTGTGTCAGTATGAACTTCGCCACTAACAATCAAAACTACAGTGGTCCCTCGATTATCGCAGGGGATACGTTCTAAAAATAACCCGCAATAAATGAAATCCACGAAGTAAGTTTCACAATTATTCTACATGTTTTAAACCACTAACCACACACTTTTATACACATTTCTCAGACAGGCATTAACATTTTCTCACATTTCTCTCTTATTTAAACTCTCAAAGTTCAAACTTAACAAAAATAAGTACAATACTGTATCAGTAAATGAAACCAAAGATCAAAACCTGTTTTCAAGCCCGAACATTTTTAACGAATGTAATTTTAATGATCAATCTACGAGGTTTCACACATAAGAAATTATTACCAGTAACTCCGTACAGTACGCTGTAAAAAAAATCATGCAAAATTACACTAAAAAAATTAGCGAGTCCGCGAAAAGTGAACCGTGTTATAGCGAGGTACGACTGTACTACAGAGAGAGGTAACTATATATATATATATATATATATATATATATATATATATATATATATATATATATATATATATATATATATATATATACAGACCATAAATAGGATTAAACACATGAAGATCTTAAGGATTGTAACTTTAAACTATAACACATCATATCTCACTCATATCTTACAGAAGAAGATGTTCACAGACGTTCTTTCAGTTCAGTTTGTGTGAGGTTTGCGTCCTCTGATCCGGCTCACTCTCTGTGTGTGTCTGACACTCACTGAACCCTCCGATGTAAACCGAAAACACCGACCTTTGTACGGCCCGCTGGGTTAAACTAATCACTTCCACACACGAATGCACCTAACCAGGGTGAAACGGATAAAAACTCATTATTTTTGCAGATTGATACTTTTATTCATAATTTCAGCTGCATGATCGTCTGACCCTGACGTACACACACACACACACACACACACACACACAGACAGACGTGGTGGAAAATGTCTCTGTCTTGTTAGTTTCAGTGCCGTCCTCTGTCCCAGTCTGTGTCCTCGGTTTGGTTGGAGCCGTCTGTGGCTCGGTGGTTCTGTTTCCGGGGCGGGGCGCCTGTGAATGGCTCTTTTTTTTTGCTGTGGCTGTCGTTTCTGTCTCCAAGAGTTTGTATCTTTGTTGCTTCCTCCGTGTCCGTGGGCAGGGATGGTCTCTGTGGCTTGTAGCTACCGTAGCTTTTTTTATTATTATTAATATTATTATTTTTGCACGGGTCTGTGGCTTTTGGCTGCTGGTGCAGGATTTGGTTGGGTGGAGGAGCTTACATGTTTGTTCCCTGTCTGCTGGCGTCTCTTAAAGGAATACACCAAGTTTTTTTGGGGTGGAGGGGAGAGAGTTTGTGGAATGAGCACACAGTAGACACTAAAGTCATCCATGTGACCCCGGCAGACTCTCCGCAGTGGTTGCTGTGGAAACAACAAAGAGGTTTTCTCAGTATCTTGTGAAACAAAACGAGCTACAAGTGAAGATTTAGGTCTTTTTGTAGCTGTAGTGATGCTGCCGTGGCATATATATGAATATATATTTAATAATTAATTTGGATGTTTTCAATAAGAGCAGTCAGCTTCCAAAACGTATAGTTTAAAACTCAAAATCAAGTTTTTTCACTGCAATATTAATGCATGTGTCTGTATCTGTTGATCCACACGTCAATAAACAGATTATCTAAAGTGTTCACAAACTGTAAATGTCAATAAGTGGTTTACTAATTCTTACTAATGCTTTGTAGATCAGTTATAAGCCATGAAGAACAACTCGAGCCACCGAGTCTGCGGTTATAGTAAGTCTTTAATGAACAGCTATGTGTTGCTTTTTATCTAATAAGACATTCAGGCATGCTGTCCAGTGGAAAAACACCAACGTTCATGAGCTCTGTGAAGCTTTTCTGGGTTTTTTTTTCAGTGGATAGCAATGTCGAATATTTAAATAATTACTAATGTGTTACAAAAGCTGCTTCTCGTTAAGTCGTATTTGTGAAAATTAGGTTAACAAATAAGATTTTGGCCTTTTCTGTCTGTCGCTCCGACACTAATCAACACAACCTGGCAACCCAGATGTTCTTACGAATGCTTCATATCTAAGAAAAAAACATTTGTATGTGACTTATTAAGCATTAATTAATCATGTGGATGATCTCAGTGTCTAAAACCTCCCCCGAAGCTTAGCGTATCCCCTTAAGTGTCTGTCTTGCTTCTCGTGTGTCTTGCGTTTTTTTTTTTTTTTTTTTAAAGCTTAGCGGTTTAAATAAGAATAATGACAAAGTGACCAGCCCCTCCTGTGTTTCTGCATCCCTCATAGGACAGGGAGGGGGAGCTAGCGCTGATTGACAGGCTGTTGGCCAATCCCCAGCTGTCGTCGGCAGAGTTCCAGGAGTGGAAAAGGGCCTATCAGGAGCTGTTCTCTCAGGAGCCAGACTCGACCGCTGAATCAGACCCCGGCCCTCCTCCCCTCACCCCGTCACTCTCTCACACACACTCCTACATCGAGACCCACGTCTGACTGAGTGTAACACCCTCCTGCACACACACTCACACACACTCACACACTCTTACTCACACACATGCTCAAGTTGATCTCCTGATCCTGGGACGTTTTGATGCTGATCGGGGGGGTTGCGATCAGTGACGGGTAGGGACGACTTGACCCCACATCACCCGATACGCTTTCAGCAGCCTCAAGTGTACAAGCGCAACATGACAGCCTTTTTTTCCCGAGGAGACGCCCTCATGTCACATCAATCTACGAGCTGATTGGTTATGCCACTCCAGCCGGCTCAGGGGGCCGGACGATAAACTGATCCTTAAGTATTACATGTTTAGCTTTTTGTGCTCTTTGAATACTCTTCATGGAAAACGCCATATATACAGACGCATCAGATGGACATCGGTTTGTTCCTCCTGGCGTGGACAGAGATCTCAGAATAGCTCCTCCATTAACAGTGCTCCATCCATGCTTGTTGTGCCATGTTCATACCAACCGCACAGCGTCTCCTAGACAGCCCGATAGCCACCGAGTGACATACATTGTATCCTATCAAGCCTTATACGTGATGTCTATGATGATATTTTCTGTACAGTGAGTGTTACAGCGGAGAATAATTAGCACAGGTCTTTTTTTTGTTTTCTTCTTTTTTTTAAAAAATCGACTAGTCTCAGTTTCGATCTAGTTTTAGAGACTTTTGTTTGTGCCGGTTTTAGTAGAATTACGTACTGTGCTGGGCTGGACCTGAAGCATGCACACTCTGGGAACAGGACCCGTTGAAAGGAAAAGTCCACCCTGAAAACACTTTAACGCTGTTTTCAAATAGTATTTTCACATTACCTTCAGAAATGTCGCTTGTCTTCATTTAATTTCACATTTGATATCAGCTGCCTTCATTCAAGCTGCCTTTAAAGGGCCAGTATGTGAAATTTAGCTCTATTATGGCAGAAATTGGATATAATATTCAAATGTTTTTGTCTACATACACTGCGGGTACCACCGTGTTTCTTAAAAAAGCTCATAACGGACAAACTAAACGTACTTTTCACGTGTTGGCCGCTGTAGGAAAGGGTGAGGTGAGGCAGTAGCAATTAGAAATTACACTGCTATATGCCACTGATTTCTTGAAATCACTTAGACCAAAAAATGAAACATCCTTAATTAAATATTATCATGCACAACACTGTATTATTTCTTTTTTATTATTATTGTTTCAGTTCCATAAAAGACAAACAAGGCTTCTACAAAACCTCTAATACCGACATAAAGATCTTTAAAGTCTGGGTAATGTCAAAATAAATGTGTTCTGAGTTTGTCGGACCAAAGAAGAAAGTGTTATTAACCACCCGGCCAAATCTGAATGATTTAAAAATATCGACATGTTTATAAAATTAGGTGTCAAAATCAAGTAAAAATAAATTCTCAGCTCCAGGACTGTGGGGGTGCTGTGAAGGCGCTAAAATGTGTCAGATAAGTTTATAAAATGAACATGACTAACTTTGAAACACTCTGAGCTGAGATGAATTCATCTCTATCTCTCTGCTCAGGGTGGCCTCAGCGTGTCATCGAGCCACCCTTTAAGGACCGCCCACAAATATCCTGGACTGAAAACAGTTTGAACCTCTAACTCCACATTTCAGTGATATATGATTCAAAGACTTTTCACATGTTTGCAGCAACTATTTTCCAACATATTTATTTTTTTCAGAAAGAAATCTTTACACAGACTTCAATTAAATCCTTCAGTCTCTTGATATCACATAAAGGGATTTTTGAACATATGAACATAAAAAGAGTCTCTCCTTTGATGCATTGATAAAAATCCCAATTTTACTGATCTAACTCTACCGCAGAAGTCGATTTCTGCTGTGACTGTCGTAAGAAACCGACTCCTATTCTTAGAAATCTTCTGCCTGATGCTCAGATTTGATGAATTACTCGAGCAGATCATTGAAGAAACGAAGTCTGGATTCTTTCTATTTGCATCCGCGTCTGTTTTTATTTTCCTTTCACTTTCACGCAGCTTTTAATGGGAATCCTGAGACACAGTCACCATGGCAACTACATGAGTACATGAGTCAACAACAAGTGCTAGAATTCGTGAAAGGTTGTCATGGGGGAAAAAAAACGACCTAATCTCTAATTGAAAATCCGATGATCTTCTGTGACGGCGTCAAAGTTCCTCAGGGTGGACTCTTTTCCTCAGAGGCTCTCCGTATCCTGCATGCCACTTAGAGAATATGAGGGTATATTTGCATAAGATTTGAAATATGGATCTAATAAAAAATATATTAGTTTGTTATTTGTACGCTGCTGGCGAATGACTTAATACTCAGAGACACTGCACAAACCTTACGAAAGCAATCGTACACACATGCACACACGCCAATAAGCAACAAACAAATAAAAAAACACAGTTTGAATGCTTTTTAATGCTGCTGCCCGTGGTTGGTTGTAGTAGCATGTCTTGTGTTGTAGATAAACACGATATTCCTTTTTCTGTTTTTGTGTTTGAAATCTCTAGATACAGTAGATCTCTCTTTATAGAGTGCAAACTAAGTGTCCTGGATGATGTTCTCTGATTCTATCAGGTCTTTTTTTTTTTTGGACAGTTGAGTAAAGATTGTTTTAATGTTCAATCTATAAATTATGGTTAAAAAAAATATATAAAAAAAGACAAGTATTTATTTACGTGATCATTCTACGTGTTCTGTCGGGAGGAGAGGGTGGATCAATAAAGTGTGGTCATTTGGACGAAGGTGTATTTTGTGGTTTGTTTGTTTTTCGGCTTCGGCGGACGGGGAGACGGATAGAAGCTGACAGGACGTGGGGAGGGATGATGAGCGCCGCTAACAGCTGCTGCATTGTCTCAGTCAACAGGAGAGAGAGAGAGAGAGTCCACGATAAACCTACAGAGATCCTCTGGTTTAGAAACTTAACTCTGCTCCTCCTCCCAACTGACCCATCCTAATCCCCGCTCGCTACAATCACAGCTCTCCTGCAGGAGCACTAATCTGACACCAGCAGGTGGTTCCAGTTGGGCCGCCCGTACCGCTGCTGAGGCCCGTAGGAGTTTAAGCAGTTTAAGCCGGCATTGTTACAGTTAGGTGTGTTTCCATTCAAGCCAACGCTGAAGTGACAAAAAACTTCCGTCCCTTCAACGCCCACTTAAAACGAGTCAGTCTCCATAAGCGCGCATTCACACGGGATCAGGCGACTCGTAGCAGGGTCAGGGTTCCCACACCTTTTTTATGAACAAATTCAAGCACTTTTCAAGCACCTTCAAGCACCAGTTTTTCCATTTTTCCAGCACCTTTAAATAGGTAGCCTACTAGTTGTGTTTGCCATGATGGTCATGGGAAGCGCAGCGGTGCCACTGTATGGCATAATAACATGGGTCTAATTAGCATTATTTCATATGGTGGTAGAATGACTGTTTTGATTTTTAACTAATTGTGAAATTTCAAGCATTTTCAAGCACTTCACAAAAAATTCAAGCATTTTCTCAACCTTGAAAACACTGAATTGAAATTCAAGCATTTTCAAGGAATTCAAGCACCCGTGGGAACCCTGCAGGGTTGTCTGCACATGCTGAATGTAACAACTGTGAAACAATCAGGAAATAACTTTTTAGAAGCTGGTACCTGAAACAAACAAAGTCAGAACACACACACACAGGTAGAGTGTCAGAGTTCAGTCCATGAATCCACCTGGACAGTCTCAGTTTCAGGCCGTCTGTCTGTCTGTCTGTGGAGGTTTGACCGATCCGAGTGTCTGATCTTGATCTTGTGTGAATCCACGTGCAGTGAGTGACTGTTCAACTGAAACCACCTGCCGGCTCCACATGAGTTAATCTAAGACAGGGGCTCAGGAGCCAGATGTGGCTTTTTTGATAACTGCATCTGGCTCGGGGTGATAGTAAGCCGGTCCGGTACTGCGTACCAAGATGGGAGAGCGGCTGCCTGCTTTAACGTCCTCATTCAGAACCAGTCGCGGCCGCACTCTGGGTCAGAAAATAGATCCGTTAGTAACATGCAGTGTTCTCAGCGCCCAGCCTTCGAAACGCGTACCACACATTTAATGTCTTTACGTTCGTGGCAAAATGTCCCAATTAAAATCAGTAGAAGAGCAAACAGTTGTGTTTTTCATGTTATTTAGTTCAATTTAAACGATACAGAACAGCTCGGAGAAGAAACCGGAGAGTTCACTCAGCAGTATCAGCGCATGATGCAGCACCAGAAGTCATTAAGAAGTTTTTTATTTATTATTGGTTAGCTTCAGTATAACAGCGTTATTAAAAAAGAATAAATTCAGAGATTTATTGTACTCTAAAATTGTTGTTCTTACTTAAAAACGCATTTGTTTGTAAAATTAGCGAGACATTAACATAAAATATTCAATTATTCAAATGGAGACAAAATAAAAAACACACACCAGAGCTAATCAGTTTAACTTTGGGTTTTATTGGTTCCTAATAGTCAATGAATGAATGCATGAGCTTTTTTCGAGTGATTCGTTATCAGAATTCATAATCTATATTCATGATAATTACCAGTGGGAATGTTTAATTGGTGTTAAAGGTGTCCGCGTATAACTTTTGTTAAGTTTTTTTGATTGACAGTAATGAGTATTGGATATAACCGGAGACTGGCAATTAACGCCGAATCCAACATCCCCTTCAAACGTGTTAATAAATAAATAAATAATGCGTACAGGATTAAATGGAAGTAGATACAAGCCCATGAATAATGAACCGCAGCAGGTTACGCACAAATCATGCATGTGATTTCCTGCTCATGTGTTTTCTGCTTCTGTCCATTTGGTCTGTCGGCGCAGATGGTAAAACAAGAAAAAACGAGATTTGCTTCTATACTCGGAAAACTTCAATTATTCATCTGGAGTCAATAAACAGGAATGTCACATGCATGGAACTTTTATCTACAACTGCCATGAAATATTCAGCTAAGCTCTCCTGCTGTTTTTATTTCTAAGCTGTCCTCCTCCACCTTCATCACCGTATCTCCTGTTTCTGACCTCCTCTCTGTTCCTCCTCCTCCGC